>CM041716.1:24353691-25553691 GCA_023373845.1 Nibea coibor | reverse complement strand
CATGCATCCGCTACAACTCCCCTCCTGTGAGTTTGATATTACTTTATAAATCCTCATCCAGAGGGGATTAGACTTGCGCTGTAACAAGGGTAATAAAATATTAACCGTGTGTCCCTGGTGTGCTCCTATTGTGCCTCTTCCAGCACAAACAGAGCCTGAAAAGTTAAACATGGTTTCTAAAAAGGGAAAATAAACAGACTACTCATAAAAATGTATATATTTAATTTTCTAAGTCTTTTACTGATGTTCTACTGTTGTAAATGCTCCTAGTTTTAGTTTTAATGATGTCTTTGCACAGTGGTACATCTCATCTCACATCAGCAGTGGGAAAGCGAGGCTAGTCAGTTTCCCAGGATGTCAGTGTTCTCTGTAACGACACGATTACATTAGTTTGACAGTCAGCACTGCCCTGCCTGGAAGCCTTAATTGCATCACTCAGGAGGCACACTACAACTTAATCCTCCTTTTCTCCTCTCCCTCCTCTCCGTCTGTGAACGCACAGTCTCTCCCGGACATGCAGACACTGGCAGAAGATGGTCTGTCATCCCCTCCGCTCGGCCCGCCCAACTTCCTGCAGCTGTCCAAAGAGTCTGCGGGAAGCACCAGCAGTAAGAACTCGTCCTGCGACACGGATGACTTTGTTCTGGTGCCTCACATCTCTACTGACAGCTGTAAGTGCCTACACACAACCTGTACATACACATCCAACTGTGTTCTCTCCGAATTCACCTGGTTTCACTTCTTCTATGGAGCATGTAGAAATGTTACCTGTAAGTCAGAGCAATGAGGCAGAAAATGATCACAATATGAATTAAGTCTCAAATTCTGGTCAATAAAGAGACCTGGTAGAACATGCACCCCATATTCACAGGCTGAGTCCTTACTGCGAGCTGCCCAGGTTTGATTCCAGCCTGTGACCCTTTACTGCACATCAGCCCCCCTCTCTAGCCACTTTACCGTCCATCTTCGGCTGTCCTATCAAATAAAGACATTAATGCCCCTATTAAAGAATAGTGTGAGCTACAAACCCAGTATTTAACAGCACACACGCCACCATCAGTTCTTTATTTTAAGGCCGACTTAAGTTTTTGTTGTTGCAGTTAAATTGATGCTTTCTGTCCCAACACAAAGATGTTTTCTCAGAGGAGTGCCTGTGCCTCCCATATACACTTATCAATGTCTGACACCAAAACAATAGCATGCTACACACACTATAACAACTCAACCAACCCTGCTGTGCCTCGTTTTGCAAAGTGGGCTGCCTATTCTCACAAGAGGTCCTTCTGATTGGTTGGAAATACATCACTTTCTCTGATTTGATGGGTTGTTAGTATGTTGCCAAGTAATCTGAATCTTTGATAAAAAAAAATGGAACTACAATATATTATCAAAGACATTTCCTATCACAATTGCCCAGCTCAAAACATACATATTGTGCACATGTTCATTGACAGGTAGGTGGTTTGTATACTGAACGTTAGCCTGTCAAGACGTAGCTGTGTAATCCATTAAATAAAGAACACAAAGCAGTTGGTTCTTCCATGAAGCCACACAGAATATCCTTCCTGAATTTATGTCTTGAATTCCATGATGCAGTGAAAGTGACCATTATTAGAGTAAACATGTGTAGAGATGGCAGAAACATGGTGAGTAGTTGTCCAATAATGAATCCTCGTATTTGACTACATAGATAAGCAGGAGTCAGTGCATACATTTCTACTGTACACACAGTGTGTATCACGTCACACATGGACATCTGTTCTGTACAGTCACAGATGTCTTGAAGTTGTTAGACACATTCATTTGACACACCTTGGCTACAATACACCTGTAGTGATGTCACGTTTACTACCTGCCAATGATACCTACAGCACACCTGCTCGCACACACACATACTCTCTCTCTCACACACACCAAATCCACAGGCAGTAAATTAGACAGCTGCTAACCATTTCATGCTGTAATTGTAGACATCAGTCCACAAACAGTAGGCACACGCACTTACACCCTTGACTGGTAAAATTAACCCTCGTGCTCTGCACCTGCTGCAACACACGCACACACACACACACACACCCATCTGTTAGTCCTCCACTCAAACAATGAACAAAGTGCAGAGCCAGTGTCAGCTGGTGTTTTGAGTGGCATTTAATCACCTAATTACTGCTGATCTCTAAATCAGTAAAGCCTATCACACCTTCATCATTCTTTTCTTTTCTTTGCTCCTTTCTTCCTCCTCAGATGACCAGCCAATGGGAGTCGGTCGCCGTCCGTCCAGCGAGTTCCTCATGTGTGGAGGGTGAGTGCAGTGCTGTCGACCACAGACACGTTTTCTGTTCATTTGTGTCATTTTCTGGAAGAGAAACTAAACTGTTTTGAACACTCCCATGTCATCTCACACACTGTACTTGACAATCAGCATGGCTTGTAATGAACCCATGCTAACGCTATAAACAAAGAAATTAGACTCTAGAAGGAGAAATTAAAACTCTACAGGAGCTCTGAATCAATTAGCAATAAAGCTGTTGGACGCGGTATTACACACACAATAAGTGAAGAAAATTAAAGGTGTAGTTTAACAAAGCTTATTAGCTGTCCTAACAACTAATAGCTAGCAGGTTAGCTTGGCATAAAGATTGGAAACAAGGGTGAACTGTTAGTGTGGCTCTGTCCAAAGTTTAAAAATCTGCAACCAACACATCTGCAGCTCACAATTAACACGTTAATCAAATCATTGACTTTATTTGGTTTATCTTATCTCTGTGAATGCTGCATACTGTGTCATATTTGAATTGTAGCCCAGCGTCGCTAACTTCTCAGACACAGTTCATGGAGTATGAGCTGGATGTTGACACAAGAGTAAAAAATACTCTGACTATGCAATGCAAGTGTGACTGCTCTGTGAGTCAGATTCCATTCCACACACAGCCTTGAGTTCACGTGTACGCGTGTAAGGTCATATCTATTCTTCATGTGTTTTCATGTCAGCGAGGCCACCTTTTGTTTCTTTGTTTTCCTATTTCTGGCTCTCTGACCACCAACAAAACACTCTCCTCAGCTTCACACCACACATCACACAAAATCACTGTCCATACAATGAGTGGATTCTTCTCCCCCCTCCTCCAAATCTCGCATGATTAGCGAGTTATGAATCAGACATCGAGCCAAACAAGGAGGTGCTGCACTAAATCAAACGCCTGACCCACAGATGGCTGTGGGTAAGAATAGACCTGCCAAAACCCGCCTGCATTAACTGACTGACTGTGTATTAAAAGATCAAAATATCCTCACATGTACTGCAACCACATTGTTTTTACACACCAGTGTTTACTGACCTTGTTTTCTCCTGGATTTGTTGAATTTAACACTACTACTCATCAGTTGGACCTCATGTCCAGCAGCTATTGCCCTGCTGTTCCATTTTTGACTCATTTCTTCCACTCACTTCTTGATTTTCAAATTAAATTGGTCTGAAAATCAGGTTCAGATCTAATGAAAAAAGTGAATTTGTTTTTGCTATCTGAAACTTGAAAAAACACTGATGCTCTATTGTTTTTTTGTTCTTCCTCTTCCCTTTGTTCGGGATAAGGCTGCTATTATTCCATATTTTTTTCATGCCAACAAGTCTCATGAAAAGAAACTCACAATGTGTTAGTTCAACTCTCAGTACATTCTGACTTCTCTGCACTGTCTGTGTCTGTTAAATATGGCACTAATATATTATTTCATTTTTAGTGCTCAGTACTTTCCTTAAACAGCTGACTGCTGTAGTTTTTGGCAGTGGAATAACACTCATTTGGCGCTTTAGTGAGCAGAACTGCATATGTGGGAATGAGTCAAAATAAAGTGCTGTGTGTGTGTATGTGTTCATAGTAATGAAGGGACATGTCACCCAGTGTGTTTTTAATAGTTTGTCAACCACAGTGGAGCCGAATATCACAGAACAGGCTTTGTACACACACATGCTCAACACTTGTTGGTAGAATACATTCATTGTTGGTTTTGTCTTTTCGTGAGATTTGTTGACAACAAGAATGACGCTCAATATCCTGTTATTGGTGTATTTTTAAATACAACCGTAATCACAAACTGTCCACCAGTTTTGATGTAGTGTTCAGCGTTTGAACTCTTAGTAGCTCTGTTTAATCCCTTTAGCCTGGACAGCTTTGTTTCTAACTTAACATGGATAATTTCACATGTCCTCATTTAAGTGAAGAATGAAATTTAAAGTGAAACTCCCTGCCTATCACTCTGTTCTGGATCTTTTCCCCCTCCTTTTGTTAGTAACCTGAAGCCAGACGCTGCTTTACACTTCCAGCTCCATGCTTTCCTGTTTGCACGTGTAAACAGCCTGAAGCCAAACGGTTCTTGCCGCTCTCTGTTCCCTTTTCTATTGTACCGTCTCATCCATCTCTAACCATTCACGCTCCGTGCTTTGCTCCTGCCTGCCTCTGCTGTCCTTTTTAATGGCTCTCCATAGTAATAACTCTTTACCGATTACATTAGTTAACCATTGACACAGGAGGAACCAATTTTTTCTTCATTACCGGAGTTGTCCTGTACAATTTAGTATCAGCATCCACACTCTCCTAGAGCTCCTAAATCACAGCCTTGTTTATTCTCTGCAGCTTCTGTCCTAAATTGATTGGAGTCAAGGAAGGAGATGATGTGAGGCTGGGAGAGGAACAGAGTGTGGGCTTGGGGAGATTGTGAGAAGAGAGAGATGATCTTTGTAAAGAAAGGAAGAGATTAAAGAAGTAAGAGAGATGTTGTAAAAGGAAGGGGCGAGGTGGATGAGGAGAAATGACAAATTCTTAAAAAAGCTTGAATTGTTTGATCCCATCCCCCTCTCCTAGGCCCCCTGGTTTACAAACCAGGTCAGCTCAGAGACAGCTGACTTTCAGAGTCTGCCTCCTCTTTACGCTCTTTAAAAAGCAGCTGTTCACTGACCTACAAATTCTCTTTCTCTCTTTAACAAGGGGACAGTGGTCTACAGCATTCCTCTCCATATTAAGTCCAGGCTGGGATCAATAAAGCTTTTAGCAACCTGGAGAAATATAGAAAGCCTCCATGATAGGTCGCCATATCAAATGTCTTCTCCATCGGTGTTAAATGTGTGGAGAAGGACAGCACGTGGTCAGGTTTACATTTCAGAATTGCAGGAATCTAACAAAGCAACTGCTCTCTGGTTCTTTGTCTGGACTAGTCTTTGCCTCACGTGTCCTCCTCTCTCCCTTGTGGACCCTCCCAGGCTTTACATCATTACATAATACTGGTTTCCAACTGGTGCTGCTCTCTAACGGCCATTTCCTTCCACTCCCCCTTTATTTTTGCATTCTATACGTAAGCAAAGGGCCTCTGTGGGTGACTCGGTCACGACTTAATGTTCTAGAACATAATGTCTCCTCTGGAATAACAAAAGAATGCAAATGAGCCTGGTCTCTTTGCACTTCCCCTCCTGTCTGTTCAACACGGAGGACCGGCCTGGCACGTGCCATTGGCCGGCCCTGCCCCTAGCCCTGCCCCCAAGCAGAATGAGCTTAAAGCTGATTGGTGCTGCCTCTGTGTTTACATGGAAGCCTGGCCCCCTTTTTTTCTCCCACTGACTCTGCCCTCATGATCAGCCAAGTTAAACTAAAGTTCCTCAATCTGCCTCCACACCGAAGTAAACAAAGAACTCAAGCCTGTAGAAACAAAGTCCGTAATTTTGCACACGCGGTAGCCTTTTGGAGATTAAAGTTATTATGGGTGTTGACACCCCTGAAGATATCCTGCAGATATGGAATCAGCAGCAGCTTCGAGCGGACTTGCTAACAGCCCTCATCTCCCCGACCTTCCCTTATAGGCAACCACAGCCCACCTCGGGACAGACCCCCATGGTGTCCCCACGAGCTGAGACCACTCCAATCCCCGTTCCCACGCAGATCCGAAATTACCAGCGCATCAAGCAGAACCTCTCAAGCAGTCCAACCACCACGCTGTACAGCTCCCCCAGGTAAGAGCCACCTTTGTTAGGTTTGAGGGTGAAGAAAGCTGTGTCTTTGTTAGTGATTAGTAATGAAACACCTGGAATGAGCACCTGTTTCTTGTCACCAACGTGTGATTAATGTTTTACTCACCGTTTGAAAGTGACTTTTCAGGCTAGGCAATGAAAACCCAGGCCGTTATTTCATCAGCTATAAAGTTTCACTCAAATTGCATCAGCTAAGTGCCTACTTGAGTTTGCAGCCTCCCAACCTGTTGCTTGGGAGGGTTTGTTGGCAGCTTTATGTGAACACAAAGCAGATGGGAGGACAGAGGAAGAAAGAAGGGTGGCACCTTGTTTCACAGGAAGATTAATTCCTTTGCTATTAACAGTCTGCTGTGCGACACTGAGAACAGGAGTGGTACTGTATCCTAATCAGCTGTATTGTGCTGCTAATGTAAGTGTTATTTAAAGGTTTTAGTATTTGCTTCTGCGTGGGTGGTTCACAGGCTTCCTCCTGTGGTGATCGTAGCTCTGAAGATCAGGAATTTCTCTTTTGTATACACTTGTTCTAGTGACCTCTAGACACCCAAGACAATTAGATCCCGAGTACAGGCACTGTCCCTCTCACCACCCACCTGTGCTTCTTTGTTCAGCTGTCCCACTCTCCAGCCGTCCTGCCTCGTCAGCCTGTTCAGGAAGCGTTAAAGTTTTATTAATTCTTACTTGAGGGAGCAATGCAAATAGAACTTCTTCATATACTGTATGGATGTTGATTTATCTATTTCACAAAGTCCAGATGGTAAGATCAGGCTGAAAACCAGAAGAAGGAATGACTTTGTGTTGTGCTCTTAATATTACCTAGCACACCTGGAATATCTAGAATTTTTAATGTAGATTAAATATGTTTATGTGTTTTCATCTAGGTCTGGCACGGTGAGGCGCTCCAACACTAGTCCAATGGGGTTTCCCAAAGTGGGCTCAGGGTCCCCCAACGCTGCGGATGTCCCTCAGACAGTAGGCAGGCGTCTCTCTACCGGCAGCTCCCGTCCCTACTCCCCCTCACCACTGGGTAAGGACACGTCCAGACATGTCTCCAAACACATGAGCTTTTTTAATAACACCTTCCAAACACAGGTGATAACTCATATCACAATGAAAATAACCTTTGGTGTGTGTTGCAGTGGGCACCATCCCCGAGCAACTGGGTCACTGCTGCTGTCACCTGCAGAACCATGAGGCTCGCAGCCGCAGCTCCTCAGGAGGTCAGTACAGCCTGGTCACTAGGTTTTTAGGCTGGAGCTTGTAGGATGATGTATGTATGCAAAGAAGTAAAGTATGGAGTAGAGTTTGCTGAGTACTGACACACATATGTCCAACCCTGTTTTTAAAAAGCGGTCCGGTCTTGTTTTGATTCTCTCCTGTGTGTCATAACTTTATTGTTGACAAAGTGCATGAGTCACCATGAGTCAAGGTCTTTTTTGAAAGTCTCTGACGTTGCTGTTATATTAACACTGCAGACTTCCTACAACCTTTCTGTTTGTGTCGAGTGGTTTGCTGTCATGGTGACCATTCCTTAAAAAGAGGAAAGCTACAGTGCACTGTCTGAACCCTGTCTGAGGCCACACAGAGAACAATAGTTGAAATGACCAACACAGCGTCTCAGTGGAAAGTCTCAGGGCTAAAGTTAGCTCGTCTAGTAACATCACTTCCTGCTGCTATGTTTTGCTCCTGTGCAGTGAAAAGGTTCTAATCCAGTCCCTCTTCCTTCTCTAGGATCCCCCGTCCCATCGTCTCAGCTCCTGGGGGCTCGGCTCCAGAGCGCCCCCACCCTGACCGAGGTCTACCAGACCAGACAGAAGCTCCACAAGCAGTTATCAGACCCCATTCAGCCTTCCTCCTCCTCGTCCTGCAGCCACTCCCCTCAGCTTGGCCGACCAGCCAACCTCGGGTCCTCCCCAACCAAACTTTTGGGCTCTTCCCCCCGCACCTCCGACTGGCTGCAGAAGTCCCCACTGCCCACTATCATTGGCTCCCCCACTAAGGTGAGTGCATATCGTTAAGTGTGCAGATGGTCAGTAGCAAATCAACAAAAATATCACTTAAATTTTCCCTGTTTTATTTTTTTCCATTCAGACCATTTCAGCACCGTTCAAGATCCCCAAAACGCAGGCGTCCTGTAACTTGATGGCACTGGCGGACAGCCCTGTGCCCACCAGGACATTGGCAGATGCCCGGGATATCTGTGCCCACCACTGCAGCCCGTACTTCACCGGACGCCCAGCAGCCCCTGAGGCCAGCAGGACCTTTGGCAGGTAGGATTCCAAAGAAACACCAAGCTCAGCTTAGCTGATGTGAGTTATGATGGGTATGATACAGTTGCACAAGCTTGGTGCTCCAGCCTCTTCAACTGTAATAGTAAGAATGCTGTAATTATGGGAGTGAAATGTCCCCTCTACCATGTGGCGTCACTCTTCTGCTGTTTGACATCGTGCTGTCTGTGGTTTCACTGCAGGTCTGTTAGTACGGGTCGTCTGTCTGAGCAGCACCCAATCAGAATCACTCTGGGTGGACAGGCCTATCAGGGCAGCACTGACAGCTTGAACACAGAGCGACCCATGGACACAGGTATGGGTACACTGCTGCACACACAGCACATTCCTGCTCTTCATACAGTGTACTTTATAGCTATGAAGCTTAGCTTTTAAAAGTGTATGGCAGAGATATAAACACCGGATTCTCCTCTCAAAGCTCCTGCAGGTCCCAGTGGACTGGTTCAGGGTGGGTCAGCGAGTCCACGTACTGTCCTATTCACCGTGGGTTCACCACCCAACAGCATCACTCCTCCTACCTGCAGCCACCTGGGCACACGACCACGCACCACCTCAGGTGAGGACCTTTCACCTGAGCTGAGCTAGTATGCAGTGAGGTGTTTGGACATATTTGTAATGTTGATCTCATGACCCTGTGCTCTCCCCTTCCCCGTCCTTCTCCCAGTGGGGTCCAACAGTTCAGCTGGCTCCTTGTGCTCCACCAGTGGTCGGGTCTATGTTGAATCTCCTCCAGGCATGGCCATGGGCTCCTCCCCTCCAGGAGGTTTTGTGGGTGGCCAGATTGTCCCCGGGAGTGAGGGGGCACCCAGCAGCCTGCGCTACGTCCCCTATGGGACCTCCCCGCCCAGCTTGGAGGGATTCATCACTTTTGAAGCCCCTGAGCTGCCGGAGGAGACCCTCATGGAGGTGAGCGGGTGTGAGGTCCTTTGGATCAATGGGACACCTTCATGAATCACTGGTTTACTCATTTAAACTTACATGTAATCTTTGTAATTCCCTGACAGCGTGAGCACACAGACACCCTGATGCACCTCCGGATGATGCTTTCATTCACTGACTGTGTCCTGGAGATGGCGGCAGTACGAGCTGGAGGGACAGAGCTCGGTGTGTCAGCCGCCTCTCTTTACCCTCCCCAGGACAGCGTGGTTGTAGACCAGATCAGCCAGCTCAGCAAAGAGTGGGGGTAAAGAAAGAAGTCTAGTCTCTTGATGATAATCTCATGCAATTAATAATATCATCTACACTGAGCAGGCTCTTTGTTCTGCGGTGGTTCTGCTGCATTGAAGCTTTTCCATCTGTCTTATATACTGTGGTTGTTCTGCCCCCTACAGGCAGGTGGAACAGTTGGTGCTCTACATGAAGGCAGCTCAGCTCCTGGCTTCCTCCCTCCATCTGGCCAAGGCTCAGATTAAATCCGCCAAGCTCAATCCTTCCACCGCCGTCAAACAGGGTACAGACATTTCATTTCAAACTTGCAGATAAATGTCAAATATAATTCTGCCAAAAAGACTAACCCTCCCTCCGTCTTCTCTCAGTGGTGAAGAATCTGAATGAGCGTTACAAAAGCTGCATCTCCCTCTGCCGGCGGCTGACTGACAAACTCAACCACTTCTTCTCTGACAAGCAGCGCTTTGTGGACGAGATCAACAGCGTCACTGCAGAGAAGCTCATCTACAATCACGCTGTGGAGATGGTGAGTCTCAGATCCACCACTCTGAAACCTTCAGGGCAGAGTGTAGTCTGCTGTTTCTCGGGCTGTTCAGATATGTTCTGTAAAGTGCAGCTGTATCTATACTGGTCAGCCTAATGTGATGCTGTGTGTGTTTCAGGTCCAGTCAGCTGCTCTGGATGAGATGTTTAAGCAGACAGAAGATATAGCTTACCGTTACAGCAAGGCCGCCATGCTGCTGGACGGCCTGTCCAAGATCCTACAGGACCCCACCGACATTGAGAACGTGGTGAAGTGTGAGTACAAACTCTGAGAGAGACACACACTCAGTCTTACACATTGGGCCTTGTGCAAACCTCACAGGCTTGTGTTAATACGTTGTTGTTGTTTTGTCTGTTTTCCCTGCAGACAAAGCCAGCGTGGACCGCAGGATCTCCGCCCTCTGCTACTGCACTGTCACACTGTACGAGTAGCAGCCATCACACAGACACACACACACACACACATACACAGGGACCATGTCCTAAGACTGTTGACTACCATCCTCAACAAGCCGCTGTTCCCTTCCTGTAGCAGTTCAAGCACTTTTCATTTGTTAGGTTTCATCTGTATTTATCATCGGTTAGTTTTATTGGCTGCATCATGGACTGACCTGTGACAAGCGACTGATGCACAAATTTAAAACCAAAGATGACAGTGGATCCAGAAACAAAAGGCTGAAACTGGATGTGGACACGATGCATGCACTGTCAAGTGCATTTCTTTTCTTATGCTATAACGGTGGAAAAACACCTGATCAACATATATACATATATAAAACTAATGTCCATCTTTCAGGATACAATTTGTTTTTTACCAGAAGAAAAATAGGATGGACGTGGTTATGAGACTGTGGGCTTCAAGAGACTCGAGCTCCCCATGAAGCAGTTTGTGTTTTTAAAATTTTGCTTACTATGTGATATCAGTGGCTACTTTGTGTTTAAGTTGTTATTGTTCTTATTTATTGGTTCAGAAGAACATGGATGTTTGAGTCTCCTGCCTATCTTGAAGACCAAGTATTGGAGTTGAAGGAAACAGAAGATATTAGCAAAAGGCTTACAGCCGATCACTGTAATAGACCCGACGACATGGACTAAAAACACAAGCTCCTGTTACAGAAACGAGACAGCCATGTGAGCAAAGGAACCTGTAGATTTGTAACCGCTTTGATTTTATTTTTCATATGTCGTTAGCTCAAGCACTTTATTGTGGATTTGGGGGGGGGGGGGGGGGGGGTCGTACTTTTCCCGTAAGGCAGCGCAACCGGGGAAATTCAGCACAGCCGAGACAGGTTGGCTCCGGCTCCAGCTTGTTGATCATGTCGCTCACAGCGAGGAGGGGTCCAGGTGAATTTGGGGGCAACAGAAATGGTCCGATAGATATTCAGAAGAAAAGCCGAACTTGACATCCTCTGCAGTGGTGCCAGGCCCTTCTCCTCTCGCCACAACCAATCAGGCATCCACTTTAAACCGAGATGGAGTTAATTGTGAAACCTAATGGTCATATTACTTGACAAGTTACCTTAATAATAAGTTTCATTTTACTAAAATACTACAGCTTTTTATGTTCTGTCAGTATCTGTAGCTAATTTTTTTTAACAAAACTTGATGTTTGCAAACTTGTATATATTTGTATGTGGTGCATGTGATGATTCCTTTCCCCTCTTTTTGGGAGGGGTGTGTGTGAGTGAGTGAGACAGATCACAGTTAGCGTTTTGGGGTGTGTTGATGGCGTCATCAGATGCCCCGCCTGTCAGTCAAAGAGCACAAATCTTTATATGTACATAGATGAATTTGATACATTTTACTCATGTCTGCCAAGGGTTTGATAAGGAAACCTGCGTTGGCACAACAGGGGTGTGCCAAAGAATAAAACATAACTCATGGCAGCTCCGAAACTTTCCAGAGAACTCTTTCTACCAGGACTGTTCATTGTCGAGATCAAGACACACACATTTGTTCCATGAGTCTCATGAAATTTTCTGAAATGAGCGTGATGTCTTCAGATTTTATACTCATTCCCCAAAATTTTGTGACACTTTGATTTATCACAATCTGCACTGCCTAGCATCCTCTTAGTCCCCCTGCCTCCTCAAGTCATCTGCTGTGCTCCCAACAGTGTGTGTACTGTATGTATGTATGTATGAGTGTATTTATACACGCGTGCATTAAGGCCAGTAGTATACAGTTCATGGTGGAAAAGGAGGTGCCTTCTTCCTGTGAAAGCAGATGTAGGCCTTCTCCTCTGTACAGGTGTGAATACATTATTTCTGTGTACAAATGTGTATAAATGCATTCACGAGCATCCGGCACTCTCCGGCCCTGTTTCTCTGATGTACTGTTCTTTATTTTTTTTCTGAGACATATCTGGGTTTCAGTTTCCATCACCCTTGTCATGAGCACTCTGAACCACACAAAGCCTTTTACTGCACACAGAGTGAAGAGGGACAAATAAAGCTGACGGAAACCCACCTGAATCTTTGCTCTGTACCATTTTGTCCATGAACTGTAACTGAAGATGGACTGTTTAGATAAAAGCATGGGTACTAAGTCTGCATTTCCCCCCATAGAACCTCTAGAATCTTGAATGTATGTACCCTGTTGTTTTGATCCTCTCCAGCTTGATCTGAATGCATTTTGAAGAAGCCCCTCTGTCAGTCACCACCCTGAAAATGCAACACTTACCAAGCACCCATTTTTTTCAAAGAGAAATGTTCACGTTGTACTTGTGTTTCTCACCAGGGGGTGTCTCTCTTTGTTCTTTATGGAACACAAATACAGTCTTTGTTATTAAAAAGAGAACAAAATAAAGATGTCTTGCTGTGTTTTATTTTTTAAGCTTGGGCCTCTTCTTGATTTCCAACATGCTGAGTTTGGATGAAAAGAATCTGAACTGAATATATTGAATGTTAAAATTAAAGCTTGACTGTCTAAAGACAGTATAAGACCAACACAGTCGACATCATTCACATTGTAATATGTAGATTGTACTAAATATATCTAGCCTATATAATTTTTGCAAGTTTATATGTATTTATTCAGCCGCTCACATGTACTAGTGCACAGTAGTGATTTTTGAAAACGACCAACAATACAAATAAATCAAAAAATCTAATCATGAAATGTTTTATATGTTTTATTAGAACCGGTAGAATCTGATTCGGTGCCAATGTTTCAGTTCAGGTTTCTGGTTTTCTATGCCTACATGTCACTGTCCTGGCTCTATAGATAGATCCAGAGGAGGTTCTAAAAGCTTCACAGGGAGCTGAAATATGGACAGAGAGCTCACTGAGCTCCATAAGACACTTCACAATTGACAGTCTGGCAGTTGTAGCAGTGACAGACAGTTGCATTCAGGTTAATGTCTGTCCGAACACGTCGCCTGCAGCCTGCAGCTACGATATTTTTGTTATTGTTAGGTAGGGAGGAGGACGGCGTCTTGTGCTTTGCAGCTGATTTGTTATTCCCTTGATTGGCACCTCGACGGACCAATGCCTGGCTCCGCTTGTCTGTCGCTTAGCTAACGCAGTACGATGTTATAATTTTATAAGCAATAGCTACCAGCGTTTAGTTGCAGGCGCTGAAAAAACAGGTTGGTGCGGCTGTGAAAGGTAAGTAATTAATATTGTGTAACTTAGCTATTCATAACTTATCTATTTACTACTATTATGCTATAATTGTGCGTATGTTTGCTGCAGCTAGCTGTTAAACAGTTTGCTATGCTGTTAGCAAATGAGCTAAGTCAAGCTGGACTTCAGGAGTTACGTGTGTTTAAAGGCTGCGAAGTTAACATCCATACGTAAGATAATGTAGATACGTCACGTTATCCAAATGCCGCCAAACAATTGTCTCAGTTTATCTGAACCATATATAGTAAATGTCACTGACATAGCAGCTTCATGCTGTTTGGTTCATAACACTGTCATAACTTACAGCCACAGCAGCTGCTGCAGAGCTCAGTGAATGTTTTTGTTTCAGATGTCTCGGGAACAGCTGATCGTACAAAGGGCCAGGAAGGCCTTCCAGACAGGGAGAAGCAAACCTCTGGAGTACAGGCTCCACCAGCTGAAGAGCCTGCTCCGCTTCCTCACGGAGAGACGGAGGGACATTGCAGACGCTGTCAAGAGGGACCTGGGCAAGGTGGGTTAGTCTGAACATGTTGGACAATGCAGAAAAATGTTGAGAGTCAGAAAACTGGATCCATTCCCCCGTGGAGCCTGAGGACTGTACAGGTCACCTGGCAGCAGTAAACAGCAGATTAGTTTTCCACCTTTAGTCCAACTTTCACTGCCCAGTTATTAACTCACCAGAAAGGAAGCAGAGCAAAACAATCTGTTGTGCTGCTTGAAACGATTGAGTGTTTTTGTTTTCTGAAGACAGCGAGAGGTGTGGGAGTGAAATATACTGCTAATGAATAAACAAACAGTGGACTGGACTTTGCCTTTTCAGAGTGAACGTGGGACCGAGCTGTTTGAGACAATTGGACTGGAGGGAGAGATCAACCTGGCCATAGAGAACCTGGCAGAGTGGGCGGCTCCTCGGCCGGTAGAGAAGAACCTCCTTACCATAACGGATGAGGTTTATGTGCAGCCTGAGCCTCTGGGGTTGGTGCTCATCATCGGGGCCTGGAACTACCCCTGGGCCGTCACCCTCCAGCCGCTGGTTGGAGCTATCGCTGCTGGTACCAGATATACCCATACACACCCATATGTATCCATCAATAGGTGTTGAGTTGTTTTGTGAAGGTCCTAGCCTTTAACATTAAAGGAGAAGAAGCAGAAATCACAGAGGAAGCAAACATATTAGAATCTCTAGTTACAGAGGACTCAATAGACCAGAATGCAGCGCAGCCGTAGATGTATTGTGGAGTGTAGATGCAACCACAGTCATATCTCAAAATCTTGTAGGGCTTTCACACAGGAGGACAAAGTCATGGTACGCCCTACTCTGCCTCTGATTGGTTTACCCTGCTATTCCAACAAAGATCAGGAGAAAATGTCTGACAACCACTAGCTGTTTATTTAGCATCTTTATATGCCACACCTGTCAGGTGGAAGGATTATTTGTGAGGACGATTTGAGTGATATTATAGTGTGCAGACAACACTCCAAAACTTTTCCCATTTCACAAGTAACTGGGAGCAAAAACAAAAGTGTTGCTTTTCCATTTTTGTTGTGTTTATAAATTACAACAGCAGTCTTACCAAGTCAGATTACTCTGAGCACTTCAAGTCTGTATTTACTGCTGTCAAATGAACATAAAGACTAGACAGACAGAAGTAGGGTTCATTTGTTCCACCTGATTAAGATCATGTTAACATATTTACAACTTCACTATCATGTCCTATATATTCAATGATTGTGGCTGTCATTGAACTTTCAGGTAACGCAGCAGTAATAAAACCATCTGAGGTCAGCTCTAACTCTGCCAAGGTCATGGAGGAGCTCCTGCCTCAGTATCTAGACAAAGTGAGCCTCCTGCTACGTTCAGCGTCATCCATAACCTCCTTTTACCGTTACATGTGAATGTACAGGGAGCTTCAATGACTGCATATTCTCTCTGTAGGACCTGTACCCAGTGGTGACAGGCGGTGTGTCAGAGACCCAGGAGCTGCTGAAGCACAGATTTGACCACATTTTCTACACCGGAAGCAGCACAGTGGGTAAAGCGGTGATGGAGGCTGCAGCGCGCCACCTAACCCCGGTGACCCTGGAGCTCGGAGGGAAGAGCCCGTGCTACATCGACAAGGACTGTGACATCACTGTAGCATGTCGGTCAGTCTGAACTGTAGAATGAAGCACAAAAATGCTGCCATGCATGAATGGCATTGAAGCGTCAGATAACCCACAAACACGCAGAAGTTATTCTCAAATCCAGAGAAAGGGGAGCATGTGATAATACATAAAATACATGAAAATGTATGTTCAAGATTTCCATTGTTGTTTTAATACAGTCGCATCACATGGGGAAAGTTTGTCAACTGCGGCCAGACGTGCATCGCTCCAGACTACATCCTGTGTGAACCATCCATCCAGAGCAGGGTAGTTGAAGAGATCAACAGATGCATCAAGGTCGGTCTGAAATTAAGATTTTAATATGTCTGTTATTTTTAAGATGGAAACTCTGACAGATCATTGAAGCAATGTCAGGAAAGCATTATGTAGGTGTCAGTAAGTGTAATTTACCAGAAAGAATCGGAGGATTTAAAACATGTCTAAATGAGCAGATTCCATGTGCTGTAAAATCTAGACACTGAGGAGCTACAAATCTCCCTCTGACACGAGGCCTTCCAGGACAAAATGCTGCTCAGTGACCAAAATATTTATCTCCTCATGACAGGAACATTCTACACATCAGCAGCTCTATGCAGCAGTCTTTGTCATGTAATGTCTATAATGTTAGTAGTCTCTCCCACCCAGTACTCTTTCTTAAAGTTTCAAGAGTAGAGTAGTCGATTAATCAGTTTTACTTTTATAACTGATTTATAGTTTTGAGTCATTTTTGAAGAAATTCTCTGGTTTCAGCTTCTCATGTGTGAATACTTTCTGTTAAACTGAATCTTTAAAACAAGATATTTAAAGATGAACACTGATCAATCAGTGATTCATAGTTTCTCTTTAATTTTGACATTACAAGACATCTGAACATTGTTTCTGTTTCATTTAACATTGCAGGAGTTTTACACAGACAACCCAAAAACCTTTGAGGACTACGGACGCATTATTAACCAGCGGCACTTTAAGAGGGTCATGGCTCTCATGGAGGGCAGCACGGTGGCTGTTGGTGGAGACAGTGATGAATCCCAGTGCTACATAGGTGCGTGGTTTATTGACCATACTGTATGTTAGGCTGCAGTGCTGACAAGCATCTGATGTTGTGTAAAGTGACTTGAGTAGTTGTGGTTAGCTCAAGAGGCAATCTGATGACTTTACTTTATCTATTATTGATGGTAGACCGCACTGACATGAAGTTCTTCTTAAAAAGAGACAAGATGTCTTGATCTTGATCTGACCTGGGCTTTATGTTTACCACTTGATGCTGGCTGATCACGTCCTAGTCGATGTTTGTGGTTCCAACAAAAAAAAAGGAAACAATTGAACTGGGCAGCTTGTGAACTTATGATAGAAGGAATCAAGGCGCTACAATTGTAAGTAGGCACAACAACCTTCTTCGACGTGTCAGGCTGAGAGAACACTTCTAGTGTCTTCTACTCATTTGAGCACGATGTGGGCTACCTATGATGTAAGTGTATGGCAGGACTGTTGCCGCTGTGGGTTCCCTCAACACAGAGATGCAGACAGATGAGTGTGGCTCACTTATTTATTACACTGTTTCAGGACACACACTCACAGGCTCCTTGCGTACTGTTCTGTTCTGTCACGCTGCACTGCCGTCCCTATGTGTTGTGTCCTGTCCTCTCCAGCCTCTCCTAGGTCCAGCACACTACTGTCTTGTGATTAGCTAACTGGATACAGGTGTGCCAATCACCTCCCCTGGTGCTGCTCTCCTGAGCCATCTCCACACCTCTCCTCTGCAGCTGATGCACCACGCTCCCTCCACAAAGTGACTGTTACTCATCAGCTTTTCATTTATCTGCAAACAATCCTGTTCATGTCAATATGCAAGAACAGCAGGTTCATATTTTAAATGCTTTTTTGTCTGTGTCTTGTCTGTTTTGGTCGATGAAAATCTGTTTTGTTCATCTACTTTTTCACACAGTCAACTGTGTGATGAAGAGAGTGGTTCAATGTCTGTGTATATCTCATTATTTAGAAATAACACAATATTTAATATATCCTTTCTCCAAACTCCCTTTCTCACACAAATATTTAATTTATTTCCAGGATGTTTACAACTGGCAGCTGTACACCACAACACTACCTGTGTCTTGTTTTTCCACTGTATGTACAGCAGTATCACTAACAATTGTCTTCTTTCTGTCTCCTTGCAGCGCCCACTGTGCTAAAGGATGTGACGGGGGAATCCAAAGTAATGAAAGAGGAGATCTTTGGGCCACTGCTGCCCATCATCACAGTGAGTGGAGTGAACGAGGCCATCGAGTTTATCAATGAGAGGGAAAAACCTCTGGTCGTATACGTCTTCTCTCATGACAACAAGGTAAACACTTCACCAGCAGATGTGTTTGTTTCTCATTATTCAAGTGAAGTATCCATGTTTGATGATGGCCTGACTCTTCCTGTCTGTTCCTGTCTGCAGCTGATCAAAAGGGTGATAGCTGAGACGTCGAGCGGAGCTCTGCTGGCTAATGACTGTCTGGTACACTTCACTGTTAGCGCTCTGCCCTTTGGAGGAGTTGGTGAGTGTAACATTTAAAGTGCACTGCAGTTATTCAGCCTTCTGTTTATTTGGAGGAGTAAAGCTGACTTCTTCCCCCTCCTCTTGCTCAGGTAACAGTGGTATGGGCTGTTACCATGGCCGGCACAGCTTTGACCAGCTCAGCCACCTGCGCAGCTGTCTGATCAAGCAGCTGAAGATGGAGGGAGTGAACGGCATGCGCTACCCGCCGCACACCGCCAAGAAGCTGAGCTGGGCTCGATTCTTCCTGCTCAAGCAGGTCAATGTGTGCAGGCTGCGGCGCGTGGCACTGCTCACCGTGTTGGCTGGCTTGGTAGCATTTGTGATGCAGGTAAAGAAACTAAAATAAATCAGTGCAGTCCAAACAGGAAGAAAAGGTTCTGTTCTGATACCAGCAGTGCTTTACAGGTCTGTAAGAACTTTTCAGTTTGAATGACAAAGTCATTCATTTATGTGAGTTAAGTTCAGTTTATAAACACTTTAAATATTCAGCAAATAAATGAAAAAAACCCACTGAAATCAGCTGTCTTCTTACATGTTTAGCTGAGTGTGGATTATATGACCCTAATATAATATCAACATACGTACATAAATACAGGGTATTTCTGTAATAATGGTATAACCCCAATTCCAAAAAAGTTGGGACACTGTGTAAAATCGAAATAAAAACAGAATGCAATGATTTGCAAATGTCAGAAATCCATATTTTATTCCCATTAGAACATAAACAACATCCTGTGTTGAAACTAAGACATTTTTCCATTTCATGGAAAATATTATACTGTAAGTATAAATCAAAGTCAAAAACAACTGGAGGAGCATTTGAGTTTTAATTAGGTTAATTGGCAACAGGTCAGTATCAGGACTGGGTATAAAAGGAGCATTTCAGAGAGGCAGAGCCTCACAGATGTAAAGATGGGCAGAGGTTCATCAATCTGCAACAAACTACGTCTAAAAATGGTGTAACACTTCCAGAAATCACTGTCTATAAACACAGTTCACCTTGCAATTGACTAATGCAAGTTAAAGCTGCATCGTTCAAAGAAGTCATACGTGAACACTATCCAGAAATGCCGCTGTCTTCTCTGGGCCAAAGCTCATTTAAAATGGACTGTGGAAAAACAGAAAACCTTTCTGAGGTCAGATCAATCAAAATTTGAAATTCTGTTTGTAAACCATGGGCACTGTGTCCTGCAGACTAAAGAGGAGAAGGACCATCCAGCTTGTTATCAGTGCCCAGTTCAGAAGCCTTCATCTCTGATGCTATGGGGTTGTATTAGTGCCTATGTCGTCAGCAGGAAAGGTCTGGAAAGGTCCCATCAATGCTGAAACATACATACAGTAGAGGTTTTAGAGCAACATGCTCGCATCCAGACATTGTATCTTTCAGGGAAGACCTCGCAGATTTCAGCAGGACAATGCTCAACCACATACTGCATCTTTCACAACATCACACTTTGCAGGAGTAGAAGCAGCAGTAGGAAAGGAGAAGAGTATGGGTGCTGAACTGGCCTGCCTGCAGTCCAGACATTTAATCAACAGACAACATTTGGTGTATCAGGAAACAAAAAATCCAGCACCGAAGGCCCAGGACTGTTGAGCAGTTAGAATCCTGCATTAGACAAGAAAGGGGCAACAAAATAACAAAACTTTATTTTCATTAAAAGTGGTACCAGTATTATGGAGAATGATATCATACTGTTCAACATTAACTCAGCATAATCCAGTTCAATCCAGTCGACTGAGGAACTGATCTTAATGATAAGTTTGGTGACCAGACAACACAGGAGGAACTTAATCCACATAAAACATGTATGTCTGATTTAATTTGATTAATTTAATAATAATAATAATTTGATTTGATTTCACTCTTTAGACCAGAATGCGTAGAATATGTTCTGGTCAATGAAATAGAGGTTCAGATACTGAACCTGCTGTGCTACATTTTGTTTGTAGTAGTAGTAGAAAACACACAGTACTGTATTTTTACTTCATGAGAACATGTTTGCAAACTGTTTTTCTTTTAAGGTCCAGTGTGTATTATTTATGAGGATCTATTGACAGAAGTGGAATATAATATTCATAAAATGTTTTCCTGCCTGCCATGTTGAACCACCATGTTTCTACAGAAGTCCAGAACAGATAAACACTGGCTTTAAATAGGACGTTCCATGTTTTTTTACATGACACTGCAGTTTCTTCAAAAGGGGAGGGTGAGGCGAGGGGTCTTCAGTTGACTGCAGTCTGCAACCTTACCACTTGATGCCACTAAATCTTATGCACTAGAACTTTAATTGCACATTCCTCTTATGGTGCAATAAACTGACTGATCATGTACTGATCACAGTGTGCGGAATATTTTAAATGTGCAGGTATACAAAGCAAGGAAGTCCAACCAATGCTAAATAAAGGCTGAGCGTTAATGTAACACAAAGAATTTGTGGGTGCAATGTCAATGTGACATGTAGAGGCTGGGTGAGATTCTGGTCCTGATGGACCTCGGCCTCGGCTCTCTTGAACATCAGCTCCCATTTGAGGTCCTAGGAGATAATAGTTCCCAGGAAGCGGAAAGACTCCATAGTGTCAATTCACCGAGTCACCGAGGGTGATGGGGGCAGGTGAGGCGGAATTCTTCCTGAAGTCCACAACCATCTTCGCTGTCTTAAGAGTGTTGAGCTCTGAGTTGTCCTGGCTGCACCAGGTCACCAGATGGTCAACCTCCCACTTGTAGGCAGGCTGGTCACCATCAGAGATGAGTCCAATGAGGGTGGTGTCCTGGACAGGATCCGGTGCTGGTGGTCTGTGAGACGGAGACATGTTTCCCCAGGTTTAGGTGCTGCTTCCTGTCAGACAGGACAGTTCCTGTCAAACTTGTGTCTTTTCATTGGCTTTGTATGTAATGTACTTGCTTTCAGTGTGAACACACCATTAGACATTTAATGGCCGCTGAGTATGTGTTACAGAACAAGATGTTGTTAACCTGTTTGTCCTAATGCTTTGTTAATAATTGACACTGCTGCTGTTCTCATCCAAGGTTAAATCTGAAGTGTCAGCACTGATGAGTCAACAGACAGTTTAATAGTTATGCTTTCCATAACATCTGAGAAATGATAAGTCTTTAAACAGTGGAGTATTTGTGTGATGACTGTTTACAGCCTGTTTAATAATGACAAATACACTTTCCCAAGATGACCAGTTAGGAGTGCTCCACCCCCCTACATACCCACAATCCCACAGGCCCGGACCCTCACACAACAATGGCTTTGTGTCCGACAGACAATGTGTGGTGTTGTCCAGGAAATGTAACCACACAATGCCCCCTCATCTACCCTCCCTTTAATTACCCAGCATGCTTCACTCTTCTTCTGCTAAATGGCCCCTTTTGTTTTGGTCCACCCCACCACCTTTGTTGACATCCACACTTGTTGTCCTTCTGTTCAGTTGAAACTATCTGTGATCTCTGTATTTCAAACAGTTTGGGGCTCTTCACGCTGAACTTGTGCGTCATGTTTCTTGCAGAGATTCCTGCGATGAAGCTGAGGAGCACGCACTGATGGCCTGAGCTGAACCCGGGTCAGGTGCAGGTGGACTCCTGACCTGCAGTCAAACACAGCACTCCTGTTATTTACTGGTCCAAATCATTTCTCTGTTATGTAGGCTTATTTAACTGATTTATCTGTTCTGTTACATCTAAAGCTACTGTTTTAGTTTTTATTGTTTGACATGGATTTTATAGCAATTTAATCTGTAGTATTTTAATTGAACCTGATTATTAGAAGTTGTACTTTTAGATTTTTGAAGTTATGAATCACTGCTGAAGAGGCAGGGGGCATTAATGGAGTCATACATTTCATGACACAGTGCGCACATCGTTAATATGCAAACCATCATTTCATTTGACTCTGTCCAATTAAACATCAACATGTCACTCTGTGTGTTTTTTCCATTGACTTTCTCACTCTGTCAAACTGATTCACAGCTTTAGATATCTGAACAGTGGCATATTATTAACACGATCCAAGGTTATTGTAATTTATGACACCCCTGTTAAGACTGATTCATTGACCCTCATGAGAACACCAGTAAAAATATTATCTCAACTAAAGGCTGTAAAAGAAGAAACAAACAGGTGAGCTATACGCTGAGCTCTGATTATTTCATTTAAACATGTTTATGAGTGTGTGTGTGTGTGTAGGGGGTGTGTTTGAAGCTGGGGGTGGTCTGATGCTATCGGTTCAGTATGAAGCTGGTGGTTACAGTGAGCAAGCTCCTCGGTAAACTGATCCTGGAGCAGCCTGACTTTTGAACAGTACAATGAGACTCAGTCAGACGTCTGAACCGCTTTCAGATCAGTGACGGATTATTGAAGTGAAATATTGGACCAAATCCACTGGATGCGTGTTTGACCTGAACACAGGTGAGTTTATAGTTTTATATATATCTTCACATATCCTTATATATATAAAAATATCTTTTTCATTTTTTTTTTCAGAATTAAACGATGAAACTAAAACAAATGATCAGATGATCGATCAGCGCGTTCAGATCAGAGGCAAAAACAACACAAATCTACATAGAGTGAGTTAGTTATTAATACATGGCTCACACTTCGTCATAACTCTTCACACATTAGTATGAACTGAATTATGAACTCAAACATAAAAACATGCGCGTCAACACGGACATCCAGAGTTCATGGATGGATTGTAAACCACCATCACTGAGACACAAAGACTTGACAGTGTTCACAGCTGAACACAGGTCACAACATACACTCAGATTATCATTCTATTCATAACAGATTTTATGTAGTTTATCTTTTTTTTCTTAGTTCAAATAATAACGTGTTATGTGGATTTGAGCGTCTTGATACGACTCTAAATACAACGTGTTTTACATTCATATTCACATCACATAAAAAATAGGTAAGCGGATTAGTTTGGTCTAGTAAGTCTAATTTAACTGTAACATTTAAAGTTAGGATACTAAAGAGGAAAGTCTGAAACCCAAATCTGTGATAAACAGAAAACAACATATATTTTTAGTTGATAGAAAGTTCTGTGTTGTATGCTAAATATTCTGTGTTTATCCTCCTTAAATGTCTTTCAGGCTGATACGTGGTGTGATGTCACACTGTGCCACTTATGTTGTTTTCTGGTGTCAATAAGAATGAGACTGAAGTTTGTTTATTAAACACAACTCATAACCTGAAATATGCACCAACGTGACTGCTGCTGCTGCGTCACACCATAGTCACTTTACTTTTACACTTTACTTTACTGTCTGTAGTTACACTGTCTGTAGTCACGTTACTGTCTGTAGTCACTCTGTCTGTAGTCACTTTACAGTCTGTAGTCACTCTGTCTGTAGTCACTCTGTCTGTAGTCCCTTCACTCTGTCTGTAGTCAGTCTGTCTGTAGTCACTTTACTCTGTCTGTAGTCCCTTCACGCTGTCTGTAGTTCCTTCACTCTGCCTGTAGTCACTTTACTGTCTGTAGTCCCTTTACTCTGTCTGTAGTCACTTTACTCTGTCTGTAGTCCCTTCACTCTATCTGTAGTCACTTTACAGTCTGTAGTCACTCTGTCTGTAGTCACTTTACTGTCTGTAGTCACTACGTCTGTAGTCACTTTACTGTCTGTAGTCACTTTACTCTGTCTGTAGTCACTCTGTCTGTAGTCACTTTACTCTGTCTGTAGTGCCTTCACGCTGTCTGTAGTCCCTTCACTCTGTCTGTAGTCAGTCTGTCTGTAGTCACTTTACTCTGTCTGTAGTCCCTTCACGCTGTCTGTAGTTCCTTCACTCTGCCTGTAGTCACTTTACTGTCTGTAGTCCCTTTACTCTGTCTGTAGTCACTTTACTCTGTCAGGTAGTCCCTTCACGCTGTCTGTAGTCACTCCGTCTGTAGTCACTTTACTCTGTCTGTAGTCCCTTCACGCTGTCTGTAGTCACTTTACTCTGTCTATAGTCACTTTACACCGTCTGTATTCACTTTACTCTTTACTCTGTCTGTAGCCACTCTGTCTGTAGTCACTTTACTCTGTCTGTAGTCACTCTATCTGTAGTCACTTTACTCTGTCTGTAGTCCCTTCACTCTGTCTGTAGTCACTCTGTCTGTAGTCACTTTAGTCTGTCTGTAGTCACTTTACTCTGTCTGTAGTCACTTTACTCTGTCAGGTAGTCCCTTCATGCTGTCTGTAGTCCCTTCACTCTGTCTGTAGTCACTTGACTCTGTCTGTAGTCACTTTACTCTGTCAGGTAGTCCCTTCACGCTGTCTGTAGTCACTCTATCTGTAGTCACTTTACTCTCTCTATAGTCACTTTACACCGTCTGTATTCACTTTACTCTGTCTGTAGCCACTCCGTCTGTAGTCACTTTACTCTGTCTGTAGTCACTCCGTCTGTAGTCACTTTACTCTGTCTGTAGTCACTCTGTCTGTAGTCACTCTACTCTGTCTGTAGTCACTCCGTCTGTAGTCACTTTACTCTATCTGTAGTCACTCCGTCTGTAGTCACTTTACTCTGTCTGTAGTCACTCTGTCTGTAGTCACTTCACTCTGTCTGTAGTCACTTTACTCTATGTACGCATGTCACTTGACTCCTACTATCAATATTTTAAATATTGTAGTATATCCTGTTTATATATGATCATATATATTTATACAGTGATGCTTTTCAATGGCACAACCATGTCGCTTGTACAGTATATAAAACACTTACACTTATACATATTTTTCATATCTTAATTTATATTTTATTTGATTCTTTTTACCTGAAATTTGATAGTATTGTATTTGACTTCTTTAGTTTATTGTTTATTGATTATGTGTTGTGCTCTTGTGTTAACCTGTGTTAACCTGTATAAATATGACAAATAAACCTGAAACTTAAAGTGATGTGTGGTGAGCAGACCGAGCAGACCTCCTGTGTTTGCTCATCAAATACATAAAATAAAAGTTCAACCAGGAGATTTTTTGTTGAATCTCAGAGGAAAAGGCCTGTCACTATTGTCACAGTATACAGCCTATAGCTGCCTTACGTGTGTGTGTCTACAGTTGCAGAAGCTCTTTGCTGTCCTCACACTGTCTGTATGGAGAGGCAGGCACTGCAGCGGGCCCGGGAGGCCTTCCTGAGTGGCAGGACTCGGCCTGTGGAGTTCAGACTGCAGCAACTTAACGCCCTGCAGAGGATGATCACTGACAAAGAGACTGAGATCTCCACTGCTCTCAAACAGGACATCAACAGGGTGAGTGGAGACGCAGCACACTGCTGAATATCACATGTGCTCTACGTGTGTGTAATATGATGAGTATTCTTGTCGCCTACAGAGTCAGTACGACACGCCACTTCTGGAGCTGATTAGCATTGAGAATGAGATCAAACTGGCTACAGACAAACTGGCAGAGTGGGCAGCTCCACGGCCAGTAGAGAGGAACCTCCTCACCATATCAGATGAGGTTTATATCCAGCCAGAGCCCCTGGGAGTGGTGCTCATCATTGGGGCCTGGAACTACCCCTGGGCCCTCACCCTCCTGCCCCTGGTTGGAGCTATCGCTGCTGGTAGGGAACCTTTCTGTCTCTGGTCCCTCAAGACCACCTGAGAACTTACATTTAAGTAGACCTCCATTGGAAGAGTGCAGAATTATTGTGCAGTTAACATCTTTTTAGTATCTGAATGAATATCTAACCCACAGAAGTGGATTTTGAAGATTCTGCACAGCCACACAGTCTTCAGTCACTGCAGGTCAGACCTCTGCTCAGGTGGATAATGGGTGGAGTCGTACTAGAGATTATATGAAGTCACCAAAGTCCATACACTAATAAAAAAACGATAAAGGTGTAATTGTCACATGTTGACATGTGCCATAACAACAAAAAGGGACTGTACACAAATGTTCAGACCCGTAATTTACGTAAATATGTCAGCATACAGTTACTTTATTCTGTATCATAACAAAAAGTCAAAAAAGGTTAAATGTGTCATGAATTTGGTTTATGTTACAATTCATGATGTTTTCCACAGATTAAGAAATTGATCGTTTCTGTTCTATTTGTACTTTGATGGCTACTGTGAAAAATGATTATTCTATGAATATATTAAAGGTACAGTGTGTAGGATTTAGTGATGTAATCGCTGCATTGCAATCTCCTCATATCACCCTCACCTAGTGTAAAAGAGAAACAACACTTGTAAAGTCCTGTCTAGAGTCAGTATTTAGTTTGTCTGTTCTGGGCTAGTGTGTTTCAACACAGTGCTTAAAAATGGCAGCCTGCCACTGCCACTGTAGATATAAAAGGAGAATTTTAAGTAACAAAAATAAAAGGATTCTTATTTTCAGGTGATTATACATGCATAAAAACATAGTTATGGATATTATATTACATGCTTGCCTTATTCTGAAAATAGAAGTCCTCAATCTTACAGACTGGACCTTTAAGGTTTAAACTAGATTACAGCATTTCAAATTCTTCATGTGTGGCTATTTTCAGATTGAATAGTGGAAAAAATTTGTACCAGCTATATTTTAGCATTTCAAAACGTAGGGTCCATCAAAAATGATATTTTTAAGATTTAGGTCCCATGGACAACAGAGAGAAATCACAGTCTGTAAACATTCTGTAAACATCCACACAGTCCTGATGGACAACAGAGAGAAATCACAGTCTGTAAACATTCTGTAAACATCCACACAGTCCTGAGCAAAGTGTAGGAGTATTTCTACTGGATCAGCTCAGCTCTATTCACAAAAACATTTTGGGTTTCCACACAGTTCCTGGTTCCAGACTTCATTTCATTATGAACTTCAAGGTTCATAGCTGAGACAATACTAAAACTCACTAGCATAACACGTGATTCAAATTGTGGCGATGGAAAAGTCACGGTGTTCATCCAAACGTTGTGATCACACATAAAAAGGCTCCGGGTAGGGTCAGGGTTGGGGGCATGGGATCAGTATTAAGGGGTTTGCTATGATTGGAGGATTCTGTCACCATCTTATGAAGAAAATATTGCATGTGACATTCTGCACAAACATTTTAAAATCTACAGCTACGTGCCTTCGATATTCAATGAGTAAAGCTCTGTGTGTAGTTTCCCAACCACAGCATAAGTGAAGGGGGTTAATGTGTTGTTGCATGAAGATGACGTTGCTGTGACAATCAGATAAGAATCCCACCTTTGTGTAATACACATACCGCCATTGTAAGAAGATTGATAAAACATTAAGATTTCAGTCATGACCCTCTAATAAAAATATATTATGTAATGCCTTTAAATATGCATGCTGTCAAACATTTGTGTTTTGCAGCACAAGTTACTGACAACTGAGAGAGAAATATCCTGATGTGAACTTCAGTTTGACAGCATCCCCAGCCTTGCATTCTCGCCCTCCTACTTGCCCGCTCTGCGTCATTCAGTGATCTCATTCCATTCACAGAAACCCATGTTGTCCTTCTCTCCCCCTCCGCTCTCTCTCTACAGGCAATGCAGCTGTGGTCAAGCCGTCCGAGCTCAGCGAGTACTCTGCCCTCCTCCTCCGGGCTCTGCTGCCTCGTTATCTGGACAAGGTCTGAACACCAGCTGCTATTGTTGATGTAATAATGCTCCAAGCTGCTGTAACGTCAAAGCTGTGTGCCAGTACAGTACAGCCCATCACAGATATGTTTGACAGCAAGGTCAAGAGGCCTCTGTGTGCGAGGGGACTCCCTCCATCAGCAGTGACTCATTCTTTTCAAGTGCTAACATCATCTTGAACGTGTCAGGAACATAATTTTCAAACATGTCATGCAGTTAATTTTATTCTGTTGGATGTTGGCTGTTTGTTTCCAGGACCTGTACCCAGTAGTGACAGGTGGAGTGTCAGAGACCCAGGAGCTGCTGAGGCTCAGGTTTGATCACATCTTCTACACAGGAAGCAGCACAGTGGGTAAAGTGGTGATGGAGGCTGCAGCTCGCCACCTAACCCCGGTGACCCTGGAGCTGGGAGGGAAGAGCCCGTGCTACATCGACAAGGACTGTGACATCAGAATCGCCTGCCGGTAACACACTACTCATCAGAGTATAACACACACATACAGCTAAATAAATCAGTGTGCTTGATGACTTTGGTGACCTGTGGAGGTTCAACACCTTAACCACAGAGAGAAAAAAGCTTTAATTACTATGCTGTTTAACTGTATGAAGCCTGCTTCCATTGGACACAGTGCACATACGTGTTAGCATGCAGCCCATCATCACTAAACTGGAGTACTGAAGTGAAAGGGACAGATACAGTTGATTTTGGTACTCTGCAAGTAAAGGACCATCTTGATGTTTTTGGCATATTTTAGTTGTTAAGTACAAAAGGCTCAGCCTGGCATTCTCCGGAGCCTTTCAGTTCATTTTCCAAGGGGTACAAACCAAAGTACCTCTGGACACAACTGGACAGACCCACAACCAATCAGAGCATGTGACAGTGTTTGTCAGGGGTCACTTCCACAGGCCCACCATGTTGAACCACAATGTTTCTAGAGTAGCCCAGAACAGAAAAACAAAGAACTGACTGAGATGAGGATGAGACAAGGGTGTTGTAAACTACACCGCTGGATACCATTAAACCAGAAGCAGCCTGGAAGGCAGGAACGCAATGGTAAAACTTACATAATGGTTTTTGATGAAGTGGAAAACAACATACAGTAAATGTAAGCACACTTCTGTTAGAAATTGTTCGGTTCGAAATTCTTTTTGTAGAACAACACATGCATGAAAGTATCTGAATGTAATTTCCTCAAAACCTTACACCACTGAAATACCTGGTCTGTGTGCAGCCGTATCACATGGGGAAAGTTCGTCAACTGCGGTCAAACATGCATCGCCCCAGACTACATCCTGTGTGAACCCTGCATCCAGGGCCGAGTGGTGGAATGTATCCGACAAACTCTGCTGGTACATCCTTTAAAGTCTGAATTCACGTCTCACTGTAGATAAAACTGCACAGTCTGGAGTTTCTTAAAGATGTTTTGATCCATCCCAGGAATTCTACGGCGCTGATCCTAAATGTTCCGCAGACTACGGCCGAATCGTCAACCAGCGTCATTTCAATAGAGTCATGGGCCTGATGGAGGGTTACACTCCTGTGGTGGGAGGACAAAGTGACGCCTCGCAGCGCTACATTGGTATGAAGACACAGCAAGGTGGTGAAGAACTCAGAGTACTGTGTCGTAACCTTTATCTCTGTTTAATGATATCGTGCACGCAGCCCCAACAGTGCTGAAGGACGTACCCCCTCACTCCAGGCTGATGCAGGAGGAGATCTTCGGCCCCCTGCTACCCATAGTGACAGTGAGTGACATGGAGGATGCCATCCGCTTCATCAACGAGCGAGAGAAACCACTTGCCCTCTACATCTTCTGCTCTGATAAGAAAGTGAGTGGAAACAACAGGAGTGAGGAGGTTTAAAACATCTTCCAGTGTTTGATACTCTTCTTTATGTTTCTTCTTTGTCTTTCTCAGGCAATAAAAAAGATGATTGAGGAGACCACAAGTGGAGGAGTGACAGTCAATGATGTTTTGATGCACTACGCACTCAACTCTCTCCCGTTTGGTGGTGTTGGTAAGACTCAAAGTATATTATTGCAGATTATACGGATTTGGAAACAGCATAACAACAAGTGATGTGCCAATGAGTTACCAGCTCAGGCTCTGATTAAATAATCTTACTGCCATTTCAGAATATTCATAAAACATCTGGATATGGAAACAGATTTGCATTTTATTTTCTCTTTTAAGAAAAGAAAAAAAGTTCTGGGTTCAGTATCTTGCCCAAGGATGCTTCAACATGCAGACTGGAGAAGCCAAGGATTAAACCACTGATCATCTGATTAGGGGGCGACCTGCTCTATCTCTGAGCTACAGCCACCCCACCTCATGTAGCTGAACATGTAGTTTTTACAGTTGCAGTTTTCAATGATATGACTGCACACTTGTTTGTGACCCCTCCAGGTCAGAGTGGTATGGGCCGCTACCACGGTAAACACAGCTTTGACCAGCTGAGCCACCAGAGGGCGTGCCTGGTCCGCTCTCTGGGCATGGAGAGCGTCAACCTGGCCCGATACCCTCCTCAGGACCGCCGACGGGCACGCAGGGTGAAGATGGCCCTCAGATCGCCTCTGATTGACATGTCCAGGAGGACATTCATCTGGGCCGTCGTTGCCACCGTGATCGGCATAGGCCTTTTCATCACCCTGCTGGTCATCCTGCTCATAGCTTCAGGCCTCAACTGCACCTGCTGGTACTGGAGAGGTTTTTATAACTAGAGACACTGAAACTTCCTCCTAAAATCTATCCAATGAAGAAAAAAAACATGCCTGCTCCAGTGATTTCAGTGTTGAAGGGAAAATCATTTTTTTTCAACCTGGGCCCTGTTTTCCCATATTTTTGTGTCTCAGTAATGGGGACAAAGAGTTTCTTTGGGAGAGTGTCGTTGGGGCAATTGAAGACCATCGCATTCACTATCCAAGTGTATGGCTCAGATTGTTTTTACAAGTTGGTGTCTACTGCTTATTGTGTGATTTTGGTAAGTTCAAACTGATGTGTGTTAGACACAAGAACATGGGAAAGGAGAGTCCAGGCTAAGAACATGTCTGAACACATTTTGAATCCTGTTTTCTATCTATTCCTATTTTCTATATTTTAAAGATAAAAAACACAATAACCCCTTGACCTAACCTTTATTTGCTGTGTGTCTATTTCACATCAGATGTTCGTCAGCGATGAGACAAACATGGTTAAACACTGACCACAAACACACCTGTGCTGTCCTGAATTCTTCACTATTGGAGGTTTACATTCATTCACACATTTTCAGTATGAATCCAAATTTGATGATGAACTGAGGATCCTGCAGTCTACTTATAATATTATACAGATAAAACATGTATGTATTTTGCTAGTGTTGTTCCACAATAAAAGTTTGGTTCATATATTATGAGCTTCCATTTTATTTTGTTATTTTATTTTATTATTAAAATTTAAAGACCATTCAAATGTTAAAAACTGAAATGCTGATGTTGGTCACTATACACTTATTTATCTGACAAATAGGGAGGTTTGTGTTGGTTGATGCTTCCCCCAGTATGGGTTTCAGTCATACATGGAAAGATGTCACCCGTCATATCATCTGTTTCTGATATGATGGAGGCCCCTTCCAAACTAAATGGAGAACAGCCAACAAATTCAAACACGCTTTATACACTTTGTATGCTTTCTAAATAGATATTTTTAAAGGACGAAAACATGGAAAGAAAAAAAAAATTGATTTCCTATTCCAGTTCCAGTTTTAGTGGTCAAATGCAGCTGCATTTAAAATATATACTTGTTCGACAGCAAAAGACACAAAAAGAACTTCAGCTGTCTTCAAAACCTGCTCTCGTGCTGAATCCCACATTTAATATAACTGTATCAAAGCTGTTGGACTGTATAAAAATGTGTTAACATGGTAATGTCTGTCAGATTTGTTCTCATGTGAGTTGAGCTGAGCTGTTACGATATGAGACCATTAACAACATATGAACACCAGGTGGCAGCACATAACTATAAAAAGAGTGATAATGACTCCAGCTAACAGTTCAAGGTGAGGAAGGGAACCAACATGAGGAAAATTTATTGACTTTCTATTAAAAAACATTCTTATCTACACCGAATTACACTGGAAACCTAACTTAATCCAGTACAATCCAAATTATAGACCTTGTTCTGTTAGTGTAAAAGATTTGTGATAGTAAAAGGACAGATTCTTATCAACTATACAAACCACAACATCCCAACAGTTATAACACATCATGACTAATATAATGGGTTTCAGTCAGTCATACTGTAATTTGGGTACTCATGCCCTTTTGAGTCATTTGAGTCAGTTAGCCCCCCAATTAGCATCAGGCTCTCCCTGCTCGTCCGAGATGATCTGTTAGGCTCTGAACTGACAGTTTTATCACTTAATAGGCCTGTGGATATCCAAGCATTCAGCTTGTAAACCAGGGACAGGAAACAGCTGCCTCTCAGCACCCTGCTTCAGCTCTAACAGGCTCACTTCAGTTGTACAGAGTTCCTGGAGGCCTAAATAACTGTTGCATAACTGCAGTGGAGTCAGATTGTTGACCTGGACGACACCAGTCCATGACTTCAACAGGGAAAAAATGGTCCACACACAAAAGATTTAAACTGCCTGGTAAAATGTGATAAATAAGTAGGGGGTTGATAGATTTGATGATCACTAGCTAACAAACCTGACAAGCACCAGTGCTGCACCTCATTTCAGCTCTGAATCTTTGTTCTTAAGCCAAAACCCAGTCTGGCAAAGCAGCTCTGTCATATCAGTAATTTGCATGGACACATTATTACCTCAGCTTCTGAATGGATCTGTTCTAATGAACTAGCTGTGTGAATGGCGCTTTATTTGTGTCAATTACAGGCCTCCATAGCTCAAGGCAGATTGGCACCATCAGTGCCAGTGTTGCAGGGAGATTTTGAGCCTGATGCAGGCTCCAGAGCACCATGTAGCTCCTGAACACTTTTCAGCCACACATTCTTGCTATGTACATTTTGTTAATGCTGTGAATGTCATATTTAGTTGAATTCTGTTCTGGTCTTGAGTCCAATTAAGAAAATGAACTTGGAATAATACACAGCATTGGTGACCCGTCTCCAAGACCATGCACCATGCACCATGCATGACTGCATAATTGTGGATGTTACTGATAAGAAATACAGATAAGGTGAAGATGAGGACTGAGAACAGCAATAGCCAACCTGTCTTGGACCATCAGAATAGCCAAGTGCACACAGGCTCAGAAATATCCATAAGTACTTCACAGGGACATGAACACATAGCATTTATGGCAGGGTAACGTGTTTTGAGACACTGAATGACACATTGGTCAGGAAAGACACCCCTCCCCGACCAACCAGGTGTCCACCTATGAAAACATACCTGGCCATCTGCTCAGAGAATATGGAGACCAACTGGCTGATGTCCTCATGGATATCTTCAATATGGATCGGGAGCAAGCCTTCAACACCACGGTGCTGAACACAGGAATCCCTCAAGGCTGCGTGCTCAGACCCTAGCTTTTACCTCTGTTAAACCATAACTGTATGGCAACATACAGTTCAAACCATATTGTCAAGTTTGTTGATGATGAAACCGTGGTAGGTTTGATCAGTGGAAAAGAAAAGATACTGACTGGTGTACCACCAACAACCTGTCCCTCAGTGTGGACAAAACAAGATGTCACTGTTGACTTCACAAGACCTAAATGTGATCAAATCTTGTTGACCTTCAACAGCTCCCCTGTAGACATTCCCTCTGAAGTCACTCTCATGTCTCTGAAAACATTTTCTGATTATGAGTGTTCTGCTGAAAAAAGCTATCTGACAAAGACACCGTCCATGAAGGGTCCCTCCTGGTCTACAATAGTGTTGAAAGTGTTTGGAATGCTCTGACGCTTCCCTTTAAACAACCAAAGCCTAGTACATGCCAGTTCTGTTATTGGAGTCAAACCAAAGAAATTAATTTCTTTGCAATCTCACACAGTTTTACTGCTGTGTCCCATCTTCCTGTTGTGCATTGGGACATTGCATACATGTGTCGTTCCTGTCATTTCGTGTATAACTCTTGGCATACTCGATCCATCTATTTTCTGTAACCACTTATCCTTATCAGGGTCACAGGGAGCTGAAGCCTATTCTAGCTGGCCTTGAGCAACAGGCTGGGTACACCCTGAACAAGTTGGCAGTTAACTATAGGGCTGACACATAGACAACCAGCACTCTCATATTCACGCCTGAGCCAAATAACTCAGCCTGTGTGAATGATATATTCCTTTGTTGTTTGCAGTAATGAGAAGGTGTGGTCATTAAACTAGTTTGTTCAGGATGTTCTAGCAGAGGCATGGCCATATAATCTGCCTTTTCATACCTGAAGATACAGTTTGACTTCCCACTAAAACTAAAAACAGTTTTCTTATTGACGCTCTGTTGTGTTTGCTCTAGACTTCAGTCCAGTACAGTAAACTGCACTGTTATTAAAGTTTAGCACTTTTTCCATTCAGCACATTTTTTAATTACAACATAGTCATGATGTACAAGTAATAATGGTGATTAACAATTCTAAAAGTAAAGTGAGTCTTTCTTTCTTTGATTTTGATCTCTTCAATAGCAGGTTTGACAGACCTCCAAGTCTCTGACCTCCTGTTGTCAAATGTTCCATGTGTGGATGACTCATGTCTCTGAAAACTGCACTGTAGTTTCTGTAGTTTCAGGCCTTTGTTGCTGCTTGACTGTAAAGTTTACTTTTGCAGAGATTTGTCCTCATTTGTCCTCTATGCATCCTCCAGCTCAGCAGCTGCCTCACTGAACTCTGCTGGCAGCGAGCCTCAGTCACACTGCTGCTTTGGAAAGGATACCCCACCCGCTCCCCACACACATATTTCACTTTACAGAGCTTTTGACTTTACTACATGTGAGATACAGGATTTATCATGTCTCATCTCACTCCTGCCTTATCGCTAACTGCTCATGAATAATGCATCATTGGATTTTAGAAGTGTGTGTACCTTCAGGTTACCCATCAGCAGTTCTGCTATAGGTGTTTGACTATGTCTGATTTTGATTAGAGGGTGATTTTTTTTCTTTACACCTTAACAGTGTCTGATCATTTTTGTGTTCAGAGAATATTATCTTGACCAAAGCACTCTCAAGCTCCATTCTTCATTCTGAACATGAATGTGTTTGTATTTTAACATGAAATATAGTGAAATGTAGGGTCTGATTTAGTTTAGTCACTGACTCGAATGGCTTTTTGTTCCCTATGTGACCCTGATGCCCCCTGCTCAATAGAATCCACAGCTCATTCAGGGACAGTCATGATAAAGGTCTGGGGCAGCGGTGTAAATACAGCGGTTTGCACACCGTATTGCAGCTGCCAGGCAGATGTGATGGCAGAGTCATGCATTGGTCCCCTCCCCCTCTCCTGCATGGACCGTTGACCTCCAAAATGGCCGATATTTAATCAGCATTTCAGGAAGAAAATGTGGTGGGGTTTTTTGGATGACTTTATTATCAGGTCCACCAGATGGCTGCTCACTGTGAGACGGGCTCTGTACGCCTCTTAAAGGCCTCTTAAGGTTTTTCCTTGCCATTGCTGCCATCATATACAGTATAAAGGTCATAATGCCTCGTGGATTTGATCAGTTTGTAATACAAAACAGGCTTTACACAGTTTTACGCAGCATTTTAGCGTCTTCCAGCTCATTGTTTTGATTTTTGGGCCGACAATTTTACTGTTTTCACACAGCAATGTTGCAGCAGACAGGAAGCTGCTGATGGAGAGTAAAACATAACTGACTAACTAACCAACTTTACAAGATGATAATGTGTCAGGCATGTGCTTACAGAGATTTTTTTTTTTAATTAAAACTATTCTATTTATATTCTTTAGACATACATAATTAAACATGTAACATTTTATTAAACACACAAACACAGAAATTAACCACAGATCAATATATGAAGGCTAAATGTAGCAGAAATAGTTTAAAGTTACAGCTGAGTGTAAAAAAATGCTGAGTAAATAATACAATCAATAATTATTTTATGGTCTTTTAATTTCAATTTTCAATGAAAAGAGAAGTCAGACAATTTCGGCTAAAAAGTGAGTGTACAGTGATTTGTGACAACAGCTCTGTAATTCCATGTTAATTTTATATGAAAAACTGTCTTCTTTCTAAAAAATCTGTTTCATGCTGGAGGTGAGCAGATAAACTCGTCACTCACACTCTGAAAACAAACTACCAGTTGGTGTGAAAGAGTGTAGTAGTAAAACAGAGAATTATGAAGATGTTATGAAAACATATTGACTACACTTTACCATGATACATTTCAACCTCCAACCAATTGCAGCATCCTGCAATCTTTGAGTTAGGTACTGTTGCTATGGTAACTCTCCCCTCCCGACCTTGAGATGTGGTGTTATTTCAGGCATCCTACGCAAACGTGCCATTTGCAAAGATACATGTAGAAAACAAGACAGCAACCTGCTGTCTGCTCTGTACACTGTAAACAGAGACAGCAGCAGGATCCACACCGAGAGCCAACAACACATCAGCGGACATCATCATAATGAGGCTTAATGGTGGTTATCTAACTTTGATTTACCTCTTATTGTGTCAGTCTGTACTCATTTGCACCTCTCTGAGACACAGAAAACAGTATTATTTATTATAAAAACAAGTTAGAACTGAATATTTTGCCATTATATTATGAAAATCTAAAGCTATTTTTCTCTTGGAAAATTCCACCTGTACATTCCATGCACATAATGACTTCATTGTAGTTAAAATTGCTGCAGCAAAGAGGCTTGTTTGCTTAATGAGTGTACAGTTCTGGTTCTGGAGGCAGACCCACTCTTCACATGTAAGAGCCATCCGAAGACATTCCTTCTTGATAGAGCATATATTGACGGCTGGCTCAGATGAGTCCTGAACTATCCCTTAGTGATGCTGCTAAAGGACTAGACTTCTAGGGGCCTCCCCAGGAGTTTTGCCATGTCTAGATTGGGGATTGTGGTTGCATGTGCGGCTGTGGTCCTGCTTGACATCCAATACAAATACTATTACTGTATTACTGTTATCATTATAGCAATTATGTCAAAAAGCTCCTTGGTGGCAAGGATGAGGTCCACCCGGAGTTCCTCAAGGCTCTGGATATTGTGGAGCTGTCTTGGTTGACACGTCTCTGCAACATCGCATGGACATCAGGGGCAGTGCCTCTGGACTGGCAGACTGCGGTAGTTCTATAGGGGGATCACACTCCACAGCCCCCCCAGGAAGGTCTTTTTGGGGCTCCTGGAGAGGAGGGTCAGCAAGATTGTCGAACCTCAGATTCAGGAGGAGTGGTGTAGTTTTTGTCCTGTCGTGGGAGTTTGTCCAACCAGACATGTGCTTTGTGGACTTGGAGAAGGCGTTCGACTGTGTATGGGGTTCCGGACCCACTAATACAGGCTGTCCGATCCCTGTACTACCGGTGCCAGAGCTTGGTCTGCATTGCCGGCAGTAAGTCGGACTTGTTTCCAGTGAGAGTCGGACTCCGCCAGGGCTGCCTGTTGTCACTGATTCTGTTCATAACTTTTATGGATAGAATTTCTAGGCGCAGTCAGGGCGTTGAGGGTCTACGGTTTGGTGGCCTCAGGATTGGGTCACTGCTTTTTGCGGATGAAACTGGTCTTGTTGGTTTCATTGGAGCATGACCTTCAGCACTCTCTGGAGTGTGAGGCGGCTGGGATGAGAATCAGCAACTCTAAATCTGAGACCATGGTTCTCAGCCGGAAAAGGGTGCAGTGCAGCCTCCAGGTCGGGGCCAAGATTCTGCCTCAAGTGGAGGAGTTGAAGTATCTTGGGGTTTTGTTCATGAGTGAGGGAAGGACAGAGGATTGGTGCAGCTTCTGCAGTGATGCAGACTCTGCACCAGGTCCGTCGTGGTGAAGAGGGAGCTGAGCCGAAAGGCAACATTAACTCGATTTACCAGTTAATGTATGTTCCTACCCTCACCTATGGTCACAAGCTTTGGGTAGTGACCGAAAGAATGAGATCGCGAATACAAGTGACCGAAATGAGCTTCCTTCGCGGAGTGGCTGGGCTCTTCTTTAGAGATAGAGTGAGAAGCTCAGCCATCCGCGCAGAGCTCGGAATAGAACTGCTACTCCTCCACATCAAGAGGAGCCAGTTGAGGTGGCTTGGGCATCTAGTGAGGATGCCTCCTGGACGCCTCCCTGGTGAGGTGTTCTAGGCACGTCCCTCCAGGAGGCGGCCCAGGGAAGACCCAGGACCCGCTGGAGGGACTATGTCTCTCGGCTGGCCAGGGAGAGGGAAGTCTGGGCCTCCCTGCTGAAGCCCGCCCTTGGATAAGCGGAAGAAGATGGATGGATGGATTATGGCAACTATTAGTCATATCTTCTTATCATTATCCTTATTATCTGTCATATCTCATTATTTTTTGCTTCTGTGCATCTGTCTCTCTCTCTCTTCTCACTCCCTCTTTTGGTAGATGTCCGTCCACCATGAGCTGGACTCTGCTTGAGGTTTCTGCCTCTTAAAAGAAGTTTTTCCTTGACACTGTCACCAAGTGCTTGCTCAAGCATGCAGAGACTCAACATAGTTGAGACTCAACATAGTTGAGTATTTTCCTCTGAAATGTAGTTCACAAATTAGAAATATTTGAATAAATACTTGATTGGTCAATGATTGATTCACTGCATAAAGATTTGTAATATTTTAATGAATATATTTGAATGAATATCAGTCAAACAACAAGACATGTGCTTGTACAAACACAGTTCACCCTCCAGATTCTTCCAAAATTTTTTGAAAGTGCAGAAAGTGTGTGGAGCACTTGGGACTAATACTGGATGGTTGAGCTTCATCCAGCTAGTGTGCAGATCATAGACTGACCAATTAGTGAGGGATGTGCAGCTGTGAGATCTGCACATGTGAGAAAGGATCCAGCTAATTAAGCAGAGGGAGGAGTCCCTTCTTTTGTCTGCTTTAGTGGTCATGCTTAAGAACGCCGCATAGAAGGTTATGTGTTTGCAACAATGGGGTTGAAGCAGCTTATTGTGTTTGCTTTTGTGCTTACATGTGTCAGCCTTAGTGACACTCGTTTCCCTGGTTGGAGAAAGCCAACCTACTGGGGGATCGAGGTGCAGAAGCCTGCAGAGGTGGAAGCCAAGCCAGCAGCAGGACCTGAGAGACAGTACTCCATGGAGTCTGCTCAACAAGGTAGCGTGGTCCAGGCAAAGGAGATCCATTCAGCAGTTGAACCACTGTCCTGGAGGTTTCCAAAAGATCCAGTAGATCCAGTGAAAAAGCCTCCAGGCAAGTTTGAACCATGGCAGCCGGTGACAACCAACCGTGTTGCTGTGAGGTGTGGGGAAAGCAGGATCCAGGTGGAAGTGAGGCAGGACCTGCTGGGCCTCAAGCTGATAAAGCCAGAGGAAATCACACTTGGTGGTTGTTCAGCCACTGAGATCGACAACTTGTCTCATGTCCTGATCTTTGAATATGAGCTGCACAGCTGTGGCAGCAAACTTGTGGTATGAGGTGTTTATTCACTAATACACTGATGTCACACTTTTAGTCAAGTCATGTCAAACAGATTTTAAATGTCTTTTCCTCAGATGACAGAGAATACCTTCATTTATGCCTTCACACTGCTCTACAAGCCCAAAGTATCCAGCAGAAGTCCCATCATAAGGAGCCAGAGTGCTGTCATCGGAGTAGAGTGCCACTACCCAAGGTGAAATTTGGATCAGCCTGCAAAGACCTACTTTAATTTAATTTACTGTGGGGGGGTGAAGAAACAACCAGCTTTGTGTAATAGTGAACAACAATAAAAGTTTTGACATCTCAACAAGTTCTGCCTTAACTTGACCACAAAGACACAGCTTAATACAAGACTGAACTTCCTTATCTGGTCACAGTTTATTTACTGTAACACAACAACAATGGGAAGGGTCATCTTATGTGGCTCACTACTGAATATGCCATGCAGGTTTTTACTAGGTTACAAAGGTCCTGAGCCTTTCTACAAAATACTGTTTCCATTAACAAAATCTATGCCAGCATCAGAAATGTCACGTGAACGCATGCACCACCCAATCTGTGTCCCTACAACATAATAAGGTTGTATGGTCACACTGGGAGCCAGGTGGAACTCACAGTAAATGCAGCTAATTTTTCACTGTACTATTGATCCACACTATTCTCTCCTCCCAATGCATGTTTTTGTACACTAACTGCTAAAATTGTATAGTATGGTGAATATTATGCAGTTTAGATCGTGTAGTAATGATTTGGACACAGCTACAGTCTTGACTACAGACATTTAGTTTTTCTGTAGCTTGACAGGAAGTTATGATTTGCAGGAAGTTCCTATAAGTATATCTTGAACACTGAAGTGCCTGGATTGGATGTGCAAGTCGGGTGCATAAACTCTTACCTCAAAATTCCAGCCCTTACTTTAAGGATTTCTTTCGTCTGTCATAACATGAGCATAAACAGATGCTAGCTGTAGCTGCATACAGCTGAGCTGTACTGACTGGAGAACAGCGCGGCCTCCCCTTAAAACAATAAAACCAGGGCAGAAATGCTTAAAAAAAACTTGCATACATACATGTACAGATGAGTCAGATTAACCAAACCAGTGTACAGTCTTGTTGCAAAACCTTTAAAATGAACAGAAATATTTTGAATCTGCTTCTGAGGGGTTAGAGAGCTACACTACTATACTACTACAACTACAGATGACGTTCTGTCCTTTATTTGACTTAAGTGTAGAGTGTGTAAAGTCTGCGCTGGTCTGCACAGATGCTGGTGTAACAGCAGTCCTCTGTATCATGTCTGGATGACCTACAAAGATACTAAGGTGGCTGTGGAGCAGCTGCACTCCCCTCTGCAGGCCATGACTGGTTGTTTATAGGAACACACTATAGCTGGAATAGAATATAGCTTGTACACCTTCAGCAAGCACACACTTTGAGGCGTTGATGAGACGTCATCAACATGCACGCACTAATCATGCAATACATTCCTGAAGCCTTTAGGGTGTTGGTGGACAGCTGTGTTGCTACCGTGAGGCCAGACACCACTTCCAAACCAAGACTCGCTTCATAAAGAACTGTGGGTAGGTATTTGAATACACACTTGTGTGTCTGGGTGATTGACTCAGTCCAGGTCCAGGTTCACGGGTTTGTCTGGAGCCTAATGAGCTCCAGTCTCAGGTGGCGGCCCTCAGATGTAATTTGCTGAAGGTGGTAGGATAAAAAAAACAGTCCCCTTTAGGACACTTTGAAGTTATTGAGATTTTAGTTCTGCTTTTTTAGTGTCTTGACAAAGTTAAGACTGAGTCATGTTCATGCAAATGTTTTCAAAAGGATGTTTATGGCATGTCAAAGTATGTGAAAGGGGAAATGATTGCATGTTGCAAACCTGGTGCACCACCCTGGTTGACAGAGACAGGCAAGTGTGGTTATATCAGTGGTCATGTGTACAATGAGAACTTTCATAGACATACATATACAACATACGTATACAATATAAAACACTGTATTAGCCATGCTTACAACATCAAATATGGAATAAAAATCGTGTGAATAACACTTTTTGATGCCCACTGCCTTCATAACATATACATCACATCTACATGTAGGATTTAAAAACATATTCTCCAGTACATTGTTAACATATCGATGGTTCTCTAACTTGTGTTGGCATGCTGGCCTTTAGAGGCTGAAAAAAGTTGACCTAATGTTAGCATTAAGCTGGATCCTGCTCTATTTTTTTTCACACCTTGCTACATTTAAAATTCTAATGTTGGCTACAGACGTCTTTATAAAAGTGGGGGTTCGAGGCGTGATCCTTGTTCCTGAACCTAGTTATAAAACTTAATTTAACTCTAGGTGTGTGTGTGTGACGACCAAGTGCCAGCTTGAGTGTCTGTGAAGTGAAACCAACGCAGAACTACCCAGAACTGCAGTTCCTTGTCAACCTCCATAAGTCCCCATGTTAAAAAGTCCAACTTCACAGCAGAAATAGACATGTTTACAGCCCATTACCCGTTCATGACAACTGTACCGAGGGTGAATTGTTATAGAACTCACCTGTTCAGATTATATTAAGGCTTATATTAAGTGGATGCTGTGATTGACAGGTGAGTGTCCTTACAGATGGCTTGTCATGTCTTGTCTTTTAGGTCTCCACCTTGCCCTGTGTGTTATCCCTGCTCTCTGACAATGCTCTCTCCTAATGTGTTTCACCCGTGCCTGATTGTGTTCAGGCATCACATAGATATTTTGCCCATAGCTGCTTTAAACATCTGAAGTCTGTAAGCAGCCTCAGTATGCTGAATTTAAACAGTAACCTCTTTTCTCTCTTTCACTGATGCTTGTCTAGACATGATGACTATCTGCAGTCAGTCCTGGCTTCAGACCTGAGTGGAAATCCTCCTCCTTGCTGAGGACAGTAAATACTAAGATCCAGCAGGAATGAATGATAACAATAGTTTTTTTTGTTCTAAGTGGGCCAACCCTGCTCAAGCCTTCCAGGAACATTCCTCCGCTCTCTGTCTGATTTATCATTGTAGTGAGTTCAGACCTTATCAAACATTTTCATGATTTTTTTCTCAAGTCTCATTCATGCTGAAGGCCTGTGCTGTTGATACAACTTGTCACAACAATGTTTATTTTTACTCTGTTTGCTTTGCGTGTGAATTCTTCCTGGAAACACTACACTGTAAATCATCAGCAGCAGCTGTTTTGTTTCATGTTGGTGCTGCTCAGAAAATCACTTTTGCCTCAGTGACAATATTGGAACGCATTGCTGTCATTTGACTCTGGTTTTGGAGCTGCAGCTCCTTCCAGTGACCTCACAGTTACATCCACTCATCAGCACTTTCCCTCCGGCGGTTCACCATGTGCTTTAGTTTTCCACTTAAAATGGATATATTGATTTTAAACACAGATGGGTTAGATTCTCATTTTATGATAACATAAGCATGCAGAGCAACATCTGTTGGGTGTGTGTATGTGTGCTGTCTCTTTCATCTCACCCATGGGGTCGATCCTCATCCTCCTCACTGCTGTTGACAGTAGCACATGTGGCCCAAGACTTCCTCTCATAGTTCTGGTGTCTGGAACATTTTTCTGTATGTGCAGATTTCACAGAAAAGGCTGGCAGATGCATCTTAAACATGACACACTTTGTTACTGTTGTTACTGATTTGTTTTATCCAAGCCCCCCAGCCGACTGGGGCCTTTCTATGTAATATTTACATGCTCTCCTTGTGTCTGTGTGGGTTCTCTCTGGGTAGTCGGGCTCCCACATTGACTAAATTGCCCACAGGGGTGAATATGAGTGTGTCAGCCCTGTGATGAACTAGTAACCCGCCTCTAATGCGGGCAGCAGCTCCAGCACCCTGATGATGATAAGCAGTTATGAAAAATGGATGATGATATTTGGCTTTGAACATTATTTGTCTATATACAAAAATAGTTTTGAATTAATATTAATTGTTTGATCTGAGCATAAAATGTGACCAGGGCCTAATTGTGAGAAAGGGGGGGGGTCTCACAGTTGGATTAAGAACCTTGACCTTAGCTGGGCAAATTTTTATTTAAAACAAATTATTAAGACAATAAAACAATGTATTCACTCAAACTATAAAAGTGCCAGATGCAGATCCCAAACAACCAAGGATGCTAAAAAGGGGCGATAAAATCAATATTAAAAAAAACAAAAATGAAAAAAACAGGATTACATAAATCAGGCACACCACCACAACAGAGGCCGTCACCGCTATAAAACACTAAAGTCACAATGAAAGCAAGAGAGTTAAAAAAAGGTGAAACAGCTGAATTGGCACCATGCATGCAGTGACCCTATGGCTCAACCCCTATCTGCTACAGGACTTGGAACTCCTAAAATAACAAATAAAAGACTTGTTAGCCCATAACATGACTCTCATGTAAGAAGCTGAGAACCTTAACACTGTTGCTCTGTTTCTTCACAGAAGCACAATCCCTGTTTTAGGTCCAATAGGCTGCATGCAAGATACTGAGAAAACCATAAACTTCTACATGTGTTGACAAAGAACTGAGCATTAGGCTGTCCTTTTGCCAAACCTGATCTTTTAAGTATTTTCAGACAAGGGCAGACAGAAAGACAAGAAATAACAGAGATGAATTCATCACTGTCATCTCATAATCATTTGGCATTTCCAACAGTAACAGCTTTTAGACATACCACACAATCAGCACATTTACATGAATGAAGCTTTGCTCGAGCCAATAGTTCAGTATTTTATTTTACTCATTTTCAAAAGTGATGTGAGCAGATCAACATCTGAAATGAATTTGGAGATGTGGCAACAGACAGATATAGTGTCTGTGAGCAACTACATCCAGAATACATAATCCATCTGAGTAATTCAGCTGAGAATTGTAGCTGCTGTTAGATAATGTTAGCTCAATTTGTTAACAGGGCTGCCTGGACTGTGGGCTCAGAGCACTGCAGGACTGCTTGTGTTTGTACCACAGGCATTTTGATCCATCTGTAAGCTTTTTGTGCATGTCTTAGCAGCTTATGTAGACAAACCTACAGTAAGAGAAAGAGAAGAGACAAATGAGGATGATGACAGAGGAAGACTGAGTGAGCAAGAAGTCACCAGACAAGAGTAAATCTGGGACTGACTTTTAGTGGTTTGTGAGCGCTTAGTGAAATAAAAGGCTGAAAAAGAAATACCGAGCTGGGCTCACTGCTGCTGGACTATTAAGTAATATTAGCTGGCTGCTATGTCTTGTGCTGTTGCTAGATGTTTGGCTGTTAGCAAAGTCGTTGAGTCACTAGTTTTTGAGCATAAGTAACGTAACCAGAACAAATGCACTTGCACAGCTCTGTCTATTGATCACAGAATTACACTATGACACAATCACAAAAAATATCAATTTCTACATCATGTTGCTTTAATCAGCAAATACTATGCAGCTGTTTTATGTCCAGTGTGTCATCTGAGGCAATTACTTTTGTCATGGTCATGAGCTTATCCCAACATGCACTGGCTAGAAGTTAGGCAGACCGTTTCTATCACATTTCTATCGAACACATTAATACCCATGGGACTTGCATGTAGAATTCTGGGTGAATCTGCAAGTTGAGATTGAAGCTACATGCCGAAAGGACTGGGAATCAAGCCCACATCTCTCTACCGGTGCTGTGAAGTAACCAGGCAAATCACTGACACACACACACACAGTTGCCAGCGGAACAGTTTGCAGTAATCCTCATGGATTAGTGTTCTGGACAGGATGCTGCTATCTAAAACAAACACCTTGGCTCTGATGTCACTGTAACCTGTGATTTAAATGTGACTTCAGCAGCAGCAGCTGGTTCATGAAACAGGTCCTTGTGATGTGATTAGCAAATGATTTATTGGAAGGTGATGCTATCATTAGCGTACCAGACATCTGGTGTTATTTGAACAGCGCTGCTCTGTGCTCTCTGCGGAGATTGGGTCAGATGTTGAAATGATTCACAATGAAGAATCACTTTCAACTGAGTGATCTTTAAAGACATGCACATAAAAACAGTGTGTAATGTTTTCTATAAAGAACTGTTCCTTTTAATAGGACATGAGGAACGTCATAAGCATCAAAGTCAAGGTTATTTTCTGACAAACCATCTGTCTGTGCTATACAGTGCAGGTGAACGCAACTTTGTTGTGCTCAAAACATTAAAAAGTGACATTTAAAAAACTCAACAGGAAGAACTGGGACATTGCTTCTGGAAAGAAACTATCATATTTTTCAAATGTCATTTTTTGACACTTTTAGCAACACAAACAAAAATGTCATTCATCGCCATTGTGCTGAGGCAGCAGTATATCTCAGAAGTGGGTGTTTTACAATCTGAGCATACAAAACCAAAAGCCTCTGCACGGGTAGATACAATTAGAGGGTTGTTAGATGTTCCTTTAATTAAACAGTACTTTCAATTGTCATATTTTCAAAATGGCTGCCCATATGAGGCCAAGTACAATTCTCTGTGATACATGATTATCTGTCAATGAAACAATGGAGCCAGACCTGTAATGATGCTCAAACAGCCAGTGGGTACCGGTTGAATCATTTGCATGTGTGTATCTGTGTAGGGTGATTTATGTTCTGATAGCTTGTCAGGTCCTCATATGAAAAATGTGCCGTGTGTTTAGGACAAGCTTTTCAGCCTGGAATATTGATCGGTTTGGAAGTTCACCATTGTTTACCATCTGTCAAGGCTGTAAGCCATTATAAGCTATGTAAATGAATGGTGTATCTGTTCGTCATCTGTACTCATTAGTGCATCGATCTGCTGAGATTAAGGTTGTTGGGCAAACAGTGTAACAACCATGATTTCCTGGGGCAGGAATTTCCCATGGTTCCATTAGCTCTGATGTCAGATCGTATAATTGTATATATCTGTCATTTTCTGCTTACAGTAGTCATGAGTAAGAAGAACACAGCTGGCCCCATGTTCTTTAGCAATACAATCAGGGTTAGTAAGAGGTACCTACACTGAGCCTTCGTGTGTTTTTTATATACAGACCTTTGCTGGCTCATATACAGTAAAAATAAACACACACACAAAACAATTTCCTGTCAAGATCCATGTAGTGGCTGTCCTGTAGCTTTGATTAAAAGTCTCATGATCTTCATCAGCACATAGAGTTTGCTTTTTCCCATGATGAATGAACTTTGAACCCCTCCTTATAAGTAGAACAGCCGCCATCTTGTGGTCAGACTGTTTGTTTGACTTGGTTGTTCAACTTGTCATTTTACCACCCCTTACATCCAGCACATCTGATGCAACATATATTTCATTCTGGCAACCAGGCAAAGAAGGCAACTGCCCCAGATATCGAGCACTGCCTGGGCTCCAAGTTTAATGTGCAGCACGCTGGTTACAGGAATCTACCACAGCTTTACTTTGTTTATTAGCAAATGTTAACAGGCTATGCAACATGCTAAATTCACATGTTGGCATTGTTACTGTAGGCATGTTAGCATATTAAATATACTATTAGCTGTGGTAAGAGTAGCCTCACAGAGCTGATGGAGTTAAATTATTTCCCATTTGTCTGTGTGTTTGTTTTTTTACGATCCAGAGTCTGCACTGGGTGTTTTATTTTGAACAAGATTCTCTATCCTGTTTCTGTCTGACTTGCCATCAGCTTGATCTACTCTGCGCTGTTTGATGCAGCATCCGTCAAAAATAGACCAGCTGTGTGTTCTCCACAGAGCAGAGCACTGAAACCCACTGCAGCGCTTCTGTTGTCTAGAACGGACACAATCAGCACGGCCTGAACGCATTGCAGCCATGCCCTTAGTCCAGTTTTCTACTCTTGTTTTGACCCTCAGTTATTTCAGGTGTGTGTTTAACCCAGATCACAGTAAACCTTGAGCTATTTAGTATTTCAGAAAAACTGCCAACATTGCTCACAGGGTGCAGAGGCTTAACAGGGGCCCTGCGGACCACTTTTTCCCTACGGCCCATGAGCAGGTCAGTCTGTCTATCTTTATAATGTAAAGGATATTTCAGAGTTCTATGCTGTGTCTGATTATGTTACCAACAGCTTTTTGGTATTCTAGCAGCTTATCCACAGTTCCTCTTACGTTAAAGCATGTATATATTTAAGAGTCTTCCTTCCTGTGTATATTCTGGGGAAGAGGTCTTTCCTAGAAATGGACGACCATGGTGGACAAACAGGTAAATGTGATTCTTCATTAAAACAACAATCTTTGAAGCATGACTACACTGGGAGGAGCAACTGTAGGTAAAAACACTTCCAGCTGCCTTGCTGCCATGGCAACCAGCACAACAAGGTATGAGTGGCAGATTTACAAGCTCATAATTCTGTTATGATGTGTGCTGGAGAGTCAGCAGCCATTTCATGTGTGGGTTGGGCTGTGTGGGGTATATTTAAAAATATTACTGCTTGTATTTGTTTAAATCAGGACATATGGAGAACATCTCAGAGATGAATCAGGACACTGTGTCTGTGAAATACCAGGACGTCTGGTCACCCTCACTCCACACACAGTCAGGTGTGCGCCATATGTACTATCCAGAAGCCGAGGATATAATCAGCTGGTTGTAATTCGTCTGAGTATAATATGAGTGATAAAACAACCTCAGAGATGAAGTGCTAGATATATTTCTATATCAAATGATTTGTTTGGTCTATTATAACCAATACAAAATCAAATTTCTATATAGAGCTATCATATTCTATGTTTGTATTTTCTACTATATGAGTATGATTAGAAATATGAATGGAGAGCCCAGGAAGAAGAGTTAATATTATTCATACCTTTATTAGGTAAATAAGCATCCAGCAGCTCATTATACTGGGCAAATCACCACTTTAATGTCTAATAATGGGTTGCTGGATGTAGTGGGTTCGATCCCCAGCTCCTCCAGTCTGCATGTTGAAGTGTTCTTGGGCAAGATTTGAACCCCAGATTGCTCCTGAAGGCTCCTCCATGGGTGTGTAATGGATCAGCTCCTGTCTGCCATTGCATAGGAACCACTGCCCTCAGTGTATGAATGGGTGAATGAGTTGTGTAGTGACTTGAACGGTATAACGGTATAAGTATAACTGTGAAAAGCTAAAGAATTAGAAGAGAGGGATCACTGTCACCAGATACTGGACTGGATTATGTTCAATGACAAGTGTCAAGGTTGGGAGAGATCATGCTTATGGTTGCTGTAAAGCCTGAGTAGTATTTCAGTGGGCAGAGTCAGGATGTGCAGAGAGTTGATTTCTGAGTCGGCCGGCCTGTGCTGCACTCTCACCGCTCTGAATCATGCTGTTGTCATATTTCTCCAGCTCTCTGTCTGTCTTTTCGCCTCACTTGTTTCCTGTCGGGCAACAGTTATGACAGTCAATAAAGCCTCTGCACCATTTGTAATCCCTCGGTCTTTCTCTTTCTCAATAGGAGTTCAGTCAGAGTTCAGATGAGTGGAGAGCTAAAATGTCTCCCCACATTCTTTTATTCTGATCTCCTGACAGTTCCTGTGGTTAACTAGAAATATAATGTTCTGAAAACATTGGTACAGAAGCTATCCAATCAGCCAGAGGCACAGCATGTTCTCAGCACCAAAACACTCTCTCTTTATCACAAAGTTGATTGGAACACACTTCTATGTTTGCACTAGTTTGCATGTGAAAGTTGCGTAATATTTCAACATGCCGCCTCTTGTGCACCAGCCTTGTATACTGCGGGGCAGGGCAATGGAAATATTCACATTTAGCAGGCGCTGACTCCTCTTTGCTAAATGTCTGACTCACCCTTCACTAGCTGCTTTTTGTATTGTACATCTCATTCCAGTTTCCCAAAAATTAAGTTATGAGGAAGTAGGAAACCAAATGAGTCAGTGTGCCCAGTTGAGCTGATTGGGTAAATATTTGAGCTGTGTCGGTACACATTGTGCTGGATTGTGGGGTTCTCTAGGATCTGATGGAGGTTGTGGGGGAAGGTTCACTGAAGCTGATGCGGTGATGAGCATCAGCATCAGTGATGTTCCAAAGATTCTAAATAGTGGCAGACAGGCTATTATTATAATGTACACTTCCACAGTATGAAGTCCATCATTATTTGGAATTTGGATTGTTGATAAGCTACAGTGAAACAATAGTTCCTACAGAGGTGTTTCACAATAACAGTCTTCAGGACGGCAAAGACGTGGTGAATAATAAATATCATATATCATAATATATTATTTTCACTTGCAAGGACCACAAGATACGTTCAATAATGTTCAAATGAAAAAATGTTGAGCAAAGTGTGAACTTTTTCGGTTTCTTTCTGCATTGTTAGGAGGCTTCATTGTGGAATCTGCTGTACCACCTGGCTGTGACAGACCTCCTCCAGACTCTATAGAGAATAGAAAGAAGAGGAAGAAATGGGGTGGACAGGACGGGTGAGGTATACTATTGCAAAAGAGGAGGAGAAGGTTAGGAGGTATCCAAATGAATGTCAGATGTGGTATGGTGAGAATGAGGTTAACCCTATATTTAATTTGTACTGATGGAAATAGGTTATACTGTAGGTAATTACAGGTAGGTGATTCCACTCCCCTCACTGTGTTCAGACTTTAATGAATTTACTAGCAACCAGACAAAATAGGAGTAGGTTAGGAGGTGTCTACAGGAATGTCAGAAATGGCAGTGTTGTGGTGTAGTCTAGGTGTGGTCCTACTCCTGGAACTCTGCTAATGCCTGAGTGCTGAGAATGACATCAACCTACAGTATGTTCAATTTTTACTGATGGGAGTAGGTTATAGGTAATTATAGGTGTTGGTAGTACACCCTGTCCTCAATGTGTTCACTAGAGGCCTTTATAAGTGACAAACCTTTCGTAGTTCACTTCTTGTTGTGACTGTGACTTGCACACCACTTTTCTAAATCTTTTCTTCGATTATTGAGTCAGATTGTTGATCTAAATTTATGTAAAGCTGCAGCTGGAGTTCTGAGGCCTGAGGAAAACTGTCAGTTGACAATGTAAGTAGATTAACACACATCTTGTAATGTCTCCACCAAAGTCTTTATGTGAGGGCTATCTGGAAGTTCTCTGTTGTATTTACAGCTCATCCATTGACAAATGCCTTTTTCATGTCTGTGTTTTGTTTTTAACAAGCTCTACTTGTGTTAATAACCTTGTAAACTCTGAGTATTTATTATATTTTTTAGTTTCATCTATCTGCTCATGACCCTAATTGCCTTGCAGTACCATCATGGATAAAAATCCATGATGGTACTGAGTCTGATCAGAGTGTTTTGTAGTGTGTTTTATATTTGTTATTAGTAAGTTAAAAAGATGTATTGCACTGTGCAGTTAAAGAGAACAGTTTGCTCAGTGCAACGCCTCTGTGGTATAATGTTTGGCTGGAGAAGCTCTTTTTTTCAATTTTTATTGAACCAAATGTCGAAATGTCAAATTCTGATTTTGAGGTAATTTGTGATGCTCACAAAACTGAACTCATTAATTCATTCATTCAATAGCTGTTCCTTTTCTAACCATTGTATGTGGGAGTTTGTTTGAAAGGTTTGGTTGGGTGATCGTGCATCTACGCAAACCACCCAATAGCCGTGTGCTGTTCCTGGGGGCTTGAAGCCATAATCAGAATCTGCAACAAACCCAAGCTTTAACGTGTCATACAGTCATACGCATGATGCCAAAGACAGAGAACCTTTAAGCAGGACTGTGACTTACTGATGATGATATCATACAAGTCTATTATTGTCAGGATGCCATGACATGACAGACAAATTAAAAGACATCTCTGACTCAGTCTTCATGACAAGAACGGGATCACAAGGCGACTTGAAAAGACATGATATTAATATCAACACTATCCAGTTGGCTGGCTGCAGGCATATATATATATATACATACATACATATACACACACACACACACACACACACATATATATATATATATATGAACAGTTCCTAAGTCTAGACATACAATATCAAAGAACAACTGAGGAAAATGCCCTAGCAGCAGTAAAACCACCACTTCCACAGCTTTGACTTCCATCGGCCTGGCTATCAGTTACTGCTGCGTCAACCCAAGACATGATTAGCGGTGGCTCTGTCAAGCTTAATGAGCATGTCTGGACGACATATTTGACTCTCCCGCACTCAGAAAGTCAACTTGGAGGCAGAATCTCTGACACGGCACAATCAGGAGGTCCTTATTGGGGGAGTCTATCGTCTTGATTGAGCTCAGGTTTCGCCAATGAGGCACCAGCCAGGGCCAGAGCTCCCTGGGGCATTAGCAAAGTGGGAAGGAAATACAATAAAGTGTCAGGACCAATTAAACTATAAATGCATTAGGTCCAGCTTGCCCATTGCTAGCTTATTTGCAGCAAAAGGATTCAAGGAAAGTTAGTGCCACCCATTGTGCATAATGTGCATAAAGAGTTTTCTGCCTGGGTTGACGTGCAGGACATAAATTCTGGTGCAGCAGACTCCACACTGGCCATTATGGCCATTAATTCACCTCTCTCTGTGGAAGGACAAATACATGGAAAAGATGAGTGATGTTTTAATGGAGTACAGAACCAGCTCGATTCACCAACATGCTTCATCACTCCCATCACCATTAGCCATTACTGTAACATTTTAAAATTTGAACACGTCAGTAATCATACAGGCGCATCATGAATGCAGCAGAGGGAGTAAACATAAATATGACTTGCTGGCTTCTAGTGTTACTCTGAAATGACAGCGGATCAATGATTGGCCTGATGCTAGCTGATCAATGACTCTGTTAGCGGCCTGCTACAGTCACAGTTGTAGGATATGAGACAGTAAACTTCCTGATATTGTGAACGGCGCATAATGTACCTATTATACCAATGCTTTCTGTACAAAACATGACTGATCCCCGAGAAGGGGAACTGGATGTCTGTAACCACAATGACCAATTATTCATGTCAGAATGCACCATTCAGTAACTCGGTCCGCAGGGACAACCAGAGGGTCGCTTGGTCGTGTACTGAGAGAAGATTGTTAGCTGGAGAGGTGCCAGTTTGCCTCCTGGGCACAACTGAGGTGCATTAAACAAGGCACCATCCTATGAGGATGAATGAATGCAAAATAGCAAAAATACCTCAATTTATCTTTGCGTGTCCATGAGAAGTAGAAAAAAAACATTTTAATGCCGAGTGCCATCCAAAACTGGACTGGCAGATAGTAGCCATGAGAAGCTGAACACAAATTCTGCTTATTTACATCAACCTTGTTTGAAACTGACAGTTTAATAATTGCAGCCATTTCATGCAGCAAATGATTCATAATCCATCCAAAGCCTTTGTTCACCGTAAGGCAGACTTTCCACCCGGATCATTCACAACAGCTATAATCACTTCTCCTTCAGATGACACGTCTAATGACCTGCTTCATTTATTCATTATCATGAATTCTCTCTTTTTTTCTTTTTTTTTTGCTTACTGTAAACACAACACACACATAAAATCCCCACTGGCTCTGCTTTGATAACAATATACAGTTAATGAACAGAACTAACAGTTCATAAACATGACATAAAAAATTGCATTTATCAGCATGTTTCTCCACCATGCGTCTGCTGCCTGCTGCTGGCTGTGTGTAGAGGCTTTATAGAACAGACTGCTGCTGCCTGCTGTGGGTGAAAATGATGCTGAAGAGAAGCACTGAAGGAGAAATTTAGTTGCAGGCTGCAGAACCAGAACGCTGAGCTGTAAGACACGAGACTGCGGAGATGAGAGTCTTGTTTTCTGTGGGTTTGTCAGTGTGAGCAACACCTTTCACATCACACACAGTCATTTGATCCATAGTTAATAAATACACAACACAGCACGCTGACGTGCATGTAGACAGATGGGCTGAAAAAGATCATCATGCTGCATTAGCTTACAATCTGTATTGTAAACTGTTTTACTATGCTAACCTGAGGACAGTAAAACATTATAAATCAAGTTGTTTGCTCCCTCTGACGTCATTTCCCCCTCCTCTTCCAGATCGTCTACGTATTTGTCCCATTTATGTATCTGACCTGATTGAAACAGGAAATCTTGGCCCAGCAGCAGAATATGATCATGTCCATCATTATGATATCATTTGTTGGCTCTGGCTGGTCAGTTCAGTTTGACTCAGAGAATAAATTAAAAATCTCCTTTAATAGCAGTAATTTCCTGCTTCCTGGAGTCCTCACTGAGTAACTTTAGGTCAAATAAATCCTTCCATGACAGTCAAAGATGATACTACGCCCTAGTACCGTACAAATATATTTTCCAAACCTCATTTTACAAACAGCTAGCACCAAACCAAGGGTACTGCTGCAAAACTTAAGGAGATCTCATGTTTGCATGAGATGTATGGAGGTCCAAAACTAGATGTACCAATAATCTTATGGAGCTCAATCTCCATATATTGATTTTAGAAGTCACACATAAAGGTCTTTTAGTTTTCAAATCTATTACTAAACATGAACTTCCAGAATTGTTAGTTAGTTGAAAACCTCTGTGTCCACCTTCCACGTTTTGTGAGCTAGAGTGAGCTGAATAAAGCCTGATCAATGCTTCGATTTCAATTCAAATCGAAAACTCCAAAATCAAAACTCCTCATAACACATCATATAGTACAAAAAGATTTTTCTATTTTTGACGGATGAGGCAAGCAGCCCGTGTCGTGTTTACACAGAGCAGCTCAAGCTGACAGGAAGCCAGACACAGAAAAAACATAGAGAATCCGAGCAATTTTCAAAATAAAATGCCTTTGCTAAATGCTAGCCTCATGAACTTAGCTATTTTGCTGACTAAAATGCTGACAAAAAAGACTGAATAACTACAATGTTTATAGCCTAGCCTGTTATAGTAAACCTCAGTACGTACCAAAAGGGAAGTGCCCTCAATCATGCAAATAACTTTAGTGACAGAGTGGCAGATTTTCATTCTTCTTGAAGCAGCTGCTGAATGACATGCCAAGCCTCTAGTCTATTCAATGAATAACATCATGCCCTGAGTGTCATTACTTCTTTGACAGTTTGCCACATTAATAGGCATCAGATAAGAATCCATCAATAAGCGAGGAGATGCACATGCCTCCTCAGCATTATTATTGTTGACAAATTGGAAGGTTAAAAAAATAGCTCAATTAACAAAAGCCTGTTCAGAAATGTGTTGTTTTTTCCTCTTATGTTACATAACTGACAGACATGTTATTTGTTTGTCAATGGCCATCTATTGTCAAAACCTCTTTCAGTGAAATTATTAATGGGCCATTATTTCAGGAAGGTAACAATTTGTGACGAGTATGTCTAGACTGTACTCTTATATATTATTTACAGAGACCACAATTCCCACCCTGAGCAAGTACTTGGTAACAGTGGCAAGGAAAAACTAAAGAAGGCTCATGGTGGTGGCCATCTGCCAAGATTGGCTAAGTCTAGAGAGAGAGAGAAAGAGAAAGGCAAAGATAGGCATGCAAACTCTGGTTTCTGGCCTGAAATGTTGGATGCACTATACACACCCCATCCACCACCCTGACAGCTCTAAAATTACTTCTATATGAAGCACGCACTCCTACTTGAACTGGCTGAAATTGGATGTAAAGTGCTGATGTGCTGCAAAAACATCCAGTAATAACATACTGGACTGTTCCATACCCAAAGCAGCTTAATAACGTCAGTCTTACTGTTGCTGTGTCCACTGCACCAAGCAGAAAGTCTGCATGAGTTTTATATTTCACTGTGTTATAACTGATACTAACAGGGTTTCCTTTCTAGACTTGGTAAAGCTTGAAAGCCAGGCAGTTTTATACTCTACCACAATACCAAAAGAATTGCTGTAAACTGGCTAAAGTAGCACAAGGCTGTGTTCTACATCTGCAAAGGGTTGGGCAGAGCATAATGTTTGTTGTGCTGCCAGCAGCTTCAGAAGTATAAAAGCTTTCTGCAAGTGCACGGAGGCTTGATGCCCGAGATGGAGACAGAAGAGCTTCTGTGTGACGTGGGGTTAATGTGTGACAGGCACATTAGAGGGAATTTGTGCTCTTATCGCAGTCATTGCCAGTGAGAGTATCACTACGATGGGCTCACAGGCTAATGAGAAGAAGCAGTAGAGTGCTCTCTACAGTGAGAGGAGGCTAGAAGCCCTTCTAACAACGTGAACTTAACAAGCAATGCTAGAAAGACTGTCTCTCTGGTGTTGTCTCAGGCATTCATTAAGCAGCCATGCTGTTTGGTGCATGATCAAATAGCGCCTCAGCTGCTTTCTACATGGACTGACTTGAACTCTGCTAAGTGATTGAAATTGACCTCGGTCCATGCGCAGTGATTATGTGAGAGCCTCTATTAAAGATCTGGCAGAGCAGTTTAGACCAGGCTTTAATGGTTCAGGGACTACAACAAGGATGGTGCTGTTGTGATTGAATGTCTTAACACCAGTGAGTTATATAATATTTCTCATCAATAATGCATCTGCATCAGCTTGACACACATTTCCAAACACACCAATCAGCGTCCAAACAAGTTCAGCTCTTGTCGGTGATGTGAGTGGTGGTCAGAAATATGAGGACTTTGAGAACTTTGAGGGGGAGGAATGGATGTCATCATTATTCACAAATAGACACTGACTTATTTTATGAACATGTTTTATTTATTTAAAGACTACTGTAGTTGAAGTCCCAGGGCAGTTATATGAAACATTTAATGCAGTAATTACATAAATCCTCCTGGTAACAGTGAATCCTCTCCACGCTGGCCAGTGGAGTTTAAACCAGCCTCTGTTATTGGGTTGTTCATTTTTAAAGCAACAAAGTCTCTATGAATTAGTTATGAAGATGAATCTCTTTAGTGTTTTAATCACGAGAAAAACATTTATGATTAGAAGGTTTTGCTACATGAAAGATCACAAAGTATGTCAGTGTTGAGTGCCTTTATCTCAACACACTTGGTCACTTGGTGTTTCTGTTAATTGTGTCGACCGTATTACTTTACTGTGATAGGTGGATTAATAACTGGGATAATAATAATAACTGGGATACTGCTGGCTTAGGGATAATACTTAATCATTATTCATCACTCACATCTTTTACTGTGGTCTCTCACTCCCGCTGCAACCCCCCACAACACCCCACCATCAACTCCCCTTCTTCACCATCTGCCCAAACAACAGACAGACCCCTGACCATCAGCTTACTGTGGGATAAAACCTGACCAGACTCACAAGCCTGGCACTTAACCCACCAAGACAGCCTGCTAATTCATTGTGTGTGTGTGTGTGTGTGTGTGTGTGTGTGTGTGTGTACAAAAACTGGTCCCACAAAGACAGCATGGAGGTTACAGTCTTATCTCCAGTGGAGATTTGTGTTAATTATTATTAAAGAGGATCATCAGACATATTGGGTGACTGGCAGTTTGTCAAAGACAACTTTATTCTGCATCACATGGGACTATAAGGCTGCTCCCTCAGTAAAATGCTTACTGCATATCAGTTGTTTGAATCATACTCATACATTTGACAATTAACCACGTCATTGTAGATTATCTTGACCATTGTGACCTTCAGTTGTGTGGAAAACTGTGGAGCAGTAAATCATATAGTCAATATAAATAAAGACTAGCCAAGATAAATCATTCTGTAAAAGCTTTTTGGACATGTGTTTGTTAGATTAAACAAACAAGAGTTAACATAATCAGTCAATTTTACAGGTGATGTTTTCTTTAAACTCTGCAGAGCTAAGCTTGCTGTTTTCCTGTGCTTCCAGTCTATGCTTAACTGAGCTAATTGCCTGCTGTTATCAATCTTAGTCTTTGCAAAAAAGCAATAAGTATATTTCCAAAAATGTCTCAGTTTTCATGTTTTTATTTGTGCCTTGGAGCTTTTTAGTCTGCTGTGTGAGTGTTTAGTCTAGCTTAACATAAAGAATGGATCTGGCTCTGTCCCAAGTGAAATCATTTGTCTATCTGTGTGCAGCATGCTCTTCGTTCACAGCAGACATTTGAACTTGTTCTAAAAGGAAAAGCACAGGTGTCATTAATAACATTAACAATGACCTTGTTCAAGTGCCCTAGTAAGTCACGACAGTGTGATAGTAACTCAAGCAATTCCAGAAGCCTGAAACTGAAGCAGCTAAATGGAATTCAGCCATCATTTATTTCATTATTTACACTGTGACATTACAAAATGTCCTCAGTGAAAAAGGCTCTGCGTTGTGCCTGATCAGAGACCAAACAAAGCCTCTACTCACTGCCTTTATCTGACAAACTATGATATAACTGTGGAAGGATAAAATTAAGAAATAACATAGCAGCCAGCTAATATTACTTACTTATCACAGCAATCTTTCAGACTTTTTTCTTTAACAAAACTCTTGCCAACAAAAAAAATCATAAAAAGGTGTAATTATGACATGGACCAACTTGTGAAATCAGAGCTTTCAGGAAATGTGAATACAACAAACTTACTTCTCTTCACACATTAAACACAACCCCATTCTCGCCCAGCATCCCTCTTCCTTCCAGTGGTCCAAATCTCTTGCACTGCCAGTGTAAACACCAACTCCAGATCAGTAATGTTAGAGCATGAATGAAAAATAAGACCTATTGTACATACAATGCTGCCACTAAAGCTTACTTCCAATTTTGCCCAGTGGCTTGTTATGCATATTGCAGTGAAAAATTCCCCTGCAGAGTGGGAATGACACCATTCACAAAGTTACATAATGTTGCTTTAAACAAATACAGCAGTTTTATGGGCACAGTGAAACTTGAGCAAAGTGACAGTTCTTCCACTGAGTTATATTTAGGCCTGCTCGATGTCTTTACTGATGGAAATCATACCAGCTGGCAAAGCAAATCCCAGCTGGTATTAAATTCAGTCGTGCAGATTGAGTCTTCCTCCATTGTCTCTTGGAAGGCAACCAGCATGGCGACACAGACTGCTTTTGTCTTTGCATTTAAAGCCAGCCACTTCTCCTTGTTAGACTTTGAATAGTTAGGAATCTAGGCCAAGAGCTCCTTCTCCAATTTTTTGTCTTCCTTTGCTGGCAGGGGTTGAAAAGCTGTTGACTAATCAGCACAGATGCGCTACTGCTAAGTGGGACAGAAAAGCCTCAGGGGCTCTAAAGGAAAGAAGAACAACTTTAGACATGTAACTTTGATCAAACAGCTCAGACCGTACGTGGCCTTTATTTATTTATTCACACTTCATGCCAAATTAATGAAATCTTAAGATTGTCCTGCAGAAGAAAAAGGGGTGACATAACACAGCTAGTTAATTATGTCACTCAGAAACTTTAATTTAAGTGAAACCATCATGGGCATATTGCACCTGACATTGTGAGAAGTAGATGAGATATGGTGCCTACCAATCACAAATTAGTCACAATAATAATCGCAAATCTCAGTGTCTTTCTTGAGGTCTTTGCAACAGGGTGCGCAGACATTCACTGTTTTACATTTGAGGGAAAGATGGATAGATGTTTTTGCATTTTTGTAGGAGTTAGCTCAGCTGAGGCAGTTCTGTTTCTGGACAGACCAAAGAGTTTCAGGGTTTTCATTAACCTTTAAGAAGTGGTGTCACCTCTTTCCTGGTCTCCATGATGAGGTCTTTTCACTTTGGAAATTTGGCCACGAAAACTAATTTTAAAACAGCATCAGGCTGTATTGGAGTTTCCTCATCAGTCCTAGCTTTCACCATTAGGACAATTCTGTCAATTCTCGTTCTCATCTCATGTCATTTTTCATTATTCTCATGCCCCTGTTTTTGCTTTGAAATCATAGATGTCAGTTACAACTTCATTTCTGTCCTTCAGTACTGTCATCACTATCAAAGAAAAAAACTAGGTGCTGCACCATCATGTTACTGTTAGCTAATATCACTGCGTCTGTATTTGTTCATCTACAGTGAGGTAACAATTCCAAAGAGCAAAACACAATGAAACTCACAATGACTTGCATGTGTAAACCCACTGTGACAACGCCCATTGGTTTGTGGACGACTGTTTTTGAAGACTTGAGTTTGGCATTATGGCTGTCGCCGTCTTAGTGTTTTGGAGCTAGAAGTGAGCTGAGTGTGCTTATTGGCTGCACTTGATTTTGGCTCACCCATTGCAGGAAACTGTGGCAGCATGCCTGGTCATAAATGTTCTCATGTTTCAGCTTAACAGTACAGTAAAATATTTCTGGAAACATTTGAGGAGAGAAATAGTCAATGCAGAAACAGAATCTTGATTCGAATTTGAGCAGTATTTCCTAATTGTCTGGACTCACAGGTGCACTGTTTTCCAGCGCTGTTACAGCCTCTGGCTGAAGGGAAGCAACATCATGAAAGAAAACAGAGTTGATTAAACCAATATTTTAGGGTTGTTCAGAAAAAACAAAGGATAAACACAGTGGTGTCAAGATGCTTTGCTTCTGCAGAGACTGCCTGGGCCTTTTGTAGGTGAATCAGGCACCACTGTTAGGAGTTATGCATGAAAAGTGGCATGAGATAACTTTTGTTATGATAAGGCCCTATACAAATAAAATTGAATTGAATTGAATTGAAGTGAATATTAATGCTCATAATTATAAACTGTGAAGGGTTTTGATTAAAATTATTAATTTAAACACAAAATGACAACAAAGGATAGTGTGAATGAGACAAAGTACCAAAAATCTTAATCTAATAATGTCATAATCCATTTCATGCAGTATGTTTAACCCATGTGTCCAGTGCTGGTGTTTGGGGTTTGAAGTGTGAATAAAAAAAGAGTCAGTAAGAATTATTTGTAGCCACACAGACTTTTTACCCCCTGAGTGTTTAATTAGTGCCACCAGCAGGTCAAATTGTTCATTTCTCAGGTGAAATATCTAAACTAGAGTCATTCATGGTTCACAGATGATGTATGATAATGAGCTCAGTGTTGATCTCCACCATGTGGTTTACATTTGTGGTTTTGAATGAAATGTCTCAACAAGTATTGCTATAAACATCGGTACAGACATTCATGCCCCCTTCAAGAATTGTAATCACTTCAATGATTCCTTTTGGTTTATGACCAAATAGCAAAACTAATGGCATCCCCATTGTTGTGGAGAAATTGCTGAACTCAATGGTCAGTGGTGAGGTCAGGAGCGAAGAAAGTGTTCAGGAGCCTCTGATGTCTTATGCTGTATATTTATTGAAGCTTGGCCAAGGAGAATTAGAGATACTCTCAAAGTACATCAGAAGAGCCTGAGTCGTCTCATGCTGGTGATCAAACTTTAAAGCCCAGAATTAGTCAAAGAGAATGTCTTTACCCATGTTAGTGTTGCCGTCAGCACATTCTAGGCTAGAAACACTGTTGTCTGTTTAGGTTAATGAAACATCAACGGGAAGCTATCTATTATGTCTAGGAAGACAACATACAGTTCCTTCAACCCTGGTCACCACAATATTGAGGCTGGCACCTGCTGTCCTCAAGCAAAGCCAAACAACTACTACTACTGAGGACCTCAAGGCCCATGTGTGACCCCGTGTAACCTAAGGATAATAAAATTCACCCATCAGCCTCAACTTGTGTTTAGTTCTAAGCAGCTAATGTTACCATGCTAAACAGAACTGGTGAACATTATACCTGCTAAAGATCAGCATGTTAGAATTATCATTTTGAGTATGTTAGCATTTAGTAAGTACAGCCTCATAGAACAGCTAGTAAGTGAATTAATCTATAGTAATTATATATGTCTGTACAGGGGTGGATACTCTCAGGATGCTCTCCGAATACTATCTATTCAGTGATGTGCAACCTTGTGCAGAGGCAATGTTTTAGTATAATTCTGCATATTCAGTAATCTACCATTGACCACAACATCCATCTATGCCTTCATCCCAGTCTCACCGGTGTGGCCCTTTCACAGTAACTCAACACTGAACCATCACCACCCGCATGTGATGTGTCTCCTGATGCGCAGTATGCTCTTCCTCACTCTTGTAGTTGCACATCATCTCAAATTGAATTATTAGAATCAAAAATAAGAAAGCCATTATCTACACAGGATATACTTTTCAAAACTGCTGGGTATGGTAGAACTAGATGTATAAGATACTTGCTATTTAAAATACCAAGTATCTTATATATACTGTTCCAGGTGAATAATCCCAAACCAAAACCAGACTTACCGAGAGGGCCCTCACACAACGGCATCAACAACACACACAAAGGCACCTGTCTCCTCACATTTTTTTGTCTCTGCCCCACTGACGATTATCTAAAAGTTAAAGTTTGATTGATATCAGGATTTAATTTGGTCTAACTTTTGCAATTATAATTAATCTGCAACAACACTGATGATCTAGCGTGTAGTTGTGGATTGCAACCCTCTTGTTTCACTCTCTCCTTCATAGCATGAAGGAGAAATTATGGCAGCTGCGAAACACACAAAAACGCTCCAAAGGCCCTATTGAGTTTAGCTTGTCTGTTCTGGGCTACTGTAGAAACATTTATTTTCAGGTGTAAACGGAGCCCCCTAAATCTGACGCACTGGACCTGGACACTGGACAAACATGATGCTCCACCGTTGTAGTGGTTTCAATCTTCAGAAATGTGCAATAGTAAGATGGAAGATTTATTTGCCAGTAGAGAGAAGACAAGTGGATAACATAATAAAAATGATTTGGCAAGACATTCTTTTGACAGAGGAGCTCACCATCTGAGAGAAATAGATAAAACATGAGTCATTAAATTCAGATCTCTTCCAGATGGAAAGAAAAATATTTTTTGCTGTGCAGATATCCTACTTTGGCACAACACAATGCTGAACTGACTGTGGCTCTAACACAGTGTTAGAGCAGAGCTGAAGTGGCACTTAACTCCTCACTCTCACTTAAAAGTTCAGGAAGATTTGGTGGGCTGTTGCAATTGTGGTGACTTAAAAATAAACCAGAATTTGTCACATGAGATGCTTTTTAAGGCTTCTATCTTGGGCGAGCAGAGTAAAGTGTGGGAATGGAATAGTTCACTCTGGCTGCAAAGTTTGTTTAATCACACAGTTACAAAGAAAGAAAGACAGGTTCAGCTTACATTTGGAGAAGTGCAGTGTTGTCTACTCTTTCTGAACTACAAAACAGCAACAGTGACACAGATACAGTCAGGGCGAGGCCAGTAAATTACTCTGTCAATCAAGGCCGCATTCTTTGTGGAAAACACAAGGTGAGGTTCTTTGAGGTTGCAGCAACACATCACGCCACAGTATCAACTTCAAGCTGTCCAAAACACTTGTCAGAACTAAATAGCTGTGTCAGAGTTAACTTTTTTCTGTGTTCCTCTTGAAGATTGAAAATGTCAGACTATATATCATGAAGCTGAGTTTTTTTAAATTCATCCTGCTGAAAGGAAAAAAAAAATTTACCCTCAGCTGTCTTACGTAAAGTGATGAAATCTATTTTAAATGTATCTCTCTACACAATGGCTGAGATATGTTTAATAAATACTGTGACTCAATTTGGATACTTTCTGTAGTACACTATGCAGACTACACCTAGCGTGCACCATCCAGTGAGAATATGCTTATGTACTCATGATTGGAGGTATAAGTATGTGAATTGAGACACAGCAAGAGACTGCAAGAGGCTGAAACGCTGTTGGCCTTGGTTGTAAAATGTAAAAAGATGCTTTCAAATAACTCCGAAATATCTCCTTGTATCCAATATCCAAGTTACCAGGTTTGTGTATAACTGTAACTTTGAATAAACATAAGCATCAAGATGGATTGATTACTAAAAAACTTGAGAAGTAAACAAGACATTCTGAAGTTGATAAAAGGTTGTACATAAAATCATATTTGAAAGTGGTATAGCAGCCTCCTGCTTCAGTTTTGTACTGTGCTATGCTCAACATATCTCACAGAGGATTTAAGATATAAAACACAGAATTAGTTCCTAATCAGTCTGTGCATTTGTTTAGTGCCTCTTTTTTGTTCTTTTGGTGAGTCTGGGCTATTTTTTTCCTTTTTAACTCAGCTAACATTTCATCCATAATGCCTCATTTCCAGGACTCACAGAGGTAAACTGAGGTAATCTGACTCTAGCTTTGATTGCCATTCAAATAATCACTGGATTGTTTCTTTTATACATTTTATATTTTTACAATCCTGATTTTAAAAAAAACTAATAACTTAGCTTCCCATTTTCTCCATTTTAATTATGTTTAGATTAGGACAAACAATCAATGGGGCTAATGCTGCCATTTTTCTGTTCTATAAGTGATTTCTTACCTCAACACCTTAACCTCTGAACCTCCTCCCAGAGGAGATGGGCATTGTTGGACACCATACATTTCCTCCCATTTTCTTCTGACTCCCATCCGGTCTCACAATCCAGCAGACCCTTGAGTGTTAAGGCCTACAGGGACTGCATTGTGGCAGCAGCTGTTTTTGCCCTCATCTACTTTTATCTTTATAACCCTTCAGATGATGAGTTACACCATCTTGAATGAGGGGAATCTTTGATTCAGGAGATGGAATCTGTGGTGGTGTAATGGTCTGCCGTGCTACACACATCTCAAAGGCCTGCAGTCAGCACTCATTTCCACACTGGGCATTGTTACTGCTCTGCTGTAAATGAGTCTTGTGGGAAATATGAGTGTTGGCCAAACCATATCGTCAGATCAAACCGCTCGATTGTTGCAATCAGATCAACACTGAGCATCTTATTTAGTGGGCTAAAGGTGTCAACTGTCCATTGACTGTCCAGATATTTGGTCAGATAGATCAATATGTTTAAATATTTAAATAAATATCAGATATCCAGTCATTGGATATGATGGAGGTTCCCAATTAATTATAGTTTCTTTTGTTTTATTGCACTATTCTCTTGGTTTACAGTGTTGTAAATGATTTTAAAACAGAAATTCAACTTTAAATATGTTGAATTTCTGTACGTTGAATTCATAAATGTAAGGATCAGTATCAGCCTTCAAAAAGCACACATTGTTAAAACTCTAATATTTGTTCCCACTCTTTCCTCTGCATCTGCTCATATCAGTTAACATGCACTTTTGAACCCTGCTGGAGATGCTGAGTGCTGGTCTCTGCTGACCGTTCACTGTGACTGAAACCAGAGCACATCCACAATAATGGCATCATTGATCACTGCCCATCTTTTCTCCGTCACTGCCTTCAAAGCTTCCACCGCCATGAGAAATATTTCTGAAACAGAAAAGCAATCTTTATCTTGGTGAGAGGCTTGATCTGCCTTCAACTTCCCCCTCTGGGGCCTGATGTGCTTTTAGTCCCTCTGCCTCAGTCTTCCTCTGACCTTCAGGGTTTGCTTTCTGAGAGGCTCCTCCTCTATGGGATACACACTTCACCTACCAGAATGAATTAAAAAGCACATCAAGTCATGTAGGAACTGTTTATCTGAAGTACAGTGTATTTAGGGTCAGTTTTTCATTCTATGCACTATGGAAGCCTCTCTGTGTGACTCTCTGTCCAAACAGATTCCACCTCCTGATAGTGTTAGACGGATTTTGTCTCTGCTGGTCTCTGCTTGTGTTTTTCCTGATGTCTGATTATCTGTATTGTATGTAGCAGAGCTGTGCTGCATGCCACAGAGGAATAGAGCGTTATTTGAGGCCCAGGTTTGCTTCAGGTTTACACAGCCATGATTGAACCAGTTTTATTCATTTACATAATAGTACAATAATTCCTTACACACTTACATTTTCTATGGTGTCTAATGTGCTACTCACCATCTACAAACATTAAACTCCAACATTGCAACAACACATTGTTACCCATCACTTATTGACAAATGTAGAACATCATTAAACCTGGACACTGAATAAGATCACATGAGTTTTGTGGTTGTGGTATTTAAATGGGGAACAGCTAAACCTCAAACATGCAAAACTTTAAATGATTCTATTTTTATTACGCGACTTAGAAACACGTAATAAACATTTAGAGCAGTAAGTCAGGGAGGGGAACTCATTTATATGTCTTTTAACTAAGCCAGCCAGCAATAACCAGCAATAATATCCACTGACAGCAGTCCCTTTTTAATAATATTACATCTTGTAGTGGTAAATGTTTGTGGATGCAGGAACTCTGAGTGAACAGATGCATAATTTTGCATTTGGATTATTACTCTCACACTCTTTTCACATTTAATATATTAGTCAAATGAATTTAAACACAAGTCAATTGATCGCTGCCTTCTGAACCTGAAATGAAAGTCAGTAGAAATGTCCTGTGCTTTTAAATCTACTCTAGTCCCGCCCTACACCGTGTGGACCAATCAGCAGCTCTGACACAGGGGATGACTCTGAAGTATAGACTAATCACAGCTCGTCTTTCATCACCGGTAGAGCAGTCCAGTTGTAGCAGTCTGGCTGAGCTCACCTCCAGTCTACCAAAGCAACAAGCCTGTCTACCGTGCGACCCACACGGTCTATGTACACAGAAAATGTCCGGAAAGTGACTACAGAGGCCGGCAGCACTGTCCGGACATTGGCACTGGACTCAGCGGAGGTTTTCAGACCGACAAACCGGAGTCTCCTGCTCCGTATCCGCAGCATTAGGTAGGTTTTTTTTGGCGCTGTGGTGCTGTTGTAATGTCCCTCTGCTCTCCTCTCCTTCCCTGTAGCCCAGGAGCTGCGACAATTAACGCACATTTTTTACAGGCTCTTTTGAATTACTGTAATACGTCGTTTCAAGCCTTAACACAGATACTCTTCCATTAGAACGCGGTTATATAATGTTAGTGTTTGTGACGTTAGCTACGAAGAGTGAAAAAATGATCTCGGTTGATATAATCACATCCAAATTAAGCCCGTGTCAGATGAATTCATAGCCGGGGATGTATGCTGACAGATAGCGCCGTTATGTGCCGTCCTCAGGGGGAAACGTCGCATCACAAATGTGCCTCGGTTATCGACAAACGTAGTTTAGGTTACACACCTTCAAAACCACCGAGGACATTTTACGAATCTTGAGGCAACTCTTCCAGTCGACACACGATAGGGCCACCAGGCTGTACGTATTTCAATTGAATTCAACTTAAAGCGGGTCCACCATGCTGCTCTTTATGCCCCGTTCTATCGTAAATACACGGCGGTGGGCGCGGTAAAGAACACTTTGAACCAAAGTTCATATTTCATGTACATTTGTAGCTTCACTGTCTGCCGAATTAACGAGGGAAGCCTCGCATTGAGAGTTAGTGCTCCCTACCTGATGAGAGAGCTCATCTAATTGCAGTATTTTGAATAGAGTTGGGCCTGAGGTTATGTATAGCAATGACAGATAATGGAATGTGTTAGGTTAACACATGTTAAGTGTTTTGGCCTGTGAGTGCAGCGAGGGCTTGGAAAAAACTGACCCTGCCTCGGTTAATCACGTTGGTTTAGCTCACTGCAAAGCAGCCTGCACCAAATCTAAAGATGAATGTAGTGGTGACACACACACACACGGAGTTATAATATTGGTCAGATTCTGTCACACACAGATTTTGCACTTCATCCCGTCAGGCCAAAAAACTGAATATTAAGTGAATGTCTGTATTTCCACACAGCAGTGTTGTTGTTTACTGCTGTCATGTTCCAGGCTGCTGAGTGAAGTGATGATGAACACTGATGGCATATCATATTCCCCCTCCCTGTGCTGATGTCAGACTGTCAGCAAAACGTAGTAAATACTTTGTGTGTCAGAGAAATAGTTTTAAAAAGTAACATTCATTTGTAGCCTGCAGGCTTACAATGAACAAAAACAGTTTCCAGTGGCCAGCGAGGGGCATCTTGGTAGCCATGAGCACATCTGCTGTGTGCCGGTCTGTTGTAAGAAAGAGAGAGAGAAAAAAAAACAGTAGAAGTCCAGTTGAATTCTGAGTATTTGAGCACGCTGGCTGCTCTCTCTGTGGGTCGGCTTCCACAGCTGCAGAGCTGGATCCGTTGGACTCCAGCTCACTTTCTCTCATTTCCTTGTCTTGAAAAGAACACACACTGCTGCATCACAATTATTACATTCAGTCAAGCAGCTGTCTGACCGCTGAGCAAAGCCTGGGGTTTCAACTGCAGAGCGGTGCCCATATTTATGAAGTTTCTCCAAAAGAGCTCAAGGACTCACTGATGTGGGGCCCGCATTCATCAAAAAACCTCCCAGAATAGTAGCACCGCTGATGGCCGGAGACATCAGTAGATCTCCTGCTCAGCTTGTCCTCATTGTGAAACGCTTGATTGATGGACCACAGTTTGTTGACTGATTGTGAGTGAGGACAGAGGCTTCAATTGTGCTTATCTAGCTCTCTGTGGCTACAAAGTTTACAGCTGATGCAGCACTTTTTTGTTCTTTAATGCCTGTCATGGTGTTTGCTCTCGTGTGTGAGTTTAAGCTAGCAAGCATTAAAACAAGACAACATGGCTGTTCACGAGAACAGTCGAGTTAAAGACAAGTTTGGCGACCACCCACACACACATTGGTCAGGTTTCCCTGTGCGTCTGTGGGAATTGAGTTGACCTATTATTGTTGTGCAGATGTAGTTTAACTGCATGCAAATCAAAAGTCTTCATACTGTATGCTACCCCTGATTTAGATCTAAATAACCAAATGTATTGAGCAACAATGAGCTTTACATGAGCCTGTCACCAGCAAGTTTACTTTAAAAAAAAGACACACTTAATAAATCTGCAGTATTATAATCATTTAATTTCCTGCTGATGCATTAATCACATAATGGCTCGGTAGTTTCACCACAAACGTTCAGCAGGCTAGTTTCCTGTGGAAGCTGAAGTGTTGCTGTCGCTGAAACATGGTGAAACACTGAAACATGGTGAAACGCTGAAACATGGTGAAACACTGAAACATGGTGAAACACAATGCACAAAGCTCAAAGAATAACACAAGTGATCCTGAGGCTGTGGTTTTACACAGTATGTGCAGAGCAATAACATTTATTTTATGTCTGTATTGTAAGATTATTATTGTGACATAGGAGCTATCTAATTAAAAAAAATCTGTTTTCTGCAGATTTTTCGTTACTGGTGTTGTAGAACAAGCCAGGCCTCACTATTGCATCACCATGCAACAATAACATCTTCCAGGTTCATGTCCTAGTCAGAGCATTGTAAAAATGAAAGAAAGCACTGCTAACCTCCTCCTCAGTGCGATTTAAATATCATCAGCAGTAAAGTGTGTCGGGTTTGTTCAAGTACTATTAGCGTGATCCTGGATGAACCAAAATACAAACAGTATCCAGAGCAACCCTCCTACATTGACAAGCCTGACAGACCAGATTGTGTCTTACAAATTGTAAGCCCCCCTGTAGCACGCACACACTCAGTGTCTAGTCATTGGCAGATTTACTCCCCTGTGTTTCTCAACCAGTCACTCTACTGATTAGTGATGTGTCAGCCACAGTTTATAACCCCTGCATTGTGGTAGTGAGTGTACATCTGCTGCTTTTGTCAGCAGCACTGTGAAGGTGACGTTGATTCACCTGAGTGCTGCATTGCTTTAACGCGGGAAATTGATTGTGCTAAATGTGCTCAGCCATGGGCGTATGCAGATTCACTCAGGGCAGGGTGTTGTTTGGCAGCTGTGGCTTGGAGGTAGAGCTGCTTCTCCATTAATCAGATGATCGGCGGTTTGATCCTCCAGTCGAAGTGTTCTTGGGCAAGATACTGAACCCCAAATGGCTCCCGAAGGCTGCGCCATCGGTGTGTGAATGTGTATGAGTGGGTAGTTGCTAAAAACCGATGAGCAGTTGGCAATGCTGATTATTTCCTGTGTCTTTATTTAATGTGAGGTGTGAAGGTTTACCCAGTTTGATGATGGATGTCATCATGAAGGAAGAGGAAGCTTGGTGGTTGTAACCTTTTAAGGTCAAAGACAAATTAAGAAGTCTGCTGCTTCAGTCTGCTGGGCCTTTACATAGCAAGGCAGCTAAAAGTATCTCAGTGAGGTGTTGTTCCATCACAATCATCCAGAACAGCTTCACTGCTCCTCGTCATAGAGTGGACTACTGGAGGTACTGGAGGTGAACATCATTCCCTCATCTGCTGCTCTGAGTGCTGATCGAAGATCTCATGTAGGCGTGCAGGTTGGTAGACTGCAGCATATGATTAACCCATTCAGAACTGTTTCCTGTGGGGAAGAACCTGCAAAGATTATGTTCGACAAATTGAATGGAAAATTTCAACTTTTAAAGACGTCTGCAGCTGACCTGCAAGAATCTTCATATGATGAATTTATCTCTGCACAGACCGGTATAGAACTGATGATGTGTTCATGTTTGGACCATGTGTGTGTGTAGCTTTTGCTGTTTGCTGTGGTGCTTAATGCTGCAGGAGGGTCAGTCACCACAGATATATGCACAGTCAGTGGTAATAGCTAGATTAAAGTATTCCTAGTGGTCCACAGTAATCTGATTTCTTTTTTTTTTTTTTTTTAAAGGTTGGACCATGCGTCTACACATCAACAAATGTGCATAGCTGTCATTCAGTTCAGTTTCAAACCTGTCTCCTGACAGGAAGTCAGATCAACCAGTCAGGTTGTTTGATGTGCACACGGGGCCTCACAAAGCGTTATTGAGCTTTGGGAGGTGTGTGTGTGACCCACGGTTACCTATAAAACCCCTCTGTGTGTGCATGTACAGAGGCCTAATGTGCACCCTCATAAAAATTCCTGCATTGGTACTCCACTTCAACTTGTGCTAGCTTTTTTTTTATGTATATAGATAGATAGTGTCTATACATACATATAGTAGTGTCTGACACTCTCAAACATGATATTGTGATATTCTGTTCATATTTGAAAGATGCAGGGAGATGCATTGAGTCTATTTACAGATGTGATTTGGAGCATGAAGATTGATGGGACACCAAGCTGGATTGGGTCTGGTCACTTGGTGTTGTCAGTCAGTAGATCATAAAATAAAAAAGTAAAAAGTAAATCATACATGTGATATGTATAGAGTCTAACCTGATGTCTTCATAGCTAGTCCCTGCCAGTCATTCTCATAAAGATTTTATTTATATTTGTGAGTGACATTGGGGACCAAATAACTTTATCTGTTGTTAGCTTCGCTATCAGACGTTTGAGTTTACTCACCTCCACTTCCCTCTGTAGGAGGATCCAGCATGTCGCCTAGTCTTTGCTCTTTTTCCCCTGGTTTTTGGACTTTTCAGGCCAAATGTCACTGCATATAGATAGTGTGAGCTGCTGGTTGGCATCCATGTTCGTTTTGGTACAAGAACATGTGACAGAGGTGAGAGTTGCAGGGTTGTCAACTGCCAGATCTCCAGTAGTTCCTGTTGTCTAGTGTATTAACTCTGTCAGATTTCAGACTAAAGGCTAAAACATCTCGATGGAAAGGAAAATCTTCATGTGTGCTTTGTCCTATATTCTGGTCTTTAGCTTTTTTCCAATAGCTAAACTACAGGAATATGTCAGTGACATAGCTTTTCTTTTATAAAGTGTCTGAAATGAAAAGTTTCTGCCGGTCATGTGAGGGGAATCAAAACACATATTTTCATCACTACAACCTAAATTTTTCATGTTATGAGCCATTCTGATCATTACGATAAATTTGTGAAGAACAAAAGAAACAAGCACCAATGAAAAAAAAAAGTTTGAGACGCCACCTGTTTCTGCTGCTCCTGTGAGTCACAAGACAGTTGTGCGTGATCACCCTGCACGACTGATGGTGGTGGGAAAACAGATTTGGGCTCCCTACTGTCTCCTTCTGGTTTGGGGTGGTAATGCCATCAAAATGACCCCCACCACCACCACTGGTTTCCGGAATCCCTGATCCTGTTTGAATGTGCGCTAAGAGGCTCTGGCAGAGGCAGGGCACGAAACTATGCAGATAATAGTCAGCCTGCACAAAAACCTAAGCTTGGGGAGCAGAAACACCCTGTAATGTGATATCACTGTTTCATTTTCACCCTTATACACGAGCAAAGACACTTGATCACATTTTTGGTTTATTTTTGGATCATTTCCAGCCAGCTGTATAGCGAGATTAACCCGTCTGAGAGCAGAGAACTATGTTTAATGTCCTTTATAGTTCTGAAGAAGGTCATTGAAACCTGTCAGCAAATAACAATAAAGCTGTCTGTCCTTGTAACCACTGAGGCTTAATGTCTTCATCATCCTTTCCTTTGTGTTAAAAAGGGACACGGTACATTCAAAACATCTCATTAAGTTTCAGACTAAAAAATCTCTCTTCCGTCGCGAAGGGCAAGGGCTTGGTTTAAAGAAATGTTACGCAGTCTCTGCTTTAATTGCACACCATCCACTCTGAGCAGGACCAGGTCCCTGCAGGTCATAAACAGTATGACAGGTGCGTTTAAGCAAATGAAGTCCCCTGGGAAGCCAGGGTTGACTCAAGGTTTGTACAAATAATGGGGGAGGAGGACAACTGTGTTTGCCCCCATCCCTGGTTTATTTGCCCTGTAATCCCTGCAGATCATGTCCAGATGCAGAGGAACGGTAGCCGTGCATTCGAAGCAGAGATAGACATGTCGGATTAGCACATGCTGCCTCATACCTGAACTCCAACTGGAATGAGTGTATATGGCCGGGAGAGAGACATCTCTCTTCCCTGTCGTACAGTTTAGCTGGAGGTTGATTGAGTTTGTTCATAGCTTGTGATTTACGAGCGTGCCTGCGGGGGCAGAGGTTGTGGACAGGGTAATGGCCGCTGTCCTGCTGATTGATCCTGCAGGAATGTGCCAGATCACAGATCTGATTGGAAACTTAATAAAGGTGGGATCATTTGTCAGTGAGAGGATGACAGTTAGAGACCAGAGCTGTGATCATGGCTTCTTTCTCTGTAACAGTGTCATTAAGTGTCAGGTTACTATTCAAAAACATATTCAGGTCATGGAGGTTGGTGAGTTCTGGAAGTTGATGGCAGTACAGATGTTTAGGGATGGAAACGACTGATACTTTTATTGGTACCTTTTCGATGACAGTCAGTGTTTCTTTATCTCACTTGCTTTTAGTTTTGAACTAGGACAGCTGCACTGAATCAGCCTCAGTCCTTTTCCAGGTGAAACTGTGGTCACTGTGTAAACACATAGTGTCATTGAAGTACCAGGCACCAGGCTCGTCCATATCATCAGCTATCATGCAGAGTCGCAGCAGTACACATGGCATGTTAATGTCTATATTACTATTAGTTTATGAAGGTTATGAATTCTGAATTCCCTTTTTGTTGTTGTTTCCTTTTTAGATTTTGGCTTCTGATGTTTTAGTATGAAGAAAATAGATTTGTTGAAATTATTTCAGTGCATGTATTTTTTGGTCATTTGTACAGCAGTTAAGAATGCTGCGATAATATTGTTAACTGCGATAATTTGGTCGCTATAATCGAGACGTCAAATTTTCCATATTGTTACATTGCTATTGCACAGATCTGACTGCAGTTATCACTTCAGATCACCAGATACGGTCTTGTTGTCTTGAATCTGATGAGACTTTAATGACCTTAGACTTGGAAAGTAAATCATCTTTCAGCCTGTACAGTGGTGAATTCATTAGTTGGCACTTCTTCTCATAGGTTTATCACTCACCTGGTTAAATAAATATTAAAAATATGTCCCCATTTTATCTGCTTTGGTGTCAGACTTGCAGCAAACTGTGCAATGCATAGAGTTTCGCCTACATCCAATAACTGCAATCAAAAAAAGGATAACTGAAATAATTGCTTGCACTTAGACTAATAAATCTAGCCTTAACCTGCTCTTGGTGCTTTTAGTTTTTTTTACCACTTGCCAGTTGCCATATTTACTGTTGTTGAGCTCTGTGCATGAAAAGTCAAAGTCAGACTGTTCTTATCTGCTGAACATGACTGTGAGTTTCAAGATACCGTGAGTTGCTTTACAGAAAGACATGAGTCAGTGCAGAAAGTATAATATGTGGCAGACACATACAAAGCTAAAACCACCAAATGTTCTAGGGCTGCAGCAATTAATTCATTTTTTAGTATTCATTAATTAGTAAGATTGTCAGCAACTGTTTTGATCATTTGTTTTCTGGCTTTTTTCCACAATGACCTGATGTTTTATAGATACAGTCATTGAAACCTTACAAGCCCTGCAACATTCCTTATCAGCACTACACTTTAGGACACAATCTGGAACATTTATCACAGCTACACCTGAACTGTCATGTCCACCAGTGGGGACACAGATCAGATCAGATCAGAGCAGCTGACAAGAAAAAACATCATCTAAATATCAAAGGCCAGTGTGTTTCCACATTCATCATTGTGAAAGCACTTTATTTATCAAATTACATGTCTTCCCTCCCTCCCTCCCTTCCTTCCTTCCTTCCTTCCTTCCTTTCATCATGCAATCATGTAATCAAATCGAGGGAAATGGAAATGAATTCGCTGTGTGCTGCAGATGGCTGTGTTTGGTCGTAATGCTTGTTTTGGACTGTTTATCAGAGCTCATGCCATAAGCTTGAATGATGTTTATTGGGGAGAATTAGTATTGAAGTAGTGAATTAGAGTTGAAATAATTAGTCGATCAATCAGTTGGTCAATCAACAGAAAAACGATTGTTGATTAATAGCTTCTCCAGTCTGAAGAGATGTTAACTGAAATCTTTGTCACCTTACAAACAACAACAAGATAGGAAAATGGGGAACGCAACCAAACGAGGGAAAATGAAGAGCGGTAGAACCACTGAAAGTTTTTTTCATTAAAGAAACTAAGCCTACAACCAAACCTACTACTGTCATTCCATCCATCCCCACTACTGAGACTCCATCCAGCCAAGACACGGAGCCCTTGTTCCCTGGTAAGATACCAAGCCTCGGTGAGATAGAGCCCGGCCCTGAGGCTCAAATTAAAGAGCCCAAAATGTATTCTTTCTGGCTAAAACAATTTCCCTGGCTGAGGTACGACAGAGGACACAACACAAAGCATTGTGTTTACTGTCAGGTATGCGGTCAGAATATGCCCGGTAATAGTGCATTCGTAAGTGGGTCAACAGCGTTTTGTGTAGAAAAAAACACAACAAATTCTAAAAAACACACAATATGAATTGAATATGAATTTCAGTGGCAGGCAGTGGTAATCAAGTCCTCTGAGGAACTGGAAATGATAATCAAATTTAATTCTGCACAACAACATTAGTTACCATTCACCAAATTTAAATCAGAAATTCTTCTTATAAAGAAAATTAGATTAAATTAATTTTATTTAGAATTTTTTTGTTTTACTTCAAATGTTTGGGTTTGAAATGTTCAATTTCAGCTTAATGAAGCACTTTAAACACTTTATTTTTCTTTTTATATAGAATTTTGCTTCAAATAAAGACAAGCATTTCTCTACACCTTATTCTTGTTTAAAAGTTATTCACATTATATAAAAATTATTGAGAACGATTAAAAAGGTGACCTCAAAGATGATGCAATGAAAAATTTGGGTCACCTTTGACCTTTTGTGCTGGTGCACAAAAAAAAAAGGTTGCACCAGTGCAAGCAATGCAAAAAGTTAGTCTGGAGCCCTGATATTAAAATGTTTCGCAGCAGAAATAAACATGTTTACAGACTGGTACAAAAAACAGTTTTGGTCTCTATAGCAAATTTTAAAACTGTACTGAGGGTGAATTTTTATACAACTCACCTGTTCAAATGATATTAAAGGTTCAGTGTGTAGGAACTAGTGGTGAAGTTGCAGATTTCAACCAAATGAATACTTTCCTGTGCCTCACCCTGACCTGCTAAAAAAAAGCCTATATCTACATCAGTGTTTGGTCTGTATGTTCTGGGCTACTGTAAAAACATGGTGGTTCAACATGGCGACTCCATAGAAGAGGACCCACTCTCGCTGTAGATACAATGGGCTTTTATTTTCAGGTGATTAGTACAGCTAACTCTACTATCTTATCTTATCACCATTCTACATACCGTCATTGAAATCCACCAAATATTGCAGCTCTACCCTCAGCGTTTTTTCAAAACTCTGTGCCTGCTCAACAGGAAGTTGTAGATATGGTGAGATAAGTTATTTCATTGAGCTTGATTATGTTCTAAAATGCAAGGGTGGGGCGCTCTGGTTCAACCCCAGCTTCATTTTTCAATTTGAGTGTGCATGATTATGACAGGCAACAGTCCGATTGTGTTTGACAGATTGCTCATAGCAGCCATGTCTGTGACAAAGATGATTCATCCGCTAATCAAAGAAACCTTCTTCTTATCACACAGTTCATTTCAGAGCAGAAACGGCTGAGAAGTGAGAGGAACCTTTGTGAATTCTCTGTTTTCTGCTGTTCTTTTCTTTTCTTTCTTGGTAATGCAAACCTCTCTCACCAGGCATCATGAGGTGCAAAGTCGGCCCTCGTTATTAAGTGCTGATGTGGTTTGGTTTCACCGATCCTCCACGGAGAGCCGCCTCATCCTCCATTGCTTCCCCTAACAGATCAATGGGGAAAATATCCTGTGAGGAGGATACAATATCAGTAACAGGAGAGAAGAGCCTCAATTAATTTAACACAAACACATTTCAGCTCAGTGTAAGGTGTAACATGACACTGCTCCGAATCACAACCGCAAGTTTGTGATCAGTCAGGCGCTCATAACCTCACCTCTGAAGACAGCAGCTCAAGTCTTCAGGTCCTTCTCTGACTTTGGTATATATCATTAATGTTGGATAAAATGATTGAAGACAAAAATACAATAAATAACTGTGAAAAAAAACAGCCACTTGTCCTGTACATGTCCAGGCTTAATCTATTGTTTCCTCGTCTATGTTTCCTTATACTGTTATAGGCCTAGCTACAGCTACATTTAGCTTCTATCCAAATGTCCTGTAAAAATGTTTTCATCTCAGAGCATGTTGGACACCATATATGATGATAGAGATATCTGTGATAGGCCAATGCCGGCCAATAGAATTGTCCTATTGTTATATCTCTTAGGCTTTAATATGAAAAAAAAAAAGAAATAGAAGTAGTCAGGTCATGCTAAAAGAAAGACAAGCATACCAGAAAACCTATGCATGCTTGCACTTTGTGTCATATTTTGTTATTGTTCTGAAACTGAAGCTCAGATTAAGCAGACCAAGAGTGCTGTCTATTTTGCGTCATCCTCTTGTTGGCTTGTGGTGACAGCAGTGACTTATCTTTTGTTGTCTTTCACACCTTCCACCTTTGTTTATCACTCTGATCTCTCACCATCTTTCACTCACTGCTTTGCTGCCTTTCATTCCCTGGGATGACTTTATCAGTTATTGAGCGTGCTATGTCACTCTGGTTGCTTGTTGACTGATTTGGCAAGATCTTCCTTAAGATGATGTTAAATCTGAGAGACATGCAGTACATCGACCTTGCAGACTGATAATGTCCGACTGCATTGAATCAGAAGGTGGAATTTTCCTTTAAGGGCAGTTGTAGCTGCAGCAGCAGCCGGCTTGGAGGAACAGCAGGCCCCTCATGCACTCCCACTAATAAACTAAAGGTGTTGGCATCCTGGCATGCTTTGTGACTTCCCCCTCCCTGCAACACTGAATCACCAAGGAGAAGACACAGAGATGTGAGATTGTGTGGGTGGGCTGAAAGTAAAGATATAGCCCAGCTACAGGAAAAGAAAGAAATAAACAGTTGTCAGGTGCTTCACTGTAAGAAGGCTCTACAGTGTTTACCCAATTTCCTCATTCCTCAGTCGCAGTGCAGAGGGAATACTTGAAGCATTTATCTGCAGCTTAGTCTTGCACAAGCTTCTTCTCACAGGGAGACTAAAGCGAGGAATTAGCTGTAATGCTTTGTTGTGAAATGTTCCTCACTTGTATAACTACCAGTTAACAGTTGAGGATGTTTGCTTAAAAGCAACAACAGCCACTTGGCTCATTAGGCACGAGTAACCCACTGAGAAGAAGTTGGCAACATGGTGTCAGAGGGGAAACAGATGGTGCAGTGATGCATTGGTCTGCCCTGCTCTGTCCCAACCTGGTTCAGCTGATTCAGATACAGTACAGAACATATGGACTTATTTCATGTAGTTGGAGTCATCTTGTTGAGCGCACACTGACTAAATGATGCTCAGTACATTATCTGCTTTATTTTATGTAGTGTATGTACTTTGACACTTGTTTTATTTAGCTTAAAATACTAGATCAGTGGAAACAATTTATGACATTAGAATCATGATACCAAAAATCTGTTTGTATAATAATCTTGGTTAATGATGTTGCTGGAATGTACAGCACCCACACAGAGTTATGTTTATATTTCTTTATCTTCAGAAAAGGTAACTGTTAAGGGTCATTTTGGATTTAATAAAATTAAAAATTAGCTTTGGAAAAAAAGCTCTGTTAGTATTTTGTATCCACCAGACATCAGTGCTATCACACACTGCAGCTTTTGACAAAGCTTACTACTAAGCCTACTCTGGTTGCATCAAACGTTTTCAATTAAAAAGCTATGTGCACTCACACACACAGACAACGACCTTCATTTAGAGAGACCAGTTAAGTTTCATATTATATTTCATTGGACTGAGGACTCAAGTGAATGGTTTGGCACACAGTGCGGTGGAGTAATGGCCTGAAACTAGAGCTCCTCGTTCTATTTGTTCAGTAGAGAATTGGTTTTGAATCTAAAACAGATTCAAAATCAAATTTTGACACCTCAGTCGAGCATAATGTACTTGGGACTTTCAAGAAACAATCAAAGTAATGACAACTATAATCCAAAAGATGGATATTCTCTATTGTTGTGGTTCTGGTTCCATACCTTACTTTACAAGTTTGAATTCTAAGAAAAAGTTCTACAGATTACGCAGATCATTTTTTACTTTTTGGATGTGACATTTTCTTGGCCAAAATTCACTAATGTGAAATTTAACCAAATTCATCCATCAAGCGGTTCTCAGAACATTCACGTTGAGGTGGCAACAACCTCTTCTCAGTTCTCATATTGGTTAACCGTGATGATGGTAGTTGCAGTAGCTTTGTGATATTTATGAAATCCTCTTCTTGAATTTCAGTAGTACCATCCAAACCTGCAGTCTTTAGATATTTAGAGAATTAGTCTTTTAATTTAGTCACTTCTATTTGTCATTCCTGTCTCCAAGTCTCATGTTTTAACATTAGTGTGGTTTCATCAGGGCCGGGCAGATGGAAATTGTTGATTTCTGCCTTCGTAGCCAGTTGGCATTGCCTGCCAAAGCTGTACTCTGAAAAGCATTTCTAAACATAGCTGAATGTAAGACCATGGGATCTTCATGTATCTTTAGACTTTCACTCTCAGGACATTAAACGCCACAGCAGTGTATTTACTGGGAATGAACAGAGTCGGTAATTAAAACTTCATAAGTTAGAAGAAAGAAGACGATGGCGTCTTGTGTTATTCTGTTGTGCTCTGCCCAGACTAAGACACATCCAAGCCTCTCACATACCATGAAGGGTGGGGGATGAACAGCAGCCGGTCACATACTGTTATCAGAGTCCCTGCTGAGGGGTCTGTTAACCATCATGCTCATGATGACGTTGTATGTGCTTAAACAGACAGCAGAGCAAATGAAGTGACTGGATTTCCTTGTGTGGCAGAAACATTTTTTTCTTATTAAAGATGCTATACTTAGAGACAGACTGTGGTGCAGCCGGTGGGGTTTAAAACATTGACTAGAATGGCCGAATATCGCTGCGGTGACCACAGTGTACTCACCATGTGGTGCGTTCACATCTGGTGGAATTTGGAAGTCACTCATCTCGTCAGAGGGAACTCATCTTGTCCTCTTGTATCTGCGACCTTGTTCTTTCTGCCACTACTCACTACTACTGGTGCTGTGGCGTTGTGTCTCAGTTATGACCTTTCATTTAATGCTCTCAATTGATTATGAAGATACTGTGCTGTGCTGTATGAGTTACAGCGCACCATGTCTGAGAATGAAAGGGACAGAGTCAGTCTGAGTCATGCATAGTTGGAGATAAGTTCTGTCAGTGTTGCTACAGCTCGCAGTGATTGCTGAAATGGTTGTCAAAGATAATTATGTTGCAGATGACTTACCACCCACTGTTTCCAATATTTTATAATCCAGATCAGGTTGCCCTAATAAGAAACCTACACCAGACTGGATATGTAGTTTGAAAGTGAGGCATGGCTGAGCACTGCCTGTTGAGGCCTGCTGTCCCCCTCCTTTCCCAGCCAGGGCTCAGAGTTGAGGGAGGTGACTATGGCTGCAGGGCAACAAATAAGCTGTACTAAGCCTGCAGCTTTTACTTCCCAACAGCAGAGGAAACATTGTCAGCCAGCCCACTGCGGTGTGTAGAATTTATGTGTGGGAAGTGTCTGTGTGTGCGCATGCCTATGACAAAATTAGAGACTAAAGGCTAAGTGTGAATTAAATGCTCTACCAGTGTGAGTGATCAGTTCAGATGGAAAATTGTGCTGTCCTTCGGTAAATGCATAGATTTGCACTGATCTTTCAGTCTTAGTCTTCTCAGTCTCAGTCTTCTTTCTGTCTACCGCTTCTCTAATCAAATGTTTGTGGTAGTACATTTAGTTTTTCTGGTGGCAACTATATCGTCATAATTGTGTTTGAAGCAGCGATTCAAGGTGCTCTACAAAGTAAAATTGCATGTTGAGATCAAAAGGCATGTGATCAGGCTTCCTGACAAATTTCGCATAGAGGTTTTGACCTGGTCCCTGACAGTTTTCACGTGTTCAGAAGGTTGCTTACTTGGCCCCAAAGACTACACCTTCCAACACAGTATGTGTCTTTGTGCATGCAGTCCCCATGTACAGGCACTGTCCACACTAATTACCACACCAGTTATGTGCCTTTAATTGATACACCACAACAGTTTGGGACCTCCCAGCTGCAGCTGTTCAGAGACACACTGCGGCTGCTTTTGTTTCATCTCAGTGGATTTTATTCTTCATCATTTCTTCTTCTTTAGGTTAGCTTGACACGTTTGATGTTGCTGCGTGTCTTTCACGTCACATTCTTCATCTCACATATTGTATATTATTACTGTATGTAATTATTAGATAGTTAATGTTGGACTTTTAGCTGTTCAGCAGTGTGAGCGCGATGGGTCATTAAGGGACCGTCGCTCAATTTCATAGCCTCTGTGCAGTAGAGCACAAATCATCACATGCAGAGGGGCCGCCTTCTTTTTTAGTTAATGCAACAAAGAACACACACACACCCAAAGGACACACACGATTGATTACAATCACTGACAATAAACACGTGGCATTTCAGAACCATTTCAGAGTGTGAGAGTGTGCTATTGAGCAGATTACCACAATCATCATCATTGTTCTTAGCGGACAAACTGCGGAGGTGTGAATCCAGAGAACAGCATCAAACAAACTGCATTTAATTATTCTTACAAGTTTTTTAGTGATCAGAAGTCAACATCTCTTTTATATAATACATAAAAATCATTATCATCATCAACATCAACATAACATTCTTGGGGACATCAAATGGTCCTTTTTGTTTGGGTTTTGTTGCTGCCTGTGCTTGATGATCGTTGCACTTGTGTGTATTCAGAACTAACTGTGCTTTTTGTGTTTCATTCCACAATCCAGGCCTCATGGAGCTGGGGACTCGACGCCTGCTGTGTACTAGGGAGCTTGATCCATGCCCTGTCCCTAGCAAACAACCATAAAGGGGGGGGAACCTTAATTGCCCTTCAGATCCTTTTTCCCATCCCTCCCCCTAAACTTCCCCTGTGGTGATATTGTCTTCTCTCGTCTGTGGCCTGCAACATGATTGGCAAGCTGAAACAGAACTTGCTGGTGGCCTGTCTGGTCATCAGCTCAGTCACAGTCTTCTACCTGGGCCGCCACGCAATGGAGTGCCACCATCGTATCGTGGAGCGCAACCAACCGGGTGGGATCCTGCCTCTGTCAGCTCTTGGAGGAAGCATGCGGACCACCTTACGGACTGGCCAGAACCTCAGCACTCCTTTTGTTTACAATAAAGACATGCCACTCATCTTCATAGGTGGAGTGCCCCGCAGTGGGACCACGCTAATGCGAGCCATGCTGGATGCCCATCCCGAGGTACGCTGTGGTGAAGAAACCCGCGTCATCCCACGTATCCTAGCCATGAAACAGATGTGGAGTCGCTCCGGTCGGGAGAAGATGCGCCTGGATGAGGCCGGTGTGACAGATGAGGTGCTGGACGCCGCCATGCAGGCCTTTCTGCTGGAAATCATTGTCAAACACGGAGAGCCCGCCAACTTTCTTTGCAACAAGGATCCTTTTGCACTGAAGTCGCTTTCCTACCTAGCCAAAATATTTCCCCGTGCCAAATTTGTACTCATGATTCGTGATGGCCGGGCTTCAGTCCACTCCATGATCTCACGGAAGGTGACAATTGCTGGCTTCGACCTGGGCAGCTACCGGGACTGCCTGACTAAGTGGAATCGGGCCATAGAGACAATGTACACTCAGTGCCTAGAGGCAGCGGATAAATGTCTACCTGTGCATTATGAACAGTTGGTCCTTCATCCTGAGAAATGGATGAGGACGCTGCTGAAATTCCTTGACATTCCTTGGAATGATGCTGTCCTCCATCATGAGGAGCTCATTGGGAAAGCTGGAGGAGTGTCCCTCTCCAAGTAAGTAATACTGACACATCCTACAACATTTCCCTTTCCCTGGCCCAAACCCCAAGGCCTGATGTTTTGTTCTTTGCCCATACTTTGAAAGGTATAAGTTGAAGCAAGGTTCCCAGTGACCTTCAGAAGAAAGATAGTGAGTCATTAGTGGCTCATGAAACTAATTAAAGTTTTGTTGAACTTTTACATTTCATTGTTTGCACTATAATTGTAGTCTCAGTAAAGTAAAACACAACTCTGGCTATTGTCACTGTGTCTTTGATCCCGCTTGTTTGTAGCTCTGGGAAGGACCTACCCATGTTGTTACAGCCAGACTGAGCTCTTTAATTTGAGAGTAATTATAACATGGGCCCTCACAGTGCCTTTTAAGAATAGATTTTTGTCTTTATGCAGTTCCCTCAAACTAAATTGGCTCCATTGTGCTGTTTGTTGTTTGTTGCATTAGGGTTGAGTGCACTTTCTTGTGAAATGCGGGTCATGGCCTTTTGTCTGCACCATGTATGTTCCCCTGCAGCACTCTAAAGGGGTTTACTAGCAGTGACCAAAAATAACTAAAGATGAGTCACAGCATGACACAGTTATGGATGGTGATTCAGAGGTTCCTTGACATTTCGGACACTTGACCTGTCTGGAATGTGTCAGGTAACTGTGTGCTATCTCTGTCATAACAAAAGAGTCCATGCTGATGAGCGGCAGAGACTTCATTCATTTAGATGCTTTATCTACAGCTGCACATACATGAAGCAGCTCATTACTGAAGTAATGGTGCTTGAATAAATATTTGCCGTTGTAATAGCTGTGTTTTGTGCCAGGCGCACAAGCTTCACATGGTAAGCTGGGCCTGGAATACATCACATTCCCAGTGCAGTAGAATTGAGTTTGGACATGCCCATGTCTACTCAGCTATAAACTGCTTGGAATGGAGGGGAGAGTGAAAGTATGGATTGGCTATTAGCCTGGAGAAAAATGACATGTAGGGAAAGCTGTGTGTCAGGTTGTAGGTATCACTTTCTATTTAATCTTTCCAAGTTCCTGGAGTCCTTGAAAATAAACACGCACCTCTGGCCCTGAAATATATCCTCCACGTGTTTTCACAAAAACCTTCAGACTTTCCATCATTACATTTCATTTGGAAATTAAACATCCTACTGCTGCGCACAGCAAGGAACCCACTCATTAGTGACATAAAACACATGAGATTATGCCTGCATAGCTGTACTGTAAGCAGGGTTTCCTAAAGGCCCTGCCTGGTGTTAGACTTGTTTTGGTTTCAGTGATTTGGGAGGTTGGCCTCTGGAAGTTGTTGAGGAAACGCAACCTCATGCCTTGCCTCTGTCTGCCCCCCAAACCCCCAACCTCCTCTCTGTTACCACCCTCTTCCTGCCACATAGCTCCAGAACACACTCCATATCCTCTGGAGATATTTGGGCCACATTTTGCTGTGGCTGCACATGAGAAGACTCATGGTTTTTATTAAAAAGCTTTGCGTTCATTGAGCAGTGTCCTCTAAATGCCTGTTGGCTTTACTGCACTTCTTTATGAACTCCTCCCACTTCCTCTGTAGTAAAAAGGGAGGGTAAATTTCCTTCCTCTACTTGGAAATTTTGAAATTGGCTACATATTTCATCTATCTTTCCTTCTGCTTTCCTCTTGGTTTCCATGACTTTGATCTGTTTGACTTTGAGAAGAAAAAAATAGGCAGCAGGGATCATAATGAAGAGCAGGTGTCAGAAATCCAATACACAGGTTACGATTCGATTCAAAAACTATATCCTTTTATTACAGTCTGATTCGATACGAGTCAATACAGTGTAAGAACAATACGATTTGATTCGATTCTACAGTTAATATTTGTTGTAGATATTTTATAAAATAAAGATTCTATTAAAGTGACGGTATAGTACAGTACAGTACAATATTTTCTTTTCAAATATGAAAAAGACCACACATCCAGTCGCATTGCTTTATCGTTCACAACCCTAGTAGTTACCCTGTTCGTCCTAACATGAATGACAATCTTTAGATACCGTAAAACTCATGAAAAGAAGGTATGATTGAGTACAATTTGTGATAATCCATCAAAAAAAATCATTGGTTGCAAACTATAAAAGGAGAAACTTGAACTTTTTATTGGGGATAATATTTTTGTTGGAGGGTGGGATTTGGTCGATGGGAAACTATTTGCCTACCACTGATGTAGAGGATGAGTAGGCTTAACTAACTGCTTTGTCACAAAAGCATCAAACAAACATTGGACTGATACAAGATAAGTAATTTGACCGAAGATAACCTCAGTACACAGCTACACTCATAAATAATCCGTCTTTATAGAGGAATGTTATTTTTTCCAGCTTTCCACCTCAAAGCACATTCTCTCTCTTGAGGACTCTTCAGCAGAGCTCACACTGAGCTTGAACCTACCTCTTGTGGCTGAAGGACAGCCTTCTTAACCCTGAAATCCATACTACATAAAGAAGACTCATAAACCTTCTCACGTGTGTTAAAACAGTCTAGTCAGTAATGACACAGCTACCAAGTTGCTGACCTCTTGAGAGTTTTCTTTGAGTTTGTAAAATGACCTCTGACCTGGAAAGAGCCAGCATGTCCTCCTTCTGTGGTTGTGGATGAGGTCATGGGAAAATAAGGAGACCAAAGAATGAGTTATACAAAGCAACTTGAGCCCGATCCACTACTACCACAGATCCAGTAAAACCATGCAGTTTAAGGCATGTATGACCAATTGAGCGTGCTCGGCTGCTCTCATTGCATGATTTCATCACTGTTTGAGTCTGTTTCTTTCTCGTCACAGCCTGTCAAGTTTTATTCATATGTCAAGAATTTCATTTCATTGATTTAACAGTTAATAGAATAGAATTTAATAGAACCAGGAGTATATAGTATTTATATCAGGCTTCACATGAAAAGAAAGATGCGCCAAAGTTACACCTACAGCTCTTAATTCAAAGTGTCAAATACATATTTAATGTAATGACATCAATACATCTTATTATTGTAAAATGTTCTATTATAATTTCAGATCAGATTTTGGTATCTTTTTAAATATAAATGAGATAACTACAGTTTCGTCATGAAACATGTTTAAATTTAGCTTTCAGTTTCAACCCTTTTCAATATCGGTCATGAAGCAAAGAAACATCTTTTTTAACCAGGAGATGAATCCTGCAAACAAAGCTGATAAACTCAAAAGCTCATCTTGAGATGCTGTCAGGTGTTGTGGTTCAAGCTCAGAAACCATGGAGACTATTAAGTGCTCTTCAGCCATGCTACTACAACAGTAGACCTCCACCACTCAGTGGTAAGCACTCTTGAGTTTCAGAGAGAGGCCACGATGTCCTTGTCTCTCATAACACAGTAATATCATCAGTTGTGTCCATAGATGGGCAAGTCTTGTATGTATTATGTAGTATTATGTACTGTATGTTTAACGTTTTCACTAGCACATTTATATGATTCTACACTTGAAATCTAAAAACAAACACAGGGCCAAAATGTAAATGTGCGCTCAGGGAGGGGGAGTGATGAGAGCTCTTTGGGATTCAGATGCAGATCTGTGGTCATTTAGTGCACACGACACCCCTCCACAAATTGATTCCTATCAAATATTAATGAATGGACCTTAACCAGACCTTAACCAGAGCCCTCTGAGCTGAGCTAAGGACAGGCATGGAAACACTGCTTTGTCCTACATCAACAGTGGACATCAACAGTCCACAGTTAACAGATGCAACCAGGGACAAAGTCCATTTCTTACAGATAAAACAGTGATTTCCAAACCAAAACAGAATCACAATCAGAGTAACGTCCTGAACAACTGCAACTTGCACTCGTTCATAGAGGGCAGACTATCATTGTACTATGCTCCAGCACTTACCACATGCTTGAATTCTGTTTTCTCTATGAGCGCATATATCTGCAGCGATAAACACTAGCATAAGCTACAGCCTCAATCTGCAGCCAGTGACTACCTGAAGGCTGTGGGGAGAAGGATCACCACTGTCACAACTCTGCCAAAACGTTCACAGTAAAACTAGTGCGCTTGAGCAGGTAGTAGACGTAAATATACTGTTTTGACAGTAATTGTTTGTAAGAAGTAATTGACCACATCATCCTTTCTTTGTGGCCTTTTTTATTTGTCGCTGTGTTTGTTTCATTTTTAAAAATTGGGCACAAGAAGATGGCCTTGCCATTCTTAACCGTGCTTTCAAGAGAACTAAAAAATGTCTGCCATGGTGACATATTCAGATTATTTCAATTTATAGGTACAGTATCTCACAAAAGTGAGTACACCCCTCACATTTTGGCAAATATTTCATTATATCTTACACTGAAGAAATGACACATGGCCAGACAGAATATTGACACTTTGGCCCAATTTGCTGGTGGTTTAGACATTAATGGCTGTGTGAGTTATTTTAGGGGACACTAAATTTACACCGTTATACAACCTGTACACTGACTACTTTACATTGTATCAAAGTGTCATTTCTTCAGTGTTGTCACATGAAAATATTTTTTGAAAATATATTTTCAGGAATGTGAGGTACTGTATTTAAAAGATAAGCAGGACATCTTCATATTTAAGAAGCTGGAACCAACAACTAAAGGCAAAAGTAGATGGCGATTTATTTTCTTTGCAAGTTGAAAATGTATTCAAAAATGTAAATGTATTCAGATTCAGAAGAAAAAAGAAAATATGCAATAACAATTTAAAAGCAGTCAGTCTTTCAAAAGATGCAGACTGGTCTTACGCAAAATGCTCAATCATCCGTTAATCATGTCAAAATTAACGTGAGAAAATCATCGCATGTTGAAAAATCAACAGAAACTTGCTTGTCCTTTCCTTGGATGCCAGCACTCCATGATGAAAATTCTTGACAAGCTCATCAAAACTTGAACTTAATGCACAGTAGTGTGTCTACTTTATGTGTGTATAATAATGTAGTCTTAAAAGGTTTCCATTCTGTGTGCGCTGTGCAGTAGTTTTTAGTCTGTACGCAGTCTGCTATTACAGGCTTTGGTCTACCATCATACCATTCCCCTAAATGGGCCCTGATACAATTTGATGTTAGAGGAGGCCTGCCACAAGTAGCCTTCGGGGCAGCACAACTACCTTTTACCATCATAAACATTTTGCCCCACCTCCTCTCAAGTACTTCACCCACAGTGCATTAAAGTCAACCCCCATGACACCTGGCAGAAAATGCCTCTTGCCCTCTCCAACCACCAGCACTCCCTGCTCTCCACAATCCCGCGAGCTTCAGGGTCTCTATCTACATGAAAATCTCGATCAGCGGGCAGCCAGGCCCCAGAGCGGGACCTTGTCTTAGCATTAACATCAATTACTTGGCCTTGATTTAGTGGAGGCCCTGCCCAGCTGAGTGACTTGCTCCATTACTTATCCCAGAACAGGGAGTCATTCCACCCCTCCTCCCTAACTCTTCATCCTATTTGGGATCTTGATGTCTCTATGCGATTCTCTGTTATCAGCCGTTGGTGATACAGAACACCACCTTGGGTAAAGGAGGCCCAGCAATGAATAATTGACAAGCTGAAGGCCATTAAGAGCATCAGCCTGAAGGGAAGTGGTCATGTGATGGACGGAAAGGTTTTTTGTCACATCACATTTAAAGCTGAGAATAGGTGTGTGTGCATCTGTGCGTGTTTGTGTGTGCGCGTGTCACTTCTTCAGCAGTATGGGTGCAAATGATTTTAGATTGATGACAGGAAACAAAGAGAAGATGCGATATTTATGTCCCTGGACTGTCCCTGTCCTTTTACTGTGCTGTTGAGTGTGGGTGTCTGGTCTTTAGTGCTAGTATCGCTGTGATCATGCCCCTTCTTGGAGAGTAACATTCAAGTCAAACACTATTAGAACTGAACAATTAATCACAAATACCATGTAGCTGTCAACCAATGAATTAATCCTCAAATGTTTTTTATAATCAATGTCCACAAAATGAAAAAAGTGCAGGTCCTCTGACTTCAGCTTCTTAAATGTGAATATTTTCTGGTTACCCTATGGAGTGTTTTTCCATGACCGGTTGTTTTTCGTACATGTGCATATGTCCACCTATCCACAGCTGGCAGTAAAGCGCTAGTAACCACTAGTAAACATGGATGAACAGTTTTGTTTAGTTTACTTGACTTTTCTCTGACTGACCAGTTTGAAACAAAAGAACCATTGGAGGACACAAACAGCAAGCAGCTTTTATGCATTATCTGATTCATTGTGTTTTACTTTTTTACTTTTTTCACGTTTGTTTTGTGCATTAAGTAATCAGTAGCTGTTATTTTTTAAAAAAACGTATTCTGTTGCTTAAAGAATTTCTCGGGATAAGGAAAGAAAACTTCTGACTGCAGCCTGCTCTTTGTCAGACAGCACTGTGCCACCTGTGGATGTGTCAGCGGAGGCGCAGCGCTGTGATGATGCGTCTGTGCCCTGCTGACCTACGTTACCTGTGTGTGTGTGTGTGTGTGTGAGTGTTTTCGAATCATTGGCAAGATGGCAGAGAGGACAGCCTTTGAATCGTGGAAGTACGCACATTATTTTCAATTCACCAGCAAAAAGGACGAGAACAACATAACAGTAAAATGCAGACTCTGCGTTGGTGAAAAGCAAAGAAGTCCACTTCCAATTTCCTGTTATTGTTATCCTTAGCCTGATCCTTAGTTAGTAAGTTATTCATAGGTGACGCTGTAATGTAACAGATCTTTTCAAGCTTTATTTTTGATATAGACAGCTGAAGAGTGACAGGAAATGTGGGGAGAGAGATGGGGAATGCGACACAGCGAGCCTTCACATATGGGGTGGCTGCTCTTCCAACTGAGCTAAGCGCCGCCCCAACAGATTACTTTTAATTGATGGTAACGTTGTAACCTAATTAACTACTTTCCAAAGTAACTATACCCAAAACTGGTTGAACCAGTGGATGGAAAGTAGATTTGCTTGATGGCCTAAAACCAGTTGGACTTCCAGGCTAATTGTTGACTGGCTGTGGTAAATATTTATATTTATTTCAGTTTAGCATGAATGAATGTATCGCCATTCAGTTGTGTTGATTGTATTGTTTGTTTGGCATGAGTAATTTCATCATGAGTGACCAAGTTTGCAATGCATGTAGGATAAACACTGACCTGTGTGGTCATCAAGCATTAGGTAACTATACTAACCTTTTTGGTTGTGATCTATTAATAAAGCAGAGTCTACTTAACGCTTGCCATGGCTTAGTTTTTTGATATTATGGCACTGTGGTTAAGATTTTGTGTAGACACTAGAACCTCTTGGTTAGGCTGTGTCCATGAATTCTACAGGCAGTGGTGGGTTAGGGCTCCCCTAATGGACTCCCCTCCCTCAGTTTGGGATCCACTGTCATAGTGAAACTCCCCAGACTCTTGACAGTTGTTTTCAGAGACCTCAAATGTTTGTGTGTGATACAGATTTTATTTGTAGGCAGAAAAAAAATGTGTGTGTTGGTGTAAAAAGGAGATTCTCTGTTCTTTTGTCAATAAGATTGCCAGCATCTAACAGCATGGTGAAGCTGAACTGCGTTCGCTACACTCAGTCTTTGTCTTTATCAGTTTATGTTCCACGTCGACACTTAGCAGCCTCTTGGGTCTTGATGGAGTTACCTAAAGTGATTCCCTACCCATTTGTTGCAGAGTGGATATTTGGATCACGGCCCGTCTCTCAGAAAGCATCTCCACCATCCTCCTGAGATGACAAAACCAGCTCACTCTATTAATCATGCAGGAGACTATACTCGTACAGTGTAAAGATTCAATTGCAAAGTAAATGGATTAGAGGCAAGTGAATTGCCATATTGAGGGACAAAGGCAGACAGGAAACATAAGGATGGAGAAGCTGGACTGCAGACGGTGGGGAGGGAGAGAAACCTGAAGTACCAGCAGGAGGCTCAAAAGAAATGACTTTCAGTACACTGGAGGAGACTTGAATGAAATGTTCTTCACACAATTTAAAATTCCAAGCTCACATTTTATTAGACTGGCTTCATGGAAAATGAAAATACTAATACACAAAACAGATTAGAAGTTCATTTCAGCAATGCTTTAGTTCAAGTCTAGAAATGTAGTGACACTGGTGAAGTTGTGTATTAGAGATTAGAGATTATTATGTGTCACAGTTTGGATAGTAGAAAGAGCGTTTAAGATGAGCAGTTTTTTAAGTCCCCCAGCTGACTGTACATTGACCAGACAGGTTTGGAATCCCAGAAGTGCAGTGTTGCGCTTAAGACTTGAAATATAGCGACATTGTATAAATGTGAGTAATTCTTACTGTGGCGTGAAATAAAACTGGTGAACAGATCAACACAACGGGACACTGTATGTGGGGATTATTGCATCTTTGTCACAAGCATGCAGTCTTGTAAAAGGTGACAGACGCTGCTACTACACACACACACACACACACACACACACACACACACACACACACACACACACACACACACACGTCAGTGTACATTAACTTCTCTTTTTCTGGGTGTAATGTGTTCAGCGACCTCTTATCTCCTCACAGTCTGTTCTGACAAACTGAAGATATTTATATTAGGATGTGGTATTTGGAGCTTGTATGATATCTAAGTGTGTTTCAGTTAGCTGCAAAGCTTTTCTGTTCTAATGGAATATGCTAACAGGACTCCATCAATGTGCTCCTTAGTTTAATAGGTTGCTAACTTTAAAGAGTGTGATCATTTACATCATGATAGATGATCCAGATCCCTCCTGTTGGTCAGTGCTGGTAAACTTTGTTCATTCCACAAAACAAAGGCTGCAGTCCGTAGCTTCAATCCCCTCGCTTCCTGAATATTTAATTGCAGACAATTAATAATTTATCAAGAAGTCTGAATTTGCTTTTAAAAGCTAACAGTTGTGGTTGATGTTATCCAGAAACAGACGGTGGAGCGTTCTAGATGTTGTCTCAGGGAAGTCACTTTGATTCTGTAGCTTCATCTGAAAATTTGTTGACTTGCACAGTTTTTAACAGTGTTTCATCTTTGACACAGTCTGTAGGATTAAGATGAATAACTGAAGTCAAGGAGACTGTATTCAGCCCATATGTGCTGTTTGAGATTGTAAATCATATGAAATGTGATGCATGTTGATGGAGGAATGAACTATTACAGTAAGAGGTCATGTATTCAGAATATTTAACAGGGCCCTGCTGAGAGAGGGAGGTCAGGAAGCCATCTTTAATAGATTCTCATGGTCCGATTACAGCTAGTCAGATGCTTACAGTGAACAGAAATGAGAGGACTGCTCTGCTTTGAACTGTTGTGTGTTGGGGAGTTGCTTCAAAATGTTCGTGTCTCTCCAGGTTTGTTTTCACCTTGTGTTACAGCAGATGAGCTTCAGAGACTTCAGCAACAAAATGGTGGTAAAATTGTTATGTTTGACAAATCCTTTAGGAAGACAGGTAATGAAGAGCATCCATGAAAGTATCATTTTGTGGTGGGTGAATGGGTCAGACATGGGGCTGTCATCAAGAATGAGGGTTAGTGTCCTGTGTGAACGCAAAGGTCAATAACTTTAGTTAGATTAGATTTCGGTATCAGAACCATGGGGTGAGGTTAGGAAAAGATGTGGTTTCACTGGAGACACGAGCTGTAGCATTCTGACTGAAAGGCTTTATTGCAGAAACAACATGTACAAATGAACCAGACCATCTGGGGACAATGCTAATACTGTGATTACAGTGATAATGTCATGCAGTGAAGGTTGGTCACTGAATTCTGTTAAATGTGTGTTGACTTTCACTCGGATGTACGTACAGGGCTCATAGGGCCTTAAGGAAGTAATACTGTAAATTGAGTGGGTCTGTGACGTGCCAGAAATAACTTAGTTGTTTAATTGCTATTCAGTTCACAAATTGAAATGATGCATTTTACCAAGGCTTAGGAAACCTTGGTGGTGTACAGTAACAAGTACAACATTTAGAAAAGAAGTAACTACTTGGTGGTAGAGTGACTCATCGGGAACTAAAACCAGGTATCTTTGGCATTGCAAACATATGCTTCAACAGCCAAGAAAAACGAGGAACCAGTGAAGTGACTTCTGAGCTGAAACAAACCTTTTTCTTCCTGTGGTTAGGGTGGAGAGATCCACAGACCAGGTCATCAAGCCCGTCAATGTGGAGGCCTTGTCCAAGTGGGTGGGGAAGATCCCAGCTGACGTGGTGAGGGACATGGCCGTTATCGCCCCCATGTTGTCTAGACTGGGCTACGACCCCCATGCCAACCCTCCCAACTATGGTCGGCCTGACCCCAAAGTGCTGGACAACACCAGAAGGGTGAGTACTGCTCAGAACATGGACAATTTATTTTCCTGTGTTCATTATTTTTTCTCAGTTGATGACGATTGATACCACTCACATGTTTGCTTGGTCATTATGAAGGCTTAGCTTAGCTTAGCAAAGAAAAAGCTTCTAGTTGAAGTCATTGGCCCAGAAAAGATCCGGCACATATAAAAAACTTCAGAAACCCTTATAAAACTACAACTTGTCATTTGAACGCTGTTTTTTGCACAGAATAAACAAACAAACTAAGATGTGTGTTAATGTATTGAAGTTCAACTGGCTTCTGGCTGTAGCTTTATGGTTAGCCGACAGACATGTGAGTGATATAGTGGTAAATGGAAAGCCAACAACTATATTTCCCAGAATGCTGAGTTTTTTTCTCAATAGTGGCCATACTGCTGTCATGTTAATTTTCAGCTCATTCACTGCAAATTACTTGGTGGTGAACATTTTTCAGAGTGTAGTGTATTATTCAGTCAGCACTTAGTGCTGCACTGTGGGTCACCACAGTAATAACAATATACTGATGGGTTGGAAAGAATTGTCCTTCCAACAACAGCACAGCCTGATGACATCATAGTGATGTCATTGGAATTATCTCAGCTTGGCCTTGGAGACTGCAGATTTCTCACAGAAAGTGTGTTACAAACTGTGGTTGTGGAGTTTAAAAGGGTAGGCAGGAAGGATCCAGTCAAGAGATTCTAGGTGGATAATGTGAAATGTAGGGTCTTGTAGTTTTGGACTAAATGTCAGGAGGTCTCTTAGACATACATTTTGAATATTGATTTTTAATCTGCATCCTGCAAGGCCCCAAACTTCAAAAAGTGGTTTACTGAGTCAGAGTGCCTCTATAAAGCTGAGATCAGATCAGAGGTAGAAGAAGGCCATGTGTACTCTGTTTTGTGTATTTCATAAGACCTTGAATATGGGATGTCCTGGACTGAAACATTAACTTTGTGTTTCTCAATGTCGATGTAACTTGTTCCCTGTGCACATACTTTTGGTTTCCAGTCTCTTAAAGATATTTTGACATGCGGCCAGGAGAAAGATAGCATCCTTACAATTAATGGCACCTACTCTCAGCATTACATAAACTTTGGCTGTGTGCACAAGCACTGTCCTCTTTTCTTCAGCACTGATGTCCTTGCAGACGTCAAACCCGTCTCATATCTTAGGAAGACGTTTGCTATTTTTGGAGCAGAATATGTTTTATTAAATCTTTTCCTCAAGCTGAGCTATCAGGTGACATGCTCTGCAGCTCCTCTCTTTGGGTTGCATAGTGTCTGCCTGAGCTCAGGGACACGACTGTCTGTTTTATTTTTAGCTCTCAAGGTCTGTGGAGGCGAGCTTTCAAGGTCCTTCTCACTGTGTTGAATTGGGCAATAAAAGAGGTGTTAACATCAACATGATAGCACTCATTTGAGACATCGGTTCACTAAATTACTGTAAGTCACCAAGACTACTGAGGACAAGATGGCCTCACATTGTGCAGTGTCCTTGGAGACTTTAGCTTAGGATCTAAGGAAAGAGCATCTGTCGTTTCCATTAGTTTGAATTTCCCTGCTGTGGTGACTTGCTGTTAAATCTATTGTAGACTGACATAGAGGACTAAGACTCACTGCTGAGCTGACAGCAAGCTTCAAAAATTGTGAAAGTGTTGTTGATAGTTGGATCAGCAGTTTAGTGGTAATGGAGACTAAAGAATGTCTTTCCATTGACTGTTAGCATGTTTTCCAAGTTTGACCTCTCCCCTGGTGGACTGCTGTCCAAACGTTTCTGGCTGATTTGTTGCTCCCAAGCACAAAAGCCTGGAACTGTTTCCAGGTATCTGGGTATTTTCCTAAAACATCTTCTCTTCAGCCATAGTTTCTATTATTGTACACCTGAAATACTTTTTCATTTCCGGATATAAAATGAGACATAAAATGTAGAGAACTGAAGCATTTTTCCAAAGGGGTCCTGCTAGCTGAACCAGTCAGTGTAAAGCTTTCTCTTCAAGTTCAGCCCTGGTGTATCTATAGACACATTTGATGCATTTTAAAATATAAAAGTTTCATGAGAACAGCAACATTTGAACATCTTGAATTGGTTTTTACCTTTTTGGCAAGACATTTCAGTCACATGACTGATCTAACAGTCTTCTCACGGCTCCCATGGCTCCATACCACGTTCATGATGGCTCCACACAGATCTGATAGAATCTTCCTCACATTAATACATGAAATAAACACAAATTTTCACCAGTGGGGGTTCAACTAGTGCTCTTTAAATTATGTCATTGCCAACTACTGCATATCTCAATGAACTAAATCCTAATATTCAATATTCAATATTGAAAACAAGCATGCATCTTCTTTTGTGGCATTTGTGACACATTCAGTGACTATAGTGATAATGGTATCCAATTTTCTACACTTACTCAAACATATCTGTGATATTCTGTATCTTAATGTGTTAATGCTAATTAAATCACATGCATGCTGGCACCAATATATATCTGAAAAGCTTATATCCGCCCAGAAGATTTACCGCCCTCATTCTGCTCCATGTATCCATAAAGAGATGGTTTCCTCAGTTTATGGTAGGACAACTTGACTGAACTTGACTCAACCCAATCCAACAACACCTTTGGGATGAAACACCAACTGTGAGCCAAACCTTATTGCCCAAAATTGGACCTCACTTAAGCTGTTGTGGCAGAATGGGAGCAAATCTCAGCAGAGGAACAGACCAGAGGAGTGGAGGCTGTTATAGTTTGGGTGTCCACACAGAGTAAAATAATGAATTCATTCTCTCTGATACCTGAGAATGTAAATGTTAGTGTCAAGCTGTGACTAGATAAAGAACAGGAAATAGCTGGATATTAAGCATGCCTTCTGTTTTTAACACACGACAGAGAAAACAAAGTAGTGTTGCACTAATGAGTATGTCTGTGTTCCTGTTAAAGCCACAATTACTCTGTCTCAATTGCATTGCCTCAGTGTCATGGTGTAAGTCACAGTATCTCATCATCAACGTTTGCAGCATATGCGTGTTTGGTGTTTTTCTGTGCCACAAACAGGTCCTCTTTTAGCCTGCAAGTTATCAACCATCACTTCAGCAAATCATCAGCACTATCTCCTGCCTGGAAGTGTCTTCCTGGTCCCAAAAAGTAGTGTCTCACGCTGTACATCAGCACATCTACATAACATAACACAACCCAGGGGAGGAGAATGTGCACACCCGGTGAAACCTAAATATCCAAGGCAGAATGGGGGTGGTGCAGCAGAATACAGGCTCTGTATAAAAGAAGACGTGCCATATCAGAGTGCCTGTAAACGGAAGGAGGTGTTTCTGTTTGGTTCCTGATGTTTTTTGAATGATTTGGAAAATGCAAGATTGAGCGTGTGATGGTTTCATACTTTCATACTTGATGTTGCTCAGCGGCTTGTGTGGTTTGATTTTGTCTTTGTGGAAAAGTTGAGAGACATTCCATTAGTGGTGAGTTTGTCTTTAACCCAGTTTGGTGTGTTAGCCAGTCTACGTTTCTGAAACGTTGGATTGCTTTTCCATTTGTTTGAGGGGAACCAAAAAGGGGTGGATGAGGACGTAAAGAGAGAAAGAAAGAGTTTGGTGCAATTTGTCATGTTGTCAGGACTGTTATGACTCAAACGGAAAACATTTCAGTGTAACATGTGAGGAGAGGAAACTTGTGATTTTTTTCCTGTTCATTGGAAAAACGTGTCTGACCACAAACAGAGATGGAAAGTACAGACAAGGTGGCACAGTCGCACAAACCTCTGCTCTTTGTATGGTCTCTACTTTAAAGTGGAAGATAACTTTACTGTGTTTATACTGACTTGAGAAGATGATGGGTCATCATCATCATAACTTCCACTCAACAGCAGCCCATCCTTAATTATTGTATATTTATGACCATACATATATTGATCACTATTCATTGCAGTCTATTTCTTGTGTAATTTTATCCCATTTCTGTGTCTTCCAGGAGTATTTCTCTGTCATTTTTGGATGCCATTTCTTACAAATCAATTTGCCGTAACCGTTTTGTGATTGTCTTTCAAGAAAATGTGTGTGAACATGTTCCTCTTGGTAAAAGTTGTATTACTGAATGTTTATTGTGTGAAAAAAAACATTTCTGCTTTTCCTGACTAAAATTGCATCGTTCAAGGATGATTTTCTTTAGTGGATTTTCAAAACGGCCCGAGCGATGACAAGATTCAAATGTCTACATCACAGAAACTGTCCAGGCTTTATTCCTGGGAGATGGGAAGATGTGTTCTTACTGGCCAGACTAAATAGTCCGACATTTTCATGCCTTTTTTGATTACAAATCCAGAATCACATGAGAAGGACATCTGTCTCATCTTTTTTTAGCCTAGCTTAGCTCAAAGACTGGTAGCAGGGGGGATATGCTAGCCAAACTCCAAAGCTGTCTTACATTAACATGCTAGCATGCTTGTTGCAGATGCATGCAAGAATCGGCTGTGTGAGTAGGGATCATTGTGACACTGAGTTGTGGACAGAACCATGTGAACACACAGAGATCGAGTTGTGGATCTACATGGAACTTAACACATCTGGTCCAATGGCTTTTCAGATACTGTCATTACAGACAGCTGTTATTAATCAATTCTGTTTACGTCAACTGCTTCTCTGACCTCACTGTGATTCACTGTAAGATGAGCACAAAGAAACTCTTTTCCAAAATGTTGCCTGTTGCTTTAAAGCCGAGTCATACTGTATGTAAGCAGTCTTCTATCAAGGCTGCCATATGTCAGCATGCCGGTCAGATATCAGGTCCTCGTGCTGCTCCAGCAGTATGCTCACCATGTTGTGCATGGTAATGCTTTTCAAATGCGCCTGCGGTCCTGTTGACATATTTTGGATGCAGTAAATATCCACGTCTCTGCGTGCTGCTTCTTCCTCCGCCTCTGCTCCATCAAACAGTTAACATTCTCCTGACAATAGACGTATGTGTCTCGATGACAACACGTATGTTGAAGCTCATTTGTTCAGATTTATGCTGCGTACATCTGCAGGCCATTAGCGTGATTCCCCTGCATCAAACCCAGCTGCAGGCTTTATATCGCTGTTTGCTTGCCCTCCCTTCCTCCCTCCCTCCTGGGCTGGAGTTCCTGCATTCAGAGGAGGATCTTCTACCAGCCATTTCCAAATGAACAGAACGTTTCTCACAGCGCCCTGCGGTCAGTTTGCTTATCCATGCTAGAATGCTTAAAGACAACATTCTGAAAATTCGTCATCTGGTTTTAACTCTGCAGCATCTGCACTTTGTCTGCTGTTTTTATTGAGCTTCATGGGGTCACTTACCTCACGGCTAGTGTAGTGAACCTTAAAAGTTTTTGAGGACAGCCAAGAATGTGTCTGTTTCCAGATTTAAAGCCGTTTTATTAGATTTTATTTATTGATGTATATTTTGGGCGATTCTGATGGGAGCAGAAGCTGAAAACACATCAACATGCTGCCATTTTATATGTTATACATGTGTAATGTAACACTGTAATGCTAATGGTGAATGTGCACTCAGAAACTTTAAATGTTGACTTGAATTCAATTTATTTAGTCAACAGCTTCCATGTAATTGTATTAAGCTATTTCACTCAAATGTGGAACCTGCTGACTAAATAAACTGAATTAAAGTCATTGTACACACTCATTTGTGTGTGTGTACCCAACACGGTATAAGTAAAACTGTCTTTATTCCCCAAAGAAACGTCCTACTTACAGGTAGAAAAAGAGCACTGTTTCACTATCTGACCCAACTGTGGTATTAATACCCACCATTGTCTGAGAGACTTCATGTCTGTGTATGGCATACATAAGTTAGACACAGGTATGGATATTGCTGTTTTCAATGGAAATGTTACCCAACTGTCAGAAAAAAAAGTCTAAAAGAAGAGATGGCAACGTTTTCTTAACATCTACACAGTCAACCAGCTTTATTTATCTTACTCTGACAGCACAGTCTTTTTTCCAGTTCTCCATTTCTTACAGTTTGTGGGTCATTCCAGTTCATTTGTTCTTCCAAGAAGCACGGGATGACAAAGTTTAAATAATGGTATTCTAAATTACTCTCTGAATACTGGGGATCTCTGATATTACTAAATTCAAGGCCACTCTTCCAAATTCTGTGTTGCATTGCGTAAGACATCTGGCAACCAGCCCCGAACTGAAGCGTATGATGAAGCCACATGTGGAAATGCTCTCTCTGCTGTCTTGAATTTTCACCCAGCCCCATCCAAATATTTACCCTCTGTCTCATCTCTTCTTCAGCGCTGATTTCACCACAGAATGTGCAGCCTGGATGGAGCTGCTCAGCAGAGAAACAGTTTGGAAGCAGCCACAAGAACAGAGCGTTTGTGTCTGTGCTGTGGCGACAGTGACATGGATGATCGAGCTAGTTTGACCTGTTGCAAGCAGCCTTATCTCTGTGGTCATTTGTTGTGTTTTACTGTGAGTGAAAGCGATGCATATATCTCCCTAAAACCTCATGGTGTCTGAGTGAAGTCAGAAAGCTTCCAGGGATTTATTTTTAGGCATGCAAATGTGAGCTGAGGCCTGGACAGTGGTCGTTTGTTCATTTTCGACATGTTGCTGCATATGAAGGCTATCGATAACCACCTAAAAAAGGCATGCATGTCCTTCAGGTGTGCCAAAGCTCTGCTGTTTAATTTGGAACCACTTCTTAATTCCGATCCCTCATTATAAGTACAGTGTTTGTTTTCGTTTTTTCTTTTTGGCTGAAGACCTCCAGCTCTTCAGAGAATACCTCCTCTTCTAGCACTATCAATTTTATTACCAATATATGCACTAATGTGTCCTTGCCACACTGTACCATGATTGTTTCTCTCTTTGTAAGTAGCTTTGGCTAAAAGCTTCAGCAGAATGACTAAATGTAAATGGTATGTAGGCAGTTGAGGGTCCATGCATTGAGATCTTCAAACACTGGGCTTCTGCTCTTCTCTGCTTCACCTCTGACTGCTGGTCAGCACAGGTCCTTCCAGCTTGCTGTAAATGAGGCCTGGCTCTTGAAGCCACAATCAATAGCTTTTAAGTGGCTTTGCAGTTGTGCTGATCCCTGGTGAGAAATGGATATTGGGATCAATAAGTTCTCAGTTTGTCCACAGTAACAATAATAAGATGAGTTAGTGGAGAGATGAGGAAGAACGTCTGTAGACTTCCTTGTCCAGCATGTTGTGCTTCAGGTCTGTGGCTGGACCTTTTCCTAAATATTGATGTGAAGTTAATGATGTGCAGGCTAATCATATCATATCGATCCAGGGCCATCGTCAGAGCTCGGCCATCGTGGCGCTCTTTGGCTCTTAGACCTCGGCAGAGACTCATACTCATGAAACCATCAGCTGGATGAGCATTGGAAGAAGAAAGTGGCTAAAAGATTTATTAATGAGGAGCTGACATGAAGTGTTTATTGATCAATGCGTCTTACTCCTTTACCTCAGATCAAGAGTTGAACTGAGTTTGGTTTGCCATGTCTGCTCAGACTTCATAAAGCTTGGGTGAAATAATTCTTCTTGGTTGCACAGTTAAGGCCTGGATGTAAATGTTATTCTGAGTCATCTAAAAGCATCAGAAACCTGCTGGAACCAGGTGATATGCCACCGACATATTTTTGTAACTCTCAGACTGACCTGTAGTGTTGAAGTTTGAAAGTCAGAAGAGGTTTGAACCTTTCATCATGCTCCTGTTTTACTCCTCGCACAGCTACCTGTGACTTTTTGTGTGTACATGGATGACTGAGGAGAGTCTCCTCTAAAGGTTGAACTGCAGACATTTTAACCTGTCAAAGCAGGAAGTCACAGGTGGACTTAAATAACAGTAACAACACCTCAGATCCAGTAATGGTGAACCGGCGCTCACAATAGCAGGACCTCCTGAGTGGAATGCCGAGTCAAAATGTCGGCTGTGTAAGCAATCCATTACAAAGACCAAAAGTTCTTGAAAAGGCAGTAGGATGTAGACAGTCACACGTTTTGTATCTTGTTTGTGTTGTACATAACTTCAAAACAGGCTTCTCTTTTTGGAAAAGTTGTGTCAGGCCAATAGTATAGAACTATTTGATTGCTGTTCCATTTGTTTGACTCCCTCAAATGTTAATTGTAATCTGAAATCAAGCAGGCAGGCAAGAATTGTGATCTCTATACTTATCTACAGACACATTTCTGTCCAAAAGTATCACGATAAGACATTCTAGACCTGATTTCAGCTCAGTCCTAAGACTTAAAATAACTTGATTCTGTATATTGAATATATTTAGACTCCATGGCAAAAATCTGCCACATGGAGGATGGAGGATATTTATTTTTTCTCTCTGAGAGAAGAAGAATCTTCACACTCTGATGATAAATGGTACAATACATAATGACTTTTTATCATCAAACTCCTCTGAGATAATGAGCTCTGTCTGTCGGTAGTGGGACCCCCCACCCACACAAACACACAGAGTCTCCTGAAGAGTCTCAGTGTGCGGCTCAGATAGAAGCATTCTGTTTGAGGTAACAATATCCCTGGAAAGTTTCCACCCGGCGAGGGTGGAAGGAGCTGAAACATCCTCCCCTGCCGATCTTGGCTCGACACTGGCAGCTTTTCAAACACACGGCTGTTACCACGTTTAACCCCCCGGGACTGGAGCTTAGTCACAGGGAGCACGGCCATAATACTGAGGTTGAACCGCTGGCAGGGTTTAGTTTGGCTCCACCACACTGGACTGACCTGCTGCTTGTACCACCAGACACCTTGGCTGACCCGACGGGGCTGGTCCCTCCCGGACTGAGCTCTGCTGAGGCATGCTGTGGCAGGTTTACAGGGTGTCTGCTCACCTTCACAGTTGTGAATGCTTGATCCTCACACTTCAGTGGTTAGGGTCAGTGGCTGGAATATTCTGTTACTGCCAAAATGCCTGAGGGGTTTCTGAAAAACCACGATTCAGTTTTAGGTCTTTCAAGGATTCAAATAGAGAAGAGATGTGTAATAAATGGAATGAAACACAAACTCATAAAGTTCCCGATTGGATACTAAAAAATGAGCAAAAGTCAAACATGGAATTGGACCAGAAGTTTTTTTTTTTTTTTTAGAATCCAGCTGTTTGTTTAGAGAAAAGACTTTAATGAACAGCCCTGTGCTGCTATAAAAGAGAGATTGACGTATTTAAAGACCGTGCAAAGGCCTTTCAGAGATTTCTTTCCAAATACATGATACATGTTGGAAAATAGTTGCTGAAAACATGTGAAGAGACCTTGAACAATTTATATTACTGAAATGAGGTTCAAACAGCTTTTCAACTTTTCAGTCCAGGGTTTTGTGGGCGGTCTTAAAGGGTGGCTTGATGACACGCTGAGGCCACCCTGATCATACCCCTGCACGCCTAGCAGAGAGAGATGAACTCTTCAGTGTTTCAAAGTTAGTCATGTCATTTTCTGAACTCATCTGACTTTCAGTCGCTTCAAAATGGCTGCTCAACTGCTCTCTCGAGTGGGCGTGGCTTTAGCACATTCAGAGGACACGCCCCCACAGTCCTGGAGCTGAGAATTCATTTTTATCTGAGATATATATTTGGTGTCTATATTAGGATAGACAGCAGAAGAGTGACAGGAAATGTGGGGAGAGAGAAGGGAAATGACATGGGAAAGGGCCGCACAGGTTGGGATTTGAACCTGTGCCCCCGCAACGAGACTTCGCATATGGGGCAGCCGCTCTATCGACTGAGCTAAGCGCCGCCCCAAACTTGTCGATATTTTTAATCATTCAAACTTGGCTGGGTGGTTAATAACCCACTCTTCTTTGGTCTGACAAACTCAGAGCACATTTATTCTTTTTTTACATATCAGTCAGCTGATTGGGACTGGGCCAGGTCTGTTTGATTGTGCTGGGCTGTTTCAACTCATTTTATCGGACTCAATAGAAGAACCTATAAACCTTCCACCTTATGAATATTCTTCCTTTCATGAGCATTCTAACAGACCCCTCAGTGGTAATAGACTTTGCGGTCAGAGTCTGCTGGACCAAAGCAGGCTGGCTTCATGTTACTGCAGTGATCCCGTCATGCAGACATGAAGTCTGGCCTTTCCCAGAGGCAGCCCTTCATCTCCATCTGTCTCCTCTCTGTAGGACAGATTGATCTGTAGTGTGCAAAGCAGACAGCTCAGCCTCTTCTCTTGTACATTTCCTTCATACACCACTTGGATTTATGATCTTGCCTGCGTGAGCTGGTGCACAACCTTCTGCTCCACTTCTCCTCCGTGTACTTGCCCTTCTCTCTCTGAGCAGGTTTGGATAGGCTCGGTGCTGTCTGGCCCAGAGCCTTGGTACGCTGAGAAAAGCTGCAAAATGGCACCCAAGAGGAAATCAGAAACATGCGCTCGCCTCTCTGTCTCTGGTGTTGGAAATCATTTGAGATTTCGTTCAGTTCCTGGATCTGACGGCTTCAGGCAAACACGCAGGCATGCATGAAAGCACACGGGGGGATTAAGAAATGAGTCTTGTGTTTTGGGGAAGTTTTAATCACTGAGAGCCCAGGAGGTGGGCACAGAACTTTTGACCCAGTCTTCCCTCGGTGTGGAGGGTCAGGGTCGGGACAGGCTTTGACTGATTATCTGATAACAGTAACTCAACATTGTTGTCTGGTGGCTTGATGGAAACTCATCGTCCTCGAAGGGATGAAAACGAAACATGCAAAGCTGGATTGTACAACTTCATGAGTACTTTGTGTGATGAAGAGAGGAAGTGAAAGTAATGGCAGCAGTGAAGTGACGAACCAAAACTAAACCACACAGTATGTGTACAATATACACATACATATATACAGTTGCAATCAGAATTATTCAACTTCTATTGCAAATGAGGTTTTTATTGGTAAAATGTATTTTTTTCATCTTGTGCAATAAATAAATGACACATAATATTAATAATTATATTTTTTCCCCCCAATGAAACACAAAATACGTTTAATGCAGTCTAAAAATGATTTAACCCCCTGAATAGAATCCCTCATAAGAGTACACATTTGATAATCAGGTGTTGTCTCAAGCACATCTGATGACAAGGTCTTCATTAGTTGCATCAGTGGTGCTTATGATAGAACACATCAAATACCTGGACTGGGCTTTGTTGACCATGGTGTTTGATTGCATGCTAGAGATATGGCTAAGTCCAGAGAATTGTCCAAAGAGTTAAAGAGAAGAGATCATTGTCTAGCACCAACAAGGAAGAGGATACGAAAAGAAAAGAAAAGAAAATGCATTGAATGTTTCAATGCACAGTTTGAAGCATAGTTCACAAGTTCAAAGTTAAAGGAACAGTAGCTACACTACCTGGACGTGGCAGAAAGAGGAAGCTATCAATGGCTTGCAACCACATTCCTGAGGAGGCAGGTGCTCAGAACACTCGTGACTGCAAAAGACAAAACAAGTCTTGGTGGCAGCAGGCACTGAAGTTTGAGTTTGTACAGTAAGGCACATACTGAACATGCTCACTATACAAATACATCACAGACATCATACAGCACCAGACAGGTGAGATACCAAGCTTTGAATTTCAAAGAAGTGAGCGCACCCACACCAAAAAAAAACAGCATGCCAGTGTGAGTTTGACAGAAGGTCAGTCCTAGTTCCAAAGAAGTTGGCGCAGAGAAACCTCAGCTCATCTGAGATGGACTCTGAGGATCAGGGTTGTACAGTGGAACTATGATAACTCAGCATGTCAATCAAAGACTATACACATTACTACACTGCATTACATTTAATACAATACATAGAAGATCAAATACATGCATGAGTCAGGCTGAGATATTTCTTCTTGATGGTACTGATGAGAAGCAGTCGCCTCCTGATGGACCACAGCAGCTTTTCACTTCCTCTGATGCTCAGCGTCTCTCCATCGTCACCGTCACTCTCCAGCTCTTCACCTTCTTCATGACTGGCTGAGAGACACACCTCGTGTTACACTGACACTGACTGCATTCAGCATGAACGATTCTCTCACACGCACACACACACACACACACACACACACACACAGCTCTGAAGTCACTGGCATGTGTCCTGCCTCCTCCTCCCCCATTAGGATGGATCTGTTCACCTTGCATGATGCGATGTCACAGAACTGGTTTGATAATCATGCAGAATGATGCTCTGATCCAGCTGATGACCTCCTGCAGACTGGCCGTTTGTGGAGCTCTAAACCTGCTCCTTTGTTTTTGCAGGTCTTTAAAGGTGAATTTCAGCTACCAGATTTCCTAAAAGAACAATCACAGGTACAGTAACATTCCTGCCTGTCATTGAGCTTCTTCTTTTTATTTCCAAATTCAGCCTCTTTTAAGTGTCTGGTTTTCAGTTCAGTCATCTGCAGCTCAGTGGAAGATCTCGTCACAGGCTTCCATCTGCTCACAGTTACTCATCTCTTGTTTGAGTTTCCTGCCGCAAACGCCGCCTTTTGTTGTTTTCCTGGTCTCCTGGTCTCCGCTTCATGATCATCTCCATGTTTTTAGTGGTTCTTTTGTTTGTTGGTTTCTTTGTGTTGTCCTGCTGTCTCTCGGTCTGAGAGCCTGATGCTGGCTGCAGAGCTCTCCTGCCCTCCTCTGGTAGTTAGACACACCTGCATCTCGTGTCTCCATGTCTTAGAATCACAGTGTTTGATTTGCTAATGATGCCCTCTGATCAACACAATCAGCCTCCTCAATCATCCAATGAAGGGTAAAGATCATAAATATGTTGGCGGCCGGGTGTGGTCATCCTCTGGTGATTCCTTACATTGCTGCGTGTCATCCTGAGAGCAGAGACTGTAACTGCCGTCTGTCTGTCTCCTGCCCTTTCTCTCCATACAGATTCAGAAGTCTGCAGAGAAACCCAACCCCAGTTAGGAGCAGAGGGAGCGCCACACTACAACATACAGGTACAGCTGCACATGACATATGACACTTTATAAATGAAATAGTAAACAGCATGAGCTCCACTCCCACCAGCGACATCGCTAAAATGCTGCTCACTGTACCCGAGTGTTCAGTCTGAGTCTGAGCAACCTTTATCCAAGTGACATTTTAAAATCAGGACATTCAAGGTCACAGCAGTGTTTATGTAGCCGAGTTAGCTCTCTGAGCTAATGCATGCTAACTAACTAATAGATTGGAAGCAACACTAGTTATCAAACAAAAGCCCGAGAGCTGTGAGCTGTAAATCCAGATTACCTTACTGAACGGACCAGACCTCGCCTCCTCCATCAGCTGGCCCGGCCTCACTCAGACTCAGATCAGATCTACAGCTGTCTGTGTCTCTGTACCTCTACAGCTACTGCTGGGGAACAGCATGTCCTCAGCAGTGCTCTGCTCACTGACTGACAAGCAAATAAACAAATGAATGACAGCTTGACATGTAGAATGAGTTCAGAGGGCTCCTTAAAAAGTAGTATTTTTTTAATGATCTGAAAAATAATGATGAATGAAACATTTTATTAGATTTGATTAAACTCATGTCGGAGCATGTTTTACAGTGAAAGTCAACTCATGGCTGCTCTCTGCTGGACACAGTCTTTAAACATTCTGTGTCTCTGCTGCAGTTACTTTGTGTGATGAAAGAAAGCTGACCAATCAGTGTCTGAAAAACCCAGCCTACCCTGCAGCATCCTGACGTACACACTGTGCAGCTGTGATTAATCAATAAATATTTAGTTTAAAACAAAATGACAGAAAACAGAAACGCACGGCACAGATTCTTAGAACTCCAGGAAAAATCCACAGAGGTCCAGTTTACTTACCAAGTCCTCACAGACGTCTGAGCTGGAAGCACAGGATGTGTGTGTCCAAATGTTTGATGATTAAAGGAAAAGTTCAACATTTTGGGTAATCCGTGAATCCTTGTTGAGAGTGATGAGAGGATCCATGTCATGTCTGACTTCTCTTCTATTTCTTGGCTGGGGTCAGTTGGCAGGCAGCCAGCAGACACTGTAAGAAAATAGAAATGGCCCCTGAAAAACAGTTAATGATTAAACAAAATGTACACATACTGTGTTCATTAGTGAGCTTGTTGTGTTATTTTTGGACAGATCCAGGCGACACAGCTCAGTTACAAAGTGAAGTGGGACTGTGGGTGTAAAATAAATAATGTTTCGTCCCTCCACCTGTGCTCTGATTGGACAGGACTCGGTGCAGTGGAACAGAAAATCATGGACAACGTCTCACCCATCTCACCATCTGTGTTGGCCTCAGCACCTTACAGAGGTCACGTGACCCCCCCCACCCCCACCCCCCCCGCGGGCTGCTACCACTCATCGTCTCTGGAGAACTCTTGGCCTTCTATGTTCTACTGTACAGAAAATAATACTAATACTTGTTACACAGAATGTCTGCTGATTGTTATTTTTGGTGTCACATCACGCTCATCGATTTTTAGAAATGATTTCGGCTATTTAGAGAAAAAAAGGTGAAGTGAAATTGCAAGAAGTATTTATGAATGGGGAAATTAGCTTTTGGAAGATGCAGTACCTATTTTAATGTTACATTTTTTTCATGCCTTTGTATTGTGCAATGTCATGGATACTGATCAGTTTAAAGTATCAACCGTGATAAACAAAGCTTTTTTTAAAAACCTGTCAGTCTCTTTCTTCTCCTTGTAAAGGGTTAATGTCAGCGCACAGCTCACACACACTCACACACAGAGACGATCATGATCTTTGGAAAAGTAAATTCTTCTTTACATGAACAAGGCTGCAGTGCCAACCGTGCCCTGAGGTCACAGTGTGACAGGATGACAGGCTCTGCGGAATTTTTACTCCTTTTAAGTTTGAGAGGAATTTGCAGCAATAAAGTACCTATCCTATGAATGCATTGTTTCCTGATGTAAAGCACGTGACACCATGTCACAATCTGAAGTTTAATCAAACAGGCCCAAAATAAAGCCTGAGCGGAACATCTGCTTTGTGAAAATAAACACTCATCATGCTTGAGAAGGAATTTCAGATTCCTAAAACATTTTCCTCCATTTAGATAAAACCGTTTTGACAGTTGTAATACTTTTCTTAATATTTCCAAATCATATTTCCAAATAAGTAGCTTTACATGATAAACTGGCTCCTTTTGTAAAACATAAGAAGGACATTAAGATATATTAAATGTTACACTGAAATCTGTGATCAGCCTCTGTGACCTCATTAGGAAGCTCAGCCATTGCACGTCTTTAATCATCATACTTGTGCACAATTTTGTGTGTATATGTGATTAAGTTTGATAAACATATCCTAAGTTTTGGTTGAGTTAGTTTTTAGTTCACATATTTGGATAGAAAGTGTCTAATATTCAGAACACTATATTTAAATAATCCATGTTCCAGCTGTGATCAATCAGAAATGACTGTCTGGTCTTTCTACTGTGATAACTGGACGTCCGTTATTCTCTGTCCTTCTCAGTGTACAGTGCACACCTCGACTGAACCACAATAGTGAAGTTATAAAAACAAAACAACGAGCTTAAAGGTGCTAAAAAGCTCCGCACAGGCGGCTCTGTGGACTCATCACTTCTCTGCAGTATCAACAGTTAAGAGGAAAGACAGCAGCCGGTTAATGAACAACCTCTTATTTAATAATACATTACATTCAAGGCAAATGATACATCCTTACCAATACATATTCAGCAATGCAATCGTTGGCTCTCTAAATAAATAGAAATTTGTCAGTGCACAACATTGAGAAAGAACACTTAACAGTCAACGTGTAACATAGTCTGCACACATTCTGCATTTCTGCACAATATACACTCCGACTAGTGCTGCTAAAACCAACATAAAAAATAGATCTCAAAATAAGTTATATATTCCTGTTCTCACTGTCTTCATAGAAATATTGGGCTTTCGGTTCGTATTTACAGCAATATAGACTTTGATGGATTTTCTCAAATCACAGAAATTGCACAGTAGTTAAAGAATCCAAGATCACCATTTTCAAAAATATTTTACACACATAGTAAACAGTCAGTCTTCAAGATGCAGTATGAAATTGCACATTGTCGTCATGCCACAGAGGGGGCTGTTTCAAGGCTTTGGTACACAATGTCCTGATTGGAAGAAAAAAGCTCTGCTATGGGCCCTGGATTCCCCGTGCCGACCCTCCTCCGTCACCATGGCAGCAGGAGCGGTGTTGGGGTGGGGGGGTGGGGGCCATAGCAAGGGTACATCCACACTGCCCATTCCTGGGATCAAACTAGCGAATCAGAGAGCCGGATGACTACAGTACACTTCAGGATTGGGGAAGACTCTTGGCACTTGAATCACAGGTGCAGGTCCGTGCTGGATGACCAATCATATGCAGCCGTGTTGGACAGTTTAAGGAGGTGAGGAGGGTGGAGGTAAGGGTCACACTGATGAGGGGGGGTGTTGGGAAAAATAGTATCAAAAAATGTCCCAGATTCCCTTCAGATACAAACATGAATGTACTCTGTGCTGTAACGCTTAAACCAACCTAATACTGACTCAGTAAACGTTTGGCATTAAAAGCAGCTTCTTCTTCTTCTTTTTCTTCTTCTCAGGGACCTTAAATCTGTTCTGTTCAGCCCAGTCCAAGCATGCTTTTATTTTCAGAGGCTGGACTTTAGGTAGGAGGAGAATCGATATGGACAACTGCAACCACTTTTCCTGACGGTGCTGCTTACGCAAAAATAAGTTCAACAGTCTTCAGCTCAGTGAGCTTGTTTGACTCCAGTTCCAAAGGAAAACCTGGATAAGGCTGGAAATATTCAACATTTCTCTTATTGTAAGCTTATCCCATGTGCAGACCAAAGCAACAATGAATGCAAGCTACCAACAAGTGTTACGTTTCCATCCACAGCCTGATCGATCTCATTCCTCTGTGCTATACTCACATACACACATATACATTTTCTCTGTGACATGTTTCCAGACAGGACTCATTTTCACATCAGCCGCAGTGCTGCTGCTGTACAGCACCAAATTGTGTATTAATCCACTTCTGAAAACAGTCTCTAACAAATGCAATATTTACTCATGTTTGAGTTTGTATTATTATAAAACTACAGTACCCAGGTGAAACTCTGTATTTGAGATCCAGTTCAAAGATTAAGGCCACACACAGGGTAGGGAGCTGGATGGATGGTTTTGGTCTTTTCATGGGATTTGTTGACAATAATAAAAATATTGAACAATGCATGCCTCATTCTTTAAAGAACAGCCACTTTTCATTCAGTTATACAATCGTTCTCTCAGCCTCTTATGTCTATGTTAGGTTGTTTCTTCTAATGGCCTCATATCTATAATACTCCATTTATTCATCTTTCCAAATGTGCTCTTCTGTCAGTGTTACTGAAGAACTGACACAAAGCTGTAGCCAAAGTTTTTGAAATATTGACGTCAGGAGTCCAAACCTGCCTTTAGTACAAAAACTAAAGAGAATAAATGGGCAGGGGAGAAAAAGACGATAAAAATTACTTTGTATTTATTCATTTACCTTTTTGTTTTTAAACAGTCTAAAAGGTGTTGGATCATACTAAATCATCAGTCTAATACTTATTGTTTTGCCTAAAAACCCTTTTAAGATGTTCTAAAATCAGAAGGTGTAATATGTGGGTAATTATAGAATTAAAATAATCCCTCCTCCAGACATTTCTAATTCCCAGAAATCTGACCAGAGGCATGGACTCACTGTCTCCAGTGGCAGATCCAGCTCTGCGTTATAAAACAGAGCAGCTTAATATTAAAGTGAGGAGGAAGGCCTGTGTGCTTTTGTCGTTACTGTTGTGCTCTGCTGCAGTTTCTTGGGACTTGGAACGAAGATTTGAACAGGCTTTGACCACTGACTAACATGCTCGGGAAAAGTTGGCTGCAATTCATTCTTCACTCTTCTTCACTTGCTCAACAGTTTGGCCTCTTGTGGCGCCTCCGGCCTCCACCGACTCTGGTGAGGCCTTCACAGGCGCCATGAAGGAAGCCCTCACAAAAAGTCCAACTAAGTACCTTGGGCTGTTACTGATAAAGGCAACATTTGTGTGATTAATGAACTCTTGGACAAAAAGAAGAGAAGGGGGTGGGGTGGGAGGGGTTAAAAACACACATGCTTGTTGTAGAAAACACTCATGAAAAGGTAGTTGGCACAGTCCATTTGGTCACTAATGAAAACTTCTTCGTGGCTAAGTCTTCTGCTCCTCTGACAATGTTGTATGTAAATCCTGCACTCCCACACTCCTCTGCTGGAACTGCATGGAGGATCACATCTGTCAAACTCTGACAGGCATCCTACATGTTCTGGATCAGAGTCAGGAAATAGGCGACTCTGTAAAAAACTGGAGTACTGATAGAGCCAATGTTGTATCGGAGTGTATGTGTATGTGTGTGTGTGTGTGTGTGTGTGTGTGTGTGTGTGTGTGTGTTTGTGTCTGTGTGTATGTGTGTGTTGTCATGCACGCACACAAGCTCTGTAGGACTGGGGAGACTCAAGAATGCGTTCACAGTGTGATCAAACTCACAAGCATGCAGACAAATCCACATGTCTGAACAGAAACCATGGGCATTCCATGTGAAGGTAAATGTAAACAGATTGAGGCCAAACTCCAGAGCCAGGCCACCTCAGCAGCACTCCTGCCCCACTCCAAGGGCCTTCATCTGGGCAGGGAGGAGACCTGGACTCCTTGGACCTACTCTGGATAAGTGGAGGCCCACTCTGTCTCTCTGAGGGATGAGAGGAAGAGCTGAGTGTCCTGAAGGGTCGGACACTCCTCCTCCTCCTCTTTTGCTCTATAGTCACTTGTTGTCCATCAGAGACTGGACTTTGTGCACCAGCTCACGTGCGATCTTCAAGATATTTTGGACATCATGACGCTCAGCCATCTCTGTGGATCAGAGATTGCACTGTTACAGAGGCAGCAACAGAAATATGCAAAACAGTTTCCACATGAGCTGCATGAACAGCCACACACACACAAGTTTAAAAGTTGTAAACAACTTTGCTGTGATGTGGTTGAATGGTGATGGATCTGCAGCATAGATATCTCCTCTCTTTTATGGGGTCCCCCAGAGGTCTATTCTGGGTCCCTTCCTTTTTCCTATATACATGCTACTTCCGCAGCAAAGATGGACTGTTTCAACCATTTATCTCTACTTAGCTAACTAGTAATGCATTATTTTTAATTTTCCAGTTCAGCGTCTCTGTTCTCCAGTTAACTAATTTCATACACTCAAAACACAGCAGGTTGTGATCAGGGCTACAATCAGTTTATTGTTTTTTTGCGAAAGCAGGACCAACCTATTTGTTTATTTTTTAATTTATATTTTTAACCAAATCATAATTGGTAGTTGTAGCTGTAGACACACTACCTGTTGTCCACTGATGGCCACTGTGACAGAATAAAAGTACACACACTTAATACTGATTATACTAATACTATTGAGTGTGACTGTCTCTCACCATTGAAGAACTTGATGATATCAGTGAAGTCCATGTTGTTGTCCATGATGATCTCACGGTAAACTGTGACCAAGGCCAAGGCCAGAAAGAGGACAAAGTGCTGAGAGGAAATCCTGGGAGCCACCCAGATCACCTCCCACACCGCAAACACATCCTCGTACAGGAGCTCTGCACACACACACACACACACACACACACACACACACACACACACACACACACACAGAAGCAGCATTTTTAGACCTTCCTACTTCCAAACTAGCTCCAACATCAGTCTTTCTGGAGAGCTAAAACGTGGTAGTTGAGTTTTAATTATTGGAATTAATCAAGAATCACTCCTGCAGATACATTCCAGACTTTTTACCATGTGAGTGTACAGACCTCAGACTTTTATCCCTTCAACACATTCCTGCTTCGATTACACAGCTGAGAAGAGAAACATCATGTAGAATTATGAACGTGTAACATGAGCACTTGGTGCAGCTTATACTGTACCTCTTGAAGGCATTTGGACATGATGTTACCATGGTTTCACCTCTCTTGACTCCAGAATAGGAGGGTGTACATATGTGGCCATTTAATATATTTCCTTGTTATTCTACACATTTGTTGATTTGTTCCAATCTACTGTTTTATAATATCTGCTGCCAGTCAGGAGCTTCACATGAACTACATACTGTAAGCATGCCAGAGGTTTACATCATCAATGCCCCCTCCCATGACCATGACCCATCATGCTTTAACTAACCACGAGGAGCTTCTCTAGTGCAATACAACAAGGAAAAGGACAACTGTCTGCCTTCCATCTGCAAACACTGCTGACTGAGTGAGTGTGATCAGGAGTCAGCCTCCGCAGTTGTCAAAATGACTTAATGCAGCTTTGAAGAAAACAAATCAATGAGGTGAGTGAGAGTAACAGATGTGTTTGTTCACCTCTCTTGAAGTCCAGCAGGAACCAGCGGTAACAAAAGTAGAAGTGAGTGTAATCTCCGTTCTGCTGCATCAGTTCAAACAGCTCAGAGTCCAGGATCTGACATCAGAGTGAGAGCAGAGAGGACGTCAGTGAGTTTTAGTAGAAGTGACACACAGCCTCTATTACTCTCTCTCACATACACACACAGTATAAGTTATCCATCCATCACCTGGATCAGTGACCTCATGTTGGCAAAGTGTGTGTCCATGGCTCCACCGTTAGGGAAGTTCTGACTCATCCTCTTCATTAGCTGAGTGAAACAGCTGTATGCCAGGCACTCTGACACACACACAGGAAGAACACAGAGTTATGTAGCCAGAACTATTGTTTTGTCTCTCACCTCATCTATTTATATATGTCTCATTTTTCTCAAGCATTTTATATTTTCCCTGATGATGATTCTTTCTCCTCACCATCATCCAGGATGACCATGAGCGGGGCAAGCAGGTCACACATGCCCTGAACATAACCCATCTCTAGATGCTCCCACACATAGCTGCAGAGCAGACAGAGACAAACGAGAGTAAACACATCATTCATCATTCAGTTCTAAACATTAACATACATGTCACACTGTGGCAAAGTACAACTGCAGTGAGATCCCGTGCTGAAACTTTTAAAATATGTGACAGCTGTAGTTACTGGTTACAATGGTGATTATTATTTCACATTTAAAATTCTGGATGACACAAAAGATTGTTAGAAATGAAAGTGTATATAAAGCAGTTGAACTTAGTTACCATCTGACACAGTCCAAAAATAAAACAAAACACCTCTGTTCAGCATACAGAGTAAGATTTAGCTGCTAATACTTTTGTATCTACTTAAATAAAGATTAGAATGCTTTACCTCATAAATAATATATTTTTATTTTGTAATATTGATCATTTTTATTTTTACATCAGCAGCAGTAGCAAGCTTTAAAGACATATAGAGATGTGTGTCATCGACATAGAAATATTATGTCTGTGCATCTGCTAAATTTTCCCTGGGGTAGCATGTATATAGGAAATAAGAGGGGACCCAGAATAGACTTCTGGGGACCCCACAAAAAATCATAGCCAAGTCTATGCTTTATGTCGATCATAGTAACTAGTTTATCCAACCATGCCATGGCAAAGGTTTTTAAACTTGTTAAAACTTTACTTTGGCAGTGACTGATTTTTTCTGATGGAAACCTTACATATTGTGAAAATATTAGCAAAGTGCAAAGACATGGAGCAACAGTAGCATACAGTAGAGTCACTGTCTAGAGAATGTGAGTTAAATATTTACTGTCTTTTAGTTTGATTTTACTTATATGCTAAATGTTCACCAGCTAGTTACTAACTCTGCCTGTTGTTTGGTGCTGAATGTACAGTGAGTTTGTCAGAGCTCATTTGCTGAAACAGCTGCCTGCTGAAAATGACAATGATGAAAACAGTAAAGTTCTAAATCAAATCAATAAGCTCAAAGATGCTACAAGGCTCAAGAGAGCTCTGTGACATCTCTCATGTTACACATCATCTGTAAAACATTCAATATGGCTCCGCACTTCTTCCACATACCTGCACATGATGTTGCGTAGTTTCTCCAGGTTGGCTGTGGTGAAGTAGTAATAGTTGCGGTCACAGCGCTGCACATCTTTGTCAATTCTGTGGAGGTTCAGAGCGACTGTGTCCAACAGCTCGATCTGCACAGAGCAAGTGAGTGACTACGTGTCAGTCAGAATGTTCCACTATGAGTAACATCAGTCTGCTTCTTTGGTTCATATCAAAACTTCCACACTTGACCTGCTCACTCAGAGTGAATAAACATTAAAAAGACTGTACACACCGTATATGAGGACAGTGAAGGTGATATCCCCTCTGCAGCTGCTCCATTGGTCACCAGTTTGTCCAGCTGGCTGCACAACCTGTCCTCAGTCAGAGAGTCCTGACGCCCCCCCAGCACACCCGGAGTCCTGCCCTCCTCCCCGCCCCCCCCTTCCTCCTCCGTGCTCTGACCGTCGTCTATGCTGGACAGGATCTGGGAATGAGCAGAGGTCACTGAGTAGTTTCTGGAGGAGGGGAGACCCGAGTCAGGGGAGTCAAACTCCACCAGAGGGCGCTCCTCTTGGGGGAGTGCTGCGGGAGGAACCAAGGTGGTCATGGTGGGGGTACTGTCCTCTCCACTGGGGGTCTCCTGGCTCCCCGCATCTGGCTCGTCCACCGACATAAACACCTGAAGAAGGATGGAACTTTAGAAGAGGAACGGTGACGCAGGATGGGGGTTATGCTTTCACCATGGAAATCATGTATGTTTTCATGTTGCTTGTCTGTCTCATTCACTCATTCCCACACATTCATACATTATTGGAATTAGCCATCATACACACATACAAGGTGCCAACTGCTCATCCGTTTGAGGAGCTAACCATTCATACACATTCACACACCAATGGCACAGCACTGGGAGCAATTTGGGGTTCAGTATCTTGCCCGAGGACACTTTGACAGACCACTGATCATCTGATTAGTGGATGACCTGCTCTACCTCCAGAGCTACAGCTGCCTCAACTGTGTATAATTTTTAAAAAAGTGTTCTTACACCCCTTAAAATGAAGAAGGCTCTGTGAAGCTTGGCAATCCCTGAAGGTGGTCATGACCCTGAGGTTGGAAAACCATGCACTGTACTGTCACAAATCCTCCCTGTATTACTAGGTCTAACAAACAGTCTGTTGTGTGATGTAGGATGTGAGAGTGTGTTGGATCTTCACCTCGTTGCTGAGTGTGGAGTCTCTGTGAACGAGTCGCAGCACATGGCTGTCGATGCTGCTTCCTGAGGAGAGCTTAGCAAAGATGGCTGACTGCATCTCCTTCTCCCTCTGCTTGACGATCACCTCACAGGCCTTCCACTCCCGCATCACCTGCTGGTAGCGCTCGCTGATCTTCGAGTCAATCTTCACAGGGAAGAAAAAACAGGCAATCACACATTGCTTTTCAAATTAAGAGACACATGAAGACAGCGTGTGACTGTGTGTTTGTGCTGTACCTGGCTCATGTCTTTTTTACCCATGCCGAATTTGTAGTGTCCCAGCAGGAAAGGCCAGACCTCCTTCCTGATGTCGTGCTGCACTCCACCATAATAAACTAGCCTTAGCAGCTCCAGCTCCTTATAGTTCTACACACACACACACACACACACACACACACACACACGCACACACAGAAAAAGGTTAATAGAAATATGAATGAGAAGAAGAAGAATGACGGGAAGAAGAAGCCTTGTATGATTGGTGAGAGCACTGTGGAAGAGGAAGTGCATCAATAATGGAAGCAGAGAAAGAGTGATTAGGATCCATACAGAGGAAGACGGAGATGAGTGCAGAAGGTAAAGGAGGCAGATATGAATAGAGTGTAAATTAGTAATGATAACTTTGTTGGAGCTGATGAATGATTATAACGGCTGCTTTAATAGCTACCATGGTATCATACTGCACTCTGTAATGAGACTTCATCTCAGTGAAACTCATTAAATTTTCATTAGAGAGCTGAGCTGGGTGGAGACTGCAGGAGCAGTGCATGATCTCTGACTTACAATTAATATACAGCAAAGGAGGGAAGACTATATATGAGAGGACGACAGAATAATCGAAACACACTGAACAAAGACGCTCAATTATAAAGTTAGGAAAAGTTTAAACATGATTAGCGATGTGAACTGGCCTTTAAAGAACGAGCTGTGTGTCAGAGCAACAAAAAAGAAGAAGAATATGGTAATATACAGAGACATACAGGGATGAGTTTTAACAGCACTGTGAGGCAGCACAGGGTGCTCAGGTGTTTTATACTCAATAAATCAATGTTAGTCCAACTTAAAATCAATCGCTATTTTATCATTGAACCAACATTGAAATAACATTAATCAAACCAATGCGCAGTCCAACAACTGAATCAACACTGAATCAATGTTGCCATGCTATCTGGAATATTCAAGATTAAAGTTATCAGACAAAACATATGATCATCTTACACTTAGGAGGAATTACTACAGATTAATCCACCCAAAGCATCAACACAACACTGACCAATAACAAGATAAAAATATAATATTAAAATATAATATTAATATTAAAAATAATAAAGCTAAAATAATCCAATTGACTCCATGTTGCTGCAAGTTTGCTTGTATCTGTTCCACTATGAGCTTAGAAACACATTTACAACTGGTGACAAGAGATACAAAGTTTGTTTACTTCTGGTATAAAAGTCAAAAGGTGTGTGTGTGTTAGTGTGTGTGGTACAGGGTCATCAGGTCGAATAGCTGCTCTGAATGGATTTATTGTGTATAAACTGGCGGCACCACAGCATGCAAACGCTGATCCCTCTGCCATATTCCAAAGTCATGAAAAGACATTTTTCTTTCACTGATAGTCACACACAGCTGTTGTAACACACTCTTCTTTCAGTGCTCTCTTACATATCAGTCTAAAACTTTATGTGTGCTATAAAAATTGGATTATGATGTCATAATATGACATATTGTGTCATAACAAGCTTCAAATGTTAGGGCAGGACAGAAATCTTTGCTCCTAATAAATCTTTCAGAGATCATCCCTCACAGGCTGCATCAGCTTATCTCCATACCATAAAACGGTAAATAAGACTCACAGCACAGCAGATGACCATGATGTATCATTGGGGCTTCATCAATACCAATAAGTCAATGATGACTTGGCAAATCTGCTGTGATTTCTGGTGGAGGAGTGTCAGATGGTGCTGAAGGAAGATTAACACTTGTTATGTTGTTGTAATTTGTGCTGCTTTTCCTTCCCCTCAAGAAGGGTCCAACTGCAGTCCTCCTACCTCAAGCCCCTAATCATGTGAGACAATGGGGTTTGAGCATGTGTAGTAGGGTTCCTTATGATGTATAGTAGGTAAATGATCACTGATTTCATGTTAGCAAACTACCTAATGTTTCTGAACAAATCTGAGGGGTGAAAATAAGCAAGCCAGCTGCTAAATCTTCACTCAAATTACATCTACAAGGATTGATTTAAAGGTCCAGTGTGTAGGATTTAGTGGCACCAAGCAGTGACATTGCAAACTGCAACCAAATGAATACTCTCCTACGTCTCACCCTCACCTTCTAAGCATGTAAGAAAAACTTTGGCTGCCAAGGTCACAAATCTAGATCAGTGTTTGGTTTGTCTGTTCTGGGCAACTATAGAAAAATGGCGATTCAACATGGCGGACTCCGTGGACGAGGACCCGCCCTCACTGTAGTATATGAATCAGCATAATGTATATCATTTATGATTCAGTTCACTTTATGATTCATATACTCACTAATGAAAACATACTAATGAGTTTGTTCCAATTTCTTAAAGGAAGGACACATCTACACTGCTGGTGTTCTGGTTTAACAACTTTAACTGTTGACGTTTGAATGTATGTGTCCATGGTTGTCATAATTCAATATTTGTATTTTCTATTTGTCTTAAATGAAACTGTCACCAAGAAGCATTCACTTTTGTTTGAGTTACTTTTTTATGTGGAGGAAAAAATGCTGTTAGCAGTTAGCATAGAATTTGACACAATTATACAGGTAAACTGGTTGAATATGGGACTCTTCCTGATGGTGTTCAATACCTGCAGTCAGACCTGTTTAAACCTGCTCTGTACCCACCTTGCAGTCTTTCTGGTACTTGCTCCACACCTCTTTGCTGAGGCCCCCGGAAGCCTCGCAGGGCCTGTCTGGAGGGACGATGTTGTGGTTGACCAGAGCTGACAGGTGAGTCCGCACAGTGGACAGGTGTCGACAGTAGGCCAGCCCTGATGGACGGGTGAGACACACACAGCTGAGACAAATCCTCCGTATAGTCAAGTCAAATATTTCTTTACACCACCCACAATCACAATTGTCTCAAGGTTGAACTCCCTCCGTCCTCACACACTACACAGTGTAATATTACTATACAGTTATTTTACTGCTTACATATTGTATCCTGTTTGGAATATTATGTGAGCCAGCTTTAATTTAATAACTAAAGTTTTATTCGTATTGTTACGCTGAGGTCAATAAACTATCTAAATACTCATAATGCAATAAGCTTTTCAGATGGATGCTGGAATTAAAAACAACTCTTCACTGAAAACAATATTTTAATAACACTATAAATGCATTATAGTACCCAGCAATTTATTACATTTGACATATTCAGAGAGATATTTCATTACAGTATGAAAACGCACTGCTTTATCCAGCAGCGCTGATTCGACATCATTGAGTCATACAGAATATTTAATCACTTTAATTAGTTTTAAAATCAACTGGAAGCCTGTAATGCAACATGGGTATTGTTCTTTGCAGCTTTGGAGCTGCTCCTGTTGTTTTATATAGTCTATATACATCTATATACATTTACAGTACTTAACAAATGTATTAGACCAGTGTTAAGTTTATACCACAGCTGGCCTAAATGAGCGACACTGGTAATTACTAAAATCATTTTCTATGTTTCTGTAATGGCTAATAGATCAGTATGTAGAAGCTCTTTAACCAATGCTAAATAAATAAATAAAAAGAATCTGCATTAAAGCACCTCATGATGCTGGATGGTCTCTGACAGGTGGTCTAATAAATTCATTAAGCACTCTATCTGCATATAATATCTGTTTGTCCATCCATTATCTGTAACTGCTCTTCCTCATCAGGGTCACGGTGGGGCTGGAGCCTATCCCAGCTGACTTTGAGCGAGAAGCAGGGTACACCCTGGACAAGTGGCCAGTTCATCACAGGGCACTTAGAGACGAACAAGTTAAAGACACCAATTAAGTGCATGTCTTTTACAGAGAACCCACACAGACACAGGGAGAACATGTAAACTCCACACAGAAAGGTCACTGCCGTTCTTGTTGTGAGGTGAACCACTGCCCCACCGTGCCACCCATATCTGTCTGCATGACATTCAAATGTATTTGCTTTGTGTTACATACAATGATTAAATGAACATAGGATAATTTCCACATAACTGCAGACACAGATGGGCATTTTTAGCATATGGTTAACTTATTATATATATATATATATATATATATATATATATATATATATATATATATATATATATATATATATATATATATATATATATATATATATATATATATATATATATATATATATATATATATATATATATATATTATATGCGTATTATATATGTTTTTAGATTAGATTATGTGTAACTGTAGGGTTGAGGTGAGCAGGTGTCTATGTGTATTTATTTATATACCACACTTAATGTGCTCATAATAATAAGTCATAATATGTAGAAAACAGCTGGAAGTGAACACAGGAAGCCTGTAGAGGTACCATGATGTACTCACATCCGTAAAAGGCTCTGGAGACAATCTGCCTCTTCATGTTCTGGCAGAGCATCTTAAGAGGAATCCTGGTGGACAGAAAAGAAATCAGCCGTTATTACAAAGCCACAGTCTGGTCTGTCAAGGCGCCACAATGGCGAAGCTGAAGCACAAACTTAAATGCCTTAATGTGTATTTTTTATTGGATGCTGCCTCCATCAAATCCATTAGAAGTGTATTTAAGAAATGAATAATAATTGAAGCATTGCACCAACAAAGATAGACAACCTGAGGCTGTCAGTGCATTGTACAGTATATCTCACTCTCAGGACCTACGTGTGAATGTCTGATGGGTCGTGTATACATGTACAGCCGGCCGGGTAGTCGAATGACATGTTGCTACCGGCTGTGGAGCAGGACTGGCACAGCGACTCATGAGTGGTTACTTCGGCCTGTTGCCACGACGACGGGCTGCCTCCGAAACCCTGCATCTCCATCATCTCCCCGTGGTCTAAAGCAGAGAGAGTGAAAGTGAGAAGACAGAGAGAGGTCTCAGTGCTCTGAGACAAAATGGACACTGCTGTTTTCATGTACTATGATCCGCTTCACACTGGCTATGTTCTGTGTTCTTACATATTATGACATAGGTCCCTCAGCTCAACCATAAATACATCTTTCCATGTATTGTTCTTTGTTGTTCATGACATCAAGAGATGAGTAGATGGATGAAAGTTTTACACTCATGTTACATGTGAGAGCTGGAAAAACAAGCGTTGAGAGGAAACCAAAAGTGGAGGGGGGGAACGGTTCAGGAAGCAGATACGATGCTGTGGGAGAGACAGGCAGAGAGGATGCAGGGAAGCCATGCTGGTTCAGTTCATTCAGAGGGGAAGCAGAGGAGACAGCAGAGCTCAGGGACACTCCAGACAAACAGGCGAGAGGAGGGAGGTAGAAGAGAACAAGAGAGGAAGAGAAGGATTGATAGAAGAGGAGAAGGCGGGGACGAGGCTGACGCTCAGGCCATGCAGGATGCATAAAGCCAGAACAAGACAAGAGACATCAAAAGAAATAATCTCAGAAACAACAGAAACAGATGGACACCAGTAAAAGGGCACACAAAGGGGAGGAGAAAAATCATAAAAACTTCAACATTAAATAAATGCTCTTCACCTTAATTCTTCAGGTTGGAGCTGATGACCTGTCATAAATATGAAGCTGCGCTTTGGTCGTTCAATAACCCCAAAAAACAAATAATATTAAGAACGAAAAAAGCGAACAGAAAAAATGTTGGAGCGAGACCGACATTTGGCCTCCCCCCTCTTTACTTTAGAACTAGGCGTGATCAACAACTGGTTTTGGGATCAGTAATGCAATCCTGCTCACACAAGGACTCCACGTCTCTACTACTGCGGAACCCCACAGGACCATAATGAGAGGGGTGGAGGAGGGGGCGAGGGGAGGGGGGAGGGATGGGGGGGGTGGCAGGGTTAGTGAAGAATTACAGTGAACAGCATCGCAGCAAATGACTGCACAAACAGAGGAGAAACAACTGAGGAAGTAAGAGGAGAGAGAGTTATAGAGAGAGAGAGAGAGAGAGAGAGAGAGAGAGAGAGAGAGAGAGAGAGAGAGAGAGAGATCAAACAGAGGAGGAGACTGTGAGAGAGGATTTTCCATCACAAATACGCAGAAACACAGAGTCGTTCTTTAAAAAAATACAACCAAACGGGTGCATATTTCCCATGCAAAAATTGTCAAGCATGTTGCAAGTGAGAAATGAAAGGACAAAAAGAAGGAAACAGAATTAAGTCAAATTAAAGGAGTGCAAATAAAGACTAAGCAAATTATCAAAGCGATTCTTGGCCACGATAGTGGAAACCCAACAGTGCTGAGGCATGCTTCAAAAGCTATACCCTCTCATAACTGTAAGGCAGTCAGCACTGCAAATCCCAGAATGCAAAGCAGCCGGAAAGGCCTTGAACTAGATGAGGAGACCTGGGGAAGTTTGATTCTATGTAGCAGTGATGAAACCAGGTGACAGATGTGTCCAGTCACTGTGTTTGGCAGCACTCTTCCTAAAAGTCTGTTCATTTGACAGTGTGTGCTTCCAGTGTGCATTTCACAGACTTGCATAAGAATCCCTGTGTCGCTGAGCGGTGGGAGGAGAGAGAAGCGACAAAGAAAGAGTGAAATTAAGCAGAAAGGGGGAGAAAGGAGGAGTTTTCAGTGATGGCTGTGGCAATAACTACATGTTTGACAATATCTCTGACAAAGCTGCCATTTTCTAAAGACAAGATGTTATTATACCAGATTATAATGTCACGTAAGTGAGAACCTAGAGCGCAAATCCAACATCAGAACGACTCAAAATGTATTTTTATTGTTGAATAAATGCTATGGAAAAGTTGGATTAGGCTACCAATGACTGAGAGTGTGTTTTGTTTGGCTTTGGAGATAATCCTATTAAGATTAATTAAAAGGATTCACCTGACTGCCTACTGACTTGCTATTTGTAACTACTGCATCAAGATGCTGCTGACTTCCTCTGTTTTTGCTTGTTCTCCTCCACTGACACTCATCACCTGCCACTTCACCTACAATGATGACGGTAACAATGCACAAGATCGACATTATGTCACTGGAATGGAGACAGTACTGACACTTCAAATTTGACATTGGTCTTTGATGTTACATTGATACACAGAACAATATGAGTCTCTGGTAAAGATTGCTGTGCAACTGACGGAGCCATGGAAGACATGTTGTGAACTTTAAAGCCTCTGTCACACCCCAACACAATACAAATTTATTTAAGTAACATTTCTTAAGTCTGGCCCCTTTTTGTTCTGTGCTCCAATAACAGTTGAGTAAACCTCAATCAGGACCTCATCGACAGGCAAACAACCAAATTTTGAAGATCTTGGTTAAAATATAAAAAGACACACAGAATCACATCTTAAGTTGTATATAAGTATATAAGTATGTATATGTTATCAAATCCAATGTATAAGTATACATGTGAAACACACACACACACACAACACACATATATACATAGAGAGAAAGAGAGAAAGACTGACAAGAACAGTTTTCAATTAACTTATCTAATATTAGATAAGGCTAGAAGGACAATACATAAGGACTATATATATATATATATATATATATATATATATATATATATATATATATATATATAGCAAATAGTGGTGCCACGTTATTAATGCTATCTTAGGCAGGAGGTTCAAATGAGGAAAAATATCTAATTAGCTAATTTGCATACATTCTTAGTTAGTTACTTAACTAGCACTGTGCTAGTTTCTGCTGTCTACTCAGCTTTTTTCAACTGTTATTGCAGAACAGAAAGTAAAGGGGGCAGGTCAAGTGTTGAACTGTCAAAGTTACATTCATGCTTTTGACAAGCTGATAATGTATGAATAGCACTGTTATCTAACACAGCTGTCTGCTGTGTTGCTAGAGTAGCTACACTGTTGTGTGGCTACAATTTGCTAGAGTAGCATTAAGATTCATTTTGTGTCGTGTTTCTATCCACCTAAAGTCCAATGTACTTTTCCCTTTATGCACTGTTTGGGTCTCCACCAACTGTGTGATATCTGGCCCTTTAGCAGCTACACGTTAGACTTTCTTGTTGCTAACTTTGTCTGTCTGCTGTTTGGTGTAGAATGGGGCTTAACTTATCAGAATACAGTTGATGCTGCTGAACTGCTGCTGTGGCTGGAAACAAAGCAGAATTAAGTGTACATGAATGGACTAAACAATTACCTTAACTTAACTCAATTACCTTAAGTCTAAAAAGCTTTGTAGAACTGCTAATTACTAATTCTGGGCTAATGCTCTGTGTTGGTCACTTTCATTCACACTTTGATCCATTTAATATTGATTAGTGGAGACAATACATGACTTTTATCTCCTCCAGAGGTGTTTCATGGCTACAATCAAGGTTTCTAGTTCAAACTTTTCTAAACCATTCCTTATTCTGTGTAACACTACAGAATGTATCTTTGCTCATTTAAAGGACAGTCACCTCTGCTGATATTTTGCCCTAAAGCACCTCCTTTTGTGGTGGAGAACAATCTGACTTAATCAAAGTTGTTGGTATAAAGTTAGAGGCTGTCAATTGTCTTAGTGACTGATAGACTCCTTTCCTATCTGCTGAAGTCCAGTTTATTAATGCTTGTTTTATTACTATTATTAGCATTTCTTCATTTTTAATATGGCTGCTATATGATGTGTATCATTCTGTCATCCCAAAAATGTTAGTGTTGATCAACCTGAGCTTCCCCATGTCCTTGTCAACACAGCCAACCCCAGCCTATTCCACACTGTTGGGCTCGGCTTCAGGCAGCACACACACAGGCAGACGGAGCTGGGGTAGGTGGGGTTAGGAGTGGGGAAGGGAGGAGTGCCTGAAGGGGCATGACGAGGGGTGGGAGGCAGGAGGGATATCTCAAGCCGGGGGGGTGAGGTCTCAGGAGTGGGGGTGGGGTGGGGCAGTGGGGTTGCGTGGGTGTGTTAAGGTGATAAAAACCTTTCATGACATTAGGGTCTGTGAGGTTCCGCGAGCAGATCATTGAGATCATTGCATGGAGCCTATCTTCCTCTTCCTCGTCATCGTCCAGCGACGGAGCGCGGCTGCCCGTGGTGTGGTGGTAGTTTATAGTGACTGCTTGCACCAGTGGGACAACAGAGAACACAGTTAGAACAGTGCCACCCTACAGACCTCGGGAAGAGTATCGTGGAAAAGACACCACACTACACCCGTACTTTGTAATCACATCATGGGAAGACAAAGTTCAAGCAGATATGCAGTACTTCATTCTCAAAAGACAAAAGCAATCACAGTGTTAACTGTAGAACATTACATTTTTCTGTGCGCAGCGAATACTGCCTTAGGGATACTCTGTGTGCATGACAATGTAAAAGTGTTACTTACTGGCATCGTAGCGGTATCCAGGGTAGACGATGCGGAACACGTAATCAGCAGCTGTCTCCTCCTCACCATTCCTGTCCTGGTCAAGGAGTCTGGCAGCACTGCTCCTCTTCCTCAGTTTAGGGAACACTTTTCCCTGAAGAACACACACAAATGGATTCAAGTGTACAAGAGGAAACTTCCACTTTGTTTTGAGTCATTAAAAAGAAAGATCATTTCAGATAAATGTTACATGGTTAGCAAGTTGTTGCTGACAACAATGGAAAAGTGGTGCTAATATTGATATTTACACAAACTGTGATATACCACATTTGAGTTTATAGAACACCCCACTAAGATGTAGAATCATATATACAGTGTGTATGTAATATTAAAGGAGACCAAACATTAAAGCTGCACAGCTGTTTTTTTGGATAGTGGGGTGGCAAGGAAACAAAGGGTAATTATCAAATTGTGTCCATCTAGACAACCAAAATCATCATTACATACAAGAACCCAAAGTTACTGACCTGAAAAGGACATGTGACTTATTTTTCCAGTGAATATTTTTTTTTACGTTATTAGGTACACCTTGCTAGTACTGGACCCCCTTTTGCCTTCAGAACTGCCTCAGTCCTTCATGGCATAGATTCAACAAGGTACTGGAAACATTCCTCAGAGAGTTTCAATCTTCTATTGTCCACTGTTGGTGAGCCTGTGCGAATTGTAGCCTCAGTTTCCTGTTCTTAGCTGACAGGAGTGGCACCCTGTGTGGTCTTCTGCTGCTGTAGCCCATGTGCCTCAAGGTTCGACGTGTTGTGCATTCAGAGATGCTCTTCTGTATACCTCGGTTGTAACGAGTGGTTATTTGAGTTACTGTTGCCTTTCTATCAGCTCGAACCAGTCTGGCCATTCTCCTCTGACCTCTGGCATCAACAAGGACCATTCTCTGTAAACCCTAGAGATGGTTGTGCGTGAAAATCCCAGTAGATCAGCAGTTTCTGAAATACTCAGACCAGCCTGTCTGGCACCAACAACCATGCCACATTCAAAGTCACTTAAATCAACTTTCTTCCCCATTCTGATGCTCAGTTTGAACTGCAGCAGATCGTCTTGACCATGTCTACATGCCTAAATGCATTGTTGCTGCCATGTGATTGGCTGATTAGAAATTTGCGTTAACAACAGCTGTGCCTAATAAAGTCGCCGGTGAGTCTATAATAATTCTGACACTAAGCTGTATCAGTAGCAAAGATCATTGAATCCCTGGACTTTGAAATTTAAGAAATGTAGGAAAGCAAACACAGTTGAGACTGTTCCAACTGTTCCAAACCCCCTTTGTATTAGACTTGTATGTAATGCAGTCATGACACTGCTGCTCACACTATATATCTGTACCACTTGGTGTGGTTTCATTTGGGTGAAAGGTTGCTGGTCTAGACAGTTTGAGAAGTACTTTGGACTGGAAGTCCTCACTCTATGAATTTGTGTACATCTTGCCTGCACTATCGACACTGGCCAGGCATTCTGATAAATATCACTTTAAGTTTAGTTATGCATACAGCTCAAACAAAGTGACACACCTTGCCTTTCTGTGACCAGAGGGGGGGCTCCAGCTGACCCCGCGGCAAAAGGCCTGTTTCCAGACAGGAGAGGAAGGCCAGGAGGTGACCACCAGGGGGGAAATGGAGGGGCGGCCGCTGGATCCCATCCTGACTGACCAGAACCAGCGTACCACCACAGTCAGCTGTAAAACAAAACACAAAACATTATGCAGGAATGAGACAGGAAAAGAAAAAGAGAAATGGACAGAATAGATATGACCTCATATTATGAAGCCCACAGAACACTAATATAATAATGTAAGGGGATGCAGTGTGACAATGAGGATGTATAACTAGAAAGTAGCACAACACTCACTGCGTTGGTGACAGTGGATACAGACTATCTGGCGCAGAGGGACAGTCAGTGCATAGTCCCAGTAAATACTGGCACAGAGAGAAATGTTTTGGATTAGTACAGTCTGTAAAATGAAGCCTCGGAGGCAGTTGTTGTGTTTCAAGTCATTGTTAGTGTCATTATTACACATTCTCACAAGGAGGAGATCATTTATATGTTATCTATGAATTCTGTTGGACTCAAAAATCCTGAGTCCGCCACTGTCTCTAAATATACAGTGGTTTTATTTTGGCTACCTCTTCTCCAGGTCACAGTCTCCCAGCGTGCCATTGATGAGCTGGTTGGGCGTCCACTTCAGGGTGAGGTTATCCCCAGCTTGGTGGAGGGACAAGTAGCCACGCAACACCTCCATGTCCTTCTTCTGCCGTGAGAGAAGGAAGTGGAAGAAGAAGGAAAGACATGACGAGAGAGCTGGGTTTTACAGTTTGGAGCATAAAACAGAGAGAGAAACTGTTTAACCACCTGAAAACTTGCTTTTCGGACTTGCTTTTTTTCATTAGCTTTCTTTGTAAGAACTAGATGAGAACATTGATACCACTCTTGTGTCTATATGTTAAGTATGGAGCCAAGGTGATTAGCCTTGCCATCTAGCCTCTCCAAAGTTAATAGAAGTATGCCTACTAATAGCTCTACAGCTCACTAATCAACACACTGGATCCTGTTTGTTAAATCCATGCATGAACAGAAATACAAAATACATGTATTTTATATGGACTATGGTTGGAAATGTTCCAGCATTACAGAAGCAGATAGTAGAATCATATACGGTAACATTTAACATGTGTGGTGTGTAGTGAATGCTGCATTTATCTGTATGAGCACTCAGTCATGTGTGTTAGCATGGCTCTGTCAAAGGCTGAGCATTGTGGGAGGCAAATATGTGCTCATTATACATTCCCAGGGTCAAACATGCCAGAGCTACTTGGCAGCGCAGAGCACATTACAGACAGGAGAAAGACAGCTTTCATTTCAAAGATCACGCATACAAAATGCTGTGTGTGTGTGCGCAGCACTATAATAGATGAAAATAACCATAATTTGCAATTTATCTGTACAGCAGAGTGGGTTCAAAGTGCTGTACTGCATGTATGTAGGTCTTTATATGAACGCAGCGATAGCTTCAGGGCCTCGCAGCAGCACATGAAGACCTGTTACATCTGATTTCAATTTTTATCACAAATATTACATAAAGTCGATATGCGGAGCTCGAGGCACAGTGTAGCTGTAATACTGTAATACTAATATTATGTCATTTAATCATAGTGTACAGTTAGTGCAGTGCTGACAGTTTGCGAGTTTACAGATCGATGTAACATGCACCACACTGAAAGTGCCTACATGTTTGATCTGTGACAGCAGGAGACCACTGCTTTAGTTATCGTCTGATGTTTAAACTGATGCTTTCTCAAACACACTAAATAAATCAAGTCTTTATGAATGTTTATAACTGTTGTCAAGTGTCATAAGTGTCATTTGGTCAATTCTGTCATTTTTAATGCAGGATTGATACAGAAAGCGAACACAGCTGAACCAGGACAAAGGCCAGTTTGACAGGGAGTCCAGTACCAAGGTGGTTTTATTGCCAGGTTTGGCTCCTGGCATTCCTAACCCTAACCATAAATCAGCTACCAGCATATACTGTTTATCCATGCTAACTAGCTAGGGCAGTTGATAAACCTGACAAAAGCTCTTAATTTGTTTTTATGCACAAGTGAAGGTTGTATTTGTGAGTTTGAATGTCTCATGAGAAAGGATCAATGTTTCCAGGAATACTTGTTATTGTTATGATATATATATATATATATATATATATATATATATATATACACACAAACAGTAAAGGTTCTGTATAGATAAGCAGTCGTACCGGTTGCACCAGCACGTTGTTTTTGCCGTAGAGAAGGTGTGTTCTGGAGTTTTGGTGAAGGGACTCCACATACTCCCTCGCTGATGCAGCAAAGCGGTCCTCTGACATGCTGCCACTCGACTGCCTCTTACGGATCTAGAATAGGAAAGATTCAAAACTTTTCTTTTCTAGAAGATTCTTATACAACTAACAACTTTTACAACAACTCCCATCCCACACATCCTCAGCGATTACTCCTACCCACCCCCGTACACCAGCATCTCCTTGATGACTGAAGCAGCTCAGCTAAATCTGCCTCCACACTCACCCCAAGAGCAGGCCTGCGGCCAGCTGAGGTATCTTGGCCCCGGTGGGCCCCGTGGATGCGGTGGCGTTGAACCAGCTCGTTGGCTGAGGGGTCTGTCCAGAAATGATCCGACGTCTTCAATTTGGTGTACTCCAGAGCGCAGGGCCCCACTGAGAACACACACATCAAGACCCACTAACCAACAAATCCATTAACCTGATATGTAATCAGTGTAAAAAAAAAAGAAAGAGAATTTCAGTAAGATGCAGATGACTTTAGTCTTTTCTGATGTAATCAAAACTCTGCCTGCGAAAAAGACTTGAAAATAGCTCCTTATGGCATTAAATTAATTATTAATTATCTATATCAAAGAGTCAAGGCTCAATAATTTATCATTTTACAATATAAGCACATTTGTTGTGTATACTATTTTCATCCATGGATTAATCCACATTTGGTGCTCTAGTGAATATTTGGGGCAGCAGGATAAGTCCAAATACTACAAAACTACAGTGTGAGTGTTTATGATAATGTGAAAATGTGGAGCTCCATGGCACAGAGACATCAGACACTGGCTTAGGATACATTCATTATTGGTTTTGGTCTTTTTATGTGTTTGCTTAAAATACAAAAATATATAGAATATCATAATCCTTTAAGTTAGTAAAACTGCAAGTCAGCAAAACCCATCAATAATCAGATCTGTCCAGTTTAAATGCAGCTGGTGTTCTTCAAGTCATCATTGAAATATGCAGATGCACATGCAGATATGCAGACACATGTAAATATCAGTGGTTTGAACTTTTAGCTGCACACTACAGTGTGTACTCACTCTATGTTAAGAGTGTATAAAATATGCTCATAGTTTTTAGTATACAGATTATTTTACACTGTTGCATCACAATGCATCCCACAGCAGAAAAGGAGCTGCACACAGCTAGAAAAAACAGCAGAAGGTCGTGCAATGCAGAGCAAAAAAGAACAAAAACAGAGTATTTCTGCAGTACACTGAATGTTTGCCTGCCACAATGGGCTGTAAGCATTAGTGCCCAGTAAACAATAGTATTGGTATGATACAACATTTGGATACAGTCATGTGTTTCTGTCCCAGCAGCAGTTCCTCACTTGTCCACCAGGTGTGCTCAGTGTGTCGTGCTGCTCTGCACAGATGTTGCTGATCCCTCATCATCCCTGCTTTGCTGCTGATGTCTGCCTCATGTGCACCTTGTCAGTCAGTGTGGATTAGCCAGTTGTCACAGTGTTCAGCTCATCTTCTGGTTTACTCTGCTAAGATGTTTGTTTAGTGTTTCTGCTTTGCTGATTATTACCTCTGCCAAGGTTAGGTTATGTTTGTCAGATTACGGAAAAACTACTCGCTCAATTGTCTTCAGACATGGTGGTGTAGCATCAGCTCAGGACATTTGAGGGGTGCATCCACAAAATATTTTTCACTTTGGTTAACATTGTGAGTAGGTCAGTGGTAATACAGCCATATGTAATGTAATGGTTGCACCATTTCATAAAAGACTGGACTATTTGCCTTGGCAAAGTTCTGCACTCTCCAAATGTCCTTCCAGTTAACCTTTGTGTCTGTCTCCTGCTGCCTCACTGCCAGCCTTTTTGTTTGCTCTTACGAATAGTTCAGAGATTGGTTGAATTTATGGTCATTTTTATGACTGCAATCCTCCTAATTGTTGGTTAGGTGAATATAGGAACATTTGTTCTGCATCCTGTGCTTTGGTACTTTTTGTTACTGGCCTCTGGTAATTTGGAAAACGCTGGCAGTTAAAGCACAGTGTAATATACTCACCCAGTAGAGCTGCCAAGATAGGTCCGAACACTGAGTCATGCATCAGAGCTTCCCTCTCATAGTATTTACTGAAGAGATAAACACACAGAAATAAGTGAATCAAAGGAAACCTGATTAAATGTCATCTGTTTCTAATGAGGACTCCTCCTGCTGGGCTGTATATGGTATATCTTCTGCACATGTTTAATTTCCAAGACAGCCTTCTGCAAAGAGGCTTCATGCCTTTCAGACTGAATATGGAGTAATTCTGTATCTTTGGGCTTAACTCTGGATTTCTGCTTTTAAGATCACCAAGGCTGCACTCTGAGGACATTTTTCAAACAGAAAGACAGAAGACACTGGATTATGCCATCCTAACACACAAAATAATGATTATTCAATCTCCAAATGAATGCTGCTGTTTTTGTAATTCCCGACAGGTCTTAGCTTTCTTGGTGCACAAAATCACACAGCCAAAGATTCCCATAACACCCTTTTTCTCTATGGGTTTGCAGAGACATTGACATGCACATCTATCACAGTTATGTATTTTATATCACTGTATCCCTTCATATCTTATTTCCTGCCAGTTACCCGTGTCCCAGTGGATATCACCACATCACGTCATATCATTTTAAGTACTCTTCTGTTGCATCTGATACCATCACATGATCGACATATAACTTAGAATTGCATGCAGGTGAAGAGTTTGTACAGATAACTAATTGTTTTTAATATATATAGAATCATTATAGCCACAGTCTACACACATCCCATACACATAGCACCTCCACAAAACAGTAAATCTGTATCTGTGACTGGATGGGAGCAGGGTGAAGAATGGGTTAAGGGGGTGGCTGGGGTCATGCATTATACAGCATGCTCTGTGTGTAATGGCTTTGCTGTTGCAGTCTGAGAGGTTGGGGGAGGAGAGACTGATCATTTTGGAGGCGTGTGTGATGTGTGTGAGCTTGTTCCCATTGGAGGCAGTTAAAATGAAGAAACAGGGAACAATAGAGAATGGGTTGGATTAAACCTTTCTTATTTTCTTTCTTATCCACATTCACATGCAGGTATCTGCATATAAAGATTAGCCAAAATGTGTCTTTCTTGGCCACACTGGAAGCCTAGAAACATTAGCTGTTGCTGGGATTGTCTACTATGCAACTGTTGATAGTGCATAATTAAAACTTAATTTCTAAGGGGCAGACAAAACCCTGACATCACCCATGGACCCTTTGATCACATGATTTTCTATATTTGCCCAACAGCACCACACAAAACTGCTTAAGTTCTAAGCTGGATTTTTCTCCATTTAAAAGGTGTGATTCACATTGTCATGTCTGTGAAGCCCATCATTCCACTTCATGTCTGAGGCTTTGATCAGTGAAGTGGTAGTGCATCATCACTGCGGCTGATGCAGCGTGAGTGTGGACAGCTTGTTGAAGCTCACAGTGGTTGTCAGCCAGACAGAGCACAGAACAAAGCCACCAGACTGCGAACACAGGAGGAGAAAGGAACACTAAATAGGTAATTCAAGGGACTGTTCATCATTCAGCTACAACAAAGCCTGTTGTGGAGTGCTGTGAGTCACTGCTGTGCAACGTCGGGGAGCAGAGGATAAAACAAATCACCTGGAGTTGTCCACGATGTACTGCACTATCTTGTCCAGAACTTTCTCGAAGAGAGCCGTCCGGACCCAGATGTGTTTTATAGCCTGGGCGGAAAGGGGCTGAGGAGGGCGGCTGGTGGTGGAAGAGCCCTGTCTCCTCAGAGGTTCATGGCCCACGCTCTGGGTTCTCCTGCAGGGCACAAAGCACCATACTATTAACAAATGCTATTAGGGAGACAGACTTCTGTTTCTTTTCTATTCCACAGAATTAATGTATTTATACATATTTTTTCATTATTTACATCTGTATTTATTGACATTTGATTGTAACCTCAATATTGTACAACTCAAAGTATGATTATGGTGTCCTTTGAATATTTGAAATTAATTATTAGAATAAATATTTGAGGGAAAACTGAAATGAGATGATATAACTTGGGTCATTGGGTGAAATAACAGATAATGAAAAGACAACTTTTCACATAAATGATGAATGTTGTTGGTGGCCTTTTTGCTGTCGAGCTACAATTTACAGTTTCTGAGTCTGATTAGCTGCAGCATCCAATCAATAACTAATATCTAACGTGTAATATATAATGTGTATCCTCGCTCATGCCTCATGGACGAGATGGCAGACAAGAACGACCTCTGGTTTGAGCGATGATTAACCAGAAATATACCAGATTACCAGACAGAAAGGTGAAAAAATGAACAGTTTATTCTGTAGAAAAGAAAGAGAGAGACAGAGATAAATATGTAGGATCCAGATTCTCTAAAACTCAAAATCAGTCACCATGTGATGAACACAGCATCAAGGTGTGGATGTGCAGGACACATGAGCCATGAGTGCACAGTCACAAAGAACACAAAAGGTGTAATAACTGTGGAACAGAAGGACATTTTACAAAGATGTGTAAGACAGAGAGAACATACACAGTAAACAGAGTTATGACCACAGTAACACAACAAGGATTCAGTGACAGTGAAGACCACCATGTATTTACAGTTAACAATTGTGCTGCTGAGGGAACACAGTCCATATCAATAAATGATGTTGATAGATTCAGGGGCTTCATGTAACACTTGCTTAAGCATATACCTGCTTTACATGTTTTATCTTCTTTATTTTTATACTTAGTTAGCTAGTTTTACTCTATAAACTCAATAAAACTCCTTGAATCCTAATGAATCATCAGAAACAGTCACAGCAGCGATCCAAATGATTGAAGAAGCACAAATCTGTGTGTTAGGCAGACACACTACTATTAAGTTGGGACGTTTACACATTGGCCCTATCGAACAGGTGAACACAGTCCAGCCACAAGATGTAAGAGCTTTTACAGCCCAGCTAGAGGACAAATACAAAGACTGTTTTCAAGGTTTAGGAAAACTGAAGGATTTTCAGCTGAGGTTGCATGTGGATAGCGTATAACCAGTCGCACGGCCAGTTCGCAGAATACCTTTCAGTGTAAGTAAACAAGTGGAAGAGAAACTGAAACAATGCTGATGTCATTGAAAGAGTAAACGGACCAACACCATGGGTATCACCTCTAGTTGTGGTGCATGGTAAGAAAGAGAGACTGTGTGTGGACATGCACAGAGAAAATGAGGCCATAGTGCGAGATAGGCACCCTATTCCTGTTATAGACAAAACACTGGAGGACCGGACTGGAGCCACTGTATTCTCAAAACTTGATCTGAAGTGGGGATAGCATCAAACAGAGCTTGAGCCAGAGTCCAGGTCACTCACCACATTTGTGACAAACACAGGACTAGGGCGTTATAAGAGATTGATGTTTGATATCTCATCTGAACCTGAGACATAGCAACACATCATGGGACAGGTTCTACAAGGCATCCCTGGTGTGCACAACATATCGGATGACAACATCGTTTCAGGAGAAACCATACAGCAATACGATGAGAGGTTACATCAAGTCCTGCAACGACTGCAAGAGAGGCAACTGAGGGTCAACAGCAAAAAGTGCCAATTCCGAATGTCATAACTGGAATTCATGGGGTATGTGTTGTTCAAAAACGGTAGAAGAGCAGCTCAGTCTAAGAGTGAGGCGGTGGACGAGCTGAGGTGAGAACCTTTTTAGGGCTCTATTGTGGAAGGGTCATCCCTAATATAGCCACGACATCAGAACCACTGAGGAGGCTCACTAGGCAATCCTGCATACGGTCATGGGGATCAGAGCAGGAAACAGCTTTTCTGGAGTTAAAGAGACAGCTGGCCAGTTCACAAGTAATGGCATATTTCAAACAAGATGCAGAGACACGTGGTGGTGGATGCTAGTGCAGTGGGATTAGGAGCAATACCGAGCCAGAAACAAAAAAGATGGAGCACTCAAACCTGTCTACTATGCTGAGCCTTGTCTGATGTAGAGTGTTGCTATTCCCAAAATAAAAGAGAAGTGTTCGCTATTGTGTGGGCATGTGAAAAATGTCATATATTTCTCTTTTGAAAGACTTTGTGCTGGTCACTGACCATAAATCGCTGGAGACAATCTATTGTCTTCTATCTATTCACACAGAATGCAGCTGATTCGCGATCATGCCTCACAGTCAACCAACCAGTACAGAAAGGAACTATGGAGGACAGTGTTTACTGAGTGGCTCAACATGCAGTGCCACATGCTTTCACACCAAGACAAATGGAGGAATTGTTGGCAGCAAACCCCACTCTAGTTACTGTTCAGAGCTGTATCAAAGACAGAGCTTTCCACTGTAGGGAAAATAGTGTTGAGGGGTTCCAGAATTGTAGTTCCTCAGGCTGCACGACGTTAGACGCTAATGTTAGCACATGAAGGTCATCAAGGAATCGCAAAAAACAAAACAGAATAAAAGTGTGGTGGCCAGGAAATGATAAAGAAACAGAGGAGCTAGTGAGGTCATGTCATGCATGCCAAATCAACAGTCCGACAGAGCTCCCAGCAAGACCATGGCAAATGCTTGCAGTGGACTTGTGTGGACCATTTCCATCAGGTCACCATCTGCTGGTACTAACTGACTATTACTCTAGGTGGGTGAGAGACGATATCCTTCAGAGCCACACCACTGTGAACATTATAAATCATCTGACACACTCATGTGAACCACACGGACTCCCACAATGCATTGTGACAGACAACGGCACTCCATTTGTATTAAAGGAATCCAAAACATATCTACAGGAATATGGGACCACACATTGCCATGTCATGCCATACTGGCCTCAGGCAAACAGTGAAGTTGAAAGGCAGAACAAAACACTTTGTAAGGCCATACGTGCAGCTCACACTGAAGGAAAAGATTGGCGCACTGAATTGGACGTATTTCTTCTGGCTTATTGCAGCACCCCTCACTGTGTCACAGGTCACAGTCTGGCCGAGCTCCTATTCAACCGCCAGAGCAGGACTTCCTGAACTGTCAGAATCACAGCTGCAACCTACACTACAGGATGCTGCTGTTCGTGAGACTGATGCTGTGAAGAAGGAGAAGGGACACGGGAGGGACAAAGCACAGTGAAACAGGGTGACAAAGTCCTGGTACGGCACCTGTCACTACTAAAATGATTTGATGTCAGCCAAGCCAGTATTGATCAGACAGGTTAGTTTTTATTCACTATTTTCTGTGCATTAAAATGAAATAAATACTTCATACATTGTATAACTTTGATGGACAGACATGTACATTTTTCCATTTAGCACAATGCCTAATTGTCTGTCAGCGTCTGGAGTCATTCTAACTCCGCAGATCAAAACTTAAAGAGCCTCTCCATCAATTTAACGTGTTATAGTCCACCTGCTGGTCATCTGTGGCTCTGCAGCAGCTTTGTGAGAATAATCCACATGTCATAGTGGTGTCATCACTACTGTAAATATGGGAGTTTTGAGACTGATACTGATTTTAGAGGGGAAAAAAATAAATGCTGCATACTCAGAAGGCTGCTTTCTTAAACAAATATACTTAGAATAAGAATCAAATAGAATATTAAGGTAGAATATTCTTTTACATTGTCAGCATTGCTGGTTCTTCTACTTTACTCTGTGCTATTTGCCTGCTTCATGCGTAAGTCACGCATGAAGCAGTTTTTCTGTAATTCATACTCAAAAAATGTTTATTGGATATTGGATAACATATACACACAAACTGATATGGCTGCCATAGGCCAATATATCGATCTAGGCACTAAAGAGGTGCATAATGGGAAATGTAGGATCTGCTATTTTTGGGTTTGTTGGATTTGTGTGCCTGTCACAAACATCCTCTGATGATATTTTACAGCACACTCTTGCATAAAGTTGCAGATTTATTTTTACTTTAATCTCTCAGCTTAATGAAGACATGATTAATATGAATGCCTAAGCTGTCAGTTATTATCAGTCAACACAGAGTAGTTGGATACTTGTACCAATAAATTCAACCATGTCAGACTAAAGGTGCCATTTTATGCTAGTAATCAGCTGGTTTAAGTATGTCATATATATGGAGGCAGACGCACAATGTCGGGCTGAAGAGAGGAGCAGACTGAGTTTGATTTCAACAGAAATCAGACAAAAACACTCGCACACACCCACTTCAACAAGCTAATGAGTGTGTTTGTGTGTCTGTGCTGAGAGGGGCTGCCACAGTCACGATGTTAGCAGTCCCCCAGCATGTATGTGTGTGACTTTGTGTGTGTGTGTGTGTAAGGGGGTTTCGGCGAAGTCACGATTTCTGCAGTCCCCTAGCTTTTTGAAGAAGTGTGTGTGACAGTACTCGAGAGGAGGGGGGCATCGGGATGATGTCAGAGAAAAGACAGAATGCAAAACAGAGACAGGGTCTTCTTTTTCTAAACTGTGTTACAGAGCTCTCTGCTGTACACTTAATGTAGAACTACTCAGATGACGCATCTCCACTTTTGACATTCTTCTATGAAATGTATTTAGAAATTTAAAATCTCATCAACCAGTGAAAAGACATTTTGTTCCATCATGTATGTAGGAGAGCTTTGGATAAATAAAGTTTGGAGTTTGAGTGAGACTGATGCAGCACGTCAGTGTCAGTCTATGCTGATTTCTGTCTAAAATGGTAAAATAACTTTGAGCAGTCTAATGTGCTCTGTGGAAAGATACTGATAGTTTACTAAGTGAGCTGGACACAAACAGCAGAGTCCAGGCTCTGAACCACCCACATCTCTACTTTGGACTAGAACTACAACTTTCATCTCTGCTGCTAAATATGTCTCATTAGAGTTTTAGGTTGATTTTGGGAGCTAGTTTCTGAGATTTTTTTTTTCATCTCATGAAAAAAAATCATTTTTGGAGATTCATTTCATGGGACGGTGACGATATGTTTGTTTCGGTTTTTTTTTCATTTACAGTCTTTCCAACACAGGGATGAGACTCCCAGTCTGTTTGTTGGCCTGAACTCTTGTACCTTCACCAGGTCAAATGTCAACAAGATCACTCATTAGCTCACTGACACACAGACTGTGGAATTAATAGGCTAAACAGATTAAACAGAAACTCCTGTGACTTTTCCTTTGAGAAGCAATCTCCAATCTGTTTCTTTTGTCAATGTTTGAAACATAATCATAGCCTATACTAGAATATTACTGCTTGTAGATTTACTTATCTGTAGATATAATGCCGGTGTATCAGCACTTGTAAACCGGTTTTATTTATTTATATATTGCAAAAACAGAAATGTCTGCACAGCTTAACTACATTCACTTTTTATAGAGATTCTGACCATTCCATGCGGTCCTAACCAGCATATAAAGTTTGCTCAGTAGTCACTGAACAGTTCATGTTCAGAGGTCAGACATTTTCCAGAGCACTTTCAGGACTTCTTGACTGCAGACTGTTTCTCAAAGTCATGAATGGGCTGGACTTTAAGGCAGCACACATGCTGGTGAGCTTTGATGACTGTTCGTCCCGCTCTGTGGATGCTCATATCTACATATCAGTTACTCCCATTACAACCAATATCACAGCTCTTTATGAACAAAGGGAGCTATCATACTGGTTGTAAACCTGTTGCTATGGTGATCCAATTGCGCATCAAGTTTCAACGAGTCACTCTGCTGCAGGGGGGAAGAGGCTGTGAAGACCTCACTGTCAGAGGAGGTTACTCGAGTAAAAGCTTGTCATTGGTCTTGATCCATTTTTGCTTGTGTTATTCATTGTTTATAATCCTATTGTGATATGAGTATATATACTTTTACTTTGACAGCTGGATGACTCTTAGGTAACAAGCTATCATATGTGAAATTAATGCAACATTATGTAGCTTTATTACCTTGAAATAATAGTTTTTCAATAATGTTAATGCTACACTGTTTTGTATTCAGGTGAATTGTGTCTCTGTCATTCATATTGTATGTCTGTTCTCACACTATGTAACTTTGTGCTGCAAGTACTATCATCTGCAAGAAGTACATAACGCTTTACAACACTAAGTTACACATTGCCAAATATTTGACTGATTTTGGTGAAACTGGATCATATTTTATGGAGAAAATGTTTTCTGGTTGGCTCAACTCTGTGATTTACAGAGTTTCCTGATGGACAGTGAAGTAAACTGCTGCCAACTGTAGCTGCTGTTAGCATGTTAACTCAGTTTGTAAGCCAGGCTGCCCTCACTGTGAGCTCAGAGCACTTGGGGGAGTGTTCGTGTTTGAACCACAGGTGTTTCGGACCACCTGGAAGACGAAGAGGTTTTAAGGCTTGGGGCAAGAAAGGGCCACTGGAGTTTGCTGATGGGGAGTGGAGCCAGTGTTGTACCAGAACTGGAGCTGGGCAAGTGGGCAATCGAGCTTAGCAGGCTCTATGACCATAATGGCAAAGAAAGAAGAGGATGTTGATGCAGGAAAGAGAGAAAAAGGTAGAGTGAGCGAGCAAGAAGTCGCCAGACAAGAGTAAATCTGGGACTGGCTTTTGGTCGTATGTACGTAACATAATCATTCTATGAAATGTTACTTCAAGAATTCAAATTACATTTTGTACCTGATTTCACTATATTTCTTCATTGTCAGACATTCTGGTTAGCTGCAGCAATACATTCATATTAATCCATATAATGTCAGAAGCAGATAAATATATCTGCCAACTTTTCATTTAATTATTTCTGTGAAAAACAAATGTCTGCATCTTTTCTTGTTTTTTTAATCTGTTTTTCTGTTATTAAGTTATAACAGAATCATTATCTGTTATATTTTATTTTATTATATTTTCTTTGTGTCTGTTTTCTTCTTTTGTGGTTTAGCAGCACTTAGTAGCAGAATGAAGTGTGAACAAAAGGGAGAGCAAATGGATTTCACCAGAGGATTCCCCTTTTGTGACATTGTAAGCTGAAGGACTACTTCATAGTATGTACACTATATTTGTGCAAACAAAACATTGAACAGGACCAGCGCATCCTACTATATGCCACTGTATGCTGCTGCAATAAAGCAGACACACTCGGCTGTACACGGTTGCTTTACGGCTGCTTTACGGTAAGCGTATTCTGTCACTTCCGGTTACCGGTGTTAGTGCCACGGTGCCCTCTGCTCTGCTCACTTAAACAATTTTCCGTATATTTTTCACATCAGTGACTAGCTACGTAACTCCACACTACCTTTAAACTTGTTCTGTCTACACGAACAGGTTTCTTAAACTCTAGTAACCGCAGTCCGATAGTTTTACCTGTCTCTCTGCTAGCCGCACTCTCTAGCCAAGGTTTAGCAATGGCCTCTCCCTGCTCTCCTCCTCTCTCCTCTCCTGCTCTCTCCTCTCCCCCTCTCTCCTGCCCTGTGTGCCACATGTTCAGCTACTCCTCGTCCTCCTTTAGCGATAATGGTACTTGTAATAAATGTAGTTTATTTGTAGATTTGGAGGCGAGGCTCAGTAAGTTAGAGGCACGGTACCGCACCACAGAACAGTCAGTGGCTGCTATAGTTAGCCAGTCCCCCGTAGCCGGTGCGGTACCACCGAAGGTAGCTTCAGCTAGCAGTCCCCCGGTAGTTCCCGAGCAGCCGGGAGGCTGGGTGACTGTCCGAAAGAGGCATAGCCCCAAGCTGAAGCCCACGGTACACCACCAACCGCTTCACGTTTCAAACAAATTTTCCCCGCTCAGCGACACACCCGCTGAGAAACCAACTCTGGTTATTGGCAGCTCCATTTTGCGGAACGTGAAGTTAGCGACACCGGGGGCCATAGTCAAATGCATCCCAGGGGCCAGAGCGGGCGACATCGAATCAAATCTGAAACTGCTGGCTAAGGCTAAACGTAGATACAGTAAGATTGTTATCCACGTCGGCGGTAATGACTCCCGGTTACGCCAATCGGAGGTCACTAAAATTAATGTTTCATCGGTGTGTGAATACGCCAAGACGATGTCGGACTCTGTAGTTTTCTCTGGACCCCTGCCCAATGTGACCAGCGATGACATGTATAGCCGCATGTCGTCATTTCACCGCTGGTTGTCGAGGTGGTGTCCAGCAAACGATGTGGGCTTCATTGACAATTGGACACCTTTCTGGGGAAAACCTGGTCTGATTAGGAGAGACGGCATCCATCCCACTTTGGATGGAGCAGCTCTCATATCTAGAAACATGGACCAATTTATTAAACGACCGAAACCGTGACAACCCAGAGTTGAGACCAGGAAGCAGAGTTGCAGTCTTACACGCTTCTCTGCGCCTCCATTAGAGCAGTTGCCCACCCAGTACTTTAGTATAGAGACTGTGTCTGTCCCCCGTCCACCTACATTGTTTAAAGATAAAACAAACAGAAGAGGAGTTCATCATAAAAACTTAATCAAAATTAAATCAACATCTCCACCAGTACAAAACAAGAGCATTAAATGTGGACTCTTGAATATCAGGTCCTTGTCTTCTAAAGCTCTTTTAGTCAATGAATTAATATCTGATTATGATATTGATTTATTTTGTCTCACTGAAACCTGGCTGCAGGAGGGTGAATATGTTAGCTTAAATGAATCCACTCCTCCCAGTCATTGTAACACTCATATTCCTCGAAGTAATGGTCGAGGTGGCGGAGTTGGAGCCATATTTGACTCAAGTCTATTAATAAATCCTAAACCTAAACTAAATTCTAATTCATTTGAAAGTCTTGTTCTTAACCTCACTCACCCAACATGGAAAACAGTACAGCCAATCCTATTTGTTATAATATATCGCGCTCCTGGCCCTTACTCTGAATTTTTATCTGAATTTGCAGAATTTGCATCAGGCTTGATCCTTAAAACAGATAAAGTAATCATTGTAGGTGACTTTAATATTCATGTAGACAACCACAATGATAGCCTTAGTACTGCATTTATCTCTTTATTAGATTCAATTGGCTTCTGTCAGATTGTAAATAAACCGACTCATCGTCTGAACCACACCCTTGATCTCGTTCTCTCATATGGCATTGAACTTGATCATCTTATAGTCTATCCACAGAATCCTCTTCTCTCTGACCATTTTTTAATAACCTTCGAGTTCATATTACTGGACTATAAGCCTTTTTGTAGAAAGTCTTACAGCAGATGTTTATCTGACAGTGCTGTTGCAAAATTCAAGGAAGTGATTCCTTCAGTACTGCCATGTCTCAATGTAGCAGAGGACTTGTCTGCTCCCATGAGCCCCTCACAAATAGATCATATTGTTGAGAGCACTACAGGCTCATTACAGACAGCACTTGACTCTATTGCACCTCTGAAAAAGAAGAATATTAAACAGAGGAGGTTAGCTCCATGGTATAGCCAGCAGACTCGCAAATTAAAGCAAGTGGCACGTAATTCTGAACGCAAATGGCGTGCCACTAAACTGGAAGAATCTCGCTTAGTCTGGCAAGATAATCTTAAAACCTACAGGAAGGCTCTCCGTAATGCCAGAACAGCTTATTATTCTTCTTTAATAGAGGAAAACAAGAACAACCCCAGGTTTCTCTTCAGCACTGTAGCCAGGCTAACAGAGAACCACAGCTCTATTGACCCATCTACTCCTCTGGGTCTAACTAGTAATGACTTCATGAGCTTCTTTAATGATAAAATTAGGACCATTAGAGACAAAATACATCATGCCTTGCCTTCGACAGGCACTGATCTGCATTCTGATACAGCAAGTTTGGAAACAGCTGCAAAACCTGATACATATTTAGACAGCTTCTCTCCCATTGACCTTCATCAAATAACTTCAATAATTTCTTCATCTAAGTCGTCAACCTGTCTCCTAGACCCCATCCCAACCAGGCTGCTCAAGGATGTTTTACCTTTAGTTAGCCCTTCTTTACTGGATATGATTAACCTGTCTTTATTATCAGGATATGTACCACAGTCCTTTAAAGTAGCTGTAATTAAACCTCTTCTTAAAAAGCACACTCTAGATCCAGAGGTTCTGGCTAACTATAGACCGATATCAAACCTTCCCTTTCTTTCTAAGTCACTCGAGAAGGCTGTAGCTAATCAGCTGTGTGAATTTCTCCATAAGAACAGTTTATTTGAGGATTTTCAGTCAGGATTTAGAGTCCATCATAGCACAGAGACCGCACTAGTCAAAGTCACAAACGATCTCCTAATGGCATCAGACAAAGGACTCATCTCTGTACTCGTCCTGTTAGATCTTAGTGCTGCATTTGACACCATAGACCATCAAATTCTTTTACAGAGACTGGAACATCAGATTGGCATCAAAGGAACCGCCCTAAGCTGGTTTAGGTCGTATTTCTTGGATCGATCTCAGTTTGTTCACGTCAATGATGAATCCTCCGTACATACCAAAGTCTGTCATGGAGTCCCACAAGGTTCTGTACTAGGGCCACTTCTATTCAGTCTATATATGCTTCCTCTAGGGAACATTATTAGGAATCACTCCATTAATTTTCACTGTTATGCTGACGACACCCAATTATATTTATCAATCAAGCCTGATGAAACTAATCATTTAGCCAAACTGCAAGCGTGCCTTAGGGATATAAAAAGTTGGATGACCTACAATTTTCTGATGTTGAACTCAGATAAAACTGAAGTTCTTGTAATTGGACCCAAACACCACAGAAACTCTCTTTCCGGAGACTTGGCCACCTTAGACGGGACCACCCTGGCCTCCAGCTCCTCCGTAAAGAACCTTGGAGTTATTTTTGATCAGGATTTGTCCTTTAATGCCCACATAAAACAAATTTCAAAGACTGCATTCTTCCACTTACGTAACATTACCAAAATCAGACGCATCCTGTCCCAAGCGGATGCAGAAAAACTAGTCCATGCATTTGTTACTTCTAGGCTGGACTACTGTAACTCTCTATTATCAGGCTGCCCCAATAAGTCTCTTAGGACCTTGCAGCTAATTCAGAATGCTGCTGCACGTGTTCTGACAGGAACCAAGATCAGAGATCACATCTCACCCATTTTGGCTTCCTTACACTGGCTACCTGTTAAATCTAGAATAGAATTTAAAATTCTTCTCCTAACATACAAAGCTCTTCATGGCCAGGCACCATCATATTTAAAAGAGCTCATAGTTCCCTACTACCCCTCTAGACCACTGCGTTCTCAGAATGCAGGGTTCCTTGTGGTTCCCATAGTTTCCAAAAGTAGACTGGGAGCCAGAGCTTTCAGCTATCAAGCTCCTCTTCTGTGGAACAAACTACCTTTCTGGGTTCGGGAGGCAGACACGGTCACCACATTCAAGACTAGACTTAAGACTTTCCTTTTTGATAGCGCTTATAGTTAGGGCTGGCTCAGGCCTTCCCTTAGTTATGCTGCCATAGGACTAGACTACCGGGGGACCCCCCCCCCCCCCCCCCCCCCCCCCCCCCCCCCCCCCTTACTAACTAAACTTCTTCCCCGGAGTTTCTGTGCTTTCTCGTCCAGCAGGTTCTCATGGATCGTGAGTGCTGCTGTGGTCTGCTGCTGATGTCCATGCCTTACTGTAAAGCCTCTCTCTCTCTCTCTCTCTCTCTCTCTCTCTCTCTCAATGTAAAGCAGTTCGATAACCCTTAGAGTCCGCATAACGGGGCCTGAGGTTTTATTGTTCTGTCAATCGTTATCTCTCTTACACCTTTTCTTTGGATATTACTAACTACACCTCTTCCCCGGAGTTTCTGTGCTTTCTCGTCCAGCAGGTTCTCATGGATCGTGGCTGCCGCCGTGGTCTGCTGCTGACGTCCACCATATTTAGCATTACATGCCATATATAGTCATTATTGCTACCATCCCCACTACAGCTTTGTTGGTTAATGACTTATTGCTGCTGTGCATCTGTGTTCCACTGCTACTGCAATCACCTCACCATTTATTGTAATTGATTGTAATTGTACAATATGTTTGTGTTGATTGTTCTGTACATGTGACATCCATTGCACGTCTGTCCGTCCTGGAAGAGGGATCCCTCCTCTGTGGCTCTTCCTGAGGTTTCTTCCACATTTTTTTCCCTGTCAAAAGGGTTTTTTGTGGGCAAGTTTTTCCTCACTCGAACCGAGGGTCTAAGGACAGAGGGTGTCACTCCCTGTACAGATTGTAAAGCCCTCTGAGGCAAAATGTGTTTTGTGACTTTGGGCTATACAAATAAAATTTGATTTGATTTGATTTGATTTGATAAGCTCTGCACCAGCAAAGGCAGTGGAGAAACAGCAAGTAAATGTAATATAGACATGCATGTTTCAAACATTGAACTCATCCTGCTGTGGAAATGATTTATGAGGAAGAAAATTAATTCAAAATGCTTGTTAGACCTCATCAATCCACAGAGCACCCTCATGATCCACTGAGAGAGATTCAGAGAACCGTGGACCTGAGCTGATGTTGCCGTACACTTCAAGTGTACGTGTACGTCTCAAGTTGCTAAAATTGATGCCTGCATTGACAAGCCAAACCTGGCATTATAGCTGCAGCTTTTAGCTGAATGAGCTCAATTAATACTTTAATATCATAATAAAATGAAAATATGGCTGGAGATAAACCTTTTTTTATACAGAGACTGGCTTCCATGGATGTGTGTTTAAAGTTTTTATAAGTGTGATATGGCATGACACCACTGTGCACACATCATATAGAATAGTCAAATGAAGCAGTCTATGGTGATGTATTGCCTCTAAACATCTGTTCACATACTGTAAGTGTATGATCTCTTTAGAATTATACGAGGTTTGATCAAATGTATACATCTCCTCTGTGGAAACATCACTTCCTCCAGTGTGCTGCCTGTCCTCCTCCACACTGCGCTCTGTCACCGCTCTTTACAAATTCAAAATGTCAACAAATGTCAACATGCAGCTAACTGCACTGATGACAGTGATTACAACCAGATTGCATTTTGCGCTGACAAATGAATATGAATGCGAAAAGGGATATGTCAGGGTGATTTATTAGGCCGCTGGATTTGCATGATGTGAATTTCAGTTCTTACAGAACTCAAATTCTCTATTTGTATACTGTACCTCAACGTCGTATTGCATTTTATGTGGAGGCACAGACTGACATTTCCTGTGTGAAGGGTGTAACAGCTACGGTGGTAGATGTATTTGTAGTAGTAGTATTTGTTATAGTGTATTTGATCTGTGTGTTTGATTATAAACATAATATAGTGAAAGTATATATAAACAGTATTTGTCATATGTGAAAGTTTGTGGAAGGAACTTGTTTTAGACACTGATTTGATATTTACTACTGCGTGTGTGTGTGTGTGTGTTATTTTAAAAAGTTGTTGGTGTAAATTTGAATGGTCTTTGCCATCTATATCAAGTCAGAGTCACACAGAAAACTCAGATCATCTTATTTGACTCTTTATATATAATGAGTTAAACAAGCCAACAGTTGGTCTTGATTGTCTAAACTACTACTTAATTAAAAGTGAGTGCACACGGGGTGTCGTTCAATTGGTAGAGCATCCGCCCCATGCACAAAGGCCCAGTCCTTGCCACGGCAGCCCAGGGTTTGAATCCGATCTCTCTCTCTCTCTCTCTCTCTCTCTCTCTCTCTCTCTCTCTCTCTCTCTCTCTATCTATCTCTCTCTCTATCTCTCTCAGTGAAGCTCTCTTTTGCCTGTGATTTTAGTGTTCAAATTACTGTTGCAGTATAGATATGACAAAGAAAAACATCAAATGTAACTTGGAACCAGCCATGTCATGTTGAAAAACCAAAATGGTTCATCAGTTCTCAAAATAGCTGTATTTGATTCATTTTTAGTCAACTAATGGTTTAAAACAGTGTTTCTCAAACTTTTTACACCATGTACTACCTCAGAAAATATTTGTCAAGTACCACTAGCAGTGTAGGCCGACCTTGTTCAACTATGGACAGATGGCGCAGGATAGGCCATGACTGCAGTCTTTTTGAATGGATGTAGATGCACACTCAATGTATCAGTCTGATATTGAAACAAGATATTTCAGAAAAATAACATAAATAACATTACAATGACATCTGACTTTAATTTCATGCAAACTACTGATTTCAATCTCATTTACTCAAAAAATATATTTCAGAGATTCCTCCAAATTCCATTACAGTAAAGTCGCGTAGCACCAGTGGTACTCTAGTCTATCTCAGAGTTGCCTGGTGACCAGGGTCGAGGAAACTCAATGTTGGCCTCTTAGACATACACTGAGCAAAAATAGAAATGCAAAACTTTTGTTTTGCTCCCATTTTTCATTAAGATCTAAAACATTTTCTATATACACAAAAAATAACATTTTCTCTCAAATATTGTTCACAAATCTGTCTAAATCTGTGATAGTGAGCATTTCTCTCTTGCCGAGATAATCCATCCCACCTCACAGGTGTGGCATATCAAGATGCTGATTAGACAGCACGATTATTGCACAGCTGTTCCTCAGGCAGGTCAAGACCACTAAAATGTTCAGTTTCACAGATGTCGCAAGTTTTGAGGGTGCGTGCAATTGACATGCTGCTGGTCGGAATGTCCACCAGAGCTGTTGCGTGTGAATTGAATGTTCATTTCTCTACCATAAGCCATCTCCAAAGGTGTTTCAGAGAATTTGGCAGCACATCCAACCGGCCTCACAACTGCAGACCACGTGTAACCACACCAGCCCAGGACCTCCACATCCAGCATGTTCACCTCCAACATCATCTGAGACCAGCCACTCAGACAGCTGCTGCAACAATTGGATTGCATAACCAAAGAATTTCTGCACAAACTGCCAGAAACCGTCACAGAGAAGCTTATCTGCATGCTTATCGTCCTCATTGGGGTCTCAACCTGACTCCAGTTCGTCATCGTAACCGACTCGAGTTGGCAATTACTCACATTTGATGGTGTCTGGCACTTTGGAGAGGTGTTCTATTCACGGATGAATCCTGGTTTTCACTGTTCAGGGCAGATGGCAGTGTAGCGTTGTGTGGGTGAGCGGTTTTCTGATGTCAACGTTGGGGATCGAGTGGCCCATGGTGGCGAAGGGGTTATGGTAGGGGCAGGCGTATGTTATGGACGACGAACACAGGTGCATTTTATTGATGGCACTGTGAATGCCGCAGAGATAACGTGATGAGATCCTGAGGCCCATTGCTGTGCCATTCATAAATGACCATCACCTCATGTTGCAGCATGATTATTTCTGGAAGCTGGAAACATCCCAGTTCTTGCATGGCGAGGACATGTTACCCACTAAGCATGTTTGGGATGCTCTGGATTGCAGCGCATACCAGTTCCTGCCAGTGTCCAGCAACTTCGCACAGCCATTGAAGAGGAGTGGACCAACATTCCACAGGCCACAATCAACAACCTGATCAACTCTATGTGAAGGAGATGTGTTGCGCTGCTTGAGGCAAATGGTGGCCACACCAGATACTGTCTGGTTTTCTGAGCCCCCAGACACCCCCTCCAATAAAACAACTGCACATTTCAGAGTTGCCTTTTATTGAGGCCTGCTTAAGGCACACCTGTGCAATATTCATGCTGTCTAATCAGCATCTTGATATGCCAGATTTAGACAGATTTGTGACCAATATTTGAGAGAAATGGTTATTTTGTGTATATAGAAAATGTTTTAGATCTTAATAAAAAACGGGGGCAAAAACAGAAGTGTTGCATTTATATTTTTGTTCAGTGTAGATAGCTTACTGTTGACGTCCCATTAGCATGAACTGACAATAGTGTCTCCAGACTAGAATGTGTTGAAGGTAACACTAACATGGGTAAATACATTCCCTTTGACTATTTTTGGTGTGCACATGATTTGTGGCATCATTTGTATGGGTTTAAAGCAGGGGCCGGCAACCTATGCCTTGCAAGCCAGATGTGATCACTTTTGATGACTGCATCTGGCTTGCAGACAGGGGTGAAAGTAATCCGGTATGGTCTAGTACTGCGTACACCTAAAACATTCAGTGGCGGTACGTAGTTACAGTTCGTCGTAACCGACTCGAGTTGGCAATTGCTCACATTCGATGGGAGAGCGGCTGCCTGCTGTAAAGCCCTCGTTCAGAACCAGTCATGGCCGCACTCTGGGTCAGAAAATAAATCAGCTAGCAACATGCAGTCTTCCTTTTAACTCATTCCGAATAGTTTCTGAACTGAACTGTCCGTGCTGTGTTTTAGTCCATGCTGGACGGAGCCTTGGCCGGGCATCCACTCTCACCACTCTCCCCCGGTGGTCTCCTCTGCGCCCAGCCTTCCAAACATGTACCACACGTTTATTGTCTTTATGTTTGTTGCAAATGTTCCAATTAAAATCAGAGAGTTGCATTTTGTTCAATTTTAACCAAAGGAAAGAAACTGCACTGCACTGCTTATGAGCAGTATGTGAGTGCGCATGCACATCTACATCCGAAACACAGCGCTGATGATCGGGATCATGCAGTGCAAGAAGTCACATTAACGTTAAGAAGTATTTTATTTATTATTGGTTAGCTTCAGTATAACAACATTATTAAAACGAATAAATTCAGAGATTTATTATACTCTAAAATTGTTGGTCTTACTTAAAAATGCACACATTTATTTGAATTCAGTGTTAAAAAAAATGTATATGGCTCTCACAGAAATACATTCTAAAATATGTGGTTTTCATGGATCTCTCAGCCAAAAAGATTTAACATAAAGAACCCCAGGTATAAAGTCTGACCACTAGCATGAGTTGGTGCAAAATAGAGACTGACTCATGCACACCTGAATGAATGAATCTATCAGAATCTAACAGAATGTCTCTATCTCTACTTGCAAAGCTTCAGTAAATATTACAGCATAAGACAACAGAGGCTCCTGAACGCTTTCTTTCCTCCTGACCTGGTACCACTGATTTTCAGGAATTTCTCCACAGCAATATGTACTCTGGTCCTGTGGTGATGACAACTAGACAAATTTGTGAGCTCATGTTTCATTTACTCTGGCTGATACATCTGCACCCCTGCTGAATTCAAACTGAATCCAACCCATCCTGGATCTGCTTGCAGTGTCACCGGATGAAATGATCTGACATGGCAGGCTACCATTTGCCCTTATTTTCTGGCATCTGATCACGTGATCATTCATGATCCTCATGCCATTGGACTGAACAATATGACCAAACCGGAGATCTCAGCTATTACTTTACTTGACTATAAAAATAAGAGCTCAGTTGTAATAAAGTAATTATCTTTTAATGTGTATGAGAGCTATTTCCACAGCAGGTCTGCTGCTAGCGCCGCATGACTAAATGAATGCAGATGATATGCTAGTTTTGCTCTTTACCCCGTGTGTCAGGAAGAGAACGAGAGGCATGGAGGGAGGGAAAGAGGGCGTTGTGTTCATCATTTATCACCTTCATCTCTGTTGGTGAGGAAAACGATCACAAAAGGAGGAAGAGAAGAAGGTTATAAAGGAATACATCACAAAGCGACAGGGAGCTGCAGAGAGTGTCCACTGGCAGCCAAACAAAAGCTAAAACACAACCTCTTCACTCGACACACACACACACACACACACACACACACACACACACTCCTGCTCTGCTGTAATTACTGCTCACTTCACAGCTGTAACTCTTTATTCCACTGTTATGTCTGCTCGTATTCTCTCTCTCTCTCTCTCTGTCTCTTGTTTCCCATCATGCTCTCTGCCTCTCTCGCTGCCAGTGGCGCAAACCCCGTTGCCACGGCAACCAGTGTACATGAGAGATGGAACCCTGAGGTGGGATGACAGTGAGAGAGAGAGAGAAAGAGAGAGATAGGGGGTGGTGACATGCCTGTGTGAATGTGCATGAACGCATGTATGCATCCTGGTGGAAGGGGTGGGGGTGTAAACAGATCCACATACAATAATAAGCTTTAATGTTGTGTGTGTGTAGTCTGTCTGGGGAAATAAAGGCCAATGAGATGTGACAGATGAACGAGAGGCGGTGGCTGATAAGCAGACGGAGAGTGGAGCGCCCAGCGTACCCGAACACATCGACTTACATCACACGATGCAGTCGTGATGCTGTGACGTCTCACTACACGCTCTATCTGCTTTATTTGTTTGTGCATCATTTGTGCAGGTGTAGAGATTGTGTGCTTGTGTGTGTGCGTGTGTGCTTGTTGTCCAAAGCTTTCTCTCCTCCATTTGGAAAACTCTGTGCACCCCGGAGAGACGTGTGGTAGCCATGTGGCTCAGGCTAATGGACAATTAATGGGCTTGCACACAGCTCAGCTAGTACCTAAGTGCCTGCAGATAAAGCAGTTTATCATACTCTGTGTGTACACACAGAAATACATATTCAAACACATACACACACCACCCCCCACTCACACACACACACACGCGCACACACACACACACACACACCTAGACAGGCCTGAGGCTTATCACAGTGTGTACAAAGATTGCTTCGCTTTAGTAAACACTCATCTGACCTGAGATTGTGTCTGCCGATGATAAAGTGTGTCTGTAGCTCTGTGTTTTACATGGAGATAATATAGGATAAATGACAGAAACATGATAATGCCTAGATAAATTGATGTATGTATGTAAGCACTTCAAATTAGCAGAAACCGGCGTCAGGACGTCTCAGCAGGGTTTGTGTAACACTGAAAGAGAGTGTTTCCGCCTGCAGTCATAAAATGTGCTTGTTTTTGCCACTGACTGGCAGATTGTTAATTATGTGGAAGTTTTGTGGGAAAGAAAATGTAGCTGTGGTAATCTCTTTCACACAAAACGTATAGATCCTACAAAAACCAGAAGGCGCTGAGCGCTCTGGCTGGTGATGACATCCTGCGACTTGGGTGGTGCTTGGCCTTGCTCATCCGTTTTCAAAGCAGGAAAAAATGGCAGCATGGTTTTCGCACATTTTCTTGCATTACAGCTACAAAGTAAAATTTGTTTCTGAAAACATTTATGGAGAGAAATTGGAAATGCAGCAACAGAATCTTGATTCATATTTCAGACTTGATTTCAGATCTATCCATACTAGAACTGCATGCTGAAATGTTAAATGTTTTGTAACAGCACAGAAAATATGACTGAACATGTTCCTAATTTTGCTGGTGCTGCATAGATGATGCATTTTTGCACAGTATATTTAAACAAATAATGACATTTAGTTGTAGTTATGTGCATTCTGACTCAGCGGCATGGCTTATCAGGACACTTGTACAGTGTAATATAAGTGGAACCATCATTAACGTTAATAATCACACCTGCTCTTTCCCCATCTGCTGTGAAAAAGGTCTCTAACCTTTCACAAAGATAGCACATATTCAAGGGACTTCCTCTTATTATGTCCACCGCGTTTAAAAAGTGCCTCTGATAGTAAATTTATTGTAGCTAACGCTAATTAGTTGATGTTCTGGTGCATAATTAAAGCTACACTAGGAGTCTTATTATCTTCTATCACAAAGTGGGCTGTAATGGAGAAGAGTGTCTCTTCCTCTCTAATTAAGACGGCAGAATCACTCAATTTGCACAAATTAAATTCTGATTGTGGTGTCAGGTATGGTCCCCTGCGAGCACACTCCAATCAGAAAAGGATGAATTGAAACCTGAATGAATCCAGCTGGCAAGGCAGTAAAAACAAAGGCAGGGGTGACTGACCTGGTGAGATCGGCCTGCTGCTGGAGCTGCTCTTGCACTTTGCGGCAAACCTCGCTTGCCGTGTCGTAGACTTTGCCGACTTTGGTGAAGAGGGCGGCGATTTTGTCACTTCGGAGAAAACCGGCTGCCCGTCTCTTCAGCATGTGACCCAGGCAGGCCTCGATGGCAGCTGGAGAGAGGACAAGAAGACAACGGAGGTGGAGTGTTTAATGTTGAAAAGAGAATAGTGAAATGTCTAGCATGGGGAAGGCAGGACAGTTCATTAACAAAATATAAAGATGGAGAAGAAAACACCATAATACCAATCTAATCTAATCTAATACCAAGTCACTGTTGGTGGAGTGAACTCAACAGCATCTTGGATGTGAGGTGAAACATCTTCATGGATCTACAACCAAGTCCAGTTGAGCCAGACTGAACCCTTCTGAGAACCTTCACCAACATCCAGCAGTTTGTAGTAAGTTTGTCTTAAGGTGGCAACAGTCTGACTCACACAAGACAGTTGTTATTGGTTTAAAGAACGCCCCCCCCCCCCCATATGACACTATGAAGATAGTTTTGTGCAAACTTGACATTTTGGCTGGATGCCACTAAAGAAAAGCTTGTGACATGACGGTATATTCTGTGTTGAGCAAGAACATGCATGGTAAATATAGAAAATTGGCCCTTAGATTTTCTTCTGAAAAAGCTGTGTTAGATTTACTAATTAGTAGACAGACAATGTGTGCAGTATGTAAAATGTAATTTTTGTTCCAAAGTATAAAAAAACAATTATGTGAATCTACAGCATAGAGAGCTCTCTGGATCTACACAAATGTCAACATGTCGCTGCGACTCATCTCTTCATTCCACCCCCAGGCTTTCAGAGTTTTGCTAATGGACTTGTGAGTGGAGATAATGTTATTAGTGAACACTTTCCCCTGTATCTCTTGTTCTACGGGGAGAGATGACGGCTGCTTATTAAATCAGAAGCAACACAGTCACCTGAAATGTCATTTTCAGAAGTGAGGTGCAATTGCTGGCCACCCACAACACCTTTAAATATTTAGAGGGTTGGAGGAAGCATCGTGCGAGCAGCTGCTCCCTGAGCGTGCCCTTTACACCGTGGGTACTTGTGTTGTCCGTTCATTACCGATGAAGAGAAGATCATATAAACTTTAATGATCGCTGTGGGGAAAATTGTCTCTCTGCAGTAGAAATCTGCAAGAAAAATGGTGGGTTGTAAATGCAGACTGCCAAACAATTTCTGTACAGTATTTGAATACAGCACAAAAAATGATTTTGTAGTTTGTGCAAGAGGTGAACCACATAGGTATGACATTTCTAATACTTAATATGAATACAATATGAGCACAAGATGGAGGAACCACACACCAGACCTGTTTTTAAGTCTTTCTGATCAACTACATGCCACCCTGGGTGCCTGCCTTCAGAGGTGTTATGGGTCCAACTGGGAGGCAGACCCAGAACCCTCTGGACATGGCCACCTAGCCTAGTGTAGAACGTCTGTATTGCTACATGCTGTCTTACACACCAGACAATAACAGTGCCAGTGGATTTATGATATTTTTGCATTTCTGCTAAATGACAGCTGGAGGGTCACAGGCAAAGCACAGAGATAGAGATGGGCTCGACATCTCTATCTCAAGGGCCCAGGCTGAATCAGACTCAAACTCCATACTGAACTTCATACAGAACAGGTATCTTTTTGACTGGCTGATTTTTTTTTTCAGGAAAGTTTTTTATAACTCCAACGGACACGTCTCTGTCACACTGTGGCTGTGACGCTGTTTGGTCCTGCATGCAACTTCAAATCCGACCAAGAGCGTTTCAGAAGCCTTTTCCCACCAGACTTTCTTTATTTGCTCAGATTCGGTAATTTTTGTTGCTTTGTGTCCTTCAAACTATGCTTTTACACGTGTAAATATGCTACATATTTTGGAATTTGTTTAGCTTTTGTCTGTTTTTACGACCAGCAGTTTGCACAGGGTATTTTATGTTGAAAATCCATCAGATTCGCTATGCTGTTTCTGTCTTCTGCCAGCGTTCTGAACCGGGTGGAGCCCATGGGGTTTGAAACATTGACTAGTATGGCCGTGTATCGCTGCAGCAACCATGATGCACATGCAATGCAGCGCATCCACGCCTGGTGGAATTTGACGGTTGGTGTTTTTAGGCTCACCCTGTCCACATACAGAGCTCTACTGCACATTTTGGCACGTGTCATCACATTACAGACATTACAGACAGAGAACATTTACTTGATTACTTGTTACTTGTTTTTTAAATAAATATAAGAGCAATAAACAAAGAGAAAGTTTTCTTGAATGAGTTTAATATTTATCTATATACTATATATCATATATATACTGTACGTCACGTATGCCTTATTCCAACCAGACATTAGATATTAGATGGCGCAGAAACACAGAAGTGGCCCAGATAAATGAATGAATGGAGTCATATGCAGAAAATGAGGGAGAAAAGGAGGTAAATAGTCTCTTTCCAGCTTTCTACCCATCCATTAGTCATCTCCCTCCCTCTGTAATTGCTGCATTAATGTTCAGCCATAATGAGCTTTTTAGGGGCTGACGGTAAAAGCAACACAATTATTCGAGTAAAGATACAGAGAATTTGCTTCATACTCATTTCGATGTATGTGGTTTAATAAGTTTTAGTAATGTGCTGACTTATTAAATAAAGGCTTTTCTGAAAACTACTGCATGCAAATGAGTCTCCATGTAAACAAACTACAGTGAATATCTTCATTAGTTTTAGAGAGGGAGAGTGTGAGAGAGAAAATCCCTCTCCAGTAAGAACTCATATCAGCTCTGAGCTTTTGTGGCTGTGTTTTCCTCTGTGAGGTGAATATAGTGGATATTACAGTGGAATATAATGACTAACAACAACATAACTCTGTGTGATGCTGGGAAAACCGCTGCTTTATGGGTGTAATAGTCTGCTTTTAAAGGAAAGGCCTTCGGAGCCTCAGAGGAAACACTGCGAGTCATGAGGATTTATAGCTCCAAAAGCTCTATGTTGACTTTATTCTGACAAATTAACATGTTAACCTATGGAGAGGTATTGTTGGCATCCAATAATACTGCGGGGATGGCAGGGATTAGCAGCTGTAAAGTTAACCTCAAGGGGTACGTTAATCGCACTTCTGTCTGTGGAAACACAAAAATCGAGCAGAGGATGCAAGCTGCTCTCCCGCGGGAGAGACCGCACCCCGCTCCTCTCATTCTGCTGCTTTCCCTCACGACCAGCCTGCTAATTCATGTTTTGGGTGTCTGTGGCTTTGATGAGTCATCAAATCATTTCTATTATGAGTGTAATTGCCTTTGTATTGGAAATGAGAAAAACTACATAAATAAATGCTTTCATTCTGACATACCCAGCCCCACAGGAGCAAGAGGGATTGTTACAACACCCCCAATACAGAATGAATTCATTTGTGTGGCACATTTCAGCATCCATTCACTAACAAATAACAGATAATATACTGTACACTTATATTTAGAGCATTGATTTTGTATATCATTACACTCAGAATTATCAGGTGACAGAAGATGACAGCAGACCTAGATTCCATTTAAGTAATACATGAGAGGGTGTGCTTTAACGTCATTATTGGCACGACAGTGATGTGGTCAGGAGTGAAGTACCAATAAAAGAAGTGCCAATAATAAGTTAAAGCTCACCCTCAAGGGTAATATTAACTTAAATAAAATATATAATCAAAACATATTTATGTTTTTGCTCTCTAGATAAATCAGTCACAGCAGTAGACTCCTATGCATGTGCACTCCTATGGTCTTCATAACAACCTAGCAACAGAGACGCTCTAGTCCCGTCAAGGCTAATGGGGATTGTGGACTTTCTCAAGCTGAATAAAAAGGACACAAATAAACATTAAACTGCTTTGCTAGTTCAGTCTTGTAGTGACTAAGATATCTGCTGAAAAAGAGATTTTTCCATGGACAGATCTGGCTCCTCAGTCCGTGAACTTCACATTTATTCTGAAGCTAGCGCCGTATCAGGGACTCACTGGCACAGCTGATGGAGGATGATCCAAACATTTCCAGTAACTCCACAGTGTTGTAAAGTCCAAAAGTCAAAATGTACTGAACAAAAATCGATGTAATCATCTCCGAAATGAGCAACATGTTTTTATCTAACCAAATATCCCTCTTTGGTCCAGATTAGTCCACCTTTAGTCTTCAAAAATAACTTTCTCCGTGCTCACTGAACTGTTTGAGCTCTGGCATGTTGTGCACAAACTAGGTACACACCTGTATTAATGAGGCACACACCTGTATTAACAAGAGAGTATAAAAGCTCCATAACACACAGAATATTGATTAAAGAAGGCTGAAATTGTAAATTCAGATGAATTACTGACTTCCAGCGGACATGTTATGTATTTTCAGGATGTGACAATGTGGAGATGGCGGAGTAATATTTTTAGCGATGAGTCAGGTTTGCTGTCATGTTGACTTGAGCACAAATCTAAATGCCTAGTTGACCAATCAGATTGCTCGGTCGGACCTACTTGTTGTATAATTAAAGGGATAGTTCGGGATTTTTGACATGAAGCTGTATGGCATCCCCGTCAGTAGTGTCGCACAGCCACACCGACTTACCCCCGACAGTGTCCTGTGGGCCGAGTTCTCTCTTTTTGTATCTCTGCGCTGCTGCAAGATGACAGACGAGGGCTGGGCTGCGCGGAGAGTAAGGTAAGTGCCCCATTCCGACGCGGCACTCGTCCGCGAACAAAACAAAACAGTAGTGGCCATTTGCAGCAGCGCAGAGATACAAAAAGAGAGAAAGTAGGGCCAAGTGATTACGACGTGGGACTTTTTCGTGGACATCGGTTTTGTGATGCAAATAAATCACTCTTTTGAACACATGCTGTTTTGAGAAGAAAAACTTTTTATTTACGTGTCCCAGGAAACCTGCCGGACTACTTTCGTTGCTGACCAAACCTGGACAGAACTCACAGGAGCACAGGACACTGTCGGGGGTAAGTCGGTGTGGATGTGCGACACTACTGACGGGGATGCCATACAGCTTCATGTCAAAAATCCCGAACTATCCCTTTAAGGATACAGAATCCAAAAAGTTCTGGAACTCATGAATATCCAGTCATGTATTGATTGTGCTGAGATCACTTCCTCTGAACTGATTAGCTGATTTAAATATTTTATATAGACCCCTATGTAATGTACATACAGTATGCTTACACACACTCATAACCTTTGAAATCCAAATACGAATGATCCTCTGTGTTTCTTGTATAATTTGGATGTTTTTGCTGACAGAGAAAAGTGTCTAAGAGGTAGTGGCAGGTGGATCTGGAGCTGTCTCTACTGAGATCATTAGCAGATCTAATGAAGACAAAGCTAATTAAGCAGCACCGCTTGTCTGCCTTCTTGTCTGTCTGACAAACTCAGGTTCCCTGTGTGTCTGTGCCTCAGGCTGTCTCACCTCCCTCATCCTTGTGTCTACGATACAAAGTCTCTGTTTTTTGTCTCATGCATCACTGCAACTGGCCTGCTGGACTTTGACGGCTTATAGCAGACAAAAGGTTAGGCCTTCAAAATCCCACTGAAATCTCTCCTCAAAGTACCCAGCCAAATGAAAAAAAAAAAGGGCTGCACTTACTGTCCTTGCAGGGGAAGTTCTGAGAAGTGATAGGATGTTTGACCTCAATACTGTACATATGCTGGTTCCAGCCACCAAGACAAAGACTCGGCACTGACTATCAAACTGATTACAGTGACGTGGATATATCTTCCTACATTCACTGTGTGAGCAGACAAAAGGCTCAGATAAATCATCTGATATCAACTAAAGACATGAGACAGAATCTCTGAGGATCATAACACCAGCACAATAATAATATACAGCAGCATTGTTGTGCCGCTGCATGATTGATGACTTTAATAATTCCACTGACAGGCGCACAGGCTGGATACCTGTGTCTCTGCAGTGTATGTGACATAATTGTGGATTACTGTTTGAATGCATATCAAAGGTTATGTATGTCTGTGTGATTAAATGGGTGTCCAAGGGTGTGCGCACTTCAAAACATTTATTTCTGTCAAATGCAGCAATAAATGGAGGTGGATTGTCTCACAGTGGATTTGTAGCTCTCATATCTTGGTGCATTAATGGAATAATCCACTGTAAAAACCCATCAATAACATTTCTGGAATTCTCTGGTTGTTAATTTTTCTTCTCTGTTAGATAACTGGCTGAATGTGTGATCAAATCCAGCACAAAGAAAGAGAAATCCACAGTTGTATTAGCTTTTAATAGCCAACAACATAGTGTACTGTACACACCTCTACACAAAGACCTCCGAGCCACAGAAGCTTTGAAAAGCCGTCTGTCTTTTCAAAACCTTGAAAGAAATGCTTCAGGAAGTGAATACTGCACCGGATCCACACTCAACTGAGAAACCTCTTTGAGTTTGGAGTTTGATTTAGGCTGAGAGCAGCTTTTATTTGGACCCTATAGCGGTAATCATAGTGCGGATCACTTATTTAAAATTGATTACCTCTCTTTTTGGTGGGCCAGTTTCATATTTAGTCCTATACCTCTTTCTATTAAAAATATTCAAATATAGATGTGTAAGAAAATATAGATCCATCACATGTTTTTCCAGCACAACGTCTGATATAAATGTACTCTGGACTATTTTTATTCTTTTTTGAGTGTCTGACTTTATGAGTCATGCTGCCGCTCCTGAACCAGGTGGAGACAGAAATAGGATAAGAGAGAATAGTGAGGGACACTATTGGAGCAACGGCAAGATAGTCCTGAGACAGATGGAGACGGCAGCAAAGAAAGATAAAAAAATAATAACGTGGAGGAGAGATGAAAAATGGCAGCAATGATATTGATTTTTAGGAGAGAAGATGGGAAATTCACTCACTCAGTCTCTACTCCCACTTTCTCCTCAAGCTGCCCAACTCCCACAAGGAAATCACAAAGTCTGCAGCAAAACAGGTGACAAAGCAGTGTTTATGCAGCAATTTATGCAGCCATTCTGTTGCACACAAAATCTGTCAAATAAAAGTGACTGAAAAAAGTTTCCCTCATGTTCTGGCATGAGGCAAACTAAACCAGAGTCTGTTGTTGTTCAGCTGTTGTTTAACTAAAAAGTAAGAGTATCTTTGAGGTTTTCTTTAAAGCAGAATTGCACAGAAATGTGTCCAAAACATCTGCTCATTCCTGCTGGAAACAGGTTGTAAGTGACATCTGCAGGTTGTGAAACTAAATACTTAACACACAGATGCTGAAAACCTCTGCAGAGCTGAGTCATTAGGAGCGACACATTTCATGTTACAATCACTGTTAATATATAAATAGTGATTAATGCAGCTTTAAACTTGTGATTTGACTTATATTTAGGGTAACCTCAGCGTGCCAGGATTGTGCACTTGTGTGGCAGTATTTGTCTATTTGTGCTGTATGAAACAGATATGAAAACAGTAAGGATAAGGATAACTATGGATAACTTTTTATTTCTGTAATTAACCAGATTAACCAGGCCAGTGCTGTTCATTGTCATTCACTGTCTCATGTCAACCAAAGCTGGGGCAGCTGCTCTACTAAACGACACCCTCATTGTGGAGGTATAACTGACTGATCTGAGCATCTGATTGGCTGCCGCAGCGTGACGTGCTGTGTTTTGTTTTGTTTTTTTGTTTTTTTACAAGAGTTGGATCCAACTCAACTTTTCCACTGCAGGTCGCTGCCACCACTAAAATGAATGGCAAATATTCAAGATCCTGTCTGTCTGTCTTAGAGGGACCTATTTACAAAATATATAATTCAAAACTATGTTATAATGTGTATATAATCACCTGAAAAGTTATTTTGTTGCCTTAGAAAGAGCCTTGATGCCACAACTGTCATGCTAGGAATTAGAGGGTGATGTGAGGGGGGTTGCAATCAGAAAACATTAGATGCCTCTATGTGCCTCCTAGAAATACATTCATTTTGCAAGGTGTACCTAATAAAGTGGCCGGTGAGTGTATAACCAAACAAACCAACTAAAGTATTTATAAAAACATTTGCCATCCTCCCAGAGAGGCTGAGCTCCAACTGCCAAAAGCCTATAAGTTGATCACATTTTAAATTCAAATTTCTTTCATAGTTATATTATCATTAGTATTATTAGTCATGAATGCACTCCATTAAAAAAGGTGATTCCTTTCAATCCTGTATATATTTTGCTGACATATTATCAAACTAACTGACTAGGCTAAAATTAAAGCGGCTCGAGGCAACTTTTTTATATCAGTGGTTTCAAACTCCAGTGAGAGGAAGAAAGAAGAATGTAAATTTCATACCCAAAAATTCCACAAGGTGAAATCAATCAGCTACAGAGAGTAGACTCACATTTACCAGCCTTGCTGTGATGCAATACAGGCACAATGATCTGACTCTCTGGACCGAGCTCTTGCTAAGTGGCAGAGTTTTATTTCATTTATTCACAGGTTCACTTCTGATGCCATAAATCCATTTACAGGCAAAAACTTTGTACATTTCACTGTAACTGTTGCACCCCCTTTTTGTGATTTATTTCATAAATAACCAGTGCAGCTTTAATTACCAGTCTAACCTGAGTCATAAAATGTGTCAGTGATGAGTTATTAATAAATGAGGACAGCTTCTTAGTAGCCAGCAGCTGCTATTTATCAGCAAGGTTGATAGCTGAAAATCCTTCTGGTGGGAAGCCATGTGTCACTTATTTCTCTCGCATTTGAGGAAATACACAGAGAGCCACGACAATGAGACTGATATGATGTTTAGAGAAATGTTGAACACTGATGTCTGCTTTGTGAAGGAAGAAGAAATGTTTCTTGACAGTGGCAGACAGAGGTACCACTCTCCAGTATCTTTCCAGATGGAGTGTGTGTGTGTGTGTGTGTGTGTGTGTGTGTTTGCAAACCTGTGAGGAGGATCGGGGTCTTCCGAAACGGCTCTGGTAGATTTAGTGTAAATTGACTCTCGAGGTTTGTGCCTCTCACTGCTCTCTTTGCGTGGGATAGGAGGATGTTGGAAAGAAAAGAGGAGGGAGGGAGCAGAGATGGTCAAGGGGTCAGCCCGGTTGGCATGGTGACCGATCTGCATCTGCTTTTGGTTGCCGTTGGAAATGAACTGTTGCAGCGGGGGGCGCTTGTGTGCAAAGCTTCAGCCGTAGCAGGAGCGATTTAGCCTCACCTTTCTGTACCTTGCCGAGTTCCAACCTTGGCTGTTTGAGTCGGAGCCGTGATGGAAGCTTTTCAGAGCAGGAGACGCAGCATCTGCTATGACTAAGACTGCAGTTCTCGAGCACTACTCACATGATACAGCCTGATATAGAAGGGATTGATGTGGTTCTGGGCCGGGTTTAGTAAGATGTAATTATACTGGAGGTGAGTAAGAATGGAAAATAAAAGGTGCAGGGAACACAAGCAAAGAAAAAGAAGTCGATGGATGTAAAATGGAGGAGCAGGAAGGCAGACGTGTGCAGGGAGTGGGCGTGCAGAGATAACCTGTGCTGATGCACTAGATAAAAGCAGGATTTACCAAGTTCAGGGTCAGTGTGTTCGCTGAGCTCACTAACTCACAAAACAATCAAGTCAGAGACAGAGCTGATCACATTCATCTCTTACAGATGTGACGAACTATTCGCTCTTTTACTTTACTTTCACCTTTCAGACACACACACACAATTATTTATCCGATTTTAATGGATATCCTCTGTTTCCACAGGAGAGATAAACACTAATCTCATCTTCAGGCCTTTAATCACACACACACACTCCAGTATGTGTGTGTGTTTCAACATTATCGCCTCGTGATTCACACCTTATCTTTACACCTCTTCCTCCACTCTCTCACGCTTCCTCTGTTCACCTTGTGACTTCCAACACCTCTCTCTCTCTCTCTCTCTCTCTGTCCACACATTCTCTTTTCAATTATTCCTGTTTATTAGGGAATCACAGACGAAGTTCAGGCTTGATGTGATGAACAATGTGAGAAAAAAATAAATGTTTCTTAATGTCATGTTTTCATGCTAAAGAAGCACTTGACAACTGGATAGAAAAGGAAACAGTCCTATCAGATATATATAATAGTCTCCATATATCGGAGAACATATGATTCTAGTTTGCCAGTAATATACAAACTGAAGAGCTGTCATATTGCGGCCGCGTTTCAGGAGCAGAGTGTTTTGCCAGCCAGACTTTGTTAATTTGCTCAGATTTGGTCATTTTTGGTTACTCTTGGTTTTTGTGCTTCTAAATGTGTAAATATGCTACGCAGTTCATTTCTTCCACTTTTGGCTGTTTTTACGGCTGTTTGATTGATGTCTGACTGATTTGTCTGCTCGCAGCGTCTGTCAAAAACAAAACAGCTGGCTATTCTCTGCGAAGCTGCTTCTGGGCCACTGGGCCGCAGTCTCAGACACTGACTGGCCATGGCACACACAGGACGCGTCACATTTGTGCCCAGTGGAATTAAGCCTTAAGTGACAGACAAGATATTTCATATTATATTCAATGCAAAACAACAACAGAACAGGAAAAACGTGCAATTAACCCCAATAGTGAATGCAACAGGTAAATATGAGGAAGAAAATAGCATTAATAAATGATCTATTAACAACTAAGAAAGCCGTTACTCTTTATGATAGATCCAATTAGAAAGAGTTTAATGTTTAAAATACAACGCCCTGTCATCCATAACATCACCATGTATGAAACAAAGTTATACTAATTACTATGACGCATGAATGTATTTAGCATGACTAAGAGTAAATCTAAAAAAGACCCTTGCTCTGAAGCCGCTGTAATCTATCAGTCGTCGATTCTCCACTTCACGTCCACCATGAATAGTTTCCAGCGGTGCCACAGCAGCAGCGGCAGGCTGGCATTTTTCAGAGCAGCCCTTCTCTTAACTGGCATTATGTCACATTACAGGGAATCAATGCTTTCCCTGCCAGAAGACAGATGTGCTCATTATGTGCTGAGTGGGGCACTAATCATGGTGATTGTCAGAGAGTGTCGGGGCTGATTCTGTACTGGGGCTGTGGGGACACTGCTGTGTCTGTTTGCATGTGTGTTCACACCGGGGAGTACAGCGTAACAAAAACAGCCAACATTACATGAATATCAAGTTTCTTGTGAGCATGCTTGATATTCAGCCGACACTGCTGCCACACTGCATCCTGATCGGAGTGTTTGTGATGCTGCAGATCTGATGGCTGGGACTGTTTGACGTCATGCTGCTGTTCATGGGAGCAGCTGCGTTCAAAGGATCATTTTCACATCACTTCTTCCAGATGTGTCTGCTTTCAGCAATTTCTGTATGTCAGAAGAGCTACACAGTCAATTTGAAATACCTTATAGAGCGAACCAAAAAAACACCTCGCTGTGTGGAACATGAAGACTCAAAATTAGAGAGATACGGTCTCTGGCAGTCATCAGGTGTTCACTGAAGCATGCTTACATAAGTAACTCTCATTTGTCTGTGTTTAGAAAAAGAAATTGAGGACAAACCACTGACAGCTGTTTTGATTAGAACTGAGATGGAAGGGCTGAGCCCAGCTGAGACATTACACATAATCGCAATGAACCCAGTTCAGTTCCTGGTTAGGACCTTGGTTAAATGTCAACACCCCCTTTTGCTTTCTCACCATGTTTCTGTCAGTATCTATCTACACTGTCATCTGTCAAATAAAGGCAAAAATGCCAACAGAAAGAAAAAAAGAAAGAAACATGTGGTGTAAATGGAGGAAGAGCTGTGAGTGGCCATTCAACTGTGGCTGCAGGGATGAATGATAATCTATCTTTAATATGTGAAGGGGGCCTGTTGAAGCTAAAACGAGTTTAAAATATATTCCAAATGACTATATTCAAGCTACAAAATTTTATCCTATTTTAGTTCTGGTCAATTAAGAATCGCCATGTTTTAATCAACTTTGAGTGAAAATGTGTGAGATAGAGATGAAGAGACATTTAATGAAGGGTTACTTGTTATTCACAAGGCATTGTCTTTTGGTCGTAGCATCAAGTGGTTTCTCAGCTTCAGAGCATGACTTCCCTATGTAAAATCACACATGCTTGGTTAAGTGATTCATTTTGCGCCATCTGGACTATTGTACAACAGTACGGTCATCTGCATCTTAAACAAACCTTGCACAAAACAGTGTTCTGTCTTCACTGTAAAGTTGAACTACAGTCCCAAGCAGCCCAAGAACTACGGCGTCATTTACAGAGCCGTGACAACAAGAATAACTCACCCCTCAATATCCACCTGCTAACAATCAAATCATTCTTTAAAAAGAATATGAAAAGGTACTTATTGACATGGATAGTGAGGTATTCATGCTTTATTATGAGATAAATAGTAGGAGGTAACTCTGTGCTCCTTTGTCAATATTTGTGTTTCACTGAGAATAAGTCATTCTTTGAAAACATCTTCTATTTATAGATTTCAAATCAGTAATCTATTTATTAAAAACACTGACATGTATGTACAGTACTGACTGATTTGTATTGAATTCTATATAAATGCAGGCATGTAGATTAATGCAGTTGTTGTCATGTATGTATATTGAGGGATGACCAGTGCATCACTCCACCTGTGTTTTCTTTTCTTTTACCTTTTAGGGGAAAATATAAAGCTTTTTTAAAAACATACATTCATCACAGTTTTTATTATCGAGGACTGAATTTGGCTCATCATCTCGTCTTTGTCATGAAAAAAGGGTCACTGATGAACTTTTTTGTCTTGTTTTTTATTAATAGAATAGAACTGAGGAGCGCTCTTACCTCTAACCTAAAAACTGAATTAAATTCAATTCAGTCCCTCCCACTACCTGTACATTTGCTTTCAATGTGTTAGTAATCATAAATCGTGCTGTGTAACAGCAGTGAAGCTCAGCAAAAACAAATCTTTACCTTGGAATATAAGCTCCTAAGAGCAGGTTATGGTAGTGTGTGCACAGCCTCTGATAGGTGAGTGTTTTCTGACTCTCCACCCTGCCATAAATACCATCTCTGTAAAGCTGAAGTGGAGTTTGTTGAGCATCTGTCAGTTTGTGCCAAGCAGCACTGCTCTCTTCCCATGCAGTCTGTCACTGTTTGACATATGCTGCTGGATTTCTGTGACTCAACCACCTATAATTCACACCAATGACTCTCTGTAGAGGTCTGTTAGCTGCATCACGTTACTCTTAGATCCAAACAGACACACGGTGGCTGCTAAATACTCAAATACAGTCACCTGAATGCGCTGTAATTATTTTATTTAGCTGCTTCAGCCATCTAATCCTCATGTGGTGATTCCTTAACTGTGTCCACCCACAGTTGAAGGTAGAAAGTCTGTGTTTGCGTGGGAGTGAGAGAGGTTGCAACTGGCTTCCAGCAGAGAGGAAGAAAAGAGGACAGAAGGATGAAGGGATTAAAACCAGCCAGGGAGAGGTGAGAGCGGGTATCGGTTCTCACAACCCCTCCCCACTCTCTGGGCCTTCAGGCCTCCTCCCTGATGCCTGATACATCTCAGCAGGTGGTCAGGACTCCTGGTGCCAGTCTGCCTAGCACCACGGCTCTGAATAAACCTGAGTCTTCACTGCTGCACAGGAAGAAGGGAACAAGACTAGATCGAAACTTAGTATGTGGCTGACCATGTACGGTCAACATGCTGTAGTGTTACATGGATATTCAGCGGTAGAGTCTACACTGCGGGTCCTTTTCCATGTAGTCTGTCACGTTAAATGACAGCTGCCTACTGCACATTAACTCTCTGTGATTTACAGAGTTGCCTGATGGACAGTAAAGTAAACTGCTGTGAACTATAGCTGCTGTTAGTCAGGCTGCTTGGAGTGTGAGCTCAAAGCACAGGGAGAGTGTTATGGTCCTTTCAGACACAATGCCACTCCAAAGTTCAACATGGTTGAGCAGTGGGCTGCGCACCACGCTTCAGTGGCCATCAGTGTCTGTACCCAGGCCTGGAGCAGGGGGATGCAGACGGGAAGTGACTTGACACTTTCACTTCCTTCACATAGTGCAGAATCGAGGCATCACTTGTGAGGTTAACAAATGTTTTGAAAAAGAAAAAAGACAATAGTCACACACACTCACACATAAAGGGAATTGCCTTTCACCCACAGAATGAGGTGTTCTGCTTGGAGTATGTCATCTGTGCTGTGTTCCAGGAAATGCTGTCTGTGCCCAGTTGGTGCTTTGCTGGGCAGAGCGTGACTGAGTGCTCGTGAGATGAGAGGAGACAGAATGGAACAGACAGAGGACACTGAACTAAAAACCTTGTCACATTATTTAAATGATGTTAGTCATCATCCCACATACTGTACTTGAACACACACACACACACACACACACACACACTGACATATAAGAACCTTTGCCTGCATTCATTCGCACCTCTCATCTGAAGCTTTTAAGTTACATTCCAAACCTCAGTTTAGCCTAAACTTATATAATTTAAACCCATAAACCAAATGCTAACTTTAAAACTACAGACAATAACACATAGGCAGGACCATGCATCAACATGTCAGGCATACTGAGAAAGTTTAAGTTAAGGCACATAAAAGTGGAAGACTTCAGGATTTCCAGTGACATCAAAGACCAAAAATGTTGTACTGTTGATTTCACGTATAAAGTTGGCATTTTCTATAGATTTCACATTGAAAAACTGCCAAATCATGACATGTTTACTGTATAATTAACAGTATGTACTGTATACAATAAATGACATATAAATAAAAGTTTTGAAATATGACTGTTTTATACTTCATGGCATATTTTACGGACTTTCATGGTTTGACAGTTTTCTACAATCTACAGGCATTTTTACAGTGTATATTTTTTAACGCATTACAGCTGTTACACTGCTAGGTGGCTACATAACTAACTAACTAGCCACAAAAGTGTCATTATAAAGGTCATGTTTGTTAGCTTGTTTAACAAGTCAAAGTACTAATATTACTAAAATTGTACTGTCTATGTCTGTCTATCTACCCTGCAAAGAAAGAAAGAAAGAAAGAAAGAACAATATCAAACATCTAGAAACACTGCCAACTTCTCTGGGACTGAGCTTAGTTTACCTCCTCATATATTCCACAAACAGACATTTTGTGTCTTCACAGGCATTAGTATGACTAGTGTGTGTGCATGTGTGTGTGTGTGTGTGTGTGTGTGTGTGACACTGTGACAGTGAGATTAAGTTCTTCTATACATGCAGTGCTTAGCCATTGATTTCCTCTGGCACAGGTCGAGGGTTGGGTACTTGTTTCAGCCCCTGAAGTCAAATCAGTGAGAGGAAATAAACCTCAGCATTGTTTTTTCCCCCTCTACACTCTAAGTCTCTGATATATTTGATGAGCAGTTGAAGAGGTGATGGGTGGACTAACTGGATCAATATTTAATCACCCTATGTGTGGTACTGACCCAAGACGAAAGAAAGTGGACATTAGAGGAGAGGACTATGAGGGGGGAGGAGAAGATGTAAGGGATGAAGGAAACACTGTTGCTTTGAGACTGAAAAATCATTGGACATTATGAAAATTTCGTTTTTGACAAAAATGATCCTCCTGGCTCTGCAAACCTTCAGTAACCTTTTGCAATAAAGAAATTAAGGAAACGCAGACTGCTGCTTTAGCTGATTGTTTCTGGTGCTGGAACAAAGCCCTTAAACCATTATTACACTACAACACATAAACCTGATTAAATCTGCTTTAAAGCCCACAAATCAATAAATGCAGCTGAGCACTGTTAGATTGTGAGAAGTGTTCTTCATTAAGACTGTAATAAATATGAGCCTTACAGTCACCCATGGCACAAAGCTAATAACAAACTAGTTAAAATCTGAAGGCATAGATGCTAATGTACTATTACCCTTTGTTAATTCAAGTCTTTTTTCAATACATCTCAAGGCTGTTTCAATAGAGTGGGAGGTTTGTTGCCTTTCAGTAGAATCAAGAACTGCTACACTGCTGCTAGGGACAATACTCCATTCTGTTATAATTGGAGGCAAAATGAAAAAGACTATGGAGCGAAGTCAATCAATAGGAAAACCTTTGTTTATTCATGTCTTCTGGGACCCTTGAACTCTTACTGGTTACCACTTACAGCTGGGCAATACATACATTCACTCAGTAATACACTTTTTTTAAATAAACTTTCGATTGTCAATCAGTTCAATCAATCAATCAACCAATCAACCAATCAATCAATCAATCAATCAATCAATCAAACAAGGATGTTTCTGGCACACACAGACAATACAATCTGTACCATAGTTTGGTACCATAACATTTTGTACTATGTGCCGTATCACTAATATGGATAAAAAAAAGAGAAAAAATAATGAGACAGCCAACAAGACCGAAAATACTACACACTTTATCATCTTGTCATGCAAACACAGAGTGCAACCACTTCTCAAACAGCAGCAATTAAAAGCAATTCTGTTGCTAGGGGGCGACGTAGTTTGACACAAAGTAGCGTGAGATGTGTGGGAGTTTGTGTTGTTATCATTATTAAAACAACCACCATTACTAATGAAAATCTGACATGACTCAGTGTCAAGTCATGTTAACAGACAAGGTTAGTTTTATTAGTTTATTAGTGTTGACTTCTTTCCTCACTCTGTCATATATACCTGTACATATCCTGTGTTTAGTTGCAATGCCCTGTGACTTAAATAAATATGTAATAAAATTATATTTTTCTCTGGGTTTGAACATTGTTGGAAACATCTGGGACAATGGGATACAACTTAACAAAATATATAACATATGCCTAGTGTTACATATATCCTAAAGGTCTGGACAGTCATACTGAAAGAACATAGTTCATGCTGAGTCTCAGGATAACGTATATAACTAAAATGGGAAATAAACAAAGTTTCCAAGGTATGAACAGCACCCATTTGTCTGTTGGTTATGTTGGTATTTGAAACCTGGCAATGAGCTGACAATTAGTTATTTCTCTAGTGTGACTGACCCCACCTTTAATAGACAATGCTCATAATTGACTACTTGAGATCTTTGGTGCACTTTAAACTAGGGATGCACCGATTGTGAAATTCTGGGCCGATGCCAATGTTTGTTACATGTATTGCAAACTGCATAACGTGGATCTTTCTTGAAGCATCCCAGAAGCGTCTCGATGCTCGGCTGACGTAAGCAGCACACCGGATTCCCATCTGCAAAAATGGCTAAATGTACATCATTATCATCAAAGTATTAGGAAGCTTTGGCATGGCAGAGTCAGCCCTGCTGTTGCTTTAGCCACATGTAATACTGAAACCAGAAAAAGAAATCCCCTGCAACCCAGGAAAAATTACTCAAATCCTACAGAAGGCATATAGAATAAAGTCTACGTAATGTGAAGGAGAAGCAAAGGGAAACATTTTTTGGCATATATTCTGGTTGAGTAACATTCATTTGAATGACTGGCCGCCATCTTGGAACATGGTGTCCAGTTCTCATAACACATTCAGGATTGGAACTCACCCATGCACCCACTCAAACCTGATTGAATCGTTTCAGAGTCAATATCAGTTTGTTTGCTGTGAGACTGTTGATCGAACAGACTTGTTTCAAAAACTTACCATTAAACATAGGAATGTCATTTCAGCGATTCAGATCCGTCTTTAAATGACAATTACAATTGCATAAACTAAAGTCTGAAAGACTAAAGAAAGCATCTGTCGTGTTCACACTGGGAACGTTGTGTGCTCTGCTTATTCACAGCTCTAAATATCGAGTTATTAATGCTGCAAGCAAATGATGCTGTGATTCATGACGCTTTTATCTGCAAACAAGGGAGGCTGCAGAGCTTTTCTGACAATAACACAGATTTATCTTTAAAATAAAGCAGACAAATGTTTGGTCTTCAGATCACGACGCCTACAATCAGAGCCTTTACATTTTACAGGTGGCCTTTACACCCTCTGCTGGATGATCTCTTGATAATCACCGTGCAGCAGTGTTTAGTTTCAGTATGAATATGTAAAAATGAACAAAAGGATGCATTGCATGCAGTGTTCGAGAAGCAGCTGTGACCTTTTTCCATGTGGATTTTTGACAGCAGTAGGAGTGGATGACTAACAGCGGGTCAGTTTAACCTGCAGCGGAGCACATGGTAGGAGCTTCTGGCTGCATTTGGCAAAAACATTGGTTGGTTGAAAATTGAAAAATAATGGTAATAGGATGAAAATTGTCAATAAAAGTCAGTGTTAGTCAGCTAATGTTATGCAGAGTGAGTTATATCACATCCGCCTATTCGCCAGTACCATAGCAGATGAAACGTCTCCTCGATTCAACATCACAAAGACCGCAAGCTGAGACCCAGCTCCAGCTTCATATATACAACTGTGAGCATGTGTCTAAATTTGCCCGCCTGTCTCAGAGTTGTATTTTCTGTCACAAGGTACAAACATTTATCTGAGGGTGGCGGAGTTGCCATGGAGACTGGTTCTAATCAGTGGAACACCTGACGCCTCATTACGGTCTCTCGTGACTTCCGATTCCTGTCATTCTCAATTAACTAAGGGAGAGTGCGAAGGAGACACACAGTGAGGAAAGACTGAACAGATGGAAATAGTAAAATGGAAAACTGTCTTTCATTCAGGTCCAGCAGGTTGGGTGATTATAATAAACGCAAACATTTATTCACACTACATGTTAAAGACATGTCTTGCAGCTAATGTTACATAATGTGGAATACAGAATGATTCATTATCTTGGGGACATTTGTATTGCAATTACCACTAATTCCGTCATGCTGTTAATTCTGCATGACTTTGAAGTCTGTGTAAAGGCAGTTCCATGTATAGTTGCTGAAACAAACATCCGTTTTTCACCAGTTTTCCGTTATGTTAGGGTTTTTTATCATTTTCATGTGTGTTATCTAACGTCAGTGCATTTAATGACTGCTCTTGTTTCCTGAGCAGAATCCAGAGCAAAATACACTGGTAACGAGACCCAGGACGTCTCTTATATACAACAGCAGCTTGTAGCTATGACAGCAAATATATGGAGTCAGATCTGAGTTTTCGCTACTGGCGCACATGTACGAGAGACACCTGTCTGGTTGTGACCACCCGCCGGGTGTACCATGCTGCCGGTGATCCCCTGCACAGATTTTGATAAAACCTGTGGTCATGCTTACGCTGTCCATTCTTTTTTGCTGTCAGTGTTCTTACCGCAGAGACATCTGGTGAACACCAAAGAGTCCCACATGACGACCATTGTTATACCATCAGCTTAGAGCTAATTAGCTAACATCAGCTAAAAAGCTATAAATTCCATTGCATGTCATGCAGGCTCATTTATGCTAAATTGTGTGAAAAAGAAACAGACAAAAGTAAAAGAACAAGAACAATGAGTAAAGATGAAGTGAACTAAAGGCTATCACATGATGTGTTAAAATATTTAACACCAGTTCAGTGTGGGCATCAAAGTCTATTTTAGAACTAGAGTTGCGTATGTGCTACCTGACAATTTTAGAATTCCAAAAGTACGAAATCTAATACATAGTCTGATAGCCACCTTGACATTTATGATCACGCTACATCTCCAATTAAATCTATGTGATGACTAAATGGGAAATTTTATGCCCCTTCGTTATTTCCACTGGTTAAATATATCTCTCTTTTTCATCTTTATTACTGTCTTCCACTATCTCTTTCCTATTTTTCTTTCTATTTCGGTCATCATCTGTCTGTAGTGCATGCGGGCCCAGATGTCCATTCTGTGGCAGGTCATTACATGACCACGAGTTTCCTAATGAGCCCATTAGCTGCTTCAGGCCATCCCTTCCTCTCTTACTCACCAATCTTTTCCTTTCTTCTGCTCTACTCCTCCATACTTTCCTAGTTAATCAAATCACGTCCTTCTTCTAAGCCCCAATCACTGAGATCAATTATTACCTCTTTTTTCCATCTCCTTTTATGTCTCTGATCTCTGCTATGTAGAAGTGCACGGTTTTATCCAAAGGATGTGACAGCTACACAGACTTTGTACTCACAGGCTTAAATACTCATTTTCACTTTCCTTTTTCATTTCCCACACGTGACCATTGTTTTTGTAAAAATAGTGACTGAAGCTCATCAAGGCTTTAGCTAACAATTATTTTCACTATCAATTATTCTGCTGACCATTTTCCTGATTAATCAATTAGTTAATTTTTCCATAAGATGGTTAGAAAACTTTGGTGTATTATTCAAATGTCTTGCCACAAGCCCAAAATATTCAGTTTACTGTCACAGATGACTGAGGAAACCAAAAAAATATTCTGTTCCTTCTTCAAAAAAGACTCAAAACCATTAATCCAAATGGTTTTGTGATAAATTTAACTAATCGATTAATGCATTCTAATCGTTGCAGCTCTACATTACATTTTTCTAAATTGTGAACCTGTCACAGCAGCACTGTGCAAAAACATTTAGAGCCAAGAGAGCTGGTTAGGAGTGAGTTTGTCTTTGCAGGAACTTAACTCTATATAAAAGGGGATAAGTCAATTCTTTTGACATGCTGTACCTTTCAGCTTTTGTTCTCAGATGACTGCACAAGCAGAAAAATATTGATGCAGTTGCAGTGCAGATACCAAAACAAGGGCTGTGTCAGGACATTTGTGCTGTGCTGTATGTGTGCAGACACATGTAAGGACAAACCAGCAGCTTCCTTTGTAAATCTATTTCTAATGTAGCTTCTTGTTGCTGCCAATAGTCTCAACCATGACATGCATTCATGTTAGTGTACTGTATGTTGACTGAAACATATGATGCATGCAGTATGTGTGGAGATTTCAGGGTGGCATGGTTTCAGTGCTTTTATATTGTATACTGAAATGCTTCATTTGACAGCTTACAACTGTGTCTGTTTGGGTATCACAGAGACAACCTATTGGAGAAGGTACGAAAACCTTTTTAAAAACATGTGGAAATTGTTGCCTGTTAAATAAATATGTGGTTTGAAGTAGGGCACAGTGCAGTGTTACATATTTTAACCTGGTGGTCATATCATTGGAATGATACACATCAGTCACAGAGCATCTACATGAAGCAAAAAATATGGAAAAGACAGCTTTAGTACGACTCAGGTAACAGGGATTCATTCAACAGTTTCTTTGTAGAAAGGTGTGGGGACCAGATGACGGATGTTATTCTATTTCTACCTGAATATTTTAGTGTTTCTGTTTTCAGCTTGGCAAGTTTTCAACTCAAGTTGACGTAAAGTGTAAAAAATGGAGCCAGTGACGGCAGCTCTTTAACTGCAGTATTTTGGGGGTACTCTATTAATAACACACAGACAGTGTTCATTTCAGGGTTGTGTCTCTTTCAGGACATCATTTTAGACACCTTATTTTATTTTCTCATTTTATTAAGATGTTCTTAATAACAACATTCAACATTAACAAAAAATATGCACGACACTATAACGACTACACAAAAGAAAAATCACACATTACACAACTTGACTCCTCCATCTGTAAGGCTAATGAGGGTGAGTTATGTGATCAGTTTAAAATGTTGTGGAGAAGTTTTGGACTCCTACACATTGACACAGTTATACAACAGTTAAGTCCAACCACGCAGAGAGACTGGCCAACAAACATCCTGCGGATTCCTATCTATAACTGCAGTAAATACCAGGGGTGCCACCGGCTCCCACTAAAAGATCTTGGCCATCCCAGTTAACTGACGCGTTATTATTATTAATGGAAGGACAGGAAGAAAAGGTTGCTCAGGGAGAAAGGCTCTTTTTGAAGCTGACATTTTGCTAGTATACAATTAACAGCAGGACTCTGAGGGGCAGGGGAGCAATCAACACAAGAACCAAAAGAGCCCATAAGGTTTTTTAATTGACTTGTGAAGCCCTTTGACACTGTGCTTTAGAAATAAACTTTCTTTGACTGACTTTAATGATTTTCAGCTCCTCAGCCCACATTTTAAATGTTCTACATGCAGTCTTTAAACTCACTAACTCACTCAGAACATTTGAAACTACCATAAATTCAATTTGGTAAGAGACATTAATCTGATTTCCATCTCTTTAAAGAGGCCATATTATGCCCACACCAAAGAGAACCACTGTCATACAGAAAACTGAACTGGCTGACACAACTCAGACTTGTTTGTATTCAGCCTTTTCTCCCATAATAACTTTACATCACAATGTAAGAAGGGACCAGGAGACCTAGTCTAGTCTAGTCCTCTATCAGTCCACCATGATCATTTTCTCATCATATGGTAACACATCGATCACACAAAGATGTGGACAGTATATGAGCTAATACCTTGTTGGCTGCAAGAACCAACACAAAAGTCTTCATATGAGGATGTGATGAAGACTCAGTGTATTAACTACTTCTAAAACTACTGGTAATCAATGAGGGCCAGTACAAAGCTAGGAACTACTTTGTTGTTGGAAACAGACTTCCTATGCTGTTCATTCCTTATACTGTGAATGCTTTTGACAAGTTTTACTGTTTATTTTGTTTTGTACTTGGTGTTAGCATGCTGCACTGATTCTAGGTTGTAGTGATGTAAAAATGTCAAGTCTCATTTGAGGCCAACTAAATAACAATAGCAGTAGGTCGGAGACTAGTATCTGATTTTTCCCCTGTTGTTTTTTGTGTAACTGCAGCGCTAATGTTAGCTAAGCTAGTGTTAGCTTTGGTGTTCTGTTACAGTAGATGCAGTTTTATCATCTACCTGATTCTGGCTGGTTTCTTGCTTTGTAAAACAAGTGAAGAACACTGTGGGTGCAAACATTCAAACTCTGCATTCATGTTGAACTAGTGAAGTAGAAATAATAATGATAGAAGCAAAGACAGCTCATCTGAATGTTGGGAGGTCTCATTTCTCCTCGCTGCATACACTTAGCCTAAATGTGAATGTTTTAATTCATTTAATTAATGCATTTAGTTAATGCCATCCTTAAGAAAAAATGAGACAACACACATACCATTGATATCAACTGGCTAATGAAACTGGAATTAATTAATTATTAAAATTAATTATTAATTTGGCTTTCATTAGCAGATGCAGCACAATGAACAGGTATTAGGAGGGACAGTCAGGAAGAGAGGGCCAGCGGTGACTCATTCCTGCACTGACATCACTGCCTGTCATTAGCGTCTGACCTTTTACCTTGCACCTTTCCCAAGAGTCAGCGAGCTCAAGAGGCTGACGATTATCCAGCACTGCAGTGACGTCATGGTTGGGTTGCAGGCCCTCACGACTGATCACATGTAGTCATGTTAACATGGGGGTCTATTGTAAGTGGCATTCACAAGGCAAGCTGGATGAATGGCGCATAAAAACAAAGTGAATTGGGGATTTGCATGAAGACGCTTCACTCCAAAAGATCTTACTGCATAGACTTGAAATCATATACATACACATACACACACATACCCGGTCTGACGATTGAAATTATCAATGAAGCACTGGTCTGAAAAAAGAAGACAGATGCAACTGTAGTGCATAATGACTGCACGTTTCAGCGAAAACATTATGCAGCAGAGATATTTTGGTCACAATTCTAAAAGATTTGTTCTAAATTTAACCAACAAAAGAGAGTCTGTCCACTGATGACAACAGGGCTCTCCCTCCCTCCCTCCCTCCCTCCCTCTCTCTCTCTCTCTCTCTCTCTCTCTCTCCATCACGGACACAGACATACACACACAAGCACACGTCAAAAGGTTCAAGAGGGCCAGATTGTAATTTCCTTTAGGGGGTCATGCGGGCATCCAGCAGGATTTGTACGATGACTCACATCTATTTGTCTCATGAAAGTAACTGAATACAAACATGAGAAAGAAGACTGAAACGTCCACTTCAGTTTCTGTAATTATAAAAAAAAAAGAGTGTGGGGGAGGGCATCCTGGTGGAGTCACTCGACCGCGTAGGAAGAGATTTGTGATACTTTCTTCTGATTGAATCAGAAGAAAGGTTGTACTGTATGTCTCCATTTATTTTTAGAACTCTCTAACCAAAGTTAACATTTTACACAGGTCGGGTACTTGTGATGTCTTCTGGTCAGGCCCTCAGACACTAAAACCTGCCAGCATAGCACCCAATGTCTTCCTTAAAGGAATTTTCTTTGCCCTGCCATTCCACATATAGGTATAACCACATTGTCAGATATCATTAAACCATCCCATAACTGATTTTAAGCTATAGCATTTTGTGAACTTGACTGACACAAAGCTGCATGACATCACACAAATCAAACCTCCACTCCACAGTCAGCCTGACATGTCTCTGAACTTCGACTATCTAAACTCTGATACTCCACTTGTTGTGTTGTGGCTTTGTTTATTTTTTATGTACCCAGCATCTAAATCTATGTCTGACTTGCAATTTACGCTGCAAAAAAGCGACACAAAGAAGTTTAATTTGGTTTGTGACTTGAGAGGTTTGAGAGAGAGAGAGAGAGAGAGAGAGAGAGAGAGAGAGAGAGAGAGAGAGAGAGAGAGAGAGAGAGAGAGAGAGAGAGAAACAGACAGAACGAGCATTGGCCAAGAGACTTGAATGAATGAGAGTGTGCGAGCACAGGCCTCGATAAAGGCAGGTAATCAGTAAATAAAAAGTTGTTTCCTGATTGTTTCACAATGCTTACGATCAGCATATATAGACACAGCAGCCCCTCTCACCGCCTGACCACCACATTCTGTCAGACAACCCTGCAGCAGGACATGATCCTGTCTGAATGTGCCCTAAAGACCCCAACTCTATTTCTTTTGTAAACTTAAAATATTTGACAATATGTTATAGGTTATGTAGAATTAAGAGTATGGCTGCGATGACTGACAGGTGACATCTACCCAAGCTCCACGTCTTTACCCATTTTTAGATCAGATGGAGTCAGAGACCTTGTCCATGTTTTAAACAGTCTACGGCTGCAAAAGGGTTTATTGAAAATGAATCCCAGTTCTTAGAAATATGAGCATAACAATCAGGGTTGTCAAAATAAATGAACAACAATCAGCTCACGCTCTGCCTTGCCTGAAATCCAAAGCACCTCCACTAGTCAGAGGAAATAAAGCAAATATGTATAAATATGAATAAAGCATATTCATCTGCAGGGAAAAGGAGCAGCAGCACAACATCACACAGAAAAGTCCAGCACCTCTGGCCCTGATCTGAAGGCTGAAAGTCAGCCAGTCAGTCTACAGATTCTGGTGGCCTGTTGTCCAGTGGTTACAGACAAAACTCCACAGCAGCATTGTGACGGTGAGAGTTTGCCTTTGGTTGTCATATGCAATAGCTACAATTAAAACTAAGACTAACCGTCTAATTTCCACACTGCCCTGTTCCCAGGTCAGCCATTCAGAGGGCTCTTTTCCACAACTTGGATGGGGACGAATTTCTAGCTGCTCTGGAGAGAGATGTTTGATCTACTGATGATGGATAATGAACTCTGCTCTCACTCTTTTATTGTGTCGAATCACAGTGGCCCACTGGGGTCAATTCAATTTACATGGTCCTGTCTGTACACGAGGAAGAAAAGAACATGCTGTTATAATCTTTGAATTTTAGAGTCTCTTGTGAAAATGAACTAGTTCCAGTAGGTCTCGTATTTTTTCATGTGTACAGTACATGCTGGAATATCTCAACCTCAAAGCAGAAGCAAGAAGGGATCAGGCAGGATTATGTGGGACATTGCAGAGCTAATAACTGATTTACCCTCTGCAGAATGTGAAATACTTTCAACCAGGGAAATCAAACTTACTGATGGCCAGCCATCCCTTAAATTTAGCAAAATTAACTTCCAGACATCCAGAAAGTCTTCGTTTACACATCAGGCCTAGATGCAAATGTAAAAATATGGGTGCCTAATAACTAATGACTCTAACGGTAATATTAGTGTCATCAGGAAACTGAATCTGTCTGAAAAAGTACAGCTGAGAGTGATCAATAAGCAGTAACAATACAACATGAACAGGCTGTGACAGGCTAATATCATCCAATATATGGCTCGGCACAATTGACTTAAAGCAGACCGACTTAGGCCCAAGAAAACACATTTTTACTTCTAATTTCTGATTCTGATACCTTCCCATAATATAAAGATCATCCCAGATTTCATTAACAGCTTTTAAATCAATAACAGACAAGAAGATACAGTTAATACTAATATTAATCCACAACTGGACTGACTTTACTCTAACCTTTATTGTAACACTTCCAGAGGATGAGTAGGTGATGTGAGTAAAGTCTTTTATCGCTATATATTTAATTTCATATAATGATACAGGACATTTCCTGGATCTGACAGTTCACTAATGTCTACTCTCTCATGGTTTATTTCAGGATGTCACTCATATAAAGAACTACCAGATTATGGAGTTCATAATCAATGCTCTCTTCAAAACCACTCCCTAATCAATAAAAACCCTGTTTAAATAGGGATAATAATAATGCTGTTCATGACAACTGTACTGAGGGTGAATTTATATACAACTCACAATTCAGAGTCTGGCCTTTGATTGACAGCTGAGTAGCATTAGAGGTGGCTTGTTTTAGTACCAAGACGTCACTCGGCTCCACAGACAATCCACGTTTTCGCCGATTTTTTGATTAGCCAGGAGACAATGGAGGCAGGACTGCCAAGATTGTGGCAACAAGAGCCACCACACTCTGAGTTTCACAGCAACTCTTAAAAATTATTAATTATTAACTCTTAAAATTATGGGTGGCATCATGGATACAATAATATATTTATACCATCTATAAATAAATCAAAATATGATCCACGGTCTTTAGAAAATTAATCTATTTGAGACCTATTACGCGCTCTTCAAGCAGCTGTGTGTGTTTATCGCATGACGCTTCTGCTGTGTCCACACTCATTTGGCTGATCTGAGGCCAGTCAGCTTTCTGACCAGCGTGGAAGCTGTGATTCACACCCCACTGCAAGCCCAATCATCCGGTCAGGAGGGACAACCCCTCTAAGCTTTGGCCAGCACACAGACACACACACACACACACATAAGTAGACATGTCTAAGGCTTAGTAAGACTGGGTTTTGTACAGCCTGTCTCTGAAATTGGTTTCCATTAGCTCCACTGTGATTATTAACTTTCCATTGATGTAGCAGCATAGTCAGAGGCACAGTGACGTCAAGCAGTGTCCTTGACGGAGAAGCAGTGCCCAGTCACCTGCTGAGGAGTTCAACAAGTGTGTGTGTGCGTGCAAGACAGAGACAGGAAGTGAAGGAGACAATGCTTGGGTGTGTTTGTGTGTGTGTGTGTGTGTGTGTATGTGTGTCTGGAGGGAAAGAGAGGAGCGTGTACTTACTGCACAGAGCAATGATGTGGCTGCTGTCTTCGTGGACAAACTTCTTAGTCACTGCTTCCTCCATAATCTGCTTCACCTGCACACAAAATAGACACAATTTGTTCCTGTGAGTGAAATCATTGTCATCATTATTCCAGCAGTCATCACCATGATCACAGCCACAGTAATCTGCATTAGGACCTTAGAGAGATAAATATATTAATCATAAAAGACAAAGTCAATGCGATTGCCAAGGTAATCTGCATCGTTTTCATACACATAAAATGTCCTTTTTGCTCCTGTCTCTGGCTGATATGTAGAGTCAGAGGGAAAATCCAAGATAACATGGAAGCACTGCCCACACTGTTAAATGTCAAGTGATTTTGGGGAAGTGCAGTGCAGAAACACCACAGCAATTAGCACTTTCAGCCAAAGATAGACAGAAAATGTTGAAAAACACTCATTACAGACACTTAATCCTTTCAGCTGCTGCAGCGTTCATCCCAGAAAATATGAATGTGTTGGACCGTATGAACAACATGAATGTGCACTGTGAATTTTACAACAAGCTGCTGCCATTATTTTGATTATTATATCTGTACTAAATGCTCTTGGTGGGATTGTTGGGTCTGTGTAAGTAATATAAAAATTACGGTTAAACCCTGCTCATTATTGATTGAGACACCATGTCATGGACCAAAGAGAAAGAAATTAAACTAAGGTGGTGCGGCTCAAAAAGTGATTTATTTTAATAGACAATGAATATCTACAGCAAAATGTAACAGTAGTTTCAATGTCAGAAGGACTCATGTCATTTTGACATGTTGTGTTGGTGGTTTGAAGCACAACAGCACTGTTGTTGCAAATTTACAAATCTACATAGCCTCTATCTTGCAGATCTGATTCAGATTTTGCTCCAAACCTAGTGTCTATATTACCCATAATACCACTTTACTGCTGTTAGGCATTGCTAGTAGCTGCTGCTGTAGCCTGGAGCTGCTGAGATGAAGAATGGGCTAGAGACGTACCCCCAGATTCTTTTCAAACCTCTGAATTCATAGTCTTCAGCCCCAACTGATCACTTGAGGTAATTTATCAGACTTCATGCTCCCTCTGAGACACTGCAGATTTTACTGTATACAACTCTTTTCACATGTACAGTTACCCCTAACAACTGTAAACACTAGGGATGTAACATTATAACATTGGATAAATTGGTACAAATGTGTGGTGATTTGCACCGGTTTACAGAAAAAATCAATCAAGAATGCTAGGATATGTTTTTTTTAGAAATAGGTTATGTTATCTCAAAAAAAGGTCACTGGTCACTGGTAACGTCAGACGTCAAGTCATGTGACTTACGTCACTACGGAGGTACAGGGCACAGAACGAGGGAAGACATGGCGACGGTAGGCAACTTTGAAACAGAGGATGCACCGAGCGGTTTCAAATCACCTCTGTGGCAGCATTTTGGATTCCCTATATACACAAATACAGCTGGTGAGAAATGGACAGACAAAACCAAAACAGCATGTAAATATTGCATGAGACTGCTAACATATAGCAGCAACATGCAGCAGCATATTAGCCACCACCACAGTGAGAAGCAAAGTAACGTTCCGCCACGTTGTGAGGGGGCAAACCACCCTGACAAGAGGCTTTGCATCTCCTCTCCCCGTACGTGGATTTTGTTGTTGAAGATGACCATGTAAGTTGCACTTTTTATAAGAGGACACAAACTGTTAGAGTTTCTGTAAAGAAAGCACCTCTAGGATTGATGAATAAAAGATGATCTTATTTGGTCATAACTTGCCTGTAGCTCATTTTGATTTAAAAAAAAAAATCATGAGAAAATCGTATTCTGAACAAAAAATCGTGAATCGTATCGAGTTGTGAGATGAGTGTATCGTTACATCCCCAGATGTAATGATAACGTTACATCCCTAGATCTCTAGATCCTCTTTACTGACATTTTGAAAAGGTGTGTTTGGCAGGTACAAGAACTGAATAGACTAAATAACAGTTCCCTATATTTAGCCCTAATTGTCCACCTGACAGGTCACAAACCTTTGCTTTGAAGACTGATCTCCAACTGATTTCTAACTTAGACGTTGTTACTGTCATCTCAGCATCTATTGCAGTTGTAACTAGACCTTCCACCAAGGCCAATAAGAAAGTCTTCTATGATGTGTAAGCAAAACCACGTCTACCATGTCTGTACAACTGACCTATCACACAACGTTAGTGGAAGTGAAAAATCCACCATGTGATTCTGTCCCACTCCCCCAGTTCCTGGGGCAGCTCAGTTGGTAGAGCAGCTGCCCCATGTGTAAAGGTTCAGTCCTTGCTGTGGAAGCCCTGGGTTTGAATCCGACCTGTGGCTCTTTCCTGCATGTCATTTCCTGTCTCTCTCTCCCCACATTCCTGTCAATCTTCAGCTGTCTCTGTCAAATTCCATGAGGTTTTTACATAATCCTGCTGATGACAAAAACATTACCTCCATGTTTGGGTACTAAGAGTAGCAGTGGTATTTAACAACTGCAGCTCTGCTATCAGCAATAGTGCAACACATGTTTAAAAAGGCACATTTTAAACCCATCATGCCTGTGTTATCACTGGCTATTGGCCATATCTGACAATACTACCAACTGTTTGTGCATAGTTATTATCATGGAACCTTTTTGACATAGTGTGTTACAAAAAAAAACAAAAACAAAAGAAATAACCTCTTAACATTGTGACAGCTACTAATAACAACTCTGACAGTCTCGCCCAAACATCCGCACCACTGACTTCCAATTAATATCATGGCATCCCGGAAACATTCAAATGAGTCTTTGGACTGCTATCTACTGTGTCTCTGGGGAAGAGAGCATGAGTGAGTTCAACAACACTGAATCAGTCTGGTGTTCACTTGTCTAAGTTCGCTCTCTCCGTGGAATTAATTGTCGTCAGTAATTAATCCAGGCCCTGTCTGACACCTCTACCTTGTTTGGGTATAATTGATAAACAGGACAAATTTAATTGCTTGCTTGTATGATAATAAAGCTCCAACTACAGCATCACTCAGTTCAAACTTTTTCCCTGTATTACAGAGTCGTGGAGGTTAGAGAACCGTCATGTCTGGGATGGAGCTTCATCAGCCTCATCACCAAGATGAGATTTAGCCTTCAAGTTTGATAATTAAAGTTTTTGGGGTTTTTTTGTGAGGGGTGGGCTAAACCACACACTTTGTTCATCCAGCGAAAGCACACTGATGAACAATAGACTTTGTATTACAGTTACTTACAGTAACAGTACAGTTACTTTTCTCTCCCAATAATTATATATAACAATATATTGAAAATCTTAATCCCTCAGTATGTAGGACACATTGGAATTAATTTGATGTAAGGTTACATGTGGGTACACTTTCTGTGTGCATGCCTGTTCTTAAAAAGATACACAGTGTCACTGACTTTTGTGAGGGAAGGAACATAACTACATAACTTTTGTTCTTCTATTTTGTTCTTTTTTTTATTGCTTTTACAAAAAAAATCCACTCCAGTGGCAACCAATACTTGCCTCCTGTGTGAAGTAGTTAATTCCATAGGGACTTGGCTGAGAGGAGGGAAGCTGGTTCAAGTCCAGCACAGACCACGGTATGGAGCTGAAGAGGTGAGTTCACCCCCTGGGCACTACACCCCTAACTGTTCCCAGGGCACTGTGTGTGTGTGGTTGTCCTTTGGGCGCGTTAATGCACACAGAATGCATTGTGATCAGATTGCAATCCATAGGCCAGACCACACTAGCAAGTTATCTTGCAAAAAGTGATTAAAATATGAATGATGCCCATAAAAGACCACCAGCTACACCTATCAAGATCTGATTATCTGCTGTATCCAGATACAGATCACATGGTAATACCAGCTGGAAATGGCCAAAGGCCACAGCCATAACAGCCTAGCAATTTTTGCATAGACATCTCCCCAAAACTGGAGTCAAAACATCTCAATCACATGCTATGCTACACAACTGGCAACAACAATTCTCTGTCCAGGTGTGTCAGTTAGCTCAGTTGCTACAGTATCCGCCCTCACTGAGCACTCAATAGAGCAACAGAACTCGATGAACCGTTTCAAGATTGTATGAGGTTAAAAGGTTGCTTTCTATTTCAGCTGTAGAGACCCTGGACAATGAAAATTACACATACCCTACCTATAAATCTGCTTGAAAATGCTTATTTCCAGTTGGACTAGTGCCATTAGCCCACAGATCTGGTCAAACTGGATTTTTACCATTCCTGTCTTAACATACCAAACACTCACACACTCCAGGAAGTATGTTTGCATGGTTAAAGAAGAAAAGCTTGATAAAACTAGGCTTTGGAAAAACAAGGAAATGACACAGCAAGTCTGTGCTTACACCAACACAAACTGTACCCTTTATCAAATGACCAAACACAATATAGCAAAAGGTCTAGCCCTCAACTACTACAAGGTTCCATTAATGGAAGACGCACATACATAGTGTATATAAATAGGTCCAAATTCCAATCTAAACATCTGCTGTTCGAGCAGACTTCACTCTGAGGTCATAGTGAGCTCTCTGGAGGACGAATGATTTTCATTCTGTCTCGCTGACTGACCACATCCTCCGCAGAGATGTGCAAATAGATCCATATATTTACTTACAGCTATAACTCTACCCAATGAATCAGAGCCAAGTGATACACATCGCCCAGTCAGAGGGGTCAATACCTTCACCTGCGTGTGAGTGACTGTGAAATTGCATTGATTGTGTTTGGGAATTAACTGGTTTATTAGTGCTGGCTGTCAGGGATTATATCGGGATTGGAGTTTGGTATGTTCCTCGATGCTTGCTTAAGTGTATTTAAAAGGTCCAATGTGTCACATTCACATTCTATTTACAGAATATTGCAGAAATTAAATATAATATTCATAACTCTGTTTTCATTACTGTATAATCACCTGAAAACAAGAATTGTTATGTTTTTATTTTTCTTACCTTAGACTGAGTCTTTTTTTAAGGGGCAACCTCTGCGGCTGGAAAATGAAGCCAATGGGGAAGTGACAAGAACTGCAGTTCCTCAAGTCCACTCCACTTGAGGCTGGCTACAGAACATTTCAAACTCCATAAGTTCCCATGTTAAAATGCCCAACTTCACAGCAGAAATAAACATGTTTACAGCCTAATTTTTGTGTTCATGACCTGTTCAACTTATATTAAGGCTTAAAGTTATGCAGAATTAACAGCGTGACTGTTGTAATTAACTGGTTGGTGCCATTACAGATGGCATGTTTGAGCACCCAAGTGCCCACCTTGGGTCCACCAAGATCCACGTCTGTATTGATGCAGATTAATTAATTAAGAGGCAGCAGATGCAGGACAGACAACATGGCGGTGGTCAGTACCACATGTTTTGAGCTTTAAAACAGTGCATTAGAAACCTGTGGGTGATGTCATACAGCTCTGTCCATTCTTTATACCATCACTGGTCTATATATTTACAGACAGGTCCTCTTCCACAGAGTCTGCCATGCTTCTTCAGAAGCCCAGAATGGCCAAACAAAACAAGTTTTTGTTTTTGTCTGGATGTCTCCTTACAAGGCATGTTTAAGCAGATTGTAGCTTTATTTTAAATATTTATGTGGAGGTGAAAATCTCAGTAATCTCAGTGGACAGTTTTAAGGAAGGGCTGCATCCTAAATTCTGTAGCACAAACAGCCACCATATCTCTAAAGTTATGTGATATGTGCTGCAGCAAAAACATTTTGAAGAAAAAATTAAATGATTCACTGACAATGTAATTCCTTTTACAGATTTGTATGATCCGTTTTGTTATTCTTTACCTTACACTTATAATAAATGGAAAATATGTTTTTTGGTGATACTAGACAAGATTTCAGTTTTTAGTATTATTTGGAGGATTGCTAAAACTCAAACATGAGTGTAGACAGAGTGTGTTGCCATGTACATTTATGATGGCATATGTAATATGCGTGTTGTTTTTAGCTTGTCATATATACACTGATTGATAACTCAGGCAGGGGAGGCAACATGGTAACAGCTACACATACACACTTGCATTTGTTTGCTTTAAGTAAAAGAGGACTTTCATTAACAATTTGTCCTGCAGTAGTGCAAGCAGCTAGTTCCAGACATGACACTAAAATAACAAGATATAGTTGGTATATGTCAAACGGCTGAGTGGAGCTGGCTAACTTTGAAACATTTCTGAGAATCCTGAAGCTAATGGTTTCTGGGAGGAACAGAGGGAAGAGCTCATTAGCTGACTGTCAGTTACATAAGGACACATTTACTTTTCCCTTCATCTCATGGTCATGACTGAGACAAGGCAACAACAGAACATCAACAGGGTCTTCTTTGTGGAAACAAAGGACAGATGTCTTGATGCTAATAAGATGTTCAATCTCCCTGGGAAAGAAAATAAACAAATATATGGCAAACACAGGAGATGTGTAACAGGGGGTTCATTAATTCAGACTGTTTGATGTTCATCTAGGCCAGTATTCACAATTAAGGATTATGGGAGATTACAATCAGGGCAGAAAATTGGTCTTGCCTGAGTTGAGTGAAAATCTGAGCGAGATCAGAGAAAAGAGCACTAGTCTGTTCGGTGGAACAATAAAAGTAGATGAAAAGTTTTCACATGCACACAAACTAATAAAGGACCAATGCAACATAATACAAATCATTATCTATTTATTTTTAACAGGTCCTTATTCTGAGACCCCAAAAGTCTGAAAAGTGTCCCAGTTTGACCAACAGAAACATTTGTCTGACAGCCTGTTATCCCTAAAACAAATGGCCACTGCTCCAATGAAAATGCACACTTTCCCTGCAGTTGCATCCTGTGTATACAGAGTGTATTACAAACTTGTGATAAAAAGGTTATAAATTTGAACCCAAACTATGATCTTTTCCTGAAACCTAACCAAATTGCAACAGTTACTTGAAAAGTTTCTCAGCCGGCTTAATTTTTAAAGTCTGCATTATTGCTAATTTGAGCATGAGGCTAAGAATAATGGGTCCCTCTTATTAATGACATTTGGATCAAAGTGTGTAAAGAACAAACTAGCCTTGGAATCTATTTCCTGTATTCTTGGAGTGCAATCATGCAGCTCTGAACCTCAGCCCCAGTTCACTGAAACTGCTGCTGTTTAGTGCAAGGAGGTGCATTCTTCTCCAGTGGATTTCAGACTCATCAGCAGTCTCACATTGGATCCGTAGTGTTATAGAACTTATCCCCCTAGAAGCCAGAAGCTAGAAGCTTCAAACCATTTAAGTTGAAAGATTAATGGGTTGTCAAAACATTTTGCCATGATGTAAGGTGAGAGCTTGTAAAATAGTTACATCATATATGTTGTGGAGAAATTGCTGAAGTCATGGTGAGGTCAGGAAGGAAGAGCCAGAGTGTTCAAGAGCTCACACTCTCAAAGTACATCAGAAGAGCCTGAGCCGGTCTCACATTCTGCCAAACTCATCCTGGTGGATAGACTTTAAACCCCAAGATAACAGCTCAAATACTGTATGCCCAGAAATAACCAAAGAGAATGTTTTTACCCATGCACGGGTTATTGTCAGTATATTCTAGTCTGGAGACACAGATGTCTGTTTACGCAGACCGGGACGTCAACGGCAATTGTTATGTCTTATGTCTAGGAAGGCAGCGATAGATTTCTTCGACCCTGGCCACCACAGTGTTGAGATAGACTGGCACCTACTGTTCTCAACCAAAGCCAAACAACTAATACTGCTGAGGACCTCAAGGCCCACACGTGACCGTGTGTAACCTAAGGATAGAAAATTCCATAACAATATCAACATCATTTTTTGGTACATGTGCTCTATTCTTTTATTATTAAAGTAAAACAAAAAATGCAAACACACACTGCTGGCTTTGCATCACCACACTGGTGTTTTCAGCTAGTGCTGATTTGATCTGTGTTTAGGTCGAAGGTGTGCAAGGCTGTCAGTTGGATTATATGACTCCATGTGCAGCATAGCTATGATCACTAGTAGGACTGCTGCTAATGATTATTGGCCATATTCGATCCACTGATTCTTTTTTTGATTCATTAATTGTTGGCCATATAAAATGTCTCACATCTATGTCACACCTGGGGGTCAAAACTCAAAAAAAAAAAAATAAATAAAAAATCAGCAAATCAGTGAGCTATCACACAGGAGAAAGAAAAGCAACCATTTCTTGCAAAATAAGAAGCTGGCACTATGATTGAAATGATGAATCAATAATCAGATTAGTTGCTGATTAAACCAATCGATTAATCCGCTCATCATTTCATCAGAGTGGCTCAAACATACAACGCTGCTGGTATGATCCTTTCTAATCACATTTAAGGTGGAGAATCTGCCTTGTCTTTGTGTTCCGCTCTCGTGTTGCATTGCCTTCTCTTCCCTTTAGTCTGAGAAACTGCAATATATTATGGCTCCATCCTAATAAGCTACTGTTAGGCCACAACAGGAACAGGGCCATTAATGAGGTAATTATTTATGCTCTAGCAGGTTGGTGGATGAGGAAGGGGCCTGCAGAGGTGCTGTGGTGACAGCAGACTGAAGAACGAGTTAGTGGAATCAATGTCTTTACTTGTTCTGTGTACACTTGTTGACCAACTGCAGAATTCACACAAAAAAATGGAACACCTAACATTTACAGATACTGAAAACCTGCAATCATTTCCTCTTCTTAAAATTGCTGTATCCTGCGTCGAATCAGTTTCTCCACTTTTCCTCGTCAAGAAAATAGAGTGGAAATCATATAACTCAGAACACAAACTCAGAATACAAAATATCAAGTGGATATCAATGCAGTTTAAAGAGCTGGCACTTGGAGCAGCAGTCATAAAAAGGAATTGTGGCAGGAAGAAATGATTCTGTCCTGGAGGAGGTGTCAGTCTGTGGAAGAAGCAACACTCTGCTGCATAATGATCGAATATTTCTTCAGGGAAGAGGCAACTTAATGTTGTTTAGCTGTGAGTTGCAATATTCCAACCAAGGCAGCCCACTGTAGTAAACAAAGGCAATGGTATTAGAAGAATGGAGGCCTATGGCAGCGGCTTCTAACACTCTGGTCAGAGTATTGATGTTGACTGGACCAGAATAGATTTACTCAGTCTACTTTCTGTTTCTCAGAGCACCAGACTGTAAAATGGTTGCTTAAGGTGTCTGAAGAAAAAAACATGTGCAGACATAAGTCAACTCCTCTGGGCTACATATTTCTGATAAAAACTCAAAGCTTGAGAGTGGAATACGATGAAATATTAACACAATATAAAGTCCACAGATCCATTCCTAAATCTCAAAATCTACAGGCCAGAATGTTGCAGACAAACAGCTTGTCGTATCATCGAACAGTATGCATCTATTTTTGTAACTTTAGGAAGCAAATGATCCCACGATCATGCCAACTTTACTCTGTGACTGTGGGCAAAAACCTTTTTGAGACACAGGATGTCTGCCAAAAACATACTGATTGCAGCACCTCACCTCACTCTCTCCATCTGAGTGTGAAGGAGAAAATATGGTGCAATTATGTAGTTACTCCACATTTCATACCTTAGCTGTGAAGGAGAGAGTTTGGTGATGCTGTTACAGTCAGCTACTACACTGCTGGATGCCAGTAAATGTGACACACTAGTCCTTTAATGGATCTATGTTTATATGTATAGAAACAGCTATAGTGACAACAAATAGTTTGCCAATACATTTAATCATATAAAGTCTAGATTTTGTACTATTTTGATAACTGATTCTCAGTCAATCAGTTATCTTGCTCTTATCATGCAAAAGTGCCAGAAAATGCTGTTTTCAGTTACTCAATAGGGAGAGTCTTTGATTTTTGTATCATAATAAACTAAATATCTTTGCGGTTTGGACTGATAGAACAAGGCATTTAAAGAGTGCAGAAGACCAGAGCTCATTTGGTGGTAAAGGTACTCGTGTTCCACACTTCTTTTCCTCATATTTCTGGTTTGGAGTCCCATTCTCAGTGTTTTAACCATCCATTTACCTCCACTTACTATCTTGCCGTCACATTTTAATTTGTAGCTAGTCATGGATGTATGTGCGCTGCGAGCATGAACATAACCACATGGCAGGCTGATAATGAAACCAAATATTACCAGAAATGCAGGAGAACTTGTTATAAGTTACATTCCAGTGATCTCAAAGTTTATTTTAATTTGAAATGATTTAATTTTGCAGTATAAAGGTGGGAATCCTCTTGCGAGTGACTGATGACACATGCATGATGTGTGTTTAAACTTAGCAGGGCCTCTACTACTACTCCATTTTCCATTTTAACTTTTTCATTTTGATTCATCATCACCTGTTGGAAAAATTGGATGACAGCATACTCTACTGTTCTCCAGGGAAATAAATAGGTAAATAAATTGTTGTTGCAGGTTTTCCCTAATCAAACACCTGTTACAGCTCCAGGATTTCCTCTGAACAGAAGGTGCACTTCTTGTGCTTATTAATGAATATTAACATAAAGCTTTCATCCGTGCGTGGGTTGCTGCTTTAACCGTCTTATAAATAGAGGCACCTCTGTACATATGAGGAAAACAAAAGGATCCTGATTGTAGCGAGCGAACACAGAAAGAGACCACCTGACAGGGCCTCCTCACTGCTGTGTTATTAATCGCCAACTGATGCAATTTAACTTCTTTGGGAGCTGCTAAAGCTTTCAGTTGCCAAGCAATACTGAGATAGCTGAGTGCTGCTTAAAGAGACAGGGAGCTCTAAACCAGGAGCCAGTGGAAGCATCTCACCGCACACTTTACCAGCATCTCATGGATGAACTGTGGCCAGTCACCCCATTAATTTTTATACTGGATACACACAGGGAATACAGTAACCGTCTGTTACTGAACAAAATGATGCATTTTTGGGCAAAGTTTGCAAACCAACAGATCAATATTGTTCTCAAGGAACAGCATTATGTTCATGGGAAGTTGATCTCAGCCTAAAATCAAATTAGGTACCTTAGTTTTGGGTTTTTCTGATGTTCAGAAATATTTGAGAGCCTTCAAAAAATGCAATCTGAGCTCCCCTAGGGCTGGTCTGAATGGAAAAATGGAAAGGTATCACCAAATACACTAAGCAGACAGATCAATATGACCCTGGACAAAGCTCTAACTCAGGAAATATCACACATGAGAGCCAACATGTAATGGGAACTGCATAGAATCTAAAAGTCAAACACAAAGCTGCAAAACTTTACAAAAAACACCCCGCCACTGAACCACAAAGCCATTTTCTTTAAATGTTAACAACCGGGAAACATTAAGAATTTATGCTACCAGAGCACGAGTCACCATGACCGGAGGTGCGTTTAAAGATGCAGCTCAGAGCGTCAACACATGGAGTCAAATGGCCCAGTGACCTAAAAGATTGCAAGTTCCTCCTTATTTCCCTGATGGTCTGTGTTTAGGAGACGTGGATCCCCACATGCAGACATCCTGAGGACTGAAGCTATTTCCAGCCCTACAGACATTGTGATGATTCAATTATTTAAGAGCCAAAACATGTGGGTGACTGTGGGATGGCTGGAGGAGGACAGAGAAGCATTTAGCCTAGATATTCCAACTGAATCCTCACAGTGAAGTGTGCATTAAATGAACTCTGAACACAACGGAAATTAATGAAAATCTGAATACCAGATTTGGGAAGTCCTAGACAAGCAGTCAGGTATCCAGTTAAAACTGCTGTACGGCTCTGAGGCATTACATGTCTCGAATAGAATCCCTGGTCCGTTCCTGCAGGTAAACACGCTAAACATACACAAATTGCTGGCTCTGGATAGGGCCTCTCTTTATCTCATGTGTCACGGCTACCATAGAAGAGGGTGGTTTGCTTTCGGTGCTTCTAAATGTGTAAATATACTATGTGGCTGTTTTGTTGACAGCCAGTTTGCACAGGATGTTTTATTCTGAAAATCAACCAGATTCTCTATGCCGTTTTTGTGTCTGACTTCCTGTCAGCTTGAGCTGCTCGGTGCAGATTGATGTGGGCTGCTTGGGAGTCCATCAAAAATAAAACAGTCCTCTATTCCCTGCGGAGACCTGCTTCTGGGACACTTCTGAGCAGGACTGCGGTGGGGCCGGTGGGGATTGAAACTTTGACTAGAACTGCTGCGTATAGCGTGTCGCATCCATGTCCATGCGTGCCCACTACATGGGACTAAATCCAGCACACTGCTCCTTTAATGATCACAACTGACTCTCCCTATGTGCAGTGGTAAGAAGAATATTTAATAGGTACAGATCAGTGTTCCTGCCTTCAACTCGGGCTCGACCCTTGTTTGAACTTGGTCTTGACCTGGACTCTGATTCTGACTTAAGTGTGGCTCACTATAACTCTATAAATCTTCAAAATGAGATCACTGCCAATAGTTTGCCTGCCAGTGAGCTGCATTTGTCAGCTATGTCAAAGTGCAGGAGAATATTTAAGGGGAGACAAACACCGAACAAGTAACCAGTGTACCAGTTACAGTGTACTTAATGAGTTTCTACGACTACCTTTGCAGATTTGCAAATGATTGCCTTTTATTCAAGTAAATACAGCATGAAAAAGATATTCAATGATAAAACTAATAAACTATTTTGTTTTTGTAACTCCTTCTGAATTTGATGCCTGCATCACATTTAAAAAATCGTACTGGGGCAACAAAACTGTTAAAGTTGTGGAATGCTCAAACACACCTGTTGAGAACCCATAATTGGATATGAAAGTGGCGTCTTCGAAAGGTTCAGTTGTTCACAAGCAAGTATGGAGCTACGTTTCACCACTTTGTCGACAGTTTAAGAATGGTTCTCAGTGCAAAAATGCAATGCATTTCACAATGCAGAATATTAATTAAAGGATAATAGAAGAAGGTAAACAGTAAACACAGTTCATCTCCAAATACGTAAGTTAAGACCGGCCCATGTAAAAGAGAAAGACAGACATCAGCAACATTCAGAAACCTCTCCAACTTCTCTGGAGTCAAACTCATCTGAGGTTGACTGACAGAAAGGGTGCTGTAGTCTGATGGGTCCATATTATAGTCTATGGAAATCATGGACATCATATCCTCCAGGCCAAATTGAAATTTTACACAGTGTCTCAATTTTCTGGGAATCAGTGTTGTACCTTAAAGTGCACTTTATATGAATATGTCACAGAGTTTGTATTTTAATGCACTTTGACCCCTTTAGACTTTCTATCTAATGCATCTGATAACATTCATACATAAGGTCAGCTCTGTGGTTGTAGTGAAGCACCGAGTGAGAACTAACAAGGTGTCACTGGGTCAACGTGATGCTTTACATCTTGCAAAGAACACTGATATAAAAAAAAAATGTCCGGATATTTTTAGCTCGACCTTTCCCCTCCATTCTAGTGAAAGAAACTACACTAACGTGTGCACACACCGAGGTACAGTCAGTGAGCCACACCTTGCCACATTTCAGTCTCACAATCAAGCCTGCTTTGATTTACATTGACACATCAGTGCAGGGAAATCGCTCCAGTCGTGGCTCACGGGTAAAAGGCGGTGCGAGGGACTACAATGGGAGTGGGTAGAGGAGGTTAAAGGAGTAATGATTTATTCCTTGCTGGAGAGGTGGGAGACATTCATCAGCAGGAACAAAAAGAAGCCTGTAGCTGTGTGTGAGCTGCTGCTGCTGCTGGAGACAGGCTGCTCAGAGGATGCTCAAACACTGAACACACACAGGAATTCTGCTTTTAACGGATGACTGGAGCTTGTGAAACATTGTGGTTTATAATAGATACGTGTAAATGTCACAGCTGAGGTGCACATGAGATGCTTTAAAATATATTTCACTTAAGATATGGCAAATTTAAACTTTTGTATTGCATTGTAGGGATATTATAAAGGTAGTATAGCAGTTTCCAGTCCAAACAGTGATGTAGTGAGCTGAACCAAATGGGAAGTGTTATCCAAACATATTAAGTCTGTAACAAAGGGACGGGTTCGTACTGAAGGCAGGTTCGATCCATTTATTCACCGTCACTTTGGTCAAACTTAACGTTTTCAAACTGAACGCAGCACGACAAACCCGCGAAAAGACACACGCAAACTGCGCACGTGAACGCAACACTTCCAGCTTCTTTTTTTTTTTTTTTTTTTTTCGTGAACATTTTTAAATAAAACGATAAAAATTAACAATGAGCTCGACGGGCCGCTCGTCTTACCTCCCGTTTGACGTTCCATAATAATTTCTCCTTGTGGTCTTCCTCCGTGGAGCCCTCCATGTCTGTCCGTCCGTCAGTCCGCGGTGTGCACGACACAGGTCTGTCTCTCTCTCAGTCTCTCAGTCGACACAGTCGGTCCGCTCTCCCCGGCCTTTCAGGACCCTCTTTGCTTTTTATTCCTCGGTTTCCTTCTTCCCCCTTTTTCGCTCAGCTGGACTCTGACGCAGCCGAGCAGCTTGACAGCGACGTCAGAAGAACCGCCTCCCCCACTACACTGATCAATGGAGGGGGGTAAAAAAAAGAAAAGAAAGCCTCCCAGCATCCAGCCCCGCCCCAACCTGCAGCCTCTCAGCATCCAACACACCAACCTGTAGAGCCCAGCCAGATATTTTTAGCATCTCATCTTTACCTCCTCTCTCCTGGGCAAGGAGAGTGTTCCAGCAGCAGGGGAGCTGTTCTCCTGTGACATGAAGAGGTGTGAAATGTTGGGAAACTGTTTGGAAGAGCGTTTCTTGAGCAGGCACCTCTTCAGTGAAGAGATACTGAGGAGACTGTGTGATGCATTTGATGAGCTCATTAAAAATGCAGCTGATTTAATGACTTCATTCATAAGCTTTGCACAACAACACCAGCACAAAGAGACCACAGCTCATCCGAAAGCCTTCTAAAAATAGCTGCTCCGTGAAGCTGACCATGCTCAGTGCTCATGCCAGGTTGGCCTACTGCAAAATAAGTGACGTCAGGGCAGCGTGATATAGAATAAACCCACCCCACCCCCCCTCCTCCTCTGTTGGAGTCCGTCTTCAAACCTCCTGCTTGTGCCTCCATGTGGGCTGAGGGTGCACCTGCAACCACCACCAAGAGCCACGTCATCAGCACAGCTTTCCCCCGTAACAACTATGCATTTTGTCTTTGCACAGTAAGTTGAGTGATTGGGATTGTAACCGTAGTCAGAGTCTACAGAGAAACACACATGTGACACTGATTCTGTTTACACAAAGAAACAGGTCAGGCAGGAAGTCTGAAAACACATTTACAGCCGGTTAGTGATGACCAGATTTCTCCCAGTTTATTAACCTAAGACTGGAAGTCTGTAAGACTCTTCTTACTGTGCACATGTGCCTGAATTTGATTGTAGGATTACAAGTAACAATCAGAAACAATGAGAGATTTTCTCAATTAGTGTAGTTGTTGTGAGGTATGTATGAATGTTTTAATGGAGGACAATTTCCAACCTTCGTGGATGATCGTGTTTTTCCTCTGTGGGAATGGTCTCTCTTTTCTCTGGAACAAGACCTGCACCTGTTGTCTTAGCTGTGTGCTCGGCTCTGTTGGCTCTAGTTAGCAGGCCTTTAAGAGCACATTGTGCAAATGTTTGCAATTTGTTTGTCCCTTTTTTTCTCCCATAAGCAAAAGACAAGAGGCTGACAGCTCCAGAACAAATAAAAGCAGAAGAAGCAGTTATCTAATGGAGGTTATCTGATCCATGTTTAAGAGTTCCATCGCACGCAGGCTCCAAGTGTACATGCATGATGGTGTACAACTGGGTGTCATTGCTCTGTTAAAATCCTGACTTAACTTAACCATTTTACTAAATATAGTCTGAATTTTGAAATTAAGAATCATTAATGTACAACCCCAGTTCCAATGAAGATGAGATGCTGTGTAAAATGTAAATAAAAACAGAATGCAATGATTTTCAAATCTCAGAAAACTAGTTCATTTCCGATAGAACATCAACAACGTATTGAAACTGAAACATTTACTTACTTAATAAACATTTATTTATTAATCTAATTAACTGTCAAATGCTCCTCCAGTTGTTTTTGATTTGTGCCGTATACTTTTCCAGCCTTTTGTTGTCCCTGTCCCAACCAATGATTTGCAAATCATTGCATTCTGTTTCTATTTACGTTTTACACAACGTCCCAACTTGGGGACGGGGGAAGTGGAGTTGTATTATTATCATATAGTCATCGTTGTCAGTGGAGTCCACCTGTGTATAAGCTGCCCTCACTCACAGGAAACAGTCATTTTCTATCTGTAAAGTATGTCACTCAGTCAGTTCACTCAGGGAAAGAGTCTCTCAAGGAAAAATGAGCCAGATGAAGCAGCTGCCCAACCCAACCGCGACTGACGTCTCCTGTTAGTCCAGTTCAAACTGTAGATTTTCTAATTATAGCTGCTCACTAAAAACACAACAAAGACAAGAAAAAGAGTTGAATAACAAGAACTTTATCTTCACATCTGGAAAAAAAGGCATCACAGTAAACTGCATTCAAATGTGCAGCGGCTCTCAAACTTTCTAGCCCTCTTCAGAAGCTGATAACATTCCACGCCCTCCATCAATCTACAACTTTTATTAGTCATCAACAATGATAGGATTATTGTATTGTAGTGAAATCAATGTCAGCATCAGCAAACTCCTGTTTGTTTAATTTCCTGTACATAAATCATTCAGCTTAGTTTCACTCCATATTTTACCCTTTTGCCCACCCCGAGTTTGAGAACCACTGCGAGGCACCAGACTAGTTCATCTTTGGTAAACAACAGGCTGTTGTAAATGTGTATATGAAAAATATTATCTATAAATATGAAACATGCTCTCCTGCTGATCTAGAGTTTAAGTGCTATGATTGGAACAATATTTTTTTCTAAGAAATAGTGCATATTAGTGATTTTTTCCTCCACTCCTAATCTATATTTCATAGAAAAAAAAACTACAGTTCTCAGGATATTTGAAGTAGCCACTCTGAATCCTATGATAATAATTCATAAATTATGATGGATAGAGTGGACAGCATCACAAATATCTAGAGTAAAAAAGGCAGCATCAAGCATCAAGGCCACATTTTCTCACACAGTGGTAAAGAAAGTAGGATAACAATTCAAAAGAAATGTATGAGCGTCAACACATTTCATGTTCAAATGTTCGTCATCAATGTGAAAGCTGAAGTCTGTCCCGCGCTTTGTGGTTTCGGCCTCAGTGTCCCAGTGGCCGGTCGTCATACGTGCTGTACCTCTTGACGTGGATTCGACGGACGCGCTCGCGAAGCTCAGCTCCACCAGGCCCCTCCTCTTCCTCGCTGTGAGAGCCGCAGTTAGTGTAGCTCCGGCGCGTGGCCTCCAGCAGGGAGTTGTCAGGCAGCGGCATCGTCTCGTACAGCAACGTGTTCAGAGTCTCCTCGTAGATGCGAGCTTCAGGGAACTCCACCTGAGGTAGGAAGAGACGGACAGTAAATACACATGATCATTTACAAGTCAAAGTTACATGTTCTGCCTTCACTCATGCCTACAGCCTGGGCGTTCAAGTAGGTAGGTAGGTGCAGTACTGGAGACTACTTTGTAGTCAGCATTAGCGATCTGAATTTAATGCAGGCTGCTACAAGTAGCCAGTGGAGCTCGATGAGCGCAGTGACATGTGACCTTGTTACCGCGTTTACTCTGGCGCAGCCTTACTCGTCCTCACCTTGGTCTGCTTCTTCTCTGTTGCGTAGACGATGGAGGTGCAGCAGACCTCGGCCAGCTTGCGACCCTGTCCGTAAAAGGACCAGCAGCAGATCTCGTCTCCGATCACGTCTTTGATGAAAAGGACGCGGCCGTTGAAGCTGAGCGACAGCCTGTCAAACAGCTCGATGTTCTTCAGCAGGTTGTCGTCTGAGTTGCTGTGGAGAGAAAAAGCAAACTGCTGTGGAGAAAGTGCTTCATCGTTTACTCCACTCTGTAGCCTGCAGCTCGTTACTTCATTAGCCGGAAAAATGGGCGCTTCTCTCACTGAGTACTTTGAAGAAGAAATAAATCTATTTTCTCTGTAATAGTGGAAGCGGTGGGGCCTCTGGAGGAAGGCGATCTTACCTGGTGTAGGAGTACTTGTTATTGCTTCTGTTGTACACCAGCTTCACCACAGGCTAAGAGAAGGGAAAAACTGATTAAATATCTTCATTGCTTTAATGTCCAATATGAATTCATATCAAGCTGGCATCAGTAATTTGGCAGGAATACTTTGACAAGAGAGCAGAAAATTCACATCCCCATGAATATTTCACAAGAGAACAAATAAAATTATCAACAACTAATCCAAAGAGCAGGGGATGTATGAGCCAAATACATGGTCGCAATGACTAGAATGAAACTGTTGGTTCCTGTGTGTACAGCAGGTGGTATTATGCAATTATCAGAGGCTCAGGCATAAAGGTAAGAAGTCATCAGGTTTTGGCTCCTGGAAGGGGAAAAAAAGGTTTTTGACCACTGTCAGAGTGTTTGGGAAATGCATGCCCCAATGGATAAATAAACTATTTTTGCTATATTTAAGAACAATGCATGGACTTTTCAGTGCAACACACAGTGCATGGGTCATTTGAGGAAAGCTAAACACATCAACCAGGTCACTCCTCAGTAGCTTAGGGAGAACGCTGAGCTGTTTAACAGGGTATTTTCCAGTCAGGGCTGTTTCTAGCTGGCTGGGGACCCTTGCTATTTGGGGGCCCCTATTTTGTCAAACTCTGAAGGAGAGATTCCTAACCTTTTCAGATGATCTGTGGCAATGCAACAGGCTGTTACATTTTAAGAGGAAAACAGGCTGGGTGCATTAATAAATACAACAGGTGCAGCATGTTTAGGTGTTTCAGGTAGTAAGAAAACATTAACCTTGTCTGCAACCCCTTCAGCACCATTTTGGATCAGTTTCTGTGATTGTGGTATGTATAACCACAAGTCTGATGTTTGAGGCCACTGCACAAAATCAGCAAAAGCTATTATCTGCTATTATTTTGATGCCATGATGCAATTGTTAAGGGTGCCTAGTGTTATTCTGCTCACTTCAGTGAATGGCAGGCAGCTATCATTCATGCTGTCATACCTGTAGGCAGACGTCACTCACTGAGTGACAGCCCTGCCCAAAGATGATTTGACTTGATTACCCCACAAACAGAAGTCACAACCTGACTATCACAGCAGCTTAGTTTTGCTAATTATCTATAAAAAAAAAAAGTTCACAAGTGCTTCACGCAACAAATGAGGAGAAATTATTTTTTAATTCTCCTCAAGTACATATATTGAGGATGAACTTGGGGTCTCCTGGTGGCGATATATTCTGGATATAGCAATTAGCGGCTGTTTCTAGGTCCATGTGTGTTTTGGTTATTGGATTTTCCGTTCAGAAAAGGATATTAAAAAATAAAAAATGCCAGAAGTTGCCATTTTCAAAGTAAGAGTGCATATGAGGCCGCATATTTCAGGTAAAAAACTAAAAATAACTAGTAATAAGAATTTTACCTGAAATATGCAGCTTAGTTTTTCTGCAGTCATGTCCTCTTCCCTGAGACACACTCTTTTATTGTTTCGAAAAACAATGTACTGATCCATGTCCATCAACTTTCACAGCAGCGCTCTCAACAACACCATCCTGATATGCGCCTTTACTTTCTCACCTTAACATCAACTTCCTGTCAGACAATATGAAAAAACAGGTTGTTTCTGTCTTCCAGTGATTTTATCTTTTGTTTTTAGAAAGAGGAAATAGAAATCTTTTTAAAGTTTTTAAAGTTTTGTTTATCCCTTCCCGACCCTGATAAAGAAAAATATCTTGAATTTTATTTTTTGAATTTTAAATTGAAAATCAATTTTTTTTGTTTTTTAATATCCTGAACCAGAATCCAGAACATACACCTTTCCAGTAGTAACACAGCACAGATCCAAGAGAAATGGGTTAGACATATTTTCCAGCTATGGTCTGCGTTTACCTTGGCAGAAGACTGGATGAGCCTCTCCTCTTCTTTACTAGACGTGACCACAGGTATAACACACAAGGGTTGCTCTTGATTGCCCTGTCAATCACAAAGCATCATAAACTGGGGGTGAGTGGTATCATATTTAAAATGTGTTTTTTAGGCCAGGAAGAATAATTTACAACACTACAAACACATTTGACTCATTATTCGTGTGTGCATCCATCACTGAGGGAGGTTTAAAGCAGCCAGAGGCACAGAGAAATGTTAGAATTCTTGGGCAACTCTGCTGCCTACACATTTCCAACACAGTTAGAATCAGACGAGATAGGTTTGTAAAACTTTAGCCTTTAGCATGCTGCAACAAATAAATAAAAAAAGGCAAAAGCAAAAGCAGCAGCTCCTAATTCCACTGTTTTAGGAAGTTAATCTCATGCACCACCTCTGAATTACAAGGCTATGTCATGTTTGCACTGCAAGCTGCTTACACAGAGTATACAGTGGACCTCAGAGGAGGCGGATTGTGCGATGTCCATTCATAAACTACTGGACATGATGAATGAATGGATGGATGAAGGGCAGCCAGTAAAGCTTACAATTAAATGTCTTGCTGCCACGCAATCTTAACAGATCCTGGAAACCAAAAGAATGTGTAAAAAAGCCCAGCAGACATTCCTGTGAACCTGTCGGTATGGTGCATATTCACTGATACTGAATGGTGCAGAAAACTTTAGCCCAGAGGTAGAAACAAACACACTCCTCTCCATATTTCAAATATCAGTCAGTGTGGATGTGACTGACCTGCAGGGTGTTTTGACAAAGTTCCACTAGGCCCTGGATGAGGTAATACTTTGCCTCAGCCAGCAGCTCCTGGACAGCCTGGCGACCTTTGGGTAAGGTGACCGTGCCGTCGCGCAGGAAGCACAGGATGCTGCCAAAGTGTTTCCCACTGCGGTCGATCAAGATCCAACCTGAAAGGAAAGAGCAGACCTTGTTGAGAAGATATACATTCAAGCACAATACTGTGGAAATAACCAAGTTGGCAGAATATACTCTTTTTAGCGAATGTGCTTGTGTTTACCTTCTTTGTCAGTGAACACTTCCTTCTTCCCACTGAACATGGCTTTCAGCAATGTGTTCTGCCTCGTCAGCACTTGCAGCGTGGTATAAAACAGATTCCCGCCAACGTTGAGTCGAACATACTTGTTGCCTAGGCCCACTGCTCCTCGATAACTGCAGGTCTTGGTCTTGGGACAGGCCAGAGGAGTGGGTGGAGAGGTGCAGTTGGACTGGCTGTGATGCTGGGGCAGGCAGCTGTCCCCTGACATGTCCCTTTGGAGGTAGATGACCACCCTGCAGACGGAGGTCCGAAGGTCCCCCGCCGTGGTGACAGCTACTCGTGAGGCCGCCACAACCTCTCACTGGTCCAGATCATTCCTGGCAAAAACACAGAGCTGTGAACTGAAGTCAGTGTTGACAGAGATTGTTTAACTGGTAAAGCAGGAACCCCAGTGGTTGAAGGCTGTATCACAACAAAGAGTGGAAGCCACCTACCCCACTGTTATCTTTTCCTCAGCTCCCTTTCACATTAAAAGGAATGTGGCTGGGCAGGAAACTAGAGGGGCAGGGTGGGGGCACAGATCAATGAGTAAGGACAAATTATGACCAAATATACAGCAGCAAAAATGAACTAAAGTGATGTGAAATGTGATGCTGGTAGTGGTCCCAGCTCAGTTGAGCATGTTATGTAGCACATTTAAAAGTGTCTGGATAAAGACGCGGACCGGTGAACAACAGCTAACCTAACTTACATTACCTAAAGCAAGTTAACTCGCTGTCACGTGATAAATTAATAAGTTATCTTCGTTAACTATTATTGAGCCAACAGCAGGCTAGAGTTTAGCTCGCATATCAGGTTCGGTCGTACACAGACATATAGACAGAAGTCCCTTTGAAATGAGCCCGTTTTAATATTTTATTGTTTGCAGGCATATGGCTGAACACTGTTCAAGGCTTCTTAACTAACTGTGGTCCTCTGTTCAATTCGTCTAATCCGTACTTTAAGATTAAATGCTTCATGACATCAAATATGACTGTAAAACTATGTTCCCTTTGCCTCACTGTTAACGATACCGCTACTTCCTGCGTGGGTGTGTTTTGCTAATGTTAGCAAATGTTGAAGAGGGTAGCCAAACTTTCACACAGAGCCCGTGCTAAAAGAGTGCTAAAAGCTTTACTGAACTTTTAATTCAACACACACCGAACGAGTCTTCATGTAAAATAACACTCAAACATTTTCTCCAGGTGTGTATGCTCGTCTAAACTGAAGTTACGTTAAATCGCCAGATTTTTCAATGGAGTACGTCACGTTCTCGTCCCCAGCTCTATCCAGCAGTGAACAACACGTAACTGGGCATCAGTTTACGACCTTTGGCGTTCACTCACCGACCTGTCCGTGCTGCCTTTGTGTGTTGTCAGATAACCATCCACCGTATGACTGCTTAACTTCACCTGTGTCGCCGCGGGACAGAAATCCGCGATCAGCTGATCAAAGATTTGAGATGTTAAAACAAGTAAAGTTTAACTCTCTACCCCTTCTTCTTTTACGGATGAGGCTGTGTGTTTTGAAGAAGCAGAATGCTGCCCTCTACAGTCAGTAACACACATTGCGAGCCAGAACAGTTTTTTTTAAGTTAAATGTTATACTTCATCATATAATATCACTGTATAATATCACTATAATCACAATAATATCACTTTTCCATGTTTCATGAATTTTACCCAAAAGTTGAATATCTTATATAACTTTTTTTGAACGGTGTATATTTCATTTTGACAGCTGTACATTGACATAACTGTTATTAGAAGTACATTAAATAAACAATATGGAAGGTTTCATGATTTCTTGCTTTCAACAATATTCTGCATTTATTATTATTATTATTATTATTATTATTATTATTATTATTATTATTATTATTTGTTGTAGTAGTAGTATACCAATATATAGGCTGTTGATTGGCTGGGGTACCATATAAATATAATAAAGTTATTCTTTGATGTGTTGTATGTCGTCAGGTCAGTTCCAGGAAGCAGCTTTACTTTACTGAGTTATCTGGATAATGAATAAAACCATTCCCTTAAATCTGGAACATAATTTACTTATGCAAATTTAGGAAGGTGGGCAGTAATTCACAATTAGGCAATCAGCCAGTCCCCAGTAGTTTTGATTTAGAAAGTTAAACATTTTTGACAGAAATAAAAAAAAATATATAACTTAGTAGCTCCTTTTTTGACCTTTATAACTCATTATTTTGACTTAGACTCTTATAATTTTAATTTGAAGTCTTCTACAACACAGAGAGGCTTGCATATTTGCTGAAACACAAATAATAGATTTACCGGTAAAATAAGTGATCTTTTTTCAAAACTTTGACGTAATGAAGGCCACACTTTCAGAATTCCCAATCTTACGGCTTTATCCAATTTTCACTGCCGTTCTGTTCTCAACATTACGGTATACAATCGTATTTCCGTTTTCCTTTCAGAGTAAAAGCCCCTCAACTTAAACTGAGAAGACTTAGATATCTCCGTTGTCGTTTGATTTTGCTCTGGACATTGAGAATGATATAGGAGTAAAGAGTAGTAACAGTTGACTGATCGATCACAGCCAATAATCTGATTTGTAAAGCCACCCCCCTCACATACATGCGCGCGCGTGCGCGGGCAGCAGCATTTGGTTTCCCTGGCAGCGGGAGGAGGAGGCGGAGCTTCTTCGGCTGATGGTTACTTGCAGTGCCACATAGCCACACAACACAGTCATCTGCGCTAACGGCGATAGCTGCTTAAACAGGTGAATATGGCGTTTATTATCCACAAAGTATCTGGAGACGGTTTAATATAGTGTTAGCTATCCAAGGAACACAGTTAGCCTTAACAAGGGTAGTGTGTGTGTGTCTCTCTGTGTGTCTGTGTCTCCAATTAGCTTTTGTCAGCAGGTTAGCCAAATGGAGCTAACTGGCTGAGTTAAGTTAAGTCATTTAGGTTTGTTCATAAATATTAATTTCCACAGGTATGAAAAGTATGTGAACCGACTCAGCTGTTTGATACTGTTTTCATATTTCAGACTAACGTAATATTAGTGTTGTGAAGTTAACGTTAGCGTTAAGTCATTATCACACATATGGTAAGCTAATGTCAGCCACATAAACATACCGTCAGCTGTTGTAGCTGCAGCTAAGTGTCTACCTAACGCCACACAACGCTACACGTTACATTTGACACACGCGAAGCTCTACTGTTAGTGAAAAAGGTGAAAAACAACTCGCGGGCTCTTCTCATCATATGGTGGTTTGCCATCGAAGGTCATAGTTCAATGAAATGTTTATTTAGGATCAACATGAAGGTCGTATGATGACGTTACAGACACAAACAGACACTAACAGACACACTGTCAGCAGAACAGATAGTGTCACTGTGTGATAGTCTGATAGCAAGTCTCCTGTCAGCACCACGTTATCAAGCCTGTGGATTTGTGTGTTATGTAACAGACAGTTACTACTGCATATGCTGTAATAGAGGGCTTCTTATTAAATATTATATATATTTAAATTGTGTTTTTCCATCCTCTGACAGGGGCCTGTGGCCATGGCTAAAGACCCATTAGCCGAGGCAGGCTTTTATTTTGATGAACTCAACAAGCTTCGGGTACTGGAGCCTGATGTCAGCCAGAAGACCTCAGAGCTCAAGGAAGAGTGTAAAGAGTTTGTGGACAGTAAGCGCTTTTTGATAGGTCCATTAAGCTGTGCCTGTCCCCCTCCTGCCTGCTTTATAAATATGTGTTCTTTTTGCAGAAATTGGACAGTTTCAGAAAATAGTGGGAGGTCTGATTGAGCTGGTGGATGAATTGGCAAAAGAAGCAGAGACAGAAAAGATGACGGTAAGCTTAGTATTTCAAACTGAGTGTCTTATATCGTACATATGCTAAAGCTATGAAACACCTGTATGTGGTCGGACTCTCCTACTTTAGGTGTTTAGTTGTGTAATCATTGTTCTGTGGTGTTCTTCTCCTTCAGGCTATCGGAGCCAGAAACCTGCTGAAGTCAGTTGCAAAGCAAAGAGAGGCTCAGCAGCAGCAGCTTCAGGCTCTCATAGCGGAGAAGAAGATGCAGCTTGAGAGGTAAACAGTGTGTGGGTGCATACTGTCATCGACACAGTGCTGGTCTGTGCAGGATTGTGTCCTGTTCCTTTAAATCCAGCACACAATTAAAAGCTGGCCAAAGGTCAATTCAAAAGGTTGGCCCGAATGTTTGTTGCTTAGGTTGAATAAACACTAACAGTCAGTGGATTAAGATAACGCTGCCCTGCCTGATATATCCCAGTCCACCACTGCATCTCACAGCATTTGATTAGCAGGTGATAGAGGTCCGTGTCACACCTGCTGTGTGCACTCCATTTAAACATGTTACCCCATCTCTGCCACTGTGTAATATACACTGTTCACAAAAAGTTCAGGATATTTGACTTTCAGGTGAAATTTATGGAAAATGTAAAAAGTTCATGCTACACTGATATTATATCATGAAAGTAGGACATTCAATTAAGCACCTAATGATCATTTCTTCATCTCAAACAATTTATTGAAACAAAAGCAACAACACAATAGTGGCTTGTATTCCACAACAAGAGAATTCAATGTCTCAATACCTTGTCATGTGACCTTGAACATCCATTAGAGCTCGACTAGACGTCTCATTCTGTTCACGTCGACTTATTCCAACACTCAGCGCTCAGTGGTAACTTCCCTCTGAGTACTTCCTGTTTGAAGCCTCACACTGACCAGGTACTGTTGATGGATTGTTAGGTGTCGTCATGGTGTCGTGATCTCAATATCATATCATGTCAATATGTGAACAGCATGATGAAGAGGACTGTTTCAATACTGATAACACTAAACAGTTGGACATGTACATTCAGAAGTTTAGAGAAGGTCAAATTAAGTTCACCTGTAAAGGTCAGAGTGAATTTTAGGTAAACTCTGAAGTTTCATCAGAAAGCCAAATATCCTGAATGTTTTGTGAATAGTGTATTTGGCACAACCGCATGGCTAAGTGGAAATGGCTAGCTAAAAGTAATAAATAAATAAATAAATAAAAGTAATAAATAACTCAATGAATGCTAAAAGAATTGCGCTTCATCTGCCATTCCAGAGTGGAAGTTTATTTGGCTACAGTAAGTTAAGTGTTCTGTTGTCTTGTTTCAGATATCGTATCGAGTATGAAGCTCTGTCCAAGGTGGAATCTGAGCAGAACGAGTTCATCGACCAGTTTATTCTGCAGAAGTGAGGATGTGACTGAAACACCAGAGAGTGTCCGACGTCTGTGTCCACGTTTCCAGAGTGCCTGTCCTTCAGAGAATTGCAACTGCAACTCTTTTTCTGAAGCAATCCCAAAGCTCCATCATCTTGAAACATCTCCACCTCCTCTTTACATCTCTGACATGTGTGTGTGAAACAACAGCCAGCTGCGTACTGTAGTTGTTCCACCCTGGTCAGTGGGTGTGTTGTAGGCTTGAATATGTTTGGAACATGAAGTTCTGTTCACACCAAATGTCTTAACATCTCAGACAAACATTTAAGAAGATGGAGCTATTTATACAAAGGAATATTATTTATACTATTTATAATGAAGAATTACTCTGTATATCTAGTTTATTACTTTTGTATCAATTGAAATACTGCATGTGCATGCCTCTGTAAATACATTTCAGTGTGAGAAGATCCTGATTTCATCATCATGTGTTATTTCTGCCTTTATTCCATTGTTCTGGTCCAAACAGCCTGTGGGCAAAGCACACAACACAAGGATTACATTCTCTTCTCCTTCTTCCCTCTGTTATGTGCATCATTGTCTTTCATGTACCATTAAGATAACAAAGGGTTAATACTTGAATACAACTGTACCATATTGTACAATAAAATGTGTCAAGATGTAAATGCTTTTAATGCTAATGTTGTTTTTACAGAGCTGAGAGGAGCTACACAGTCCTACAGTACAGAAACTCTTGCGTTTCAGTGCTTTTATTTTGAAGTGCTTATAAGAGAGAGAGAGAGAGAATGTAGGACCATCAGGCGACATCTCCTAAATCCAAGTTATTTTCCTCATTCCTCTACAGCTAAATCAGCAGTCTCACCGCTCACTCAGTAGCTTGTTTTGGAGCTTTCAGTCATATCACATGATCTTCCTCGACAGACATATGTCCAGTCATCACTTCCAGCTTTAGAAACGCTGTGAAGTATGGAGCCTGAGAGGTGACTTTTTTTTTTTTTTTTATCTTGTGCAAAGAAGATTTGAATTGTGCACAAAAGATTAAAAACACCTTTTGGGGGACTTGAGGGACTTTTCATCTGTTCAATTTACACTTCAAGTTCTTCATTCTTCACCTTGGAAATTGGAGATGAGAAAACATTCTCACCATGAGGTCACATTCACACAGTAGGTTGTTCTGGAGCTTTCGATCAGATCACAGCGTCTTTCTCAGCAGATAGAACTGACTTTTTTATGCTTCCCGTTGAATCATTCAGACATGATCTGAATACATGTGTGAGCATTATTTCATTTCCATATTGGAGTACTTAGAAAAATAATCAAATGTAATAACACTGTCTGAAATGAACACTCAAGCTGTAGTGCAGGTGGGTTAGTGTTGCCATAAGGTTTGGCAATTCACAGGCTGTAGATATCAGTGCACATGAAGATAAAACATGCACAGACATTAAGATTTGAATAAGTGTTCAGTCATATTTCTTCAGGAATATTTATTCTATATTTATTATCTTTTGATTTGTGTCAACATACATACAGGAGCAAGCTGAGAGCAAAGATGGAGTGTGTGTGACTGAAAACATTTAATGTTATCTGCAGCTGTGCAGGTCCATCATTTTTGCCATATAGAAATAAAAAAAAATGCTGACTGAAGTTGTTCATCTTTTTTTGTCAAATCATGTTTATCCTGCTACACCAATAAAATACACTGAAACAACACCTGCTTGACTATTACAGCAAAGACATCATGCAGCCTCACTCTTTATTGTTGTGAGTGTGCCGATTTTAAAAACTGAAGGTTGGATTAATGTCTAAATCTGAAGTTAAATGAACACAGTAAAAGAGACAACTGAGGTATAAGATAATGAATTTATTCAAAAAGAGACATAACTTAGAACAGTATTTACACTTTCATAACAGTTCAGATGCAGAACTGTAAAATACACGCGAGGACAGGTTTGAACGTCCTCAGGTGTCGTCACTTCTTCTTCTTCGTGTACTGTAAATCAGAAAGAATTGATAACTACAGCGTGGACTTATTTAAACTTTAACATGAAATGTAAAAGGCTTTCGTCCTTACTTTATCAAGGATCCAATCTGCATCTGCAATCGCTCTCTGGATGATCATCTGTACCCTCTCTGGGTCGTCCTCATCTGAGTGACTGTTGTAACCCTGAAAACAAAGTGTTTCTGTTTTTGTTGTTCATCACGAAGAGGCAGGCCAGTTTAAATGACAACACATGAATGTATGAATGGATGACTCATTGTTCCTGTTTGCTAAGTTCAGAAATATTTAGAAGAAACACAACACAAACAGAGGTTGGTATGGTTATGGAAAAATAAACATAACTGGATGAGAATAAAAAATGAGAATACTGTGAGGTCTCATTAGACTTTGCGTGTGGAGAACAACAGTCACTGTTAATACTAACTCTTAGGTAACTTCTACTGAAAACAAAATGTACAGGACTATCTAACTGTTATCATCAGTTTACACATGATTACTGAGTGTTGGCTGGAAGAGCAGCCACCACTCTGGATCTTCACTCAGTGTCTTGGCACAAGCAAAGTACTGTCTGTCAGCAACATGTGTGTCTAATGGGGTCTGAAAACAGGAAACAAAAGTCAGACTCCATCTTTTTGCTGTCAGGTGACATCTCATAATGTTCAGAGGTTTAGGCGTAGATAGGACACATGTAGCCTACTTTGGTGTTTTCACAACTCTGACTTGAAAATATAAAAGTCTACATACTTGTGATCAGCAGCTCAGTCTCTTGTGTCAAAGGTTGGTGACCTCACCTGTCTTATAGTGTGTCGATAATGCTGCTGCATGGCCGTGGTTGGTAACTGCCTGCAGCACCTGAGCAGGTATCGATAGAGCTGAACTGGAGTCTGGATCAACTCAGCTCCAACTAAAGGTGGCATTCCTCCCTCCTTTGGTAAACCTGCTGACAGTAAAGATGCAAATTAAAGGTGCCTCACGTGCATGCACTCGTGATTTCTTTGTATCAGTTCCATGAAGGTCTGATTCACAGCGTCTCCTACTGAGATGTGACTGCTGCTTAAACTCTGTGAAACGTCTAATCTGAGCTGCTGTTAATTGGTGATGAACTTATCCTCTGCAGCAGAGGTAACACTTGGTGTTCCGTGAGTTTCATCACAGCATTTGGTGTGAGTGCACTTCAAAGTTCTTGATATTTTCTGGACTGTCTGACCTTCAAATCTTCTAGTAATGGTGGGTTATTTCTCCTTACATAGTTGAGCGCTCTGCACTTATTGAACTTATATACATTAGAAATCTTTAGATTTTCATTTTACTCTTATTTTTCTATTATTGTGTTGTGTTTTTTTTTTTTTTACTGATGAACACAGCTGATGGTCTCAAACACATTTAGGAGCCCCTTTTGACAGATATTTTATTTAGCATGTGTTCTTTCATACTTCTGTTGTCTTGTGTAATGTAGGATTGCAAAGTGACAAAATAAAGGTGTGTCCAAACTGTAACTCAGACTCACATTAAAATAGTCTATGAACAGCATGAGGCTTCAGTTTAGCACTGTTCATGCAGTGACTGGGACTTTCATTCATCTGTTTATTTCTAGTCACTTTCTAGTTTTTATATAATATATTTTTGTGTAGATGTTTAGCACAGGCTAACTTAACACAGTTATACATCTATCTACCATGCGGAGTGTACAGCACTGTATGTGCCTCACAAACACAATGTGACATTGAACTGAACGTGTGGTATATTAATATGAAAGAACGGTTCATAAGACTGTCATTAGGTGTTTCACATATCGAGTTATGTTTCCTGTCTGTATCCTCAGCTGACCTCCGCTGCTAGCTGATAACTGCACACAGCTGACAGAGCTAAACACTGAGGAGATTAAACGGAGCTAGCAAGTTAGCAACCAAGAGCTGCAGCTCCCACAACACAGTGTCTATCATCACCACCGCCAAACAAAGTGTAAGGTCAGGCTTACTGTGTCTGTGAAGTGCGGTGCGGACTGTCAGCAGCTCTTCATCCTGTCAACCTCATGGACTCATTATAAACACCATACGTAACCGTGCTGCTCTTCTTCCCGTGTTTGCGGTGTTAGCATCATGCTACATTGGACCTCTGCCGCCCCCTGTTGCCTGTACTGAAAACCACAGGTTTAAACATCTAAAACACACTGCCCCCTTGTGGCCGTTGAATGCACAGACAGTATTTAATGCATAGTGAGTGAGAATGAGACCACGTTTAACCTGTTGTTATTGTATGTGTTATTAATACATATGGGGAAATGTGACATACATTGGATCGGCATTCCAATGCCCAGGATTGACAAGGTGTCTTGTCAATAAACAAACATTAAATAAGGACAACAACATAAGAATTACACTAGCTATCTGAGTCAAGAGTCAACTTAACTCCATGAGGCTTGATCTGACCCAGCCCAAAGCAATGACCAAAGGGAGTGGTAGGACAGGTTGGTGGCCTAATGTTGTGATTTTAGGGACATGAAATGTCACCTCTCTGATGAGGAAGGTGGTAGAGCTAGTGCAGGAGGTGAAGCACTACCATCCAGATATAGCACACCATTGCACTGGCTCTGGAACTAGAATCCCAGATAAAGACTGGACTGGCTTTGAGTTTCCCACAGTGAAAGAGATTGGGTGGTTGTCAATGTATTGACAAGCCCCCCAGCTTAGCACCACTGTCTATGAAGTTTTCCTTTGAGAACAAAAAGGTTATAGGGAGATCTAGGTATTTTGTCATATGGGCAATGACCCCAGTGGTGTTTTATTATTTGACGTCTGTCCTGATAATAGATTATTCATACTGAACACCACCTGGAACCATATCCCAGTGTTCATATGTCCACTATGCCGTGGTGTCAACAGCTCAGACTGATTGCCATGGCAGTAACCAAAGAGCAAACTGGTGAACACCACTGATTAAGATGGCTGTTCAGGTGCAAGTAGTTGCATTCAAAAATGACATAATCCACATGTATAGAATTTTTAGAGTATAAACAAACCTGTTCTGATGAAGCTTTGGACTTTGTTAGAGAACATTACTAAACAAACAGCATCATGAAGACTATGGAAGTAACTAAACAAAACAAGGATACAGTTTTTGAGATGTACAATGTAGGTTTAGGCTATGAAAGGACAATCGATGTGAGGAGGAATTGAGCCTGACAGTGTAGCTCTTAATGTACTGGTTGTGCCAAAGGTAAAAGGGTTATAGGCAGGGGATTGCAGACTCTACACAGCTGGGTTCACCCTTAATGATCAGATGAAGACTTCAAACATCTGGAAGCAGAACAGAGTCACAAGACTTTCATATCAAAAGTAACCAGCTGAGGCCGATTCTTCCTGGTCACGACACTCTGTGGAAGAACGTGTTTTCACAGAACATTAATAAACACGAGATTTAAATGAATTTGTTAGATCCGTGTTTATTAGAATATCAGACACTTTATGTAGCTGTACAGTACAGTTCAGCGATTAGTTCTCCAAAATACAGGTTTCAAAAGAGAATGAATGAACATACTAGTTGTCAGTTGCTCCACCCTCCCCAGCAAATACACACTCACACACACACAGACACGCACACCAACAACAACAACAAAAAAACTAAAAAACAAAAAAATTGTCAATACATAGTAAATAAAAATGTAGGCATACTTCCAGTTTTCTTTGGTTGTTCAGTATCTTTGTAATGTGCAGTCCAGATGCATATCATTTTTTGTATTATGTAATTCAAACAAAACATGAAACCTCTGATAGCAATAGCACCAAACATGACTGCATGAGCATGTTGTGTCCTTGTGACATAACTGAATGTAGCGAGGACACAAAAGAATAATGATACAACAATCCATCTATTATTTTTACATACAATGATATAATTGCATATGCATATATTACTAAAGATAATACAGTACCATATAAAATAATTAAGGCTGAGTAATTTTATTCAAACTAAGATTTTAAAGATTATTTAGATTAGATCGTGGAAGTACAAAAAATACCAAATTTGGGTAGACAATCATGATAAAGCTTCATTTACAACTATTAACATGTTAAAAAACAGTCTAGCTCACAATGATTAGATTTTCATACACAAGAAATAAATGTTTTGGGACTCCAATATGCCAAGTTCAGGTGTATATGACAGCTAAAATATAGAGCAAAAACTAGCTCAAACAAACTTCTTTCATCCAGTGTTCACTCTGTCAGGCACAATTCATCACACTTATTCTCCAGTGCAACCCTTTTGACTAATTGAGCAATGTAAACACTCTGCGCTTGATTTTCTCCATGGGACCAAAGTCCTGACACCCCAACACTGACAGAAAGGCAGCAAACAGTGTAGAATAAACATGCATGTCCACCTTAATACGTTTATTACGGTCAGCTTCTTCTCAAAACATTTCTGTCTTGCAGGAATATGAAACGTACAGGATATGCTGCAGAATGTGGCTCAGTCTCTGTTGTGTCCTCCTCCATGTGTCCTGGATTTGCGTGTTGGAGTTAAGTCCTGATGTCTGAGGTAAAACAGGTAAATGTTGATTTATAAGATGACCATTCCCTGCTCTGCATCGTCAGTCACTGCCCTGCACAGTTGTTGGCAGTAGAGCAGTTCAGAATTTATGTTGTGTCCTTTTAGCAGCAGTTCAGAAAAAATGAAATGAAACAAATTCCCACATGAGGGAGGTTGTTTTCTGTGCACAGAAAAAAGACCAGGTCTGGAATGATATTAGAGGAGGGCCTCAAGATTTGGAAGACAAGCCAAGTGGAACCTATCGCTCAGATTTGACCTTGTAGCGGAGGACAAGGTAGGTGGCCAGCCGCAGGATGATGAAGAAAATGCCCAGCACGATGAAATCCATGTAGAGCTTTGCATCTTCCACATCCAACAACTGCAGAACCTCTTCAGGCTGTTGGAACTTACACACCTTCCCTGGACACTCCAGCTCTGAACGGTTCATCCCGTAAATGGACAGGATCACCCCTTCAAAGCCATACCTGTGAGACACGTACAAACACTCAGACTCATTTCAAATAGCTGAGACTACAAATTCTTCCACCTCTGCTCACAGAACTCCCAAAGTGTAAAAATGTTCATAACAGCCCAAGTCAAGGAAAATAAAGAACAAAGTCCATGAGGTCAATAAAATCAGCAGGAGTTTACATTTTAACCTAATAGCGTCTGAAAAAAAGGCCAGAGGGTTACTTAACACTCACATTAATCCTCTGAGGACCATAAATATTCACAACACGTGTCAAAGATATTCAAGCAAGTAGCTTTTGACAAAGCTTGTAGGGTCACAATTCTTATCAGGGGACATTTTGAAATAATAATGGCTCTAGACGAAATCTGTGTTTAGACTGTGGGGATCACGATCACCAATATTTATACTGATCAATATAGCAATATGTGCTGTGGTTGTTAAATGACAGTTCTGATACATATATCAGTAGCTTTGGATATCATTTCTATCTCTAATGATAACATTTTATGCAAAGATCTGGCATTGCTAGGTGTCCTGATGGAGTTAGGGTATTTCTACAGTAAATGGACAGGCTGTGATCAAGCCAACAGTTTAGCCATATTATATACTGTGTGTACTGTATACTGTATATATATATAAGTGCTATACAAGGATACAGTCAGCCTTTTATATCAATTTAGAGGCACCAAATCTTTTGAAATAAGATCCAGGTTGTAATAAATAGGAATGTTTTACTCTGGACAGACTACCCAACATCATTCTTCACCATTCTTTTACCTGACTACTATCAAATCAAAAATCCTTGTACTGGTTCTGTGGTACACACCTGACATAGGACACATAGGAGCTCCACTGCAGATACTTGGGGATTGTGTCAAAGTTCACAAAGAATCCAGAGAAAAGCAGCACTGGGATAGCTGTGACAGGTCCAACAAATGTGGCTACCTGTATATGGATGCAAAGAACATACTATGTCTTATATGTATAACATTAGCCAAGAAATTCTATATTTAACAATATAAACCTGCAGTACCTGCAGTGAGTTGGAGGCGGCCCCAACCAGCAAGCCTAGGGACTGGGCTACCAGGGCGGTGCAGGTGGACAGGGCTATGAAGAGTAGGTAGCGGCTAGCCTCCGGAGGCTGCTCTGTCATCCAGTACACTATGCTACAGTACATGATGGGGCAGATCACCTAAAATAACACCTTTATTTAGTGAAGGAACAGTTCACTCCAAAATGAAACCTCACAGTGACAACACACACACACACACACACACACACACTAATGGATGTGCTATAATGTTAAATTGCATGGCTGTGACACATAGAGGATAAGGGGTTATGGAAAATGAAATGAATGTAGTGAGTCATTAAGTCATTAAAAAGCACATTAGATAAACAGTTAAATCTTGCAGGCCCATTCTCAAGGCACACTGGGGAACCCACTTTGAAACCAGTGAGCTTTCTTGCTATTATTCATACTTGAGTTGTTGGGTTAGCTAACTTTGGGGTTAACTGTTCCTTTAAGCTTAGCAATGACATGATTTACACTATATTAGAAAGAATAGATATTTTATTTATTATTCAAGGGGAAATCCTTTTTTTCACATTTTTTAACATTATTACCCAAAATACACACACACACACACACACACACACACACACACAAACACAAAGGGTTCATAGACATGCAAATATGGTGTCGGGCTGCCACACAGAGTGGTGCACTGTGAGCATTTACAGTAGGGGTTTGCTCAAGGAGGTGAGCTGGCATCTCTCCAGCTACCAGTCCGCCTTCCATACTAGCCAGCCTCCGGTTCCTAAGCCAAATCCCTACAGACTGAGCTACTGCTGCCCCCGTTTTATCATTCCGTAATGGTACTCAAGTGCTCTTTTCAAGTAGAACATCATCCATGAAATGAATTCAGAACAAGACCATGGTACACCACATGCAACACTATATTATATGAGTATATTTATGGTAATATTTGCATTTGTCTCTGAACAATGCTGGAAACTTTGTAAAGGAAAACAAAATGCCTATAATAATATATATATATATATATATATATATATATATATATATATATATATATATATATATATATATATATATATATATATATATATATATATATATATAACTATATAATAACTATATAATAACTACTTGAACTGAGAACTCACAGTCGACATTGGTTCGAACCTGCATGTATGCTGGCAAAGTGGAATCCACTGCAAACTAGAGTTCCACTAGAGTGCAGTGGTGTACTATGTATGTGTATTTGCTGTGTGCAGCTGATCCATCCCACCCCAACCCAAACACTGTCAGCTCACCTGGAAAGGGATATCAGCCATGGTCTTGGCCAGGTAGTAGGCTTTCAGGCTGTACCAGTAGTTGAGATGCTCCCGCAGGAAAACCGACATCTCCAGAGGAACTAATACATGGTGCATAAAAATGTTCACATATCTGTCAACATCAATTCACAACATATAGGATTTTGAAATTGGACATCATTGATCAGCACAGTATCAACAAATATTGAAAATATGAAGGTGAGGTTCCCTCATCTTGATCAGACTCACAGGTTAACACAGTTGGCATGAGTGCTCCAAACATGATGAAGAGCATAGAGAAGAAGAGGAACCCAGTGTTGTTGAAGACCTTGCTGGCATCATTGCCGATGTTCAGATACAGCAAGCCTATTAACACACCTATGGCAATGTGGGAAATCAGTCTGAGGTGGGTCAAAACCTGACAAATGAAAGAAAAGCGGACAAAATAAATGTCCAGTCTCAGACCTGGATGATTAACAGTTTTGGGTAATATCATTTTTTAAAGATGACTTCATCTGGTAGATAGATACTTTCCCTTTTCATGTGTTCATGTGAAACCACTGCACCATTTATATTTATTATTTATACAATAATTTTGAACAATGTTGTCACGCACCTGGTCTCGACATATGGTTATGAAGGTTCTCTTGAAGAGGATACAGAACTGTGTTAATGTGCTTGTGGCAAAAGTATGTCTCTCTATGTGTCCAACATCCTGAGCGGAACAGAAACAGATAAACTCAGTAACACTGACAAACATGCCTGATTTTACCCTTACATCAAAAAATCTGCTGTCAGGGCTGGATTAACACACTCCAAAAATTAAGTGTGGGCTCCCACTATCTGTTCTACCCCAGTCATTACTGGAATACCACAATGGACATTTTGGGTAGAGCTTTCTTGCAGAGAATTAGATGAGAAAATCAATACCATTCTCATGCCTGTACAGTAAATATGAAACTACAGCCAACTACAGGAGGGTGTTAGCTTAGCTTTGCACAAATACTTGAAACAAGGGGAAAATAGCTAGCATGGCTCTGTCTGAAGAGAACAAAGTCCACCTACTGTCACCTGTATAGACCTGTGAGATTGTGAAGTGTACTCTCACCTTCCTTAAACAATATTCTCAGTGTACTTAACATAGAGAAGCCAGGTTATCTTGAATGATTCAGTCATATAAGTCTATGTTACCATCACCCATTTTAATTCTTTCAAATTTGTCTTCAGTCACCCTTTGTCTGTTAGTTCTTCTCTAAGCTAAGCTAATTCTAGCTTCATATATACTACACAGACATGAGCAGTATTGATCTTCTTGTGTAACTTGTTAAACTTACTGTATTTCTCAGAATGTTGAACTATTCCTTTAAACAACATAGATAACATGGGCATTATGTCCAATGAAAATAAATAGTTGTTGAACAATACCAAACAAATGAGCAATTCATTAATTTACCACAAAGTGATTGCCACACATATCACTTCAGGAGCTCCTAATGGTCTGAAGCCCCAGGACATTTGCCTGTTAGTTGTTCTGTTAGTAATCCAGACTCAGTACTACAGTACAGAAGGACAATATCAAATACACACCACTGGGCACTTTGTTGCACAGACTGATGTGCCGTTGTTATCACACGGGTTCTTCTTCTCCTCTAATGCACACATTCCACCTTGGACTGCCTCAAACAGCACCGGGTTCAAATCTCCATACTCTCCTGATGCCACCTCGATGACTGAACCAGAGGAAAAAGCAAAGTGACATGCAGATAATGAAGGAATTAGAAATGGTCCAGCAAATACATAATAATTGTGAAGTGGACATACTGAAGTCTGCAGGGTTGTGGTAGGTAGGACAATAAAGGCCCAGAGTCTTCAGATAGGGGATGAGGTAAGGGACGGTGCCTTTGTAGATACACTGTCCCTGACTGAGAATGTAAAGCTGTGGGGGAGCAAAGGTATTCAAGGTGAATGACCATTCAAAATGTTTGCAACCGAACAACTGAAACTGTCATTCATTTTATTTTAACAGCCAGTGTCTGTATGAAATGTAACAGTCCATCATAAAATGAATAGAAACCGGAATGTCCATCCAGCCATTCATTTATTGACAGATTTGTACCTTGTCAAACATCTCAAACAGTTTGGCACTAGGTTGGTGGATGGTGCAGATGATGGTCCGTCCTCCCAGTGCCAGAGAGCGCATTAGTGAGACCACCTGGTAGCATGACACACTGTCTAAACCACTGCAGAGGGAGAGGGACATACAGGAGGGACAACAAGTGACAGTTCAAATGATCCTTTAAAGGTCCAACGTGTAGGACTTAGTTTTGTAATCTCACATCACCCTTGCTTTCCTAGTGTAAAGGAGACACAAGACTTCAAAGGCCCTGTCTAGAGTCAGTATTTAGTTGATCTGTTCTGGGCTACTGTAGAATCATACATGCATGAAAACATAGTTATATTATGAATATTATATTCCATGTCTGCCTTATTCTGAAAATAGAGGCTCCCAATCTTATACACTGGACCTTTAAAAAAGATGAGATCAACTACAGAAAACCTGTGAAGACAGTGATGGGGGCAGCCAAGGACGGCTTTAGTAGTTATTATGGTTCTCTCATGAGAGAAACTTTGAAACTCAGTTGACTTATTAAGATTGTTCTATTCATTCTTCTCTGGAAAAGTTCATTTGGAAAAGATCCCAGGGCGCCCAACCACTCATATTTGCCAGATGTTACCACTGTAATTACAAGTATAAGTGTTAGAGTTTCAAGTCATTCCAAGACCATATGTCCAACTGTCACATGATGCATTACAAATATGTAGCCAGATGTGCTGTCAGGACAAACTGAAACTGCCGTTGGGTTTTCCCACATTTTTGACTTTTCTGGAACAAAAGAATTCAAGTTGAATTTGAAATACTAAAATCTTAGATTTATCTACTATAACATTTGATCAGGGAAACAATGTGTACACTCCACATTCAGTATATTCTTCATTTTCTAAAAATAAACCAGTTCAACACAGATGACCAGTTCTGTGTCAGTTTCATGCACATCATATTCTTTATGTGCTTTGTGGGTGTGACTTTTGCCAAGTCATCCCCATTATAGCACATTTAGTTGTGTATTATATTCCACTCCCCGCTGGGGCACAGCGTTTCCTGTGGATACACCGGCAGTAGTCTATTGACTTCATACTATGAGGGTTAAAGTCCACCGTACATCATGTATCTGTTTGATGGAAGCACTTCTCAAACAATTCAAATGTAGTGAGTTCTAAACACGTTTTAAGCCTGTAATCTTCTGTATTCTCTAAGTGTAAGTCTTCATCAGCTCATTGGCATCTGTCTGTCTCACCTGGTGGGCTCATCAAAGAACATGACTGGAGGATTGTTGACCAGTTCGAGGGCGATGGCCAGCCGTTTACACTGGCCACCTGACAGCGAGCTGGTTCGAGTGTGTGCACACTCAAGGAGCCCTAATGCAGTCAGAATCTCATTCACCTGACAGAGAATCAAAAACAGAAAGCTTTTTTACACACAAATCTATGTCTTATAGTGTTTAGAGTTGTGCTGTATAATCAATAATAGTGATTAACAACGTACATCCACACAGACATGTTGTGATTATTAGGAGTTACATACTGAAATCAGTAATATTGCAGTAATATTATGTCCCCAGTAATATTTCCCCTATTATTAATTAGTAGATTTGACCTTGTAGAGGTCAGCTAAAGACAGCACTTACATATTCTAAATGTCAGTGTTATCTTAGTTTAGTCTTAATTTAATTTAGCACTGTTTCTTAGCAACAGTACTATTTCGCTGACTGTATCTGTCTGGGTAGTTGCACAGTGTATGAGAGCAGAACAGTAATGGTGACCAAAACAATCAGCTGAAAGACACTTTAAGCTTTCAAAGAGCTGCAGTGTTATAGAGTGATAGTTCTCATCATGATGATCACCATGCAGTTATTTTAATATAAAAACATTGATTTGTGTAGCGTTGTTAAAACAGTTATACAGCCGAGCAGAGAGGATTAACTGTTGGATTCAACACTGGGACACTGTGATCACATGGTATGTGTCAGGATTCAGTATCCAAATGAAGCTATTACTGTTATTATTTCTAGGTAAGTGAAGATGTAAGATGTTTGTTTAGCTCACCAGTTTTTTCTTCACGTCCATAGTTTCGTCCAGCTTTAAGTTGGCTGAAACCTGCAGCAGGGAGGAAAAAATATGCCATGAATTGGTGATGCAGCAGGTGGGGGAGATCACATCAGTGACAGAAACCTGATAAAATAACTATTAACCTTTAAACTGTTTCTAAATAAAGCAACATTTAAAGATGTCCGCTCACCATCATGGCCTCTCGTGCAGTGAGGTGTGGCAGCAGCATGTCTTCCTGCATGATGTAGCAGGACATTTTCCTGAATGTCCGCAGGTCCCTGGGTTTCCCATTTACCAGGATCTGACCCTTCATCCCTGTTTCCCTGAAGAGCAGGAAGGACACACACACACACGCACACATACAGGGTACGTAGTTCAACAGGCTGGACAGACGATAGTGGGTGGAATATACTGAACGTGTGATTTACAAACACACAAACACATGGTAACACTCCAGTTATGTAAAAGCCTTAATTTCTCTATCTCAGTATCTGTCTTAATCTCTCTTAATTATGTTTTTGATGGTTTGAACAAGAGCTGCTTTGCCTCATATTATGAGCTGTGAGTGTACAATAGAACGAAATTCTGTATTCTGTATGCGTGTGATTCTATGTAATTCTGTGTGCATGCACTCTCACCTGTATCCAGCCAGAATGTTCATTAACGTGGATTTCCCGGCTCCTGACGGCCCCATGATCCCTATCAGCTCCCGACTGCAGAACCTCCCAGACAGGCACTTCAGTAAGGCTTTAAAACCTGGGAACAACCAAGGAGGCATCATATAACACCTCCACCTTTGTGCTCTGTATGACAATATCCATATCACACTTTATGATGACATGATGAACAGGAAAAGTAATATTAGAAACAATGACAACTTTACAAAGAATAATAAAGCATGATAATATGGAAACAAAATGTTCCAAAGCATGCAAAAAGCCTTGGGAGAGTTTGATTTCTCAGGCAGGTGCAGATGGCAGCTGCTAATTGGGATTTAGCGCCTGAAACAGCAACAGTTGAACAGATGCACACATTTACGAAGATCATACTTATTATAACACTTTTTACAACACAGTGAGTTTGAGAGGTTCCTGATGGATGAGTCAGTTTTCCAATACACCATCTGGGTGCCCCCAAACACCTGAACTGACTTCAGTAAATGTACCTGTAGTTCATTCTTAATTGGCACAAATTTGCAAATGTATTTATGAACTTTATACTGTCATGGTGCATCATATCGACTCCTAAAGGCCTATTATGCACCTGTTATGAAATATTGGAGTAAAACTACCTCTAGATTTGATGTTGCAGGAACTACAAATGTGTCTACTGGCAGAACATAACATTCAGTCGTAGCAGCTCACAATGACCTCCTACTAGAAAAAGTACAATGCAATGGCACTCAGAGTCAAAACTCCTACTTGTTTTTTTCTCCTCTCTGTTTCTGTCCTTCCTCCTTTCCTCAGCTACAGCTGGAATATTTTTAACATGTTGGATATATGGATTGATGAAAGAAGTCAGAAGCCACAGCGAGGGTACCATTATGAAAATAGTGACAGCTCATTGGGTGCCGCTGTGCCCCATTCTGTGCAGACACACAGTCAGATTTTTATGGAGCCTCTCTGACTGAAAAGACTCTTTCAAACAAGTTCAAACACATGACGTGAAATCTTAGACTCAAACTGAGAAGCACGTCAATAAGAAGTGCAATTCATTTATGATTTACCATCCACACTGTCTGCAGGCTGCACCGTCTTTACAGCTTCAAAGGAATTTAGATTTATGTCTGCTGGCACACCTCACCTCACTTCACCTTTCCTCTCCCCTCGTTACCTTTCCTCTCTCCTTCTTCTCTCATTTCTTTCCTCTTCACTCCCATTCTCTTCTTCTCTTTTCCTTTGTATTTCCTCCTCTCCTCCTCTTGTGTATCTCCTCACCACCTTTCCTCTCCTCGCCTTGCATCCTCTCCTCTCCTCCTCCCCATCGTCTACTCTCCTCTGTCCCCTTGCTCTTTCCCTTCTCCTCTTCTTTCTCTCCTCCTTTCTTGTATTGCCTTTTTTCTTGTTTTCTTGTTTTGCCTCCCTCTCCTCTCCTCTCCTCTCCTCTCCTCTCCTCTTCTCCCCTCTCCTCTCCTCTCCTCTCCCCTCCTTTGGCTCACCAGTCAGCTACATTATTGATGACCTAAACTGTCTCAGACAATGCAGCACTTACTGGAAACCTCAGAGGTTAAAGTCGAGCACATGCACACAGTTCACACTAACATCAGACTCTGGTTAGAGCCCCACCTCGTTCCTGAAAGGTGTTAAAATGAGTCATTTCTTTGAGAACAGGTGAATATTGCAAATTTAGTTTCAGTAGCTCGACTATTATGTAAATTGGTTTGGGTTGTTCTCCTGGAGATACAGAGCAGCTGTATGTTTGGTTACAGATATCTACATAATGTAGAAGCCTTTACAGAGTCAGATAATAATGTCAGACCACTAAAGTCAAACAGGAAAAATCAAAACACACTGTCTTGTATTACCTTAAAGGATAAAGCATGAATCTTACTTTTGTTTGAATGTCTGATTTTGGTTTAAATTATACCCTCGTGGTCCATAGGGACTAAGGAAGACTGCACTCAAAAACATGGACCAGCCATACAAAAACATACAAAACATGGACAAGTCTCAAACAGTATTTGAGTATTCTTTCATACCTACAGTTATGAAAGAAACCAGAAAATGCTAAAAAAAAAAAAAAAAAAAAAAAAGATGAACCTGTGGGGTTTAGCAAATGTTTTTTTTTCTGGTTAACTTTTATACCTCTGTTAAAGAGCAACCCAAGCTGTTCATTGGAACACAACAGATCATGGTGCACATAGTGAATGAAACCAAATCATGCAAGGTGACCCCAGATACTACTTGAAAAATTGCTATGAATCTTTGTGCTCACCAGAATGACACTAAAGCCCTGCCCTAGGTCCACTATCTGAGCTAGCTATTGTGGATGGAGTTGAGTCAAGCTGAATGAAGTCTAGTTGCTCAAACAAGCCAAATCATTGGTACATTTATAAGTTTATTCTTGATTATTTAAACTGCAATATAAATTTTATTTACTATCAATATACCAACTTCATTAGGTCACAGAGATGGTGCATCGTATGGTGACATCTTAGTTTGTGCTAACGATTAGAGGATGCAGGGATTGAAGCCTGAGCTGTGGATCATTACCGTTAAAGAAGTAAATGACTTTGATCTGTATTGATTAAAATACACTCAATGGTAGCATGTGTATACCTCCTGCGTTTGTATATCAATGTCTGATGGATTTTGTGGAGGTCAGTGTGTCAGAAACAATCTGCCCTCCTCCCTCTTCTCTTCCCTCTGTTTCTAGGTGGGGAAATTATCCTGACAAGAAAGATCAATAAAGATCAGGGTTTGCTACAGTAACTATAAGCATCAGTTCAGCACTCACTGCTGGAGGCCCCAGTCAGTCAGTCAGTCAGTCAGTCAGTCAGTCAGTCAGTCATGTGCTACTTGTTCAGTTTAGTGCCCAGTAGAGAAAGTGCAGGAAAGAACGGAGTGAGGATAAACGCAAGAATTATGTCCAGTAACAGGATTTTTCTCACTCTGACTGTTACTTGTAGAGGGCCGAGGTACTGCAAGGCCAAATGGAGGTGAGTTATTAACCTTGCTCTAGTAGCTGGGCCAAACGGAAGCAACAGAAGAGGGCTGATATTAATCTGCCACATCTTATCTCTGGCCATGTTAACCAGCTATCTGCAAATCTCATGAGCAGTGTTATGCTAACACAACTGAACAGTCTGTAAAGAGATCATAGATACACTTTACCAAGCCTGAACTATTTGGATAGTGAGAGCACATTTTCATTGAATCATTGCCTCTCGAGTCGAGATGGGTTCTACTTTTGAACATCAACAGCCTTTTGCATCATCACTGACAGGCGAGTTTTGAAAAACTTTATGCTTTAGATTTTAAACACAATCCATGGATGTGTTAAGAGAACTGATTGCCATGTTTGAAGATGGCAGCCTTTTGATTCCAGTGTAATTGCACACAGGGCGCACCACTTTCTGAGTTATGGGTCTTGTACAGCATTGGAGCACACGTCTTATTCCTTATTTCTTTCTTATATATTATCAGACCTAATCACATTGTGTTAAAGCAAGTCATTTTTGATATTTAGCGTGAGAAAGTAGTTTTGATATGTTCATTAGATGGAATGTTTGAAGAAAGATGTGGATTTTTTAACAGCTCAGCACTTTTCCTGGGAGCTTTTACACTCTAATGAAATGCCTAAATATAGCACACTAAGTAGCAAGTAGAGCAATGCGTCAAACTCAAGGAGATGATTTTGATTTTCTTTTAACAGCCTTAGACTACTAACCTACTGCTACTCCTACTTGCATAGCCAGAAGTACCTCCACATAATGGACTGGAAAAAGCTCTGAGTGAAGCCATAATCATACAGGTTTGGGGAGAGAAAAGCACTCTGGTTTGGATGTGTTTCTTGCACTCTTGCACAGCTGTCTTGGACGGCGCTAAGCAGAGAGTGTAGGCACAGTTTCCTTTCTGTGATTGTCAATGGCAGGCTTACACTTGCAACACTACAATGTCCAGCAACATTGTGTAATATAAAACAACCAGGTTATCTGCTGAAAACATGGCAAAACAAACAAGATGTGCACAACAGTCAATAGTCAATGTAGATGGTCAGGAGAAGAGTAAATAAATACACATATAAACTAACTAGTATCCAGTTTGTTACAGAATGAGCAGCAGCAGAAGAGATCTACCTTTAGATACTTGTTTTTGGCCCCCAGTAGGATCACTGGGTCTGGACTGGCCATCCCATTAGAGAAAATTCTGGCAGTGCCTATGCTTATCTGTCTATCTGTCTTTAATTATCTATCTACTTCCATTCTGAGGACTCAGCTGAGCATCAATGGGAGAGTGCGACGTGTTCTCTACCATCATCAGCAAAACAAGCAAAGGAATATATATTTTAAAAGAAAGCTGTTAATCCTTCCTCTGGTTTGGTGCAGGCTCCATCTTGTGCCTTCGTAAAGTCATCTTGTCTTAACAAGAAACATGTATGAAGGATGGATAGGTGTGTGTTACCTCTCCTTCTCCAGCATGGTCCCTCCTGGATGGTGTAGGAAAGGTCAATGAACTCCAGGTCCACGGCTGAGCGTTTGGGGAGGTGGGAGAAACGCTGTGCGTCAGTGATCTGGTTCTCAACCTTCTTCAGGTGGGTCAACATGGAGGCTTCTTGCTGTTGCTGAGGCTGAGGCTGGGTGCCTCCATTACATATTATGGCCTCATCCATGGGGATACTCACAGACTCAGGTTCCAATGCGTGATTGTCCATACCGCCTCTGTGCCTGGAAGAAGGGAAGAGGGAAATGAAAGAGAGTATAAAATGAAGTAGAGGTGAAGAAAAAGGCAGAAAAGTAGCAGAGGTCAGCCATGCTTCATTTTCTGCTGGCATGTTTAATTTTTAACCTGCAACTCAAGATTTGGTGTCTTTTTAGCATTTTTGGAGGTCATTTAATAAATCTTCTAAAAGGGAAGGGTAAAAAAGGAAACAGCAGGGGTCTTGAACCTTGATGCCAAAAACAGAAGAAGAAGAGGAGAAGGAAAATACATTTGATCAGTGATTTTGTACCTTTTGCAAAGCTTTTGTTTCTGTCATAGTTAGTGTACAGATCATGAATGAATGTGAGAGCTCCTCATGTTGATCACAAAGAGAAGCTGCTTTCAAATACAATAAATAAAACACGGCTACATCTTCATGAAGACAGGCATTTTATCTATCTACAAATCCAGTAGGGACACCGAAGTAAAGCCAAAACAAAATCATTTGTTTTAGTCGTGGAGACACACAAGAACATAGCACTGTACACACAGAATGTTCACACACAGACATAACATACTGTAAGCAGTATGTAGTGTATTGTTCAGGTTTCGGGGAGTTGATCTTTTCAGATACACAAACGGGCCCGACATGACATAAATAAAAAGACTTCACTATGAAAAGATGCCTTTGGCATTTACATTCAATTCCACACAGTAGACAGTGTGACACTGCAGAATGAATGCGCAAGAAAACATGGACGAACCACATAATGAGATTTATTGATGCTAAAGGGTGCCAAAGCACTGGTGTGGTGAATTCCAGTCAAACGTTCAAACATAGGTGAAGACACAGTGTGTTAGCAACATTAGAGTATGAAAAAGTTTGAACAGTGATGCAGTTCAGTTGCCTATTATAGATTTTTAAACAAAGCTATGGCTGAATTTGGTCCACCTCAATGATTACGGTATTTGCATATGTGATTAATGAGCCAGGCTGAACTTTTTTTTTAGCCAAGCTAGTGGTGTGGCTGTAGGGATGGTAGTATAAGTCTGTCTATTGCAATGAAAGCCATGAAAACGTGAACAGTACAGTCTCTGGTGATCCCCTTAACATCATCAGCCGGTCAAAGTTTTCACTCATCCATGTCATCCATGACATGTACATTTACATGTACAGGCATTTGTGTTTACCGGACCTATAAGCAGGTAATTATACATTTCACAGTTTATCCTGTCTCAGCAGCTACCACATTATTGATAAAAACACATCCAGTGACAACCATGTGGGCGAGCAATAGTAGTGTAAAAAATGTTTTACAGAGCAAGTGAGCAGTTTCTTTCATTCCCTACATGCTCAGTAAAGGTTAACCTCTTAAACTCTTTTTAAACAGTTCTTTTCCTGAGCTTCACCAGTGCTTCACTGTTAATAGACAGGCACACAGGTGAAGAGACAGAGTGCTCTTTCCTCTGACTCTGACTGTGCATACTGCTGATGATGCAGAGACAGTGGTGAGTAACAGCATATCTCAGTAGTCTGTGTGTGTGCGTGTGTGTGTGTGTGTGTGTGTGTGTGTGTGTGTGTGAGAGAGAGAGAGAGAGTATGTGTGTCTGAGTAGAAAGCCTGGTAAGCACGGACAGCTCAATATCACTTATGATAAAGACATTTGTAGTCAGGCCTCTCAGAGGTGTGAACAAATCAACTGAGTCTCAAAAGAATTACAATCCAGTTAGTTGTTGCCTGGATTACATTCACAGGCTTTTTGGTGTAGGGAGCAGCGTGATGTTCTTATACTGCAGGAGAAAGTCAGAGAGAAGAGCTGGCAGCTGATGGCTGTCTATACAAAACACTCACAAAACACAACAGCAGAGTCAACAGATACATTTTCAGTATGCAGGCAACATCTTTTCCAAAGTGTAACCACGTTTAGGAGATAATCAATATGATCAGACAAAAAAATGATGGCTGATTATTCTCTGTCCACTGTTAATCAATAAATCAACAAATTGTTTCAACTCTATGCATAACTGACGACATATGTGCCTGAGCAGCCAACAGTATAAGACTTCAGTGAGTAAATGTGTGCTTTTTATCACTATTCAAATGTACAACTTCACTGTTTAATAGTTCAGCTTGATTGGATAAAAAATAGTCATCTGTCTGTTTCATGTGTAATACAGGAATCAAACATCACATTTCTCATCCTTAAAAAAACAAACAAACGGAGTACAGACTGGAAGCAGAAAACTGTGTAGTTATGATGGCTGTTACTCATGTTTAATTTGGAAACCAGCATTTATTCAAAAACAAATCATATTTTTTAGAGCAGTTGTACAAATATACAGTTTATCTTAATAGATTATATATTGACAAGAAGCCTGTGGACATATCTTATGTTTGTGTGGACATATCTTCATAGAGTGACGTGTCTTTCGGACATGTAATGAATTTATGAAAATGTCATATTTCTTTAAGGAAGCTCAGCAGCTTTGGTTTCATTCAAACTACTAATATGTATATGGGTTAAATGATATGTCACCACTACAGACACAAGAACTGCTCAGGTGTAATACAGTTCATTCGCCGTTCATTGCTGTTAGTTACTGGTTTCAACAAAACTAATATTTGTCTGTATAATGACCTCCTCTTTCTGTATGTCTGCAGTGTATTTCATCTTTTCTTGTATTTTTTGTTTTTCTTTGGTTTTGTGGTCAAATATCTGTTTCAGGGGACGTTTAATGCAAAAAGTTACTTTGATCATCAACACTGATGGTTCACTTTAGTCACTTCAGCTTGAGGATTTAGTGTTAAAGATTTGTTCCTGCATAAAATGGACACTACTGGTGATAGTTCATTCTAAGTCCATCTTCATTGGAGATTTATATACATTTCTTGGGAAAAGATAGTTAAGGAATGACCAACGTCAGACAAAATCCTTTTCCAATGTCCTGGCAGGACTCTAAGAAGCAGAAGTATGCAATCTCCCTGTGATCGCGAGGTGTTTAATGATTATCGAAATGGAGATACGTCTAATCTACTTTGTTCTGCACAGACCACTGTAAAAATGGTTCCCAAGTCTGAGGTGGTACAGTAATTTGTCCTTTTTGAGGCAGAAGTCTCATTTAATCACTCATGAGGTTCTTAATCCCCTTTGGACTTTCTTTTCTACCCTTGATCTGCTCGGAGCCAGAGGGGGCTGGAGTTATTGGCTTGGGAAAAAATCTGCAGACTCAGGTACACTACCAAGCACCAAGCCAAGCTAATGTATGGGAATTGACTGATCCTTCACTTGCCCTCCGGATCACACCTCCTCATTTCAAGGAGAGAGAAGCCAAAGAAAAGTCTTTTCTGGTTGTCAAATGATCCTGATGAGAAGAAGCTGGTGAAATGGAGAGACAGGTTACACATGCCAACATGTCACGAGTCAACTTGGATGGGACTGCAGTGTACTGGATGAAGGAAGGTCCAGAGAGGGTAGAGAGGGAAGGGAGAACTCACTGACCTGGGATCATCCCACTTCAGATTATCTACAATACCACTGTTACACCTGTATCAGACTCTAAGACTTAATGCACAAATACAGCTGGATTAAAGGCCCATTAGAATCAAATAAAGTAGTCAGTTCCACACAGCTAAATGGAGACATTGAGGTCATTATACAAAGTCATGCCAACTGCCTGGTTTAACTGGAATGAACTCAAGAAAAGAACAAATGTTTGATCCAAGGACTTTGAGTGGTCTTTATGGAAATAAGATGAAAAAACAGAACTAAAAATAAAGCTCAAACAAACATCCACTATCATATAGGCTTTTTGCACTACTTCACAGGTCGCAAAACCCCATGTTATAGAATACCCAAGGCTAGCATCACTTCACCTGGATTACTATAGGAGGTGCTCCTAACAGAAATGTAGAACCTGAAAAATTCAGGTTTGAGCATCATGTTAAGCATAGTGTGTGAATCTGCCATGACTATAAAAGCCTCTTTCGTGAGCAGCAGAGACTTTGGTAGAAAGTTTCTGAGTCATTCTGGGAAATGTAGGAAACCACAAACGAGGCATATTGAGGTAATTACAGCAGGGCTTCTAGAATACGCTGACCATCACTGGGAGATGACATCTCTTAATGATATAATTTCCCAGAGATCACCTGGTCTACATGGTGACATCATCTTCTATGGGTTAGTGTTTAAGGTTTGGTAAATGGTCCTTCATTTCGGTGCTCAGTCATGGTGCCACTAATGTTATCCAGCTTTTTTAAAATTATTACGAACAAAGCAGAATTGAAAAAGGCATTACTCCCTTTGCGTTAGAGGAGACATGTCCACAGTGGAATAACAACAGGCCACTTTATTTTCACAAAATGTCACCTTCAATGGAATTGCTGCAGATGTGCATCTGAAAATGTTATTTTTATCCTCTGCATGAATTGTGAGCCTGGGTTGATGTGTCTTTCATATTCTGATCACACTGATACCACACAACAATCAGACTCTATGAAACAACTGAGGCCTCTAAAAAATTGAACACAGCTTGAAGCTGACTATGTTTAAGTTTTTAGGTTATTAGGTTTGACCCATAGAGACAGACAACCATTCACATTGACGCCTACAGCCAGTTAACCTAACCTGCATGTCTTTGGACTGATGAGTGAGAACACACAAACTCCACAAAAAAAGATCCCAACAATAACAACACGATCAATCACTTCCATTGAATATAAAATGTGGCAACAAGTCCCTTCCAGCAAGTTCAGGAAAAAATGGTTGCATTTACCTAAAACCCTTAGAGATGGTATCATGAAACTACAGTCCTTCAGACTTCAAAGAGTTCTCCACCCAGTGCAGGCTGTCCAGGTTAGGTACTTTATCATCTCAGAACAAGATGGCCACCTACAACCATTAAAGCAGTTTCCTGGAGATAAACTTGCACGTGAAAAAACAGGAACTTGGGAGGTGTTAGGGTGAAATGGGAGAACAACCTCCAGAGTAATTTTGAGGAAGTGGAATGGGACGCACTTTCCTTTAATAGTCAAACATAAACTTACACAATACAATCTCATTGACAGAATGCACTAAACCCCTGACAGGCGGCACAGAGTTAAACCTGTCTTTTAAGTTGCGTTCAAGATGTAGAAGTGAAGTAGGAACATTCATACAGTTGTTCTCAGCCTGCCCATGTCTACACTCATATTGGACATCAAACTCATTGTGCTTAAGGACATTAGAATTGCTCTCTTCACTGCCAACAAATGCTTAGCTTTGCAATGGAAAGACGTATAACAACCTTTGGCTTGGTAGACTGATGAATTAGTGTCATACCAAATAAAAGATCATTTATAACATGTAGGGTGAACATTGAGAATTGGACCTTTCTGTAGACAGAGTCTACTCCATTCCAAATATTCAATCCAGCCATAACATATAATTCAGACATGGTTGTTCTCTATTATTGAATCCCCCCTCTTCAACTGTTGTTTTTCTTGTTTTGTTCATTATTCTGTACTGATTTTTACTAACTCATTTTTCTTTTACTTTGAAGAGCTACATCTTCTGTATAAATTAATGGAGGGGTAGGTGGACAGCAGGTATGTGCTTAGGTTGTGAGTGGTGTATGTTGATGGGAGTGAGGGCTGGATGCAGCAGGTATCTACCATTATTTGTGTACACTGTATCATCCAGCTCTAGGGCTGTTCTAAAAACAACAAGGACAATGTAGAAGAAAGGTCTCAACAGCAGTGTTCACCAGTGTTTCAACATCACCACTCCACTGACTTAATGAACAAACTATAATTCCTGTATTTGATATCAGATGCCACCTGCAGCATGACTCCTCTCCAGCTTGAGTTCCTGATTCCAGTTAGGTACCTGTCAGAATAACTAAATGAAGTATACTATTCCACTTTTCCACTGCTGTCACCAGTGGTGTAGTGGTGCCTGGAGATGTGGGTACTCAGAGGATAAACCCTTTGTTATTTACAGTGACATGTAGGATCACATTGAGCTCACCCAAAAGGAAGGAGGAAGGATCATTATGAAATCACCAGAAGAGGTGCAGATTTTATTGTAAATGCTGACCTACAGACTGAAAAAACAACTACATAATAATACATTCTGAGTGAAGTATTCCTTATTCTTTACTCCAACCACTCATGAAAACTATGCAACCATCATAACACCCACCCTAATAAAACAAATTCAGCTTGCAGAACACTACTGAATGATGCACACTGGAGAAGTAGGTATACCTGCACTATGACACTGGCTGTCACGTGCAGTAGCAGCCACACATTTCTTTGTCTTTATTTGGTTATGATGTTTGGTGTGGGGGCGGCACTGTGGTGCAGTGGTTAGCACTGTCACCTAACAGCAGGAAGGTTCTGGATTTGGACCCCTCAGCTGGATGGTTCATATGTTTTGCTCCCCCAGTGTCTGTGTGGGTTAGGATTACTCTGGCTTCCTCCTACGGTCCAAAAACATGGAGGTTAATTGGTGACTAAAGGTGTGAATTATTGTTTGTTTTTGTGTGTCAGCCTTGTGATGAATTGGTGACTGAGCGCGGTGAACCCCGCCTCTCAGCTGGTGTAGGCTGGGATCGGCTCCAGCTCTGCGGTCATGAGGATATATGGGTGTAGAAAAAGGTTATATGTTGCCATATGTTTAATACTCTGTGGCTGCTGAGCTCCTCCGGGACGGATAAATAATAAATAATCATGCATCAGATATCCACATGCTTGGTATTATATATTACGACTTAGATTATATATTTGAAAACACAAATCAAATCAAATTTTATTTGTATAGCCCAAAGTCACTAAATGTATTTGCCTCGGAGGCCTTCAACTGTACACAAATGAGAATGTAGGGAGAAGGTAGCGGTAATGAATACCTTTAAACATACTGAAAGATGACTCATGCTGAACACACTGTTAGAGTTAGTATTGTTGCGTTGACTGGATGCTAACATTTAGTTAGCACAAAAGCATGCAGAAAAGAGGCTACGCATGGAGCGTCTTTAACCTCAGATGTGGTCTGACTATTCAGCTGGTGAATGGCAGCCAGAACAGAATGGCTGTTCTTACATAATGTGAGAAGACTGAATGTAGGATTATTAAGATCAGACCCAGGGAAGTGGGTTAACAGTGCTGGTCTCCCATGACTGTGTAAGAATGAAAAGGCTTTGACAGAAAAAAAGTTCTAAAAGCTCACGTACATTCCTCATCAGAGTTACAGCGTACAGGCTTTCTAAGCTACAGCAGCACTTCACTCATGAGAAGCTGAAGCAGAGAGTGTGTAAAGTTCAAAGAATCCCAGTCACACAGCTAATAAGTTCATAAATAAGACTAAAGTACTGCAATAGCACTCATAACAGTGATTATTACAACATGTGTGAAAAGCTAATTTTATGAATTTGACTATGACTTCAATGCAAAGAAACCCCAAACAGAAGGAATTAAATTGAGCTTTATTATGTATTAGCTGATATATTTTAATCTATGTATAATGTCTGCAATGTTGTAGATGTCAGCTGATCAGTTAAGAAATTAAGGTGCAGAAATGCCAAAATATGTTTTGAATGAGTGTCAAACTCTGAAATATCAGTATCTTAAAAATATATATTACAAAAAATTATATTATATTACACATCATATCAGTTCATGCACTTAAACTGGTGCTAATTCATCTCAATTTATCACCTAATTTCAGACATTTCAGCTCCTTTCAGTGCTTTAACTTTAATGGTATCTTAAACATCTTTTAATGTGTTATTTCAGCTGTTCAGTTTTACTCAGTACTCAACCTCAAACTGATTTTAAACTGAAAAAAAAAACAGTTTATTTGTTTGCATTTTAAACTATAACTTTAACTTTTAAAGAAATGCTATATTTGCGTGTATGTTGTATACATGTGACTTTTCATTTAGTGTAAAAACAGTGTATAAAGTCAACATTTACAGTAACATTTAATGTGCCTGTTAAACATAGACGTTGACTGTTTCTTAATAATAATACTAATAATAATATAAGGCACTTCTTTCTCTCTCTCTCTTAAGTACTGATGTGTGTGTATATATATATATATATATATATATACACACACACACACACACACACACACACACACACACGTACACATACATACATACATATATATACATAGTTAATAAAGTAAACACGACATGGCCCACAAGTTCCATTTGAAGTGCCATAAATAACATTATTGTTTACCTGGACTGAATAAAAGACGTTTGCTGTGTGTTACATCAGCTACTTGTTTAAAGGACTGCGGGAACACAGGACAGCACATCAGAGTTGTGTGAGTGAACAGGGAGGAGGGTGCAGGCAGGACGGTGGCACATTCGCTCCACAGAATGAGGATGAGTCATGAGACGTAAAGTCACACTTGTGAGAAATCTACTAAAACAGCGAGCAGAGAGAAACAGGCGGAATGAGGAGCTTACGTCGAAGTGCTGCCTCTGGAAGTGTCGCTGTCCTCCGCGGTGTCTGTCAGGATGCTGTTATCCTCCCCGGCTGCTGCATTCAGGACCAAACACAGTCTGTTCCAGTCTGACGCATCTACAGCATCGATGCACGCCGGAGCACAGCAGAGCAGAGCAGAGAGGGCGGTTCAGGACGGGGGGTGGTGGTGGTGATGGTGGGGTGGGGGGGACGGAGCAGGATGAATGGAGGAGGAACACTGAACTACTGTACAGACCTGCTGTCAGAGCCGGGTCACATGGGGGGGAGAAATGACTCCTCTACTTTGTAGAAATGTGGATTTGTGTCTTTAATCTTCATCGCAGGTGACAGGTATAGGCTTATGTTTATGTAACCCACATTTCTATAACCCATTAACCCTGAAGGCTCATTTCACAACTATTGGTATAATTATATACAGCATTTATCATATCTGTAAGAACAAACCATGTAGTTATAGATAACTTTAACAGATACTAATTCATTCTTGACCTTACCTTACCGTAAAGTTCCAATTCTATTCTAATTCCACAGCTTTCAGTCACATCTCATTTACTGTGTTGGTTTCTTCAAACTTAGCATTCTGCTAAGGATGATCATGATTGTAGCTCAGAAAACACAGCTTGTAAGCAGAGCTAGCGTTTATTTGATTTAAAAACATACTTTTGATTAAAGGTCCATGGCGAGGATCATTTCACTATTCTCTTATGGTGACCGTGAAACTCCCAGCCCCCAAATAGTCAGTGATTAGTTTGTCCACCCTGGGCTACTGTAGAAACATGGCAGTTCAACATAGAGGACTGGGTCTGCACCTACAGATATAAAAGGTTCACTTTAAAGTAACAAAAAATAATTCTTATTTTAAGGTGATTATTCAGAAATTAAAACAGAATTATTCTTCTGCAAATAGATCCCCCTAAATCTGACACACTGGACCTTTAAATGAAATCTGAAATGAAATAGATTATCTGGTGTTATAGATCTTAAAATGAGTCAATAATTGTATGTGTGTGTGTGTTGACATGTAAGGTGTGTGTTCACGTGTGTTTGCTGTTACACATCCTGTGGAAGATGGAGACAGTTGAATTCCTCAGAGTCTTTGGGGATGTGACAAACATGGCAACAAGCCACGACTCGTCAACAAGGACTGCATATCTCAGAAACTGAATGTGCTGCTGAACATGAGCCTGGCATGTTCAGACAAAACTGTACAACACCGCACATTGTACAGATACATGCTATTCTCTGTGCCCCCCTGCATTCTCCACCTCTTCTCTGTCTTCCAGCTCTCTGACTGTCTGTCTAAATTGCCAGAGGAAACTAAGAAATTCTCCAGTGAACACATCTGGTGTCTAACAGTGATGATGGACACTTGAGATTGGTTGCTTGACGAACACTGAATTACTGTGATGGATGAAAAAAGTCTGTAGACAATGCTATAAAAAGAAATACATATAAGAATATATATATATATATATAATAATATATAAGATATATTATTTACAGAGACTCAACATTTCCCACCATGAGCAAGCATTTGGTGACAGTGGCAAGGAAAGACTTTTTTTTAGGAGGCAGAAACTTCGAACAACCTTCCTAACAACAGTCAGTTTTCTGAGTTTCTTTATGATATAAGACATCTTTTGGGGACGGTTTGATCTATAGCTGGGTAAGTTCCTTGACTGGAACTTAATGATCAAACTAAAATGTGACCACTTCAGCCTTATTTGAGGGTGATGTAGTGTACAATCTTCCACCTACAGTGCTGTGTAGTTCTTTAGTCCTTTTTTTTTGGTTCTAAAAAAGTTGTTACCTTATTAACCTATTGTTCTGTGAAGAGAATCAAGGTTATTATGCTGCTGTGGCCTGGAGGAAACGTGCAGACATGACTGAGTCTAACAAGTGACAAAGACCTAATTTGTCTGTAATTAGTCCTTTGAAATAACACGTTGAAGAGGAATGACACCTGGCTGCTGTCAGGCTCGGATAAACAATCGCATTCTTGTTAAGCTGGGCAGATGTTTCTTCATATTTGATACCAGATGATTTTTTTCCCAGAGAACTGCTTGGTCATGATGGAATCTTTGGGGTGAAATGCTTTCATTTCATTTCTAAGTGTCCTATTGGTGGTGCAGATTGTAAGTCTGGCACTCTTGTCTCATCATGTTCAGATTATTTCTATAAAATGAGGCCAACATTCTTCATATGTCACTTCATGAGTCATATTTTCAGTTCATTTTAATTTTGTTGCTTGAGAGTCTATAGTTGTATTGTTCAGTCTCTATCTGTAACAACATGCAGCATTTACATGAACTGATGTTCACATCTGACATCTATTATTTATCTTGACTGAGTTTTCTAATTCACTTGTCCTATTTTTGAGTTCTCATTATATCTCCTTATATCTTCTTTATATTGAAGTCTGCTGACACTGAAAACCTGAGCTTAACCCTCCTGTTGTCCTCATTTTCTGTATACACCCTGTGTCCTCCGGGTCAAAATGACCCGTCTTCACTAAACCCCCAATATAAGCAGCTTAATTGAATTTTAAACACCAAATTTCATATTGCTTGAAGAAACAACTTGTCCTTCACCACAATATGTGTAATATAGTTCTCCCTCTTCACTTGTATTTCTATAGCTTAAGAAAAGGAAAAAAATGTGCGAAAAGGAGTTTTGGATGCATTTTGATTCATTCCAATTACTAAAGTTTCTTTCTTTTTTTTTCCTCCAGTGAACAATTTAAGACAATACAAAACAATACAATACAATACCAAAATATGAAAAATAACATAACCCATTCAACTAATTAGCACATGTAGCGCAGTATGCAAGTGCACAGCCTTTGCAGATATATTTCTTACACCTGCAGCACACAGTATGTGTTTTACAGTCCTTCTTTTGAGGGCAGAACTGACATCTCTTCCTCTTACTTGCCCTAGCTGGGGAAGTGGCTGTGGTAGCTGGATCCTCAGGTTTATCAGGAGCTCCTGCACTGACATCAGAAAAAATCAGCTCTAGAGCCTCTTCAATGTCATCACGCACACTCATGGCGTCAGCACAGAGAGAATTCGGGGTCCTGTCATCTGCAGCACCTTTATAACCCCTTGAAATCCACAAAAAAGAGCTCTGCCGTCTGCGAGAACGCCACCTGTCTTGTCTTGTTTATGTCTGCTACTGTCTTGTTCACGTTTACTACTAATTGATCTGAGACTGATCAAAGGCACAGCAATCCACGAGAAGACCACCTGATTTGTCTTGTTTACTTCTGCTACTGACTGATCTGAGACACAGCTAAAACATTGTAACACTCTGTGGTGTATAATAACTCTGTGACCTTGATTTCAACTCTATTTGCCTCACGGGTCATTTTGACCTGAAGACCACCTTTGTACTTTTTTTTGTACAGCTTACATGGAAATGTGAATAAAAACAACATTTCATTGTTTCTACTGTTGGGGCCAATCTAGGAAAAGTCATAAAATTTAAAGTTAAAAAAATATCATTTAGTTGATTTTTTTTTGGTTTTTAACACAGTAGCGGGTCATTTTGACCCGAGGACAACAGGAGGGTTAAATGCCTTTTGGTATTTGTAGTCTCTTAAATATTGCAGCTCTATATAATACATCTAAGCATGTAGATAGCTATACAATAACCTTATGCATGATGCAATAAGCAAATTGACTTTATTATATTTATACACAGATTTTTAGCATTACAGTTTTCCACCAATTAGTTAATGGTAAATATGTGTACCTTTATATAAAGTGTATTTTCTTACATTTCTCCAGTGTTTTGTGTGCAGATTAACACTGAGTTGGATGGCAATATTCATCACATGTTCTTACAATCACAAAGGGAAAAACAACATAGATAATACAGACTGCAGGCCACACACACATATACAAGCTTTTGTCTTTGTATAAGTGCTCAACTCAACAAAATATAAAACAAATATATAGACATGCTAATGCAGAAATGTCAAATTTTCTATCTTTAAAAAGTGATATTTAATGACACAGCAGCAACACATCTTAGTCATCATACTTTCTTCCACTTATTATAATAGATTATCTATATTAAGACACAATGCAGAAATATGAGTGAACTTATATTTGATTTTTTTAACTGTTTTTTTTTTAGTTTCTTCTTCTTCTTCTTCTTCTTCATTTGTGTCCCTAATGTGACAACTGTTCCCTCATTACTCATTGCTCTTTCTTCCTGACTCCTATCCTCTTCTCCTCCACCAGTTTAGATGTCTTCTCCGAGTTCTTTGGATAAACTGCTCTTTGAATTTCTCCTCCAGGGCATTGTATTCTCCCTGCCACGTTTTGTAGCTCTGGAGAAATTCAACTCTGCAGCTTCTGAGCTCACTTGTTGCTTCTGTTAGCTTCTGGGAGAGCTTAATCTCTTGTTTGTCTTTAGTTTTCATTTCCTGGTCTTTTCTGTCTTTTTCTGTGTTCTCATTTTTCATTTTCAGCTGGAGCTCCTCCACTTTCTTCTTCTCCTGTACCAGCTGTTCTTTGGTGGCCTCACGGCCCTGTTGTTTAGTGGCTAGCTCCTCTGTGAATTTCTCCTGCAGAGCATTGTATTTGGTCTGCCAAACGTTGTCGCTTTGAAATTCAGCACTAACCTCTGTGAGCTTGTGAGGGAAATCATCGTTGTTTCTCTGAAGATCCATGATCTCTTTGTCCTTCTGGAGGAGTTAGGGTTGTTCCATCATTTTCAACTTCTGCTGCAAGTCATTCTGCAGCACAGCACTCTCCTGGACTTCTTTTCTGATTCCAGTCTTGTAGTCATTTCGTCATTTTCTTGCTTTCTCAGAAGCTGGATTTTATCTGTCTCCCGTTTTTAGATTGGAGCTGTTTCTCGTATATGTTTCACACATACACGTGTGTGTGTGTGTGTGTGTGTGTGCAAAAAGAGGCCACTAGAGGGCCACAAAATCTGTCATTAGGCTGACTTGGATCACTATCCTCTCTCTGAGTTTTTTCCAGGCTATAAAATGTACTCTCATCTTCCAGAATTATACAGTAGACTGGGTTTTCTCAGCGTTTGCCTGCTCTCATTGTCCGTCCATTTCCATCACTTGGAGCAAATCCCTTCAACACCTTAAATTTAGGCCTGATAGTAGGTGTAGTCGATCCAGCAGCTTACGACATGTCTCCTTGTAGCACCACATTATGTAATAATGCCGCATTTTATAATAATCTGACACATTTTGTAAAATGTAAAATTGTAAAAAAAAATTAAAAAAATTTCAAAATGCAAGTGTTACACATTGATCAAGAAAATATAATATCTTGGTGCAATTATTGTAAGTGTAAAGTGGTGTAATAAAGCACCAGAATTGATGTCTTAATTAGAATATATATATATATATATATATATATATATTATACCATCAGAATGACATTGACTTTAAGCATACTAGCATGAGCTGTAAAAATGATAAATATCCAAGTACATTCAAATCAAACACGGCTGATTGACTAATTTCATCATGTTTCATTATGTTTTATTGGATGTAATGATGATGAACAATAATAATGTATTCACCCGATTTATTAACAAATACTTTATTCAGCAAATAATATTGAATAATGAATATTGAATCACAGCGCATTGATGCTGTCCTCAGTATGGCACAGGTTAGTGTGAACAGCATTTAACTATTGTTGTTCACCTTAGGTCAAACACACATTTGCTAATGTGCCAACTTGAAACTGCTATATAATGGTGTGTTTGGCTTATGAAGAAGTGTTTACTTGTTCTATCATTAGACCATTAAATGTTACACTGCTCTAAAGTAGTAATGTGACAAAGGTATGTTGATAACAAAAGAGCCTGCAAATATTTAATGTGTACAAAGAACCAGAAGAGTTTTTGTGCGTTTATTTGGTGACTGAACAAAGTTGACTGTTGACGCATTCATCAGTGACCACTGAAGTATATCTAATTATATTTAAATGGTGGTCCTTGCACTCTGTTGGTTTTTACAAGTATATGCTACAGAAAATTCAATATAGAGTAGTGCAGTGATACACACTGCACAATAACTGTTCCAACAATTGAATGTCCATCATTGAAGTCTACAGAGGCCCCCTGCTGGCAAGTTATAGGTATTACTGTATATTAAAGAGTATGACACATAGTAAGCAAAAGAAAATATTTACTTGTATTATTCTCACAATAACAGTAAATGTACTATGCTCATTGGAGTAAAGCATCAGTTTTGAGGTCTGCTTTAGTAACACCATACCACACATTCACAAAGCAACAGCAATATTAAACAGACAAAGCCTGATAACAAAGTTTCAGAATGCTGCATCTGAGGCCTGTTAATTTAAAGCGAACCAGTTGGTGAGTAACAAGTGAGCCTCCAGGTTGTGTTGTGGATATAGCCCAGGACCACGTGGCTGTCAGTGTAGAACTTCACATGCAGTGCTGTGTGATAGTGTGAGCAGGGAAAGGGGCGAGCTTAGACATACTCATCACAAACCCCACATGACACTGTCCTTCTGAGTCTGTGACTCACTGATTTGTCACAGTAGCTATGGCCAGAACAGAAGCATCTGAAAAGACGCACAGCTCTATGTCTTGGGCCTGTGAGAGTGAGACTGGCACATATGGCCGTGGAATGTGGAGGTGCTCAAGGTCCACAAGTGATGTGGTCCATGTTTCCCACTGAGCCCTCTTTTCTGCAGGGAGAGGATTGTCCCAGTCCTGTAGCAGAGAGGTGAAGTCTCTTACGAGAGCTTTTCCTTGTGTTGAGATGGGAGAGACGAGTCCTAGAGGATCATACAGGCTGTTGACCATCGACAGCGTCCCTCATTGCGTGAATGGTTGGGTGCCCCTTGACACCCTGAATGTGAAGCAGGGGTAGAGGATCAGAGCTCAGAATAAGGTCTTTGAGTTTGTTGGCTCTGTCCTCGGGGGGAAGGCCTCCATTTCAGCGGTGCTGTTGGTCGCCATTTTGTGAAGATTCAGGTTCGCTGTTGACTGCATTCTCTGCGTTCTTTTCAGCAGGTCTATGGCTATTTCCTCTCTAGCCATGGAGGGAGGTGATCCCAGTCGTCAAAATAATTATGCAGCACAATCTCCTTGGCATCTGTGCTGTGCTCTGCTTCGCCAGCTTACTGGTTTTGTATTACCTTTTGCATGAATTCAAAAAAGTATTCTTTCATACCTTCTTTCCTTTGAAAGTTGCGCTGCAAGGAAGACTCTGGGCAGCCTGTTCTTTATTGTTTGGCAGCCGTCTCTTTGGATAACGGAATGGCAGTGACACCACCCAGTGGTTGTCCTCTCTGAGCTGCATTCCTTTGTCCATCACGTCCAGGAAAACACTGTCTTCGATGGAGAGGGCGATCTTTTCGTCGTCTGTGTTTCTTGCAAAGACATTGTCTCCGAGGTGATTTGTGTCAGCACTAGAGCTGCATGGTGGACTCACACAATGAGGCAAGGTAAGTGCAGAGAATGAGGTTCTATCTTCTTTTTCAGCTGGAAATTTTTAGTGCATGGAGTGAAGAATGAATCAAATCAAATCAAATTTTATTTGTATAGCCCAAAGTCACAAAACACATTTTGCCTCAGAGGGCTTTACAATCTGTACAGGGAGTGACACCCTCTGTCCTTAGACCCTCGGTTCCAGTGAGGAAAAACTTGCCCATAAAAACCCTTTAACAGGGAAAAAATGTGGAAGAAAGCTCAGGAAGAGCCACAGAGGAGGGATCCCTCTTCCAGGACGGACAGACGTGCAATGGATGTCACATGTACAGAACAATCAACACAAACATATTGTACAATTACAATGAATTACAATAAATGGTAAGGTGATTGCAGTAGCAGTGGAACACAGATGCACAGCAGCAATAAGTCATTAACCAACAAAGCTGTAGTGGAGATGGTAGCAATAATGACTATATATGGCATGTAATGCTAAATATGGTGGACGTCAGCAGCAGACCACGGCGGCAGCCACGATCCATGAGAACCTGCTGGACGAGAAAGCACAGAAACTCCGGGGAATAGGTGTAGTTAGTAACATCCAAAGAAAAGGTGTAAGAGAGATAATGATTGACAGAACAATAAGACCTTAGGCCCCGTTTATGCGGACTCTAAGGGTTATCGAACTGCCTTACCTTGATAGAGAGAGAGAGAGAGAGAGAGAGAGAGAGAGAGAGAGAGAGAGAGAGAGGGAGAGAGGGAGTGTAAGAGAGATAATGATTGACAGAACAATAAAACCTCTGCTATTGGACAGCACATTTGACTGATGTGCTCTGTCAAGGCACATCTCTCCCACAATAGCCCTGCCCAAATCTAAGCGCTGTGCATAGGGTGTGTTGTGGGGCCCGTTGTATTGTTCACATACCTTGTGCACGCTTAAGATGTCTCTCCCCAGGAGAAGAAGGATCTGAGCATCTGGATCTGGAGCTGGATCTTATTGGCCACTGGAGTGAGGTGGAGGAAGTGCTGACTTATCTTAGGTGGGATTTCTGCTTTGTTGTCCAGCACTGAGTTGCATTCTATGAGGGAAGGGAGAGCCACTGTCGATTTCTCATCAAGTGACTCCACTGTGAAGTTGCAGGCCTCTCTCCCCACGTCTCAAGTCTTGGCAAACAAGTGGTCATATATACATATACACGTTGGGCCTTTTCACAATGACTTGTGGGGAAATCTTTCACCAGGCATATTTTGGAGCATGACCTGGGCTGAGAATAAGTGCTGCATATTTCGGTGCATTTGGCGGTGACGCCGAGCTGCTCTTCATGCTGTTCTCTTTCCTTTGGCAGCAAGGGGGTGGGCCCGGGGTATGAGGCAGCTTTTTGCTGTCACACTCTCTGCGAAGGCTGTTCATGTAGCATGGGAATGAGGGGGGCGAGGGGTGAAAAGTTTGTATTCGATTTGTAATTACCCTTTTGAAATGTAGAGTTTAATCTCCTTATGCGCATCAGCCGCTCTTTCTTAATCATGCTCTTGACCTGCAGCCTCTCAGCAGTAAAGGAACAGTAAGCTAGCTTGCTATCTGCTAAATGGATGATAATAATGAAGAAAGTCGCCCTGGGCGGACAGTCACGCCAACACACTTGAGAAGCAGCACGTGGAAGGGTTTAACACAGTGGATGGTAAAGTCACAGACAAAAATATGACTGTTTGTCGACTTTGCAAAAAGCAGCGATCATATCGTTCAGCAGCAACAAATTGAAACCAAATTAACAAAAAAAGTAATTACTGTGTTAAGTTAACCTTTATACAACCTTAATAAAACACCAGCGTAGGGAGTTAATGGAAGAGACACTTAACAGGGCAAACATGATTTCATAACAGTACCTCAAGGTGACCTTTGAGGTGGCTTTTTGAAAAAAGAATGTTATCAGCTTTTTCAAACTAAGATCAACACCCACAGTTTACACTGCTCCAATATGTAAACAGCAATGACTGGAATAAAACAGAGTCACTGTGAGCTTACAGCGAAGTCTCCCACCCAACGACCACGATGACTGCACCAGTTCTGCTCTCTGCAGCAATGCTGCTGCTGCTGCTTCCCAGGACTCTGACTGAAGGTAAGATTCAGAATAATTCATAAAACTTAATTTTAAATGATTTACATTAATACTGCATATCATGCTTTCATCTATAATCCAGGAAGAAGTTCAGTTCCCATTGAAGTGGTGGTGGAGAACAGCTTAGAAAACACCCCACCTGTGACCTTCAGTACTCATGTGGTTTACAGAGGGATCCTACTGGGCGCACTGAAGCAACTCATGGACTCCAATTCAAACTTTAAGTAAGATCATAACATTAGTTCTTAATGATATGAAACCTTCAATATATGAACTTGCTGTTGGGTAGTTTTCAATAGTTTGTAAAATACTTTTCTATAATTTTCACAAAATCCATTTTTTTTACAGTGACATCCCTCCGACTCAAGATCGTATGTGTGCCAAATAGTCCTAGTCAAGTGGAACAGCTTAGCCAAATTGTAACCAAATACTGAGCCAGTATGATGAATTCCTCTTCCAACCACACCCATCACCACTGATGGCTGTCAAGATGCAGCAGATTTTACTGTTTGACCCAGAGAGGGCAGTCAAACACTGCTTTTCAGCATCCATAAGGTTCAAGTCACTGGAGCACAGAACTGGACGTCATTGAGTGGATAATTTTTTAAAAAGAGTTTTTAATAGTTAGCAGTATTAGTAGGTCCATGTTGTTTGTCATGTTTGTCTTTCATAGATATGTAGGGATAAGATGAGGTAAGCTGTGGTTTTTACCCTGCAGGTTCACCTACACAGAGGATCCAAACTATGGCCCATACCTGGAGAGCGTGAATGGTGTTGCTGGAAATGATAAAGACCATACATACTGGGAGCTACTGGTCAAGACTCAAGATGGCAAAATCATAAGGCCTGATGTTGGTATGTTTACTGTGAAAAGTTGATCCATCAGTCTTTCTTGTTGTGCTTTTAGTGGAAATCAGATTATAATACACTGTATGGGTCTTGTTTGCAGGTATTGGATGTTACATTCCAAGTGCAAATGAGCAAATCATTCTGAAATTTACCAAGTGGTGATTCAGAAACTTACACCGTATATCAACACAAGATCGCAGCCAGTGATGGAATCAACTCTATTACATACATAAACAATCAAGCAACATGCATCTGTGTTTAATGTCGAGTGAATAAAGTAATAATGAAGTACTCCTCTGCTTGCTGGTTTTATTGTTTTGCAAAGAGAGATTAACATAAGGCAATAAATAGTTGTCAACACTTCTGACACAAATTTGACACCACAAATTCAAATTCATTCATTCAGTGGAGGTAGAAATCTCAGAGAGCCTCAAAACCACAATGAATCTATGGCATAGGGAGCAAGGAGAGAAGTAAAGGACAAAGTATGTTTTTTTTTAACAGATCTGATTCCTCCCCTTATTACTGGCCTTTATTAATTTTTTTGTGCAGAGATAAAAGCTGAGATAATCCAGCATTATGTTGTTATTCTGGCAGCATCTGATACAGACTTGTGCCCTGTTGAAAGTGACAGAAACATTACAAGTATGCCCTTGGGATATTGCTGTCATCACTTTCAAGTAGACGTGACTTAACATTAGTATGAGAAATGTGTTTATTTCATGGTAGTGGGAATGTCATTAGCTCCTTTCTGATGAGCCTGGCAGCCTATGCTGTCAGTGTGTGAATTTGTGTATGAATGGTGATGTGTAGTGTGAAAGCACTGTGAGACCACTAAGGTGCTGTCATAAGGACCATTTGATTCCACTCTGCAGAACAAAAAGTCAATGTCAAATAAATCAGGAAAAGAAAAATGTATCAGTGCAACGTCAGATATTTGCAACTATTCTAACCATTAATTACTTAATTTTACTCTGTTTCTATTGTTGTGTGTTTTGTACAGATGAATTCATCCAACGTCCTTTAGTGTGTGTTCAGACAGGGACAGGCAAACCGGCTGCCGGCTGCGGTTTTCAATTCATTTTCAATGGGGATCGTTGCTGGCGTGCGGCAAGAGAAGTTGAGCCAGGTTCAACTTTTGGGAAAATAGACTCCCACGTCACACTCCGGCCGCCAATCAGACACTCAGAATGGTCAAACCTCCACAGACTCGTCTTGTCTCTGAAGCAGAGACTGTCCAGGTGGATTCACAGACTAAACTCTGATCATCTACCTGTGTGTGTCCTCACTCTGTTTATTCCATGTACCGGCTTCTAAATCTAAGTCTGACTCACAGTTTATGCTGTAAGATATAATGACATGAAGAAGTTTAATTTGATTTGTGTCTGATGATTAGAGAGCGAGAGAAACAGAAAGAGAGAGAGAGAGAGAGAGAGAGAGAGAGAGAGAGAAAGCTTTGGTAGAGAGACATAGAGAAACAACACAGAGCGAGCGACGGCCTTGATAAAGCTGTTATTAATCAGTAATAATAAAAATGGATTTCCTGATTGTTTCACAGTGGTTACATTCAGCAGGTACAGACACGCCCTCAGCTCCCCTCTCCCAACCAGTCTTTAGGGAGGTGACCTCTGGAATGGGACTGAACTATGTCCCATTTACACAACAAACACAATAGTAAAATTGTAAAACAACAGTATAATATACAGCATGTATTATAGTACATTGTCTTTTACAGAATGAAAGCAAACAATGTCTTTTTACAAATTATGCAACATGTCTGCAAACAGGTGTTAACTAAACTGCTATCCTGACACTGGTGATTATTATAATGACCACCTGCTGGCTCAGCTGGTAGAGTGAGCTCCCCACATAGTGAGTCCTTCTAGCTGCGACCCGGTTCTGACTCTGGCCTATGGTCCACATTTCCTTTGCTGTTTGTTGTTCCCTCTCTGTCTTTCCTTTGCTCTCCTGTCTCCTGTCACAAGTTGAAAGCCACCCAGAACTCCCAGCAAGTCCTCAGTGAGTTCATTCATCTACATCTCTGTGATACTACACCCTCCATACTATCTCTGTAGGAGTTTTTGTCCCTGTTGAAGAGCATGCTTTCTGTTTCTAAAGACTGATTGGAGCAGGAAGGATAATTTACAGCTTTGACAGAATGTTCTGCCAAGTTTTAAATCTTAATCACTATGTTCTACAGTTTATGTATTTTGAGATTATCTCAAATGGGAGTTCTCTTCATTTGTTTTCACGGTTATACAATGTGTGAGTGAGTATTTAAATCTTATCTAATCTTATGAGCCTCTAAAAAAACCACCAGAGGAACTGTAATTTATCATGGTCAGTGTAAAAACAATGCTGTGCTTCTTGACAAAAAATGTCAACATGATTTTGAGAAGCAAAAGCAACATTCAAACTCAAATTGAATGTCTGATCAAAACAACAAACAAACAAAAAACAAAAAAACAGATGAATGCTTTTGTGTCATATGAACACTAAATCAGAATGATGCTTAACAAGATTGTCCAACAGTGACTGAGTGACTGGAAGCTGTGACATCTAAAGAGTGTTAGTAATGTAGCACTGGTTAGCCTAGTTTGGCTCATCATTTAGAAAAAGTTCTGATTTCATCATCAGAAAATAGAAGTCATTTTGCTGAACACAGATTTGATTCTGTAAAGGATGTATTTAGTTTATCTCTTTTATTTCTGGAAGATTCACACAAAACATTCTCAAATGTTTAACAGTAGTATGTGATCCAGCATCTCAAGTTATGAGAGGACAAAAGTATCAGGTAACAAAACAGGAAATATCAGATGAAGGTAGATTCCCATCAGAACAAACACTCAAGACAGAGTCACGTCAACTCTTTCCTTGTCAAAACATGAATAAAGTGTCCTCTTCCGGGTGCTGCCACCTTACCGCGGTGGAGGGGTTTGTGTGTTTCAGTGATGCCAGGAGCTATGTTTTTATGCCCCTGGTAGGGTCACCCATGGCAATCAAGTCCTCCGTAAGGGACCAGATAAAGTGCAGCTCAATCACCCCTGATGAGAAGAAAAATCAAAGGAGCCAGGTCTCCCTTGCCAGGACGTGGGTCACCGGGGCCCCCCCCTGGAGCCAGGCCTGGGGGAGGGGCTCGTTGGCGAGCACCTGGTGGTCGGGCCTTCACTCATGGGGCCCGGTCGGGCACAGCCCGAAAGGGTGACATGGGCCCCTCTTCCCATGAGCCCACCACTCGTGGAAAGGGTGGCCCACATGGGGTGGGTGCGTAGAGAGTTGGGCGGCAGTCGGAGGCGGGGACCCTGGTGGTCTGACCCCCGGCTGCAGAAGCTGGCTCTGGGGACGTGGAACATCACCTTTCTGGCGGGAAGGAGCCTGAGCTGGTGCGCGAGGTTGAGAGGTACCGGCTAGATATAGTCGGGTTAACCTCGACACACAATTTGGCCTCCGGAATCAGTTTGGTCGAGAGGGGTTGGACACTCTACCACTCTGGAGTTGCCCCCGGTGAGAGGCGCAGAGTGGGGGTGGGAATGCTTGTTTCCCCCCGGCTCGGCGCCTCTACATTGGGGTTCACCCCAGTGGATGAGAGGGTAGCCTCCCTTCACCTCCAGGTGGGGGGATGGGTCCTGACTGTCGTCTGTGCCTATGCGCCGAACGGCAGTTTAGAGTACCCACCCTTTTTGGAGTCCTTGGAGGGCGCTCCCTCTGGGGACTCCCTCATCCTCCTAGGCGACTTCAATGCTCACGTGGGCAGCGACAGTGAGACCTGGAGTGGCGTGATTGGGAGTAACGGCCCCCCTGACCTCAACCCAAGTGGTGTTCTGTTATTGGACTTCTGTGCTCACCATGGATTGTCCATAACGAACACCATGTTCACCAGGATGCCCTTGGCTGCAGTTCAGTGATCGACTTTGTGGTTGTGTCGTCGGATTTGCGGCCATGTGTTTTGGACACTCGGGTAAAGAGAGGGGCGGAGCTGTCAACTGATCACCACCTGGTGGTGAGTTGGCTCCAATGGTGGGGGAGGACGGCGGTCAGACCTGGCAGGCCCAAACATTCTGTGTGGGTTTGCTGGGAACGTCTGGCTCAATCTCCTGTCAGAAAGAGCTTCGACTCGCACCTCCGGGAGAGCTTCACTCACATCCTGGGGGGAGGTGGGGGACATTGAGTCTGAGTGGACCTTGTTCCGTGCCTCCATTGTCGAGGCCAGAGCTGTGGCCGCAAGGTGGTCGGTGCCTGTTGTGGTGGCAACCCCCGAACCTACTGGTGGACACCCGACAGAATTTAAATTTAAGTTCCGCATCCGACCCGAACCACTATAAATAGACCCATCACCCGAACCATACCTGAATTAAAATAAATCATTCAAAATGAAATACAGAAGTTTATTGCCACAACATAGGCAAGTGGAATGATTAAGTTCAGTGGCCTAAACGTTACCTTAACATAGAAAAAATGTATCCCAGTTAACTCTGAATTTACATAATGCCCAGTAGGATTACAGTAAGGGATAGCCGTGCCGCGTGCACACGTAAACTAAAAATAACATGGGTTACCCTGCGCAAAGTAAACATAAATCTGCCTACCTGTACAGTCCATTTAGATCTTCAACATCAACTTTATACTGTCCATTAACTAACTTCCTTCTCAGCTCTTCCGTAATCATTTTGAACTGCACTGCAGGACATCGCGTGACGTGAAAATAACATTTGCCAAGATTCCTGGCAATGTGCACGTTGCCTACAGACAAAACAAATCCGATTTTACTTTTTAAAGGGAGTTTTACTTTTAAAAGGGGTTTACAATTCACTACAACATAGGCTTTCATATTTAAAATATATATATTTTTTTGTAGGCGTTTTGTAAACTGCAGATTAGACCCACGCTCTGGTTCTTCTGACCCGACCCGACCCGGCATCCGACACAGCGCAAAGATTTCCACCCGTTGTACAAAATGTTATGGTTCACCCGCGGGTACCCGAACCTGTGCAGGTCTCTGGTGTTCAGTGGGGGCGGGGTGCTGCTGACCTCGACTGGGGGTGTCCTGGGTCGGTGGAGGGAATACTTTGAAGACCTCCTCAATCCCACCAGCACGTCTTCCACTGAGGAAGCAGAGTCTGAGGACCCCATGGTGGGCTCGCCATTCTCTGCGGCTGAAGTTGCCGAGGTAGTCAAAAAGCTCATCGGTGGCAAGGCCCCAGGGGTGGATGAGGTCCGCCCGGAGTTCCTCAAGGCTCTGGATGTTGTGGGGCTGTCTTGGTTGACACGTCTCTGCAACATTGCGTGGACATCGGGGGCAGTGCCTCTGGACTGGCAGACTTGGAGAAGGCGTTTGACCGCGTCCCCCGAGGAACCCTGTGGGGGGTGCTCCAGGAGTATGGGGTTCACTAATACGGGCCGTCCGGTCCCTGTACTCCCGGTGCCAGAGCTTGGTCTGCATTGCCGGCAGTAAGTCGGACTTGTTTCCAGTGAAAGTTGGACTCCGCCAGGGCTGCCCTTTGTCACCGATTCTGTTCATAACCTTTATGGATATAATTTATAGGCGCAGTCAGGGCGTTGAGGGGCTGCGGTTCGGTGGCCTCAGGATTGGGTCACTGCTTTTTGCGTATGACCTGGTCTTGTTGGCTTCATTGGCGCGTGACCTTCAGCTCTCTCTGGAGCGGTTCGCAGCCAAGTGTGAAGCGGCTGGGATGAGAATCAGCACCTCTAAATCTGAGGCCATAGTTCTCATCCGGAAAAGGGTGGAGTGCAGTCTCCGGGTTGGGGTCGAGATCCTGCCTCAAGTGGAGGAGTTCAAGTATCTCGGGGTCTTGTTCATGAGTGAGGGAAGGACGGAGCGGGAGATTGACTGGCGGATCAGTGCAGCTTCTGCAGTGATGCGGACTCTGCGCCGGTCCGTTGTGGTGAAGAAGGTCGATTTACCAGTCAATCTACATTCCTACCTTCACCTATGGTTACAAGCTTTGGGTAGTGACTGAAAGAATGAGATCGCGGATACAAGCGGCCGAATGAGTTTCCTTCACGGAGTGGCTGGGCTCACCCTTAGAGATAGGGAGAGAAGCTCGGCCATCCACGGGGAGCTCGGAGTAGAACCACTACTCCTCTGCATCAAGAGGAGCCAGTTGAGGTGGCTTGGGCATCTAGTGAGGATGCCTCCTGGACGCTTCCCTGGTCCCAGCTCTCCCTGGGAACGCCTTGGGGTCCCCTGGGAGAGCTGGACGAAGTGGCTGGGGAGAGGGACCTCTGGGCCTCCCTGCTGAAGCTGCTGCCCCGGCGACCACCCCTCGGATAATGGATGGAAATGTGTGTTTTCTTCCAGTCTTTCATTCAAATCATTTATCTCATCCATTAAGCCCCTCTCCTCTATCAAATATATATATTTTTTGTTTCCATAACCCCATCTTAATGCTCTATCTCCTGAAAGCTCCATTAAATGACTCCCTGACATTGTGGTGATCACACTTCAAGTCATAAATGTTCATTATCGTAAAAAAAGAAATTATAATTTATATTCTTTGAATACTTTTGTCATTTAAAAGTCGAATGGATAACCATATGAATTTAATAATGTAATTTCATTCATAAAGTTTGGATTGTCTTCATTTGGAGTGTATATTTTTTATTACATTTATGTACAAGTGTACTTTTACATCTATCATAATCCACCTTCCATTCTGTGTTACAGTTCCTTCATAAATCCTCCCTCACTACTTTTACCAACACCGTGCCTGAAATATATATCTACACCATTTCTGATTTTCATTTCAGTTCATAATTTACATATTTTCTTTATCTCGCAGTTATGTAAAAAACAAAAATACATATTTAGGAAATATTAGCCAATGTCATAGCACATCAAATGGCAACAACTGAAATTGAATGTCTGATCAAAACAAAAAACAAACAAAAAACAAAAAAACAGATGAATGCTTTTGTGTCATCTGAACATTAAATCAGAATGATGCTTAACAAGATTGTCCAACAGTGACTGAGTGACTGGAAGGTGTGGCATCTAAAGAGTGTTAGTAATGTAGCACTGGTTTGCCTAGTTTGGCTCATCATTTAGAAAAAGTTCTGATTTCATCACCAGAAAATAGAAAAAAGTCATTTTGCTGAACACAGATTTGATTCTGTAAAGGATGTATTTAGTTTAGCTCTTTTATTTCAGGAAGATTCACACAAAACATTCTCAAATGTTTAACAGTAGCATGTGATCCAGCAGCCCAAGTTATGAGAAGACAAAAGTATCAGGTAACAAAACAGGAAATATCAGATGAAGGTAGATTCCCATCAGAACAAACATTCAAGACAGAGTCATGTCGACTCTTTCCTTGTCAAAACATGAATTAAGTGTGTGTTTTCTTCCAGTCTTTCATTCAAATCATCTATCTCATCCATTAAGCCACTCTCCTCTATCAAATATATATATATATATATATATATATATATATATATATATATATATATTTGTTTCGATTACCCCATCTTAATGCTGTATCTCCTGAAAGCTCCATTAAATGACTCCCAAACATTGTGGGGATCACACTTCAAGTCATAAATGTTCATTATCTTAAAAAAAGAAATTATAATTTATATTCTTTGAATTCTTTTGTCATTTAAAAGTCAAATGGATAACCGTATGAATTTAATAATGCAATTTCATTCATAAAGTTTGGTTTGTCTTCATTTGGAGTGTATATTTTTTTATTACATTTATGTACAAGTGTACTTTTACATCTATCATAATCCACTTTCTATTCTGTGTTGCAGTTCCTTCTTAAATCCTCCCTCACTACTTTTACCAACACCGTGCCTGAAATATATATCTACACCATTTCTGATTTTCATTTCAGCTTATAATTTACATATTTTCTTTATCTTGCAGTTATGTATGCACATCTAAATATAATTAAGAAATATATATTTCTTTAATTTGTTCTTACTTTAAAGAGAGTCTACCTTTTTATAACAATTTCAATGATATAAAACACAAAACACTATCACAAGAACAACAATACGTTTCATCACTTATCCCATTTACTTTAGCTCAGCCTAAATATCTAGTAGTGAAAATGAACATTATAAAAATAAGGATTAACACCATGCCAATCATGCAGACTATGCTAATAATGGGAAGAAAGAAACAAAGCAGTCGAGCATGAGTTGAGACTAAAAAGACTAATTGCAATACTATGATGAAATTTAACTGAGCCTGTTCACTCACCCCACAGAAACTGACAGCAGATCAGATCAGTTTACTTTCCTATTATCCCATTTCTAATTATGCTATATATTATTTAAACTGCTGTAACCAAACATGTATAGTTTCTCACTCACATTGTGCAGGATTCCTCTCTGCCTCATCTACCAGTTCAGAAAGCATTCCAGCTGAACTATTGTTTCTAGCACATTTTCTGTTGTTATCACTGTTACCACTCCTTAAATGTATGGACCAGGGCTTATTGATTCTATTATTTCTGTGAGATCCCATCTTCATTGAAAAGCTTCAATTTAGCTGAGGCTCAGATTTGTGATTTACTGTTCTGGGCCTTGAGTTGTTCTCTTATGGGTTTGTAAATTGCTTTCACTTTGAGAGTGAAGTAATAATAATGCTTATTATTAATAAGTAATAATTACAATAATTGTTGGTCTTTGGCTTCTCTGTACACCCAAGCCAGTGTGAGCCCCTGGTTAAACAGTTTTTGAGAAAGGTTGTCATATTGTTGCCTTTACTTTTCTCTGGTACATTTAATCCTCACATGTCTGAATTTGTTTTCCAGGTATTCACCAGATTCCTCCATCTCTGACACTTTGTTTACATGATATTTAATCGATTTATGGTGCAGTATTTCAGGATCATATCTCCCCAACATAGGGCTCAACTGTCTGCCGATTAAAAAAAAGAGGAAAAAGATACATTTTAGTTGATTCATAATAATCCCATATAATCCCAATAATCCCATTTTGATGTCCAGTATCTGCTGCTGAAACTTGAAACATGTTAAAGTTCAGGATGATTTGGTCATTTGCTCTCGGAATGTAACATCCAATACCTGCAAAGAAAATCAAGATAAAGCAAATAAACTGATTTGCAGTAAGAACAAGATGGATGGAGAATGGATGCTGACTGTAAAAAGACAGACAAGGTTCTCTTGGCTGACTCACCAACATCAGGTCTTATGATATTGCTATTGGTTCTCTTGACCAGCAGCTCCCAGTAGGTACGTTCCTCGGGATTTCCAGCCAAACCATTAACACTCTCCAGGAATGGGCCATAGTTTGGATCCTCTGTGTAGGTGAACCTGCAAAGACGACAGCAGATATCTTTGCGAAAGACTTAACAACCCCCCCTTTTCTTACAGTGAATTGACCGAAATTAACTAAACTTGGTTCAGTGGTTGTAAATTTTTTTTTTATACTGCGTACCACATCAGAAACCACCACCATTATGACTGTGATGTTAAAATTCAGTGTATGAACATTGCGGTTGTAATGGTGGTACTTTCGTGGTATCCAACCCCAGTCAAATATGGACAGTTCACACAGGATACAGGTTAATTCATAATAATTACATTTCAACATTATTATAGTTAAATATTAATTTTACTGGTATTTTCACAGTATTACATGATTTTGAATTGATTTATTTTATTGAAAATTAATTTAAAAAAATAAATTGTGTATTCCTCCGCATATCATTAAAGGGAACTTGCGTACCACCACAATTTGAAAATCACTACTATAGATGTATGAGATGCCCTGGTAAAACCATGAGAAGAAAAGGAGAATTTATAGACTGATCTGATCTAAAATAACTCAAAACTCAGGCATTATGTTAATCCAACCACATCTCATTCAAAATAAAAATAGAGCAGTTCAAAAAGACAAGAGGCAGATATAGTTACAATACAACAGAGTACAGTACCCTGTGATCAGAGAAGTGTGATCTGATTGTGCAAGCTATCTGAATCAAAGAAAAGCTCTGACTAACACCAAATGCATGAAAGGCCACTCTGAAACGCAAACTGAGGGAACAAGAAGACATTTGCTGCCCTGTAGGCGTAATTTTAAAAATGGACAATCTTACGTAAAGTTTGCCGTCTTGGAGTTGTTTAATCTCCTCAGTCCACCTATTAAGATTCCTCTGAAAGTCACGTTAGTGCTGTAGGTCTTGTTGGGGGTGTTTGTTACAGTGTTGGTCACCAGAACAGTAATGGGAGTTTCAGAGCCTGCAGAAAATGAAGAAAAAACAACTGTAAGAAATATATCTGTAATGTCAGATAAAACTGTAAAATATAACAAAATGAATGAAATAAAGTACTACTTTCCTTGACCAGGAATTTTATCATTTTGTGACACTGCAAAGCAATTACTCTGAGGCTGAAGCTTACTTGTAGTTGGAATCCGAGAAACCAGCAGCAGCAGCAGGGCCACAGAGAGCAGAGCAGGCGTCTTCATTCTGACTTCTAAAAACCAAACGGTGGAACTGAACAGTTAGCTAAAAATCACAAAAATTTTTCATGAACATGTCACAAACATAAATATGTCACCTCAGTTCTGTACAAGCTATTGAAAGATTGTGTGTTTTCTAGACTTCAACTGCTTAATTTTTCAGTACAGGACTCTGTAACAGCAAAGGTTAAAAACCAAAGTAAAACTCAAACATCTTGCAGATCAGATGCATTAACCCTTTTTTAAAGACATTAAAAAGATAAACTGATCATCAGATGATAGCCGATGGGTTCTAAGATTACATTTCAGCCAATGTAAGCTGCCTTTTTTTCTCTCCACTCAGACTGTTTACCTCTGACTAGAAGGCAATCCAGAAGGCATGCGATGCACAAATCTTGGTCCCTTGCCTACAGATTTAACATCCATATGCAGATGTGTTTTTTTAGAAATGAAATGACATGAACAGACCTGTAAGGGTGCAGCAGAAGTTAATGTTGTTCGGAGTTGATTAGAAATCCTTTGTGATTAATGGATCAGTTCCTGCTCAGAAACTTTTATAGCTCACGAAACAACCAATCGACACACATCAGGCTGAGATACAGCTAATTTAAATATCATTTCAAATTCCTGTATGTCTCCTGTATGAATCATAAACAATGACACACTGAGCAACAGGAACACACCCTGACTGGAACATTCAGCCTGTTCTCATTCCTTGGTAATCTAATACCAATGTTTATCCACACCTCTTGGCATCAGGGTACCTTTTATTGTCTGTATGTGATACACCGGCTGACATCTAACTTGAGTGTGACCCAACCTGGTCAGGTAATGTAGTGTTAAGTCATAAACTCTGTCTAAACAAATACAGTTTTGTAGTTAATTATTAAATCTCCCTCCTGCTCAATGTCATGTAAAAGTTGTCCGTTCATTAGCTTTGTGAAAATGATACAAATGATGAAAGGAGGCATTTATAGTATAAACATACTGCTAAAATATTTGCAACACTTGTAAAATAATAAATAAATAAATGAGCCAGACCATTCCGTAAAAAACTTAACACAGCAACACCTGAAGTAGTGATCTCGGTTGACACTGAAAAAGCGTTTATTTATTCACTGTATTAAAGACATTTGGGCTGGGAAATGTGTTCATTTCATGGATACATCTCCTCTATACATCTCCACAAGCTAGTATCTCCACCAAAAACATCCTGGACAGCATTCAAACATACATCGCCTGTCACAACCGAGACTGTTAGGCCCCCTAGCGTCAATTCTATTTTAGCCCTTCATAGACCCTGACTATTTGACAGATCGACCACAGCATGTCAGACTGAAGGACTGTGTGTCGGACACTGTGATCAGCAGCACTGGGGCCCCACAGGGAACCGTTCTTTCCCCCTTTCTGTTTACCCTGCACACCTCAGACTTTCAGTTCCACTCTGAGTCCTATCACCTGCAGAAATTTGCAGATGACTCTGCAATTGTTGGCTGTGTCAGTGAAGGGAAGGAGTCCAGGGGCGTTGTGGACTCCTTCGTTGTGTGATGTGAGACTAACCATATGTATCTCAGTCCCAGTAAGACAAAGGATCTTGTGGTGGATTTCTGCAGGAGGAAATCTGCCCCCACACCCATTTCCATCAACAGTATGACTGTGGATGTTGTTCAGGATTACAAATACCTTACACCTGGATACACCTGGATAACAAACTGGTCTGGGCCAAGAACACTAAAGCTGTTTACAAGAAGGGCCAGAGTAGACTCATGATGCTGAGGATGTGCTACCAGTCGGTGCAAATATTTTAGCAGTATGGCTAAAATATTTGCAACACTTGTAAAATAAGAAATAAATAAATGAGCCAGACCATTCTGTATTGGTTATGCCTAGTATGAAAACTTTGAAACAACACATTGAGCTGTACAAAGCTTTAGGATTGTACATTAGGTTCTGTTTGAATTTCAGCTGCAATGGGCTAAAAACCTGACATGCGCACGCTGCTGAAGTGTCTTTTAGAGCACATTTTCCCCACCTCATCCTTCGTCTCCAAAGCTGCTGGCTTTGTGGGTACAGTCTTTGAGGGAGGCGACCTCTGAAATGGGACTGAACTGTGTCCCATTTACACAGCAAACACAAGCAATCGTATAATATACAGCATGTATTATATAGTATATTGTCTTTTACAGAATGAAAGCAAACAATGTGTTGTTAGTGTAGTGTAAGCATGCATTCAGACAGGATCAGGGAGTACGGCAACTCGTAGCAGGGTTGTCCGGTGGTGGTAGTGGTGGTGGGGAGATGAGGTGTGTTGCTGTGGGTGTGTCTATACCTGCTGAATATAACACTGTGAAACAACCAGGAAACAACTTTTTATTTCTGTGATTAACAGCTTTATTTATATAGTGACCGGAAGGTGTAGCATCTAAAGAGTGTTAGTACCATTGATTAGACTAGATTAGATAATTTTAGAATAATTTGCATCTTTTAGAAAAAGTGCTGATTTCATCCGACAATAGAAAATAAAGTCATTTTTCTGAACACAGATTTGATTTTTTTTTAATTTCAGGAAGATTCACCCAAAACATTCTCAAACATTTAACAGTAGTATGTGATCCAGCAGCCCGAGTTATGAGAAGACAAAAGTATCAGGTAACAGGAAACATCAGATGAAGGTGGATTCCCATCTGAACTTTCCTTGTCAATAGCATGAATTAACATGTTTTTTAAAACTCTATGCACATGTAGTACAACAAGAGTCATGTATTCAGATGTTATTTCTTAGTGAACAACAAATACAAACAGATTTTAGTTGATTAATAATGATTCCATATAAACCCAATAATGCCATTCTGATGTCCAGTCACTGCTGAGCTTTTAATACTTGTTATACTTCAGGATGATTTGCTCATTTGCATTTGGAATGTAACATCCAATACCTGCAAAGAAAATCCAAATAAAACAAGGTTAGCTGATTTGAATGGATATCAAGTGTAAAAAGACGGACAAGATGGCTGGATGGATTGGCTGACTCACCAACATCAGGTCTTATGATACTGTTGTTGGTTCTCTTGACCAGCAGCTCCCAGTAGGTACGTTCTGAGAAATTTCCAGCCAAACCGTTGACACTCTCCAGGAATGGGCCATAATCTGCATGTTCTGTGTAGGTGAACCTGCAAAGACAACAGCAGATATCTTTGCCAAGACTTACGGCCACTTTAGACATCCCCTCCTCTTCTCACAGTGAAGCCACTGATATGAACTGAACTTAAACATTTTGCTGGATATTTATCTATTCTTCCCTGCAGTTGGCATGAATAACACTTGATGTCATATGGATTGACTTGTGGTCAGATTATCACTCTGGTTGTATGAGAGTTCTTCAGCATGTTCATGGCTGACCCAGAATACAGGCAGTTACTGCAGTGTAGCTATGATCAGAAAAGTGTGATGTAACATGCATGACACTTGAGTGAACACAGACATTTGCTGCCCTCTGTAGGTGTATAGTTAAAACTGGTGAAAAAGTGAATCATTTAATAATAATTAATAACGTTGATGTTGCTGAAAGAAAATAAATAGTAGATGTGATGGTTTTTACGTAAAGCGTTGGCTTGATTCCTGCAGTCTCCTTAGTGCACCAATTAAGATTCCTCTGAAAGCCACGTGAGTGCTGTAGGTCTTGTTTGGGGAGTTTGTTACAGCGTTTGTCACCCGAATAGTTATGGGAGTCTGGTTAGAGTCTGCAGAAAATGGAGTCAAAGTTAGCACAGAAGATAAAATGTGGAACAGGGAACAGAAAAACTGTAATGTAATGTTGAAGACTTGTTACCTCTGTGTGATGCTTCAAGAATAAAACAATCCTTGACTAATTTAACATTTTATGAAGTTGAAAAAAATTACTCTTACTGAGGTTGAAACTTACTTGTAGTTGTCACCACAGAAACCAGCAGCAGCAGCAGCAGCAGGGCAACAGAGAGCAGAGCAGGCGTCTTCATTCTGACTTCTGAAAACCAAACTGTGAACCTGAACAGTTAGTCAGAGACAAAGGAATGATGTCCAAATATATCATCATTAAAAATCACAATCAAATTTTTCCTAAAGATTTTTGAAAGGTTGTATGTTTTCTAGAACCGGTTTTCAGCTGCTTAATTTTCCACTACAGGACTCTAATCCTGCAGCTGTGGACTGACTCTCGTCTCAGGCTTTTTGCTGTGACTGCAAAAGTTAAAAACCAAAGTAAAACTCAAACATCTTGCAGATCAGATGCATTAACCTTTTTTAAAGATATTAAAAAGATAAACTGATCATCAGATGATAGCCGATGGGTTCTAAGATTACATTTCAGCCAATGTAAGCTGCCTTATTTCTCTCCACTCAGACTGTTTATCTCTGACTACAAACTGAATCCAGAAGGCATGCAATACACAAATCTTGGTCCCTTGCCTACAGATTGTCAGATCCCAAGTTACCCCTGCTCAGGAGGTACTGGACCAGCTCTCTGTCTAAAGGGTCCGATCCTCTGGTCCGTGGGTCTTACCTTGTCGGAACAAGCTAGAGGACTGATTAAGCCGGTGGCAAGGAGATTCGCCTAGCCTCTAACTGCCTCCATCCATACATCTACCCTGCTTACTCTAATATAGAACCTGACCGAATAGTCCCTAGGGCCCAGTACTACACTAGCCGCGTACCTTCACGGCAGCTGTCCTCTTATTGATCTGGGCTCTTGGTGTGGTTGCTAGGAAAGTTTTAGTGGCTTGGGTAATAAGCCCCAAGGATTCATTAATTTCTTTAGGCTAGAGTAATCTTTTAGAACCTAAAAAGATGTCAAGCACACTATACCTGATGATTACAACCTAGAAGACACTATAAACTGAATGTCCACAGTAATCTTTAACTGCAGTAAAAGTATTTATTGCACAGTTGAATTCATTTGAAACTGATTAACTCTATTATCTAAAATCACCTCTCCTATAATAATGGGATAAAAAAACCCCGGTACAAAGGCTGTTGCTGAGTGGTTGAGGTTGTCCAGTTTGGAGAGAGGAAGGGAAAGGGTGGAGTGGTGAGGTCAATGAGGATAACTACCACGATTCTTGGTGTGCTGTATCTTTTATACCCCTTGAATGGCTGATCTCATCTATGTCAGGCGATAGTGAGCCATCCATTACGTAATCCATCATCCTCCCTGTTCGTCCACATGTATCCTGTTTGTCTCATCCAACCCTTCCCTTTTTGGTCTCTCTCCTCCAGTTTGGTTACTCAAGTTCCGTTGCTCAACCTCTCAGCATGATTATTCTTATTATTATTTCACCATAGCTATCTTATTACTATGATCTCATCATGCTAACTTTTCAGTTTCAATCACATTCTTTTTCCTTCTTACACCCATTTCAACATTTCATTGTTTAATACAAAATCATCATTGATCACATTTTTAGCCCAGCTCATTTTTATCTTGTGTATTACTTTATATATTCAGAAGGAGGATCTCTAAATGTCCAAAGATTTATGCCATTTCTGGCTATGATGGAAAGTCCCTTGGTTCCCTAATTCTCAGTCCATCTGCCGGGGAGGTGTCACTTCCCCATTTTGCAAGGCCAAACTGTGAGAAATCCTTTACAGTCCTTTTCCCAAGTTGTTAAAATTAACTCATTAACCATTTTAGTGGATCAGGGATCTCAACTTACTTGACAAGATTTAACATTCATATGCAGATATGTTTTTATAGAAATGAAATGACATGAACAGACCTGTTAGGGTGCAGCAGAAGTTAAGGTTGTTGAGAGTTGATTAGAAATCCTGCATGGATCAGCTCCTGCTCAGAAACTTTTATAGCTCACGAAACAACCAATCAGCACACATCAGGCTGAGCCCCAGCTAATTTAAATATCATTTCAAATTCCTGTATGTCTACAATCATGAACAATGAACGATTGACACTGAGCAACAGGAACACACCCTGACTGGAACATTCAGCCTGTTCTCATTCCTTGGTAATCTAATACCAATGTTTATCCACACCTCTTGGCATCAGGGTACCTTTTATTGTCTGTATGTGATACACCGGCTGACATCTAACTTGAGTGTGACCCAACCTGGTCAGGTAATGTAGTGTTAAGTCATAAACTCTGTCTAAACAAATACAGTTTTGTAGTTAATTATTAAATCTCCCTCCTGCTCAGTGTCATGTAAAAGTTATCAGTTCATTAGCTTTGTGAAAATTATACAAATGATGAAAGGAGGCATTTATAGTATAAACATACTGCTAAAATATTTGCAACACTTGTAAAATAAGAAATACATAAATGAGCCAGACCATTCTGTATCTGTTATGCCTAGTATATAATATACAACATGTATTATATAGTACATTTTTACAGAATGAAAGCAAACAATGTGTTGTTAACAGATGTTAACTAAACTGCAGTACTGAATAAAAAATAATTAAATAACATATGTCTGAAGCTGCTTCAGGCTCATCATCAGAAAATATGAGCAGCTCCTTCATTTATTTGTGCATTGTGAGACACATACAATCAAGAAGTGGACATGAGTGAGTTTTTAAATTACACCTAAATTGTCACGTTGACAGTATGAGATCCTACAGGCTAAAAACCTGCTTAGTAGGAAGTGTGGTATATGTAAGTATAACGTGGCTGAAACTTGCATCACAGTAACTATTGCTTACAGCTGAGAACACAATGTCCTGCCAAGTGTTGAGTCTCATCTTCTACAGGATTGTTATTGCCTCAAAAGGGACTTCTCTTTGGACCACTTGGGTTACTTTGTGTGGCTGGTTGTACAATGGTCTGATTAAAAGATATTCTTACAGTGTCTCAAGAGTAAAGGGAGTTTGATTAGAACTTAAAAATAGAAATCAAGTATAGTACAGAAGATAAAATAGGAAAATAATGTACTAAACATTAAACTATTAAACACAATAGAACAGTTTATATGTTGAAAGTCTAGATCAAGTCAATTGCCTCTCCAGTTTTGCTACCAACCGAAACTGGGAGTGGAGGACGCCATCATTAGCTGTATCTCCTGCTACACCGTGCCTACACCCACCTGGACAGACCAGGAAGCACTGTAAGAATCACGTTCTTTGACCTCTCAAGTGCGCTCAACACCATCCGGCCTGCCCTGCTGGGAAGTAAGCTGTCGGTGATGATCCACCTGAGCAAGCTGGATTTGTTAAGGGGTGGCAGCTGTTCTTTAATGTCAGTACTGTCCTAAATATTATCTACTCTAAAACTTAGCACAGCAACACCTGAAGTAGTGATCTCGGTTGACACTGAAAAAGCGTTTGACAGGGTTGAATGGGACTATTTATTCACTGTATTAAAGACATTTGGGCTGGGAAATGTGCTCATTTCATGGATACATCTCCTCTATACATCTCCACAAGCTAGTATCTCCACCAAAAACATCCTGGACAGCATTCAAACATACATCGCCTGCCACAACCGAGACTGTTAGGCCCCCTAGCGTCAATTCTATTTTAGCCCTTCATAGACCCTGACTATTTGACAGATCAACCACAGCATGTCAGACTGAAGGACTGTGTGTCGGACACTGTGATCAGCAGCACTGGGGCCCCACAGGGAACCGTTCTTTCCCCCTTTCTGTTTACCCTGTACACCTCAGACTTTCAGTTCCACTCTGAGTCCTATCACCTGCAGAAATTTGCAGATAACTCTGCAATTGTTGGCTGTGTCAGTGAAGGGAAGGAGGAGTCCAGGGGCGTTGTGGACTCCTTCGTTGTGTGATGTGAGACAAACCATATGTATCTCAGTCCCAGTAAGACAAAGGATCTTGTGGTGGATTTCCGCAGGAGGAAATCTGCCCCCACACCCACTTCCATCAACAGTATGACTGTGGATGTTGTTCAGGATTACAAATACCTTACACCTGGATACACCTGGATAACAAAGTGGTCTGGGCCAAGAACACTAAAGCTGTTTACAAGAAGGGCCAGAGTAGACTCATGATGCTGAAGATGTGCTACCAGTCAGTGCAAATATTTTAGCAGTATGGCTAAAATATTTGCAACACTTGTAATAAGAAATAAATAAATGAGCCAGACCATTCTGTATTGGTTATGCCTAGTATGAAAACTTTGAAACAACACATTGAGCTGTACAAAGCTTTAGGATTGTACATTAGGCTCTGTTTGAATTTCAGCTGCAATGGGCTAAAAACCTGACATGCGCACGCTGCTGAAGTGTCTTTTAGAGCACATTTTCCCCACCTCATCCTTCGTCTCCAAAGCTGCTGGCTTTGTGGGTACAGTCTTTGAGGGAGGCGACCTCTGAAATGGGACTGAACTGTGTCCCATTTACACAGCAAACACAAGCAATCGTATAATATACAGCATGTATTATATAGTATATTGTCTTTTACAGAATGAAAGCAAACAATGTGTTGTTAGTGTAGTGTAAGCATGCATTCAGACAGGATCAGGGAGTACGGCAACTCGTAGCAGGGTTGTCCGGTGGCGGTAGTGGTGGTGGGGGGTGAGGGGAGATGAGGTGTGTTGCTGTTATTTCTGTGATTAACAGCTTTATTTATATAGTGACCGGAAGGTGTAGCATCTAAAGAGTGTTAGTACCATTGATTAGACTAGATTAGATAATTTTAGAATAATTTGCATCTTTTAGAAAAAGTGCTGATTTCATCAGACAATAGAAAATAAAGTCATTTTTCTGAACACAGATTAGATTTTTTTTTTTTGATTTCAGGAAGATTCATCCAAAACATTCTCAAATGTTTAACAGTAGCATGTGATCCAGCAGCCCGAGTTATGAGAAGACAAAAGTATCAGGTAACAGGAAACATCAGATGAAGGTGGATTCCCATCTGAACTTTCCTTGTCAATAGCATAAATTAACATGTTTTTTAAAACTCTACAGCAAGAGTCATGTATTCAGATGTTATTTCTTAGTGAACAACAAATCCAAACAGATTTTAGTTGATTGATAATGATTCTTGGCCATCTGATACCGACGTTTTCCCATGCCTCTTGCCAGTGAGGTACCTTTTATTGTCTGTAAAGATGGTGGATGAAAACAAACACAGGACTTGCCTTTTTGAATTTTGTGTCAAAGATTTCATGATTTCAAATGATTGTTGTAGAGACCACTACCACCACATCCACAAAGTGCTAGTGTTTTCATTGATTCCTGTTCTTGTAAGAAATATAAACATAGTGAATATTTAAGACTGTCTGAACTGGTAATTTTAAATTTGAAAAATCTCTATTGTTCCTGTCCCCAACACCAGGAAACAAAGTTAGACTGTTAAGCTCTAAGACTGTTTGTTCTTTTAAAGTCAGAGACACCTTGTATTACTTTTATCTTACAGGCATGCTGCCAAGCTCAATGGTGGCAAACAAATTTTGTCCCTATTGAAGAGCATGCTTTCTATTTTTAATGACTGAATGGAGCAGGGGGATTCATTTACCACTTTGACAAGATGCCCTGCCAAGTTTTAAATCTTATTCATTATATTCTACAGTTTATGTATCTTGAGATCGTAATTTATAGTGGTCAGTGTAAAAACAATGCTGTGCTTTTACTGTAAGTTTTTCCATGCCTCTTGAATGTTCTCCTTCCTTGGTCATCTAATAATGATGTTTTTCCACAACTCTTGGCATTGAGGTACTACCTGTTATTGTCTGTATGTGATGCACCGGGCTGACATCTAACTCCACTGTGACCCAAATACATCAGGTGATGTAGTGTAAAGACCATGTAAGGACGTTTGTTTGGGTGACTGGGGTGGATGGATGGCTCAAACAAGCACAGGACTTGTCTTTTTATATTTTGTGTCAAAGATCTGATGATTCTAAATGGATATTTGTTGTAGAGACCACTAAAACATCCACAGTGTGGTTTATCTGGTGTAGCCAAATTTGGGGAAGTGATTTCTTCAGTGTTTAATTCAATGCCGTGTCTCAATGTAACAAAAGGAGTTGTTTGCTATGCTTAGACCTTTCGAAATCATCTTGTTGATAGTATTGAGGGCTTTACATTACAAACAAATCTTGACTCTATCGCACCTCTGAAAAAGACGATACTTAAACAAAGGAGATTAGCACTATGGTAGGTGCGAAAATCTGAATACAAATAGCATGCTACTATATAGGAAGAATCTTCTTTAGTCTGTCAAGAAAGTCTTACAACATACAGGAAGGCTCTCCGTAATACCAGAACAGCCTATTATTAATAGAGGAAAATAAGAACAACCCCAGGTTTCTCTTTAGCACTGTAGCCAGGCTAACAGAGAAGCACAGCTCTATTGAGCCATCTATTCCTTTAGGTCTCAGTAACTGTAATTAAAGCTCAGATCCAGAGGTTTTAGCCAACTATAGACTGATATCTAACCTCCCCTTTCTCTCTAAGATACTCGAGAAATCTGTAGCCAATCAGTTGTGACTTTTTAATAGTTTATTTGAGGATTTTCAGTCAGGATTTAGAGTGCATCATAGAACGGAGACAACACTAGTCAAAGTTACAAATGACCTCATTGCATCAGACAATGGCATTTGTACTGTACTTGTTAAGTAGATCTTATTGTCACATTTGACACCATTGATCATCAAATTATTTTACAGATAATTGAACATTTAATTGGTATTAAAGAAACAACACTAAGCTGGTTTAGGTCTTATTCATTAGATCGATCTAATGAGAGTTCTACAAGGTGTTCTTGGACCACTTCTATTCAGCTTTAGGGAACATCACTCCATTAACTTTGATTGTTATGCTGATGACACCCAATGATATTTATCGATTGAGCCTGAGGAAGCCATTTAGTTAACTAAATTTAAATATGCCTTAAGGATATAAAATATGTCTCATTTTCCCTCGAACAGCACAGGGAGCTTTAGTTTCATGTAAGGATTTTGTCAACACTATAGAAACACTAAGCATGATATGGTTGTGATGCTTGACTACTGTTAGTTAATGGTTTGATTATGGTTGTGTATTGAGTACTGATTGAGTACATTTTGCTGAACACAGATTTGATTCTGTAAAGGATGTATTTAGTTTAGCTCTTTTATTTCAGGAAGAGTCACACAAAACATTCTCAAATGTTTAACAGTAGTATGTGATCCAGCAGCCCAAGTTATGAGAAGACAAAAGTATCAGGTAAGAAAACAGGAAATATCAGATGAAGGTAGATTCCCATCAGAACAAAGTCATGTCATCTCTAAGGATGTAATGATGCATCGTGACACGATTAAAAATTGGTACAACTGCGTGATGATTCGTACTGGTTGACAGAAAAAGATAATCACCAATGCGAGAGAAGTAGGATATGTTCTTTTTCTTCTTTCTTCTTCTTCTTCTTCTTTTTTTTGAAATATGTTACATTATCTTAAAAAAAGTCACTGGTCTGTCACTTTTGGATTCCCTATATACACAAATACAGCTGGTGAGAAATGGACAGACAAAACCAAAACAGCATGTAAATATTGCATGAGACTGCTAACATATAGCAGCAACATGCAGCAGCATATTAGCCAACACCACAGTGAGAAGCAAAGTAATCATTTTATTTGGTCATAATTTGTCTGTATTTTAGCTCATTTTGAGAAAAAAAATCGTGATCATCCCTACTCTTGTCAACTCTTTACTTGTCAATAGCATTAATTAAATAATTATCAATTACTCTATGTGAACATAGTACAGCAAGAGTCGTGTATTCAGATGTTATTTCTTAGTGAACAACAAATACAAATATATTTTGGTTGATTGATATTCCCATATAATCGCAGTCTTCCCATCATAATGTTCAATTGCTGATGTTCTTTTAATACTTGGTATATTTCAGGACGATCAGGTCATATGCATTCAGAATGTAACATCCAATATCTGAAAAGAAAAGATAAAAGATCATAAACTGGTTTAAATGAATGTCGAGTGTAAAAAGACAGACAAGGCGTTCTCTTGGATGACTCACCAACATCAGGTCTTATGATACTGCTGTCGGGTTTCTTGACCAGCAGCTCCCAGTAGGTATTTTGTGTTGAATTTTCAGCCAAACCATTGACATTCTGCAGAGATAGGCCATAGTCTGGATCCTCTGTGTAGGTGAAACTATAAAGACAACAGGAGATAACTGGATGACCAGACTGACACTAGTCATGAGAGGAAAAGAGTTTTTTAAGACTGATCTCATCTGAGATGACTTCAAACTTTATTTCAACATGTTTCTACAGTGATTTAATTGTCTTTGAGCTTAAGAGATGAAAAGTAAATTAATACAGGAATTAGGTTCATCTGACATCATCTGATTCAAAACAGAAATACAAAAGGGTAAAGTAGACAGCTGATGATCTGAGGCTGCACTCAGGACTCATAAAGTCCATGAAGCTGTCTTTTTGAATGGTTTGTTACTATGATCATCTGACAATCAAAGAAAAGCTCAAACTAACACCAGATACATGTAATGGTACTCTGAAACACAAACTGAGGGAACAAGAAGACACTTGCTGCCCTCTGTAGGCGTGTAGTTAAAACTGATAAAAGTGAATCAAAAGCTTAATTTAACAAAAATGTTGATGCTGCTCAAACAAGAAACAGTAGATGTCCTGATCTTACGTAAAGCCAATCTTAGAGTCGTTAAGTGTCCTCAGTCCATCCAGTAAGTTTTCTCCAAAAGACACATAAGTGCTGTATGTCTTGTTGGGAGTGTCTGTTACAGCGTTTGTCACCCGAACAGCAAAGTCAGTGCGATCAGAACCTGAGGAAAATTGAGCCAAAGTTAGCACAGAAGATAAAATATGGAACAGGGAACAAAAAAACAATCTGTAATGTTGAAGACTGGCGAGTGAGTGAGAGTGGATTCTTGTCATTTCCCTGAGAAACGTCAAGAATAAAACAATCCTTGACCAATTTAACATTTTGTGAAATTGAAAAGCTCTGAGGCTGAAGCTTACTTGTAGTTAGAATAACAGAATCCAGCAGCAGCAGGGCTACAGAGAGCAGAGCAGGCGTCTTCATTCTGACTTCTACCAAATGGTGAACCGGAACAGTTACACAACTACAGAGACAAAGGAATAATATCAAGGATTCAAGGCATTTTATTCATTCAACACATGTGAAACATGGGATGGAACGAAATTAGTTTCCCTGGTCCCAGAGCAGCCTAATGTATGTATGTATGTATGTATAAAATAGAATAGAACTAGCTAACTAAGTATAAAAACAAACAAGATGAAATATGCAAATTTAAGCAAAGTATATAAAATAAATATAGGAGTCTAAAACAGTAAACAACAGCATAACACCATATTAAGTGAAGGATTAACTGCAGATGAGCATGGAATGGAATGGAGTGAGGTCCTTCAAGATGCAGGAGGCCCTTTTCTTGCATCTGGAGGTGTAAATGTCCGTTGTGGTGGATAGGCTGCGTCCCACAGTCCTGTGAGACCCTCAGCAGAGCCTTCTTCTCTGCCGCAGAGCAGTTGCTGTGCCATACAGTGATGTAGGAGCACATGATGCTTTCCATCACACAACTGTAGAAGGAAGTCATGACTGAGCTCCATTTCCAACACTGTCCGTCCGATGTGCAGGGGAGTGGGGAGGTGTCTGCCCCTTCTGAAGTAAACGATCATCTCCTTGGTCTTCTTCACGTTAATGCAGAGGTTGTTTTCTCTGCACCAACCCTCCAGGTGTTCCACCTCCTGCCTGTAGTTTGGACTCATCGTTGTTAGCAATGCGCCCAACCACAGCTATGTCATCAGCAAACCTCATGATCAGACAGCACGGATGTCTCGCTGAGCAGTTGTGTGTGAGCAGAGTGTACAGAGGGGGCTCAGCACACCACCCTGGCGGGAGCCTGTACTGAGGGTGATGGCGGAGGAGGAGACGTCATGGTTCCTCACAGACTGCAGCCTGTCTGTTAAAAAGACCAGGAGCCAGTTGCAGAGGGTAGAGCTCAGTCCGTGGTCCTTGTTCTCTAAGTGGGTGATGGCTATGTGGACCACAGAAGAAATGGTGTCCTCTGTGGAACGATTCTTCCTATTTATGTACTGGTGTGGGTCCACAGTGACGTTGATGTAGTCTTTGATGTGGGCCATATCCAGTCTCTGGAAGCACTTCAGGGTGAGGATAGTCATTCAGGCCTGTCACTGTGGAGGTTTTGGGGATAGGGATGATCGTGGCGGTCTTCAGGCAGGTAGGGACTGCCACCTGTTGGAGGGAGGTATTGAAGATGTCTGTCAGCACCTCCCTCAGCTACCGTCTATTATCAGGACCAGCAGCTTTGCGTGGATTAATCCTCTGGAGGGTCCGCCTCACTTCTGTTGAGGTCATGCTGAGGGGCTTTTTGTCCTGGTGGTGGGGTGAGTGGAGGTGTTGGAGTTGTCAAAGCGGGCATGGAAACTGTTGAGAGCGTTGGGGGTTGAGAGACGGGTCCCTGGGGCATTGTGCATCTCTGGAATTATAGTCTGTGATGCACTTCATGCCCCTCCACATACTCCATGGATCGTTGGATGTGAAGTTGCCCATACATTGTTTCAACTTTTCAACTTTCAACCCTCCATTTTTACCTTGTGTCTGTTTCCTGCCTCGTATGTCCTCCTTTTTCCACACAATTAATTTTCAACTGTGATACTGCATTTTTAAAAGTTACAAGAATTTAAGAGTTTTATTCATTCACAAATTCATGCACAAATCTTGGTCCCTTGCCTACAGATTTAACATTCATATGCAGATATGTTTTTATAGAAATGACATGAACAGACCTGTAAGGGTGCAGCAGAAGTTAAGGTTGTTGAGAGTTGATTAGAAATCCTTATTAATGGATCAGCTCCTGCTCAGAAACTTTTATAGCTCACAAAACAACCAATCAGCACACATCAGGCTGAGCCCCAGCTAATTTAAATATCATTTCAAATTCCCGTACATCTACAATCATGAACAATGAACGAATGGCACACTGAGCAACAGGAACACAACCTGACTGGAACATTCAGCCTGTTCTCATTCCTTGGTCACCTAATACTGATGTTTTTCTGCACCTCTTGGCATCGGGGTACCTTTTATTGTCTGTATGTGATACACCGGCTGACATCTAACTTGAGTGTGACCCAACCTGGTCAGGTAATGTAGTGTTAAGTCATAAACTCTGTCTAAACAAATACAGTTTTGTAGTTAATTATTAAATCTCCCTCCTGCTCAGTGTCATGTAAAAGTTATCAGTTCATTAGCTTTGTGAAAATGATACAAATGATGAAAGGAGGCATTTATAGTATAAACATACTGCTAAAATATTTACAACACTTGTAAAATAAGAAATACATAAATGAGCCAGACCATTCTGTATCTGTTATGCCTAGTATATAATATACAACATGTATTATATAGTACATTTTTACAGAATGAAAGCAAACAATGTGTTGTTAACAGATGTTAACTAAACTGCAGTACTGAATAAAAAATAATTAAATAACATATGTCTGAAGCTGCTTCAGGCTCATCATCAGAAAATATGAGCAGCTCCTTCATTTATTTGTGCATTGTGAGACACATACAATCAAGAAGTGGACATGAGTGAGTTTTTAAATTACACCTAAATTGTCACGTTGACAGTATGAGATCCTACAGGCTAAAAACCTGCTTAGTAGGAAGTGTGGTATATGTAAGTATAACGTGGCTGAAACTTGCATCACAGTAACTATTGCTTACAGCTGAGAACACAATGTCCTGCCAAGTGTTGAGTCTCATCTTCTACAAGATTGTTATTGCCTCAAAAGGGACTTCTCTTTGGACCACTTGGGTTACTTTGTGTGGCTGGTTGTACAATGGTCTGATTAAAAGATATTCTTACAGTGTCTCAAGAGTAAAGGGAGTTTGATTAGAACTTAAAAATAGAAATCAAGTATAGTACAGAAGATAAAATAGGAAAATAATGTACTAAACATTAAACTATTAAACACAATAGAACAGTTTATATGTTGAAAGTCTAGATCAAGTCAATTGCCTCTCCAGTTTTGCTACCAACCGAAACTGGGAGTGGAGGACGCCATCATTAGCTGTATCTCCTGCTACACCGTGCCTACACCCACCTGGACAGACCAGGAAGAACTGTAAGAATCACGTTCTTTGACTCTCTGACTCAAGTGCGTTCAACACCATCCGGCCTGCCCTGCTGGGGAGTAAGCTGTCAGTGATGCAGGTGGACCCTCCCCTGGTTTCCTGGCTTACAATTTCCCAGTGATAAAACCAGATTCTGCTAAAGAACTTGACTTACGATTAATGGCAGAAGAAATTATTCTTGCTATGAGAAACATCTAAAATAACAAAGCTCCTGGCCCTGACGGATTCCCAGTTGAGTATTTAAAAAGATTTCAGGATAAACTGTCCCCATTACTGCATGCAGTATATAAGGAATCGCTACAACATAGTGCTCTTCCTCCCACTTTAAGACAAGCCTCCATAAACTCTTAAAAAAAGAAAATATTGTACTATTGTTTCACATACTTACTGCGGGGAGATTCTATCACAGGCCACAATAGAAACCACCACATGTGCACACTAATCACTGCAACCACTACAAGGATAAGCTAACCCACAATCCAGTGAGGTGACCACGACACTTCACACCTACCACACCGCATGCATCGAGGATATCCCACGACTACTACCCACAGATCAGATTCAGTTGGTTCAGGTTCACAAATATACAGTGCAATAAAAAAAAAAGGTAAAAAATATATAAATCCCTGTATATCTAAACACACTAAAACCCTGCCACACGACCAGGCCTCAGACAAAGAGACACTAATTGCCCTTGCCTGTTCCTATAAAGGTGCGGCGCCACCTCTGGCCCAACCTGACAGAGCGGTGCTTTGAATGTAGATGCCAGCCCTCACATCTACCCCCATGTTTTTTGTTGTTGTCCCGACAATACACCTTTAAAGGCAAGGTTTAGCAAGGGCTAATTGACGCTATGGGGGCCTAACAGTCTCCAGTTGTGGCAGGCGATGTATGTTTGAATGCTGTTGTTCTTCTAGGGTTAGTGGGTTAGTGGGAGTGGGAGGGAGGGGAGTAGCCCGTACTATCAAGGGGCCTGGCAGAGGATTGACTCTGGACTGTGAATTCACTACAGTACCAGGTTGTTCTAAATGAACGATCTGATATCATCCTTGAATCGTATTGGCAACTGTGAATCATGATACGAATCTAATCGTTGTTAATATGATTCATTACACCCCTACTTTCTGCCTACTCTTCACTTCTTGGTGTCACTATTGTGTAACATAGACTGCTTGACACACGCAGAAATAAGATGGCAGTGTTTCTGTGCTGCCCTGAATGGCTGCTCACTTTGACATGCCTATGGAGGAACATTCCAAATTCATGCTGCCCCCAAAGAGTGAAGTGTTAGGGGCCGAGTGAGATAGATGATGGTGGAAATGGGGAGAGAGGTGAGGTCAGGGACGGGAGAAGGGGGAGGTGTGGTAGAGTGAAGAAAGACAGAGGGGGTGGGGAAGATAAAGGGGGGAGGAATGGATGGACAGTGGAGACAGTGAAAATCTTTTTGTGCATCCATCTCAGAAATCCATTCTTCTTCTTTTTCTTCTTCTTCCTTTTCTCCTCTGTTGGTTTCTGATGTGACATCTGTCTCATTACTCTTCCTCTCTTCCTGACTCCTCTCCAGGTCCTGTTCCTTCTGGATGAGGGAGTTCTTCTCCTCCTCCATCAGTTTTAGTTTCCTCTCCCAGTCCTATTCTTTCTAGTGATAATAATATCACTAGTATTTATAGTTAAAAGCAGTTGGCGTGATCGACCAATCCAATGTTATGTGGAAAAGTGTCTGTGTTGTTGTGGTTGATCACTGGTTGGCCTGGACCATGCTCTACCAGGATTCCATACAGAAAAACATTTTACATTGTGGGTGGCCTAACACACACCTTCATTCCAGTGCTCTGGGAAAAAAAAAAAAATGCACCCAATAATATATCCCAATAATATATTTTAGGGTTACACTTTTGTTACTTTCCGTACACAATGGCAACTGTTTTATCATTTTTAAAACTTCAATAAAGGTAGATTTTTTTGGAGTGTATTTTTTATAAGCCTTCTATAGCATTTCATTGATCTCTCCTATAGTACACCATGTAATGGTACTCTGAAACACAAACTGAGGGAACAAGAAGACACTTGCTGCCCTCTGTAGGCGTGTAGTTAAAACTGATAAAAGTGAATCAAAAGCTTAATTTAACAAAAATGTTGATGCTGCTGAAACAAAGGAAACAGTAGATTAGTCCTGGGACATAACACATTTTGCTGGTCAATATATTGTCCCACAAATTATTGCTGATAAACGATATTATCGTCAACATGATAATATATCATGTTCATATCATATTCCTTTAATGTGCCAGCTGTCACTCAGTTGTAAAGTTCTAGAATTGCCATTTGTGACATGTATTTTCCCGCAGGGTGTTCGCTCTGTCTGTCAAACGTCTGCAGTGTTTCTCTAAGTGCTGGCTTTTCAGCTGGATTAAAGGGCAGCTTTTCTTTTGCGATGGAGAGAACTACACTTTCTGTGAGCGCACACCAGTTTATATTTACTTCGTCGACCGAACGCCTCAGTGTTGACTGTCAGGACGAAGGCTCTGCATCTCGAGCTGCAGTTTTTTTCCCCATCTGGGAAAACTGGGTCAGGTTGTTATGCTTTAGGTGGGCATGCAGATTTGTCGCGTTGCCTTTTTTTTTTTGGTACCACCACTTTTGAACAAATACGGCATACTGGCTCGTCCGTGTTGATGGGCTCACCTTGCTCATTCGGTTTGATGCTGAAATATTCCCACACTGGGCTGTGGCATTCGGCTTTGAAATCATCTTTTCTCCTTCGACGCTCACTCGCTGTAATGTGTGTGTGTGTAGCCAAAGTTAGTTGGATGACTGACAGGAGGGTTCACTCCGTTCATTCCGCTGTGGAACAAAAGCGCACAGGTGCTGAGACCGAGCACAGAGTGAACCCTCTGTCATCCAGCCCGTTTAGAGGCGAGGAAAACAAGCACATGCACATGGCCACATATCGAGGCCTGGAAAATGATTGAGTTCATTTTAATTTATCGTGCCATTAATTGATTTATTGATTATCGGCCCATGCCTACAGTAGATGTAGAGTCGTTATCTGTCCTAATCTTAGAGTCGTTAAGTGTCCTCAGTCCATCCAGTAAGTTTTCTCTACATTTATTGCAATACATCCATCCAAACTACAAAGTAGTGTTATGTTCAGTTGTGATTATCATTATACACACAGGCACAATACCACCACTACCATTACATGATTTATGCAGTTAAATAGTAACCTGATGTACACACACTACAGTGGCTCCTGTTTCACATGTGCACTACCACTAGTATGTTCCTTTAAGTTAGAACTGTACAAAATATTAGAAAATAATCAAAAGTCAGTGAAATATATGATACTAGACGAACGTTTGGACACACCTTCTCAATCAACAACAAAAAACCTTTGTTTTTACTACTATACATTGTAGATTAATACTGTCAAGAACAAAAGTATAAAAGAACACATGGAATTATGCAGTAAACTGTTGTAAAGAGACATTGTTTCACATCTTTTTGTTCTGCCGAGTCAAATCAAATGTGGGACATATCTCTACTTTCATGCAATTAGGTACAACAGTCTTTATAATGAACAGTGAAAAGCATTCTTCTGCATATCAGTCCTGTTTAGTCCGCTTTGTAGTGAAACAGTGCAGCGCTCTGACCAGAAAATAGACAAACACATTTTTTTAATGCTTTAAAGGAGGTATTTATTTTATCTTTAACTCCTAGTTTGACAGAGCCACAGAATAATGAGCAGAAAACAACATTCTTTTTTTTGAGAACAGATTACAGAACAGTGAACATAAAAAACAAAAACAAATCAACCAGACCCGCCCACCCATCAGTCCCTCACAAGGCCAAAGAAATGGATAGGATAATGTATATGTAGATGCACACCCACATATATAGAGCTGCTTATACTATGAAAGAGAAACAGACTAACAAACGTACATGCATATTTGTACTTGCATAATCCACATATACTATCAACTGAATACAAAGCACATGATGATGATGAACTTAAATCTGACTCTGGTTCCATTCTGATGTCCTGTGGCTGCTGATTCTTCATTTACGTCTGTAAATCAGGAGGATAATGTCATTTCTTCGGGGCTGGAAACATCCGGTAACTGAAGAGAATAAGATTCACAGAGTATTAGAATAGCATCATATAGTATAGTATAGTATAGTATTAGTATACTAGTATAGTACAGTATTATAGATTAGATTAGATTAGATTAGATTAGATTAACACCTTCTTTGCTGACTCACCAACACGGGCATAGCCATTGACACTCTTGAGCATCACCAACCAACCATAACGTTGTTTTGGATTTTCATACAATCCATTCACATGCGTAATGACTGGGCCAAAGTCTGGATCCTCTCTGAAGGCGAACCTGCAAGGGCAACAGTAGATGTCTTTGTATGAGAAGTCAATTCTGGGCATAAGTCCTTCACAAAGTCATCTCAAAATGACTTATGCTGTATGAAGCATGAACAATAGAGCAGGCACTAAAAAAGTAAAATAATTAAAGTAATAAAGAGAGAAGAGAAAGGTGAAAAACTACTGACTACATTTTGACTGTTGTTCAACTGGAGAAAATATATGTGCAAGATTACTCATCTGACAATCAAAGAAAGGCTTTCCAAGTTCATGAAAGACAAAATGTCAGAAAAGTGCTTCCCTGTCTCTCCTGCTACTCTATAAACAGTGTACAGTTAGTACTGGTGAAAAAGTGAAGTAAAAGGTGTTAATCTATACCCAGAATGTTAATATGGCTTCAAAATAAAACAAAACAAAACAAAAAAAAAAACAGTGTATTTGATGATCTCACCTAAATGCTGTGGTTGACTGCAATCTCTTCAGTGCACCCAGTATGATTCCTCCACAAACCACATAAGTGTTGTAGGTCTTTGTACCTTGAGAACTTCTCACCTGGACAGTAACAGGAAGTTGAGGACGCCCTGAAAAAGGCAGGCAAAGTTAGTACAGAAGACAAAGCAGGGGTAGAACAGCATTATGTAATGTCTTAGACTGGTGACCTAGGCACTTGTGATGTCCACTGGTTTCAATCTCCCTTGACCCTTCAAGGATAAACAGGAAAATCAAACCATTACAATTCATTTTGTTGACCAGGATTTTTCACATTGAGTAAAACAAAAAGCAACTGAAGTTGAAGCTCACTTGCAGCAGGAACCCCAGAAATCATGAGCAGCAGCAGGGCTGCAGAGAGCAGAGCAGGTGTCTTCATTCTGACTTGTGGAAACCAAACTGTGAAAGTGAGGGGTTACCAACACAGACATAAACACGAATATACAATGTGAAAGAACACACACACAAAAATCCACAAATCCAGTATAGATGTTTAACAGGTTTGTGAGAAATTGTATGGTACGCCAGTAATCCATTATCTGGGTTTAACAAGACAACAATGTTTTAGGCTGACAATACTCACCCATCTACTACCTGTCTAGAACTCCTTTTACTCTCACCCCATTTGTATCTGTGCTGACGGTTATATGTAGAAGTATATCTTAAAGTGTGTTTTAATATCTAATCCTTGTTTTCTTTTTGTTGAGAGCAACTGACAAGAAACTTTGTCTTGTCAGGTGGAACATGGAAATCACAAAAATGCTGTAAGAAATCGGATTATTTAAAGGCACAGCTTTGATTTAGGTATGATTCACTAATGTACAGACATCAGGCCTATGATCATAGATCTTTGAACCAGTTTACCTGTGTAACCACTGCAGATGACTAACTTATACCAGCTCATGTAAAAAAAATCTAAATATCTCTTAAAGATGTCCCAATAAGGAAATTAGTAAGTTATAAAATAGAAAAAAATATATATATACCACAAAATCCTTTCTGAGCTCATACAGCTATTCCTTCTCACCTTTAGCACACGTAGAAGAGTGCAGAGCAGTTGAGGTTATCAGGATATGAACTGGTCAGTGACTTATATTGCTTTCATCCAGATATTACATCATACCAAAGCCAATCATCAGACTGAAAACATTACAAATAAAAAAATGTCAACATCAAAAAGTTAAAAATAGAGCTCTATGTACAAATCCATTTGGAAACTATGTACAATGATAAACAGAGGAAGCTAGAGCACCACCTAGTGGCTCTACTGGAAACAACAGGCTGAGGCCAGTAAAGGCAAAGGTTTCCAAGAGTAAGTTTGCATCCCAGAATTTCACACTCAAAAATATGCATGGCAGTATGTTACTATTCTGTAAAGCTACAATGTTTTGTTGTTGTGTTGCTTGATAGCCTTCAATCTTATGAGCCAGGTTGGGAAAAGTTCTGGTTCTGTGAAAAGTCTTTGCAGTTCAGTGTCTGTTGTCTGTGTAGAATAAACAGCTCTGCATTCTGTTTTGTTGCTCCTAGGTACTGTAAGTCAGCTGGCTGGTTTGTTTTGTTTACAAAATGAGGCTGTTACAGTCCCTTACAATCAATTGTTTCACTTATTCTGAAGAAACTGGATCATATTTTATATTATATTATATTTATATTTTATTGAGAAAATGTAATGTGTTTTTTCCTCTAATCTTCCTCCAGCTACCGTGCATCGATTCTCTGTGATTTACTCATGGACAGTTCAGTTAAGTAAACTGCTGCTAACTGTAGCTGCCGTTAGCTAATGTTAGCTCAGGTTGTTGGCTAGGATGCAGGGACTGTGAGCTCAGAGCACCAAGGGAATGTTAGTGTTTGTACCACAGGCATTTTAGATTCACAGAAAGCAGAGATTTTCAGGCCCGGGGTTCTGGTACCAAAACCAGAGCTCTGCACACAGGCAATGTAGCAATCAGCAGCCTGAATGGAGGTAATGACAGAGGAGAAGAGACCAGATGGAGGAAGCTAAGACGGGAAATGGAGAGAGTGACCGAGCAAGAAGCTGCCAGACAGAGTTTGGTGAAATAGAAGGCTAAGGCTAAAAGACAGACACTGAGCTGGGCTGACTGCTGTTGTACCGGCTGCTATGTCATGTGCTGTTGACCTTGCTCGATGTTTGGCTGTATTAGTGAAGTAGCAAGGACTCACTAGTTTTTCATCATAAGTAATATAATCATAAACAACAAATGCACATGTACAACTATCCATATTTAGGTCTGTCGTATTGCACTCTGAAACTGGAATGCTAAATTTCTTGGTAATATTGCTTGCTTGCTATTGTAGTAACTGCTTATCCTCATCAGGATCACAGTGGGGCAGCTTAATGACAAATTCATCTCAAACTTTTGGAGTGATCTGAAACAAGCAGTTGGTTTAAAGAAGTTTGGCATGATCTTTTAAAGACTGGCCCACTTACAAGTCAGTGACACTGTGGTGCAGCGACACAGTGATTTTAAATTTTACTATCAAAGTACAGCTCTAGTTTAAATTATCCGAGGGTTAGAGTTCCAAAATCTTTAGACTTAAGATTAGTCTTTCATTTAGCTTATGTCTTAAAGTTAAGGCTGACTTTTCTTTGTCAACCAGGGTGGTGCACCAGATTTGCAACATGTGATCATTTCCCCTTTCACATACTTTGACATGTCATAAACATCCTGTTTACAACATTTGCATGAACATGCAAGAGCCCGGATGACTCAGTCTTAACATTGTCGAGACACTAAAAAAGCAGAACTAAATATATAAATAATAATGTCTTCAGCAAAGTGTCCTTTTGCTGGAAAAGTTGCAGAGAACACAAATCCATTTTGAGACTTTGTTCTATGAAAAACAGTTCTTACAATCTAATTTCTTACTGTTAGCTTACAAGCAATTAACCATTAATTTGATGAGGTCATGTTAGGTCCTTTTCTAGTTTAGACTAGACTTCATTTTCATCAAACATTTTTGCCATGATTTTATGATGATGTGGAGAAGGATATTATCCTGGAGGCATTTCACCACCATCACCTTCAATTTATTATTAAAATTAGCTGCATTTAGTATGAATTCCATCTGGCTTAAGCATACTTACTTTAGTGACTTTTCTAGTGTGGACATGCAACCTTAGAATTAGTGGTAGGGATACCACTACAGATAAGATTTCTGGCTGGTAGATCTTTTGTCAATGAAAACAGCATTTAGAAGAAAATCTGAGGAACCTTGTAAACCCTGTATCCAGTGTTTTCTCAGCAGTACTGAGCTACACAAGGCAGACCTTTTCATTCTTGCTGTGTTACACAGTAAATGAAAAGGTAAAAATAATTACTCTGGAGTACATAATGAAGCCTGATCATGATGTGAATGTAGTTTTCTAATACATGACCCAGGTGTTTCCTGTGACCAGATTAGGAAGTTCAGTCTTGTATTAAGCTGTGTCTTTGTGGTCAAGTTAAAGCAGAACTTGTTGAGATGGAAAACTTTTTTGGTTGCTGGTTGTTTCTTCACCCCCCCCACAGTAAATTAAATTAAAGTAGGTCTTTGCAGGCTGATCCAAATTTCACCTTGGGTAGTGGCACTCTACTCCGATGACAGCACTCTGGCTCCTTATGATGGGACTTCTACTGGATACTTTGGGCTTGTAGAGCAGTGTGAAGCCATAAATGGTCTCTGTCATCTGAGAAATAGACATTTAAAATCTGTTTGACATGACTTGACTAAAAGTGTGACAGCAGTGCATTATGTGAATAAACACATCATACCACAAGTTTGCTGCCACAGCTGTGCAGCTCATATTCAAAGATCAGGACATGAGACAAGTTGTCGATCTCAGTGGCTGAACAACCACCAAGTGTGATTTCCTCTGGCTTTATCAGCTTGAGGCCCAGCAGGTCCTGCCTCACTTCCACCTGGATCCTGCTTTCCCCACACCTCACAGCAACACGGTTGGTTGTCACCGGCTGCCACGGTTCGAACTTGCCTGGAGGCTTTTTCACTGGATCTACTGGATCTTTTTGAAACCTCCAGGACAGTGGTTCAACTGCTGGATGGATCTCCTTTGCCTGGACCACGCTACCTTGTTGAGCAGACTGCATGGAGTACTGTCTCTCAGGTCCTGCTGCTGGCTTGGCTTCCACCTCTGCAGGCTTCTGTGGCTCGATCCCCCAGTAGGTTGGCTTTCTCCAACCAGGGAAACGAGTGTCACTAAGGCTGACACATGTAAGCACAAAAGCAAACACAATAAGCTGCCTCAACCCCATTGTTGCAAACACATGACCTTCTATGCAGCATCTTAAGCATGACCACTGAAGCAGACAAAAGGGAGGGACTTCCCACTATATTTGATATTCAATCAAAAGCTCATTAATTTAGGAATGACTCAGAGAGGGAATTGTATGAGAATTGTATACCTGGCTAATGGCTACATGTTCGTGCTTCTGCTTAATGTAACATCATCATGCATTCTACTAACTGCTACATGTTAATTGTTAATTAATTGTTATTGATACATCAGCATTACAAGTCAGTGGCACTGTGGTGCAGCAACACAGTGATTTTAAATTTTACTGTCAAAGTACAGCTTTTAGTTTAAAATATCCAAGGGTTAGAGCTCCGAAATCTTGAGACTTAAGATTAGTCTTTCATTTAGCTTAAGTCTTAAAGTTAAGACTGACCTTTCTCTGCCAACCAGGGTGGTGCACCAAGTTTGCAACATGCAATCATTTCCTCTTTCCTCACATACTTTGACATGTCATAAACATCCTGTTTACAACATTTGCATGAACATGCAAGAGCCCAGATGACTCAGTCATTGTCAAGACACTAAAAAAGCAGAACTAAATACATAAATAATAATGTCTTCATCAAAGTGTCCTTTTGCTGGAAAAGTTGCAGAGAACACAAATCCATTTTGAGATTTTGTTCTATGAAAAGCAGTTTTTACAACCTAATTTCTTACTCAAACTCAAACTTTATTTGTATAGCCCAAAGTCACAAAACACATTTAGCCTCGGAGGGCTTTACAATCTGTACAGGGAGTGACACCCTCTGTCCTTAGACCCTTGGTTTTGAGTGAGGAAAAACTTGCCCACCTGCCCATTGCATCTTCAACCAGTACCGTATACCGTATAACCCAGAAAGAGACAAAGAGCCCCCGGCAGTCTAGTCCTATGGCAACATAACTAAGGGAAGGCCTGAACCAGCCCTAACTATAAGCACTATCAAAAAGTAAAGTCTTAAGTCTACTCTTGAAGGTGGTGACCGTGTGTTGACCGTAAATTCTATTCTAGATTTAACAGCTAGCCAGTGAAAGGAAGCCAAAATGGAAGCAATGTGATCTCTGATCTTGGTTCCTGTCACCGTGCAGCAGAATTCTGAATTAGCTGCAAAGTCCTAAGAGATTTATTGGAGCAACCTGATAACAAAAAGTTACAATAGTCCAGCCTAGAAGTAACAAATGCATGGACTAATTTTTCTGCATCCCCTTGAGACACGATGCATCTGATTTTGGCAATGTTGCATAAGTGGAAGAATCCAGTCAATGTGTTTTATGTGGATATTAAAGGACAAATCCTAATCAAAAACAACTCAAAATTTTTTTACGGTGGAGCTGGAGGCCAGGTTGATCTTCTGAGGTGTTTAGGTCCAATTACAAGAACTTCAGTTTTGTCTGAATTCAACATCAGAAAATTGTAGGTCATCCAATTTTTTATATCCTTAAGGCATGCTTGGAGTTTAGTTAACTGATTGGTTTCATCAGGCTTGATAGATAAATATAATTGGCTGTCGTCAGCATAACAATGAAAATTAATGGAGTGATTCCTAATAATGTTCCCTAGAGGAAGCATATATAGACTGAATAGAAGTGGTCCTAGTACAGAACCTTGTGGGACACCGTGAAAACTTTGGTGTGCATGGAGGATTCATCATTGACGTGAACAAACTGAGATCGATCTTAAAAATAAGACTTAAACCAGCTTAGGGCGGTTCTTTTGATGCTAATTTGATGTTCCAGTCTCTGTAAAAGAATTTGATGGTCAATGGTGTCAATTGCGGCACTAAGTTCTGCCACTTGCTTTAATTTGCGAGTCTGCTGGCTATACCATGGTGCTAACCTCCTCTGTTTAATTATCTTCTTTTTCAGAAGTGCAATAGAGTCAAGAGCTGTCTGTAATGAGCCTGTAGTACTATTAACAAGATGATCTATTTGTGAGGGACTAAAGGAAGCAGACAAGTCCTCTGCAACATTGAGACATGGCATTGAATTCAATACTGAAGGAGTCACTTCCTTAAATTTGGCTAAAGCACTGTCATAAACATCTGCTGTAGGAGTTTCTGCAAAAAAGTTTATAGTCCAGTAATATGAACTTGAAGGTTATTAAAAAATGGTCAGATAGAAGAGGATTCTGTGGAAAGACTATTAAATGATCAAGTTCAATGCCATATGAGAGAACAAGATCAAGAGTGTGGTTCAGACAGTTGGTTTATTTACACTCTGACAGAAGCCAATTGAATCTAATAAAGAGATAAATGCAGTACTAAGGCTATCATTGTGGTTGTCCACATGAATATTAAAATCACCTACAATAATTACTTTATCTGTTTTAAGGATCCAGCCTGATGCAAATTCAGATAAAATTTCAGAGTAAGGGCCAGGAGCTCGATATACTGTAGCAAAGAGAATTGGCTGTAATGTTTTCCAGGTTGGGTGAGTGAGGCTAAGAACAAGACTTTCAAATTAATTGTAACTTAGTTTAGGTTTAGGATTTATTAATAGACTTGAGTCAAATATGGCCCCAACTCCACCACCTCTACCATTACTTTGAGGGGTATGAGTATTACAATGACTGGGAGGAGTGGATTCATTTAAGCTAATGTATTCATCGTCCTGCAGCCAGGTTTCAGTGAGACAAAATAAATCAGTATCATAATCAGATATTAATTCATTGACTAAAAGAGCTTTAGAGGACAAGGACCTGACATTCAGGAGTCCACATTTAATTCTCTAATTTTGGACTGTTGATTTAATTTTTATTAAGTAAGTTTATGATGAACTCCTTACTTACTGTTAGTCAGACATTTGTTTCACCAGCAGTCTTACTGAGTACCAAAGAAAAATCATTAGTACCTTTTGGTTATGTGGGCATGAAACACACTAGATGTTATTTTACTTCGCAGCTACAACTGTAAATACCATTTTGTATGGTAACAACAATGTAAATGCATGTTGTTCCTGCTCCTTCAAAGAACAGACAGATTCAGCTGGTACCTGAGAAGAAGAATGTATAGATTTACTGCTGACATAAAGTACCTGTATCTAAATCCAGGTCCTATAGCACGATTCACAGCACACACAAAACTGGTCCTTATCGCCAACTGCCCTCCACCTCTTGAAGAAGGCTTGTGTCACAGAAGACAAGACATGTTAAAAATCATTGCAGAGAGCAAAGGTTGTGAAAAACGTTCTCACATTGTTAGTTGAAGGAGCACAACGTGCTCAATGATAATAAAAGTACTTAAGTTAAAAGAAGAGGAAAAAAAGTAGAAGTACTGATTCAACTCCTTGACTCAATAAAAGTTAAAAAGCACAGGATCTGAAGTGTACTCAAAGTACTAAACAAATGTTTTACTGAAGTATGTTTCTACTTTATGAGTAAACTAAAACTTCAATTAGGATTGAGTGTCCCTCTCTTGTCAGTGTTATCTTGTTTTATTCAGTGATGTTGTGAGGGTTGAGGTCGATCACAGACTTGTGAATTAAAATGTCAAACATTAATATCCCAAGAAACAGGATGCATCTAAATGCAAGCCTGAATGGTTCTTTATGAAGCGAGTCTTGGTTTGGAAGTGGTGTCTGGCCTCACGGTAGCAACACAGCTGTCCACCAACACCCTAAAGGCTTCAGGAATGTATTGCATGATTAGTGCGTGCATGTTGATGACGTCTCATCAACGCCTCAAAGTGTGTGCTTGCTGAAGGTGTACAAGCTATATTCTATTCCAGCTATAGTGTGTTCCTATAAACAACCAGTCATGGCCTGCAGAGGGGAGTGCAGCTGCTCCACAGCCACCTTAGTATCTTTGTAGGTCATCCAGACATGATACAGAGGACTGGTGTTACACCAGCATCTGCGCAGACCAGCGCTGACTTACCAATTTACTGCAAACGTCAATGTTATGTTATTTATCCGTCATGGATTATTTTTTATTATTTCTTCACTAATAGGGGGAAAACTGGATTTTCAGGATCATCGCAATCAGAATACACTGGTTTAGAGTGACTACAGGCAATCAACCATTACTTTGATGAGGTCATGTTAGGTCCTCTTCTAGTTTAGACTAGAATTTTAAAATATTTTTGCCATGATTTTATGATGATGTGGAGAAGGATATTATCCTGGAGGCATTTCACCACCATCACCTTCAATTTATTATTAAAATTAGTTGCATTTAGTATGAATTCCATCTGGCTTAAGCATACTTACTTTAGTTTACTTGACTTTTCTAGTGTGGACATGCAACCTTAGAATTAGTGTGTGGTACGGACACAGATTGGGTGGTGCGTGGGTTTTCTCTAAAATATTTCTGAGGCTGGTAGATCTTTTGTCAATGAAAACAGCATTTTGAAGAAAAGCTGAGGAACCTTGTAAATCCTAGAGTGTTTTCTCAGCAGCACTGAGCGACACAAGGCAGACCTTTTCATTCTTGCTGTGTTACACAGTAAATGAAAAGGTAAAAATAATTACTCTGGAGTGCATAATGAAGCCTGATCATGATTTGAATGTAGTTTTCTAAAACATGATTCAGGTGTTTCCTGTGACCAGATTAGGAAGTTCAGTCTTGTATTAAGCTGTGTCTTTGTGGTCAAGTTAAAGCAAAACTTGTTGAGATGTCAAAACTGATCACTATTACATGTTTCTTCACCCTCCCACAGTAAAGCAAGTAAAGGAGTTTTGCCTGCCACCAATCCAATGCTGAATTTCAAGTAACGGCTGTCCATTAACCACTGCTAGATAAATGTCCTGTATATGTTATAAGCAGGCCGGTGGTGTCCTCTAGTCATTGCTGGCTAGGTGGGACCTTTACTGTTACCACCATAACTCATAAAAAATTGACTTTTGGTGAAACCCTCAATGAATCCATACTTGAACCAAATAACATCGGGGCCACCACTCCAACGAGTGTATTACAGGTGCATTATTAATTTCAGCCCTGAATTTGTTATTTTTGCCATCTGTAACTAGCCCCCAATTGTAGCAGTATTCTTCATAACCACCATCATTCTTACATCATAATCATGTTGTCATTAGAGGATGTAATTCTTCAGATCTGGGAAAATTAGGTGATATTTTTGACATCAGCTGCTAGCTAAACTTTAATAACAATGGAGTTTACTGTACTTTAACGTGAGCGGTCCATTTGAAGATGAGCTGCCACACTTTTCAAATGCTCTGTGTCTCATTTCAGGACTGAAGTCTAGACCAAACACAACAGAGCATCAATAAGATCAACCCTTACTTATTTATCACATTTTACCAGGCAGTTTAAATCTTTTGTGAGTGGACCATTTTTTCCCTGTTGAAGTCATGGATTGGTGTCGCCCAGGTTGAGTCAACAATCTGACTCCACTGCAGTTATGCAACAGTTATTTAGGCCTCCAGGAACTCTGTACAACTGAAGTGAGCCTGTTAGAGCTGAAGCAGGGTGCTGAGAGGCAGCTGTTTCCTGTCCCTGGTTTACAAGCTGAATGCTTGGATATCCACAGGCCTATTAAGTGATAAAACTGTCAGTTCAGAGCCTAACAGAGCATCTCGGACAAGCAGGGAGAGCGTGATGCTCAACGGGTGTTCACTTAAATGACTCAAAAGGGCTTGAGGACACTGCTACCACCTACTGGCTAAACACAGCAAACCTCCATTACAATAGAACTGCAGAGAACAGACTGCTTGGACAGAACCACATCTGCACTGATGCATTGTTATTAGTGTGTATTAGAGCTGAAAACAGCTGCCTGCTGCTGGAAATGAATGAGCGACTCAGACAGTAGCTGTGGGCTGCAAAGCAAAACAAAAAGCTGAAAGATGCTGCGAGTTCACTAATGAGTCTCTTTGGGTTTGTCATCAATAGATAACAATTATAAGAATTGATTAATTCCGTGAAGTCATTGATTGTCTGAACTCTAGTTGCACTTTCTTGATATTTGGCCAATTGCAAATTTGGTTCATTAGTTTTTGATCATAAACAATGCAATCACAACAAATACACATGTCCATAACCCCACAGCGGGGTTAGACTGACATAGAAATATCCATTTCTACTTAATTTGTTTTTTAAATAAATGGAATTCAGTTAAATGAAGCATGTGTTTGTGCTAATGTTGTCTATGAATTGAAAAAAAATCTACATCACTCTGTTATGTTTTCTAGATCTAATGTCAAACACTTCCAGTACAGCTGATATGTGGTATCGATTCATTGAAACAGTTAAAATAGTCTAAAATGGGCTCATCACAGAATTCCAATTTTCAAAAACATTTCAACTTTTGAAACATTTAAAATAAATGTTGCTGAGTGCTTGTGGTGGGAACCTCCTCACAGGAGTGATAAACAAACAGGAAGACCTCTTTTCCCTGTAAAAAAATCCAAAGCAATTATTGGAGAGCAGTGAATCTATGCAATCTAATAGTGCTCTCAGTGTTCTTTTCGAGCTTTTAAACTAATTCGTGATTGATCGCTAATTATCGGTGACGGGGCCCCCGGAGACAGCCGGGCCCCTCCTCCCTTTTTCACGGCGTGAAAGCATGCGGCTATAACTTTCAAACAGTCGACTCTGCGCCTTGTTCTGGCAGCTCAATAGTCTTCAAGACGTTTGAATAATCATCGTGGCCTTTTTTTCCAATAAAAGAAGGTTGAGCCTTCCAACAATAAAGCACTGGAAACCCAATATTACCTTGTGGATGGTGCAATAGTCTGGGGCGCAGGTAAATTGCCTTAATGATCAAAAGTTCATTGACTGCATCATCATTTTCAGGAATATGTCCATACCAATCAGCTGTTGAACTTTAATCCTCGAGCCCAACATGAAATAACAGCACCTGCACTTTTTCATCTTATTGACTGCTCCGTAGTGTCAGAATCGTCGGACTGATAAGCTTCCCCTCCTAATGACAGGACTGTCTCATAATAGCGTGCCGATTGATGTTGGCTGTGTGGATGTGAATCACTCTGCGGCCCTGCCAACAAAAGCATTAACAAAGAGCGTCATCAATGACAATGTATTTATTTTATTTTTTTCAAGGTTGAATCAATTGAGGCACAGGTTTTGTCTTGGAAATCTATTCCCTCAATTTGCACTGTGCTGCTGCAGGATCCAGACTATAAAAGTGGAGCTGGTGTGGATGACGCTCCCTCAGAGCTGCTGTCCTGGTTTAGACAGGACAGAGGCACACTGAAGGCTTCAGGAATTTCTTCTTCTGCAAAGGACCCAAGTTGAGGAGGTAGGTCATGACCGCAATGACAAATCATTTCACTCAAACCAAGATAAGGAGCCTGTAAGATCATTTAGATTAGCTAATAGAAGTGCATTGGTTCACCAGAAACAGCTTATAGGAATGTTGGCACAACTTTGTCCTTGATAATAGCTGCACAATGTATGTGAGATGCAAAAATTAGTTAATTACTCCGTTACTTACTTATTTACTACCTGCTTGACGTGATGGATTTGAAGCTTTTCTTTGTCATGTGTCACCGTGAATCAAATACATTTAGTCAGACAAAAAGCTGCTTTGGACTCATTTTCTCCATCATAGTGAGTTTATTTAATTGGCCCAATATCACAGACCTTTACAAACTGTATAGCATATGATAAGAGAAAATAAGAAAAGATGGAAAACAAACAAACCAAAGGTTTAAGAGAGCAGTGTCTTTCAGAAAGTTTAGAGGGAGGCCAGAAGTCTCCAAGGAATGAGCAACTAAGTGAAGGTTAGGGTGAAAAGAAGACTTTTTAATCTAAAGGCCTCGAGGGAATCAGACTGTCTGATGTGAACGGGAAAGTTATTCTAGAGGACGGGGGCATGATAGGAAAAGGCCCCACAGCCAGCTGACTTCTTTATAACTCAGGGGACAGTCAGGAGCCCTGTGTACTGAGAGGAGAGCCTGTGATGGAATATAAAGTTTGATTCTAGCAGACATGCATAATGCATGCCTGAGAACTGTGTTGCATTAATCAAGTCTAGATGAAACAATGTCATAAATTGGGGGTTCTAAAATCTGCTAGGCAGTGCAGAGTTGGAACTGAGGTTAAAATGTCCAGCTGTGGAAAAAAGAGTCTGTCGCTACAACACACAGTCATCCTACCCTCAGGATTTTGGATGATTATCTCGCATGCTGTATGAGTTTAGTCCAAAGGGTGGTGCTAGTGCTCTATGTGTGAGTTTACTCCTCTCCAGTCTGTTCAACAGCAACCGCAAAACTCAAGTGGAAAATCTTGAGCACCATGCCTCACCTTCTTGTCTCAATAATTTAGGTTTATCCTGGCTTTAAAGGCTGCAGCATGCTTTATCCCTATTTATAATTTTTTAAGATTATTTTTTGGGCCTTTTCAAGCTTGATTTGACAGAGACAGCTGAAGAGTGGTGGGAATGTGGGGAGACAGAAATGGGGAATGACATGCAGGAAAGAGCCACAGGTCGGGACTCGAACCCTGGGCTTCCACAGCAAGGACTGAGCCTTCGTAGATGGGGTGGCTGAACGCCGCCCCAATCCCTATTTATAATCTGACCAAATTCATCTCCTCTGTCATTGAAGTCTACCCCGTGCACTGCCTCCTCTGCTAAGACTGTAGCACATCTGGTCACAGCTGCAAAGAGAGTAAGAGATGTGCTTCTATTGTGTGCTGATGAGGTGAAAGAAATTCAGAAAGAATGTTTGCAGACGTTGCTAATGGCGCCTCAAGAGATGAGGCGTGAAGGCTGCCAGTGATTTATTTCTTAAAAATGTTTCTGACAAAGCAAATTCATTTTATTAAACGACCAATCCACTAAATCATTGACTATTTAATTACATTCAGCATTATATTTTAATGGATAAAGTATGCAAAAAAAAAGAAAGAAAAAGAAAAAGTGCCTTACAGCCTGAGGACATGTAAGACAAGTATTTGATTTTTTACGGTGAATAGTGAGATTTATCTGTTACAATTTTAGATGAAAGATAAAGAAACACAAAAATATTGTTTTTCCCCATCGCTCCACGAGCTGCTAGTCAAAAATAGAAATCAGTGTGGCGATTGGTGCTGGGCTAGTAGTGCTGTCATGGTAATGGCATAAAAATATTTTAATAGATTTTTTTCATATCCTTTCGAAATCGGATCATAGTGAGCTAATCCTCAACGCTGTACATGGAATTCATTTCTTATTTTGCCCTCATAAGATAGGATCAATGCAAAGCAGTATCATATTTGAATGCAGGCGGCACATTGCTTAGCAAGTTCAACATGTCTGTGTGTTCTTAAGCTACTTGTTATTGGTTTATTGACTGAGTGGATGAGAACAAACAACTGACTGGCCACCATTATTGCTCACCCTCCCAGCACTATGCACTTAGTGTTGGCTCGCTGCAGTTCACCAATACACCTCACACATCTGTGTTTGCACAAGAGCAGGTGGATGGACACTGTTCCTCTATTGCCTGGAAACAGCTCGTCACTCCCTGCTCTCTTAAGATGGTGAGAGGGGGCGGTGAGCTAGTGGTCATCAGAGGGGTTAAAGTTGATGAACGGTGCATCGTGTTTGTCTGGCCCACTTCATTTCATCCCAGACAGGCTGCAGGGGCTGCAGGTTTGTGGCCGAGGGGGCGTCCAAGCCAGAGTTAATGACAGGGCTTTGTTCAGTGCTGGGGCTCTTGTCAGGATAGGCCTGAGCCAGACAATAACTGGGGTCACAGGTCCACAGAGACCCAGGGTGAGAGGGCTAATGAGTTAGTATTGAGCTAAGAGGAGCAGGCCAGTGTGGTCTGCAACCGCAGGCGCACATGGTTCTGACGTGGCCAGGGCCAGTCTGTTTTGTTCCTGACAGGAGGCTGCAGAGCCATCATGTTACTTTCCCCTCAGCAAGCATTTGGTACACGACACATTTTGTTACAAGTGTTGAAAAAAGAGGCTACAATTTGTAGCAGTGGAGCAGTTGAGTCAGAGAGGACCTGAAGAAACCATGTGTATCAAATGGACCCAAGAACAGTCAGAGCTGTCCCAGAATAAACACCAAGACTGAAAGCAGCAGCAACTCAGTGAACATAGCTGGTCCACTCCGATCAACTTGGGTGACTGGCTGGGTCAAGTCTCAGTTAATCCATACGAAGTGGATCCAAGAAAACCCTCATGTATGGTTGTCGTTCATTAGTTAGCTGTTTTCTTGCATACTTATGCTAATGTATGCTATATGCTAATGTATCAATTTTGAGCATGACTACAAAGATGAAGTTGAATCGGCCCACTTGTTTGATGCATGCGGCCACACGGCATGTTGAGATTTAGGATATCATTGTTTCAGTTCCTTTGCAAGCCGCTGTGACCTGTGGTTACCCATGACAGCCCAGACGTACCGTAGGTCCACAGAAATATTGCTACCTGTGCAGAAATACAAAAGCTTCAGTACAAAGTGCTTTTGGGAACAGTGTTTTGGTGCTGGAACTTCTCTCAAGTCTCTTTTTTAACTACCTCCATCACTTTTTGTGTGAGTCGTGCCCTCGAAGTGTGCACCCTTATCCCCATTTGGATTACTTGCTTCAGATGTGGTTGTGAACAGGTATTAAGACTTTGCCTTTAGATGAAGTCGGGCGACACGTACAAACTACTTTGTTTCAGGGTGTTGATCCCTTAAATCCTGCTTAGGACCTAGCATTCCTTCCATGTTTACACTCCCACAGTTAAATCAACACTTACCATACTTCTGTGCTCGAAGCTCGACTGTGACTTCTCCGAGCTTGACTGACCCCTCTCTTCCTTTGTTTGACTTTGTAGCTTTTAATTTTGATCCCTTTACACTTCTGCCCCGCTCCCCATCACTCTTTATCAACCGCCTTCGACCAGGACACATGCGGCTCTGGCTTATCCAGCCGTGACATTGACCTCTCATCTTCATATTGGCTCGCTGTTTCCCATGACCTCTGACTTCTCGGGGGTCAAGCCTGCAGCCGTCTGGACCTCCTCCTCCTCCACCTGGCCCCTATCTCCACCCTTCAGATGGTCCAGATGGATTACCCTCTGCACAGGACATCTATGGGATTACATTGTTGTCTAAGCAGAGAGGATTCACAAAGCTCTGCAAGGTCTGAGCAGCAGCTCTGACTACAGAATCATTTTTCTGATTATGTTTAAATGTTTTCCATCAAGCCCTGAATCGGCAGGCGCTGTGTTGTTCTAAAGCCCTTTTTTTTATTTGAACATCATCTTGTCACTTTAGATTGTGTTTATGATGTTTTGTTTTTTTCCTGAGTAGCACAATACAGATGCCGGGGGAACTTTCTCTCTCCGTCTGTCGCTCTCTGAACTCGCTGTCCTCATTCCATAGCCTGGTTTTGATACATAGCGTCCTGATAGTTTGCTGGGGGAGAATCTGGGTCAGCGTGGGGAGCCTGAGATAGCACAGGCACGCAGCTGATTCGCTAAAGAAATACACACTGCTGTATAAAGATGACTGCTTTAGAACAGTAAATTCCACATGCCTAACATACCTGTCAGACATAACTGCATGAGTTTTGGAAATATGAGTTTGTGTTTTCCTGGGATCAGTAATAAGGCACAACATAGCCCAGCCAAAGCAGGCTTTAAATACGATGCGACATAAGTCCAGATAATATTTTTTATCTTGCTCAAGCAGAAGTGATGCAGGAAATTGTTCACATGAGAATATTTCATTATCAGAATTGACTGTGCTTGATTACCTTGCCGTTTTGAGTGACATATCTATTAGTTTTGGATTAGGTATTACATCACTGGAGTCTAGACAGCCATCTAATGTGCACATGATTGAATTACATGGATTGGAAATATGCTGCAAGACAAGAATATAGGTATTTTTGGTAATTGGAGTAAATTTATGGTTGACAACATGAATATATTCACATCTTATTTTCAAAATTGTGTCATATTTTTTCCACTTCCCATAATCCGCTTTTCAGTCTGTCGTGTTTAAACTGTGAGATTTGTTTTTTCAAAGAGGGGCTCGCTCCTTGGAGTTTGGACTTTGGTCTGAGCAGCATTCCTGATCCCTGCTCAACTGAGAGCTATAGGGGAGGGGAAGAGGAGAAAGAGCTGTGAGGGAGGAGGGGAAGACAAGAACAAGAGAGGAAGTGAGGGTTACAAAGTAGCTTCTTGTGGGCATGCCCAGTAGAGATCCAGTCTCTGAATTTGAACAGGAGGGAGCCGAGGTGCTCTCTCTCTCTCTGACTCTCTCTCTCTCTCTCTCTGACTCTCTCTCTCTCTCTCTGACTCTCTCTCTCTCTCTCTCTCTCTCTCTCACACACACAATGTTATTTTTCCCCTCCTCTCCCAGTAGTGAGTGTGTGGAGAGATTTTTTTGCTATGGAAGAGCGAGAAGAGGTGCAGATTTCAGCTAGTGCAAAATTGAACAAGGGGGGAAGTAATGAAAATAATAATAATAATAAGAAGAAAAAGGCAAGAGGGAAAGAGACTTCACCTCCATCTCCCTCTTCCTCTCCCTCGTTCCTTCCTCTGCCAACGACTTTTACCTCAGAAACAGCGGAGGGACCAACTTCAAAAGGCAGTGAGGAAGGAGCTGGAGTGTGAAATCTGAGAAGAGAAGCAAGATGAGAGGCTGACCGGCGCTGTGTTTGCTGTGCTGTCCAGGTCAGTGCCCAGGAAAAACCAAACAATTGCTCACTCTTTTTCTTTAGCTGTTTTTTTTCTGCCTTCAAACTCCTGTCTACTCTGTGCATGCAGTGCTTGTTTTTTATCAGCTTGTTCTCTGTTTAAAAAAACAGTGGGTGTATGGGGTGAGGGATTGTGTAACAAGACTGACTGACAGACTGAATGACAGACTGTCAGCACAGACTCGCAGCACCATCCGACCGGTGTCACCCGCAGCCGAGTGAAAGTACTGAAACTCCAGCTGCTCCCTTCAGCAGCTGCATATGGGAAGTGTTTAGCTGATCAGCTCAGATGTTCACATGCGTACACGTGTTGAGGCAGGACAAACTCACTGAATACGCCACGTGGTTACAATAAGGGAGAAATCACGGAGATGTACCGTAGGATGGGTGCTCACTCTCACTCACGTTCGGGGGTGGGAGGGATTGCCATGGACGTACAAAAACACGATTCATATTTGAAGTTTTTTGAAGTGTGTTTGTGACAGAAGCTCTATGAAGTGGAAACTAGTGAGATGCTTAGTGACGTGGTGACAGTATGTCAGTTTGTTTTTTACCTAAAAGATTTCCATTTTTAATTTGAACAGTGAGGATGTCTCATCATTTAGTGTCCACAAAAAACATATTATATCATATTTTCAAAATCATACGGACAGCAGTGTTTCTCTTGAATGTATTCTTCCAGTTGTTGTCCTCACCATATAGATTTCATCTGAGTAAATATATCCGTGTTGTATGTTTTTATTGTTACGGCAGAGATCAGTTTGTGATTTTGAGTAAACAAAGACGCAGAGCTTATTATTGATGACTGTTTATTTCACATGAGAGCTGTCAGACAGCTCACCTGTCTCGGGCTGTCCTCCGTCCGAGGCACCCCCGAGGGCCTGTCCCATTAGCTATCCCAGCATGCCTTGCCACTGACAACGAAGTGTCAGCAGTGGCCTCCCGGGAGACTTGTTGTTGACAGGTTTATTATTCCTAGGCTGTGGAAATGGGGCACACCGCAGACACTATGGCACTACAGGGGAAAGGAGGGTGACTTTTACATTCACAGGTTGTTGTTATTATTAGTACCATAATTAATACACTCCAGTGCTAATCTAATATTTTGTGTCATATCACTTGACTGTGTTTTTTTTCCAACTGCAGCAATCTGGGCAAAACACTAAAGTAAGGCTATAACTAACACATATTTTTATTGTTTACCAGTCTGCAGGTTATTTTCACAATCAATCAAATAATTGCTTCGTCTTTAAAATGACCTGTTATAATTTCCCAGAGCCTGGTGTAATGTACAGGGGAGCTCAAGGTGACATTCACACCGCTTCTTTTATCCGAGCAACAGTTCTTTTCTTTGTCATATCAGACAAAGAAAAGCATCAAGTCCTCACATCTGAGATTCAAGAAATTATTCACATTTTTCTCGAAGAATTGCAATTAATTCATAACCATAATTCAGCTTACTTTACTCTCACCTTCATACTTTACAGTACAGTATATACTTTGACATCAAATATTTTGGCTAACTAGTAACATGTCGTGTTGTGTAAGTTCTTTCTAACAGTTGTCATTGTTGAATTTCTGGAGGTAGAAATGATTCATGTTTTGTCAGTATTACGTTCCTGCCTCCTCCGTCTCAGTGATGAGCGGCACTCAAATATGTTTACAGTAGCAGTGGCTGTTGTCGTCATCTCTGGCATACCAGACATACTGTAGCTGATCCTCTCTGCGGCATCCTCATGCGTGTCATGGTTACAAAGGGTGTTTCCCTCGATATCCCGTAGTTACACTCACAAAAATATCTTAACGTGTAGTTCATATTTTAGGGATGCATCAGACTTGATTTTTTTACTTCCAGTGTTACAACTTTCAAGAAACTACCTAAGGCTTTGTTTGTTAAGTCATTCAGGTGAGATTTAAAAAGTCAATTTCTTGGTTTATTGTTCATTATATGACAACTTAAGGGCTACACTTTAGTACTTTAGTAAAACGTCCTTCATTTCTAATAAGGTTGGGACACTATAAAAAGCTGTGTTTCCAGGAGGGCAGATGTTTTTGTCAAGCTCAGAATAGAAGACAAAGTACTTTGTTGGTTAATGTTATTTGTAACAAGTTGACATTCTCGTTTCACAAACATTTCGCCACTGAGAAGGTATTTTCAGTGACTCACGAGTCTGTGTGGGCGTGTGGGCTGCGCTCTTCCAACTGCACGACACAATAAATAACATAACTCGCTACAAGAATGCAGATGTGAAAATGTCACTACTTACGTACATGTTTCAAAAATGTTTAATAGTGATAGTATTAAAATGTGATACAAGTGCAAATGTTCATTCTTCACTCTGGAAACAGTAGATTAAAAAAATATAACTCAAGGAGCATTTACTCTGTTCAAGCTGCTGTACAAAGCCAGTTCCATGTTGTTGAATTCTGATGTTATTTTGTCAGAGATTGAATTCTAAAAGTTTTCATTTTTTGAAAAGAATTTTCTTTTTAAAAAAAAGTATTTTCTGATACGTTATAATCATGGATTTTTTGAATTTGCTGATGCCTCCTGTGGCTGTGAAGGAGCTTTGTCAACTCAAAATTTGTGATAGAAAATCTGAACTCAATGAGAAGCTAACAAACGAGAAGCTGGAAACTTCCCCAACTCAGCTGAATTCATATGAAAGCATCATTCAGGACATTTTTGTCTTATATATATTTAATAGTACACATGAATATGTACGTAATATAGAATATGATATGTATAATATGTGATACAGACGTGTTACGTTTCATGTAATTTCTCAGCAGCAGTATTGTTGCTCCGCATAGGGAAAGCTGTTGGAGCTGTTTATATCAGAACCACCAGGAGTTCATTTATTTAACCGTCAGGGTGACTCCCTTCTTCTTGGGGGACTGGGTTCCCATGCGTTCCGGCCTGGGTCCCACCCCTGATGGCGCATCTGAGGCTCCATGATCCATCACACAGCAGGCGGCCATGTTCTCTGAAAGGGCCGTGAACTTGTTACCTCCCTCAGCCCGCCTGCCTGAATGTCAAACCCATTTTTCTTTTTTGTGTCCCCTTTCTGTGGTCTTCCCCTTCCCAGGATTGCTGGTGTATTGAAATAATTGGGCTGCATTCAGTGCGACCAGGTTGCCAGTGCAGCTTTTGAATAGAGATATCAAGTCTGGTGCCACGATTTCCCTCTGACCTCCCTTTCAGAGCTCCTTCCTCTGCCTCTGCCCGCCTCCTTCCAAGGTCGTGATGGGTCATCATCGTGACTCCAGCCTCTCAGTACAATGACATGACATCCATGGTACATTATCTACAGTGGGTCAGCTGGCCTGGAGCTCTGTCTATAGACTATTCTTCCCTGCTCCGTTGTCTCGGTGATCTCTGGATCCAGCCTGTTCAACATGGCACACATTCAAAATGGCAACCTCAAGGGGCTTTTATTCCTCCAGCAGAATTCAATCACTTTTCTCTCTCTCCTCTTTCTGCCTCTCTGCTGAGTTATTCAGAGTTTAATGAGGGAGGGAAGATAAAGGGAAGCTTATGGTTTGCCTGGATGATGGAGAGGCTGCCTTTTTGTTTCTGTTGGAGGAGCCACACAGCGAGTGTTCAAGTGAAATGAGTTTTTTCTTTTTTGCAGAGGGGAAGGTGATTGAGATGTCTGAGAAAGAGCCAGGGAGTCTGGAGAGGCAGGGGTCATTAAAGTGTCAGAGGAGCTGCAGCTCTTCAAATTCTGCATTTAACAGACAGTCCAGGTTGCGGAGGGTTAAGTTAGAAGATTTTCGGCTAAGTATGGCGGTATAATCCTCAGTGAGGTATTATGATCATCAAACATTAATGCACTGATGTCACCATAGGCATCAAATAGTTATGTCTCTACACCTTCAGTGCTGTGCATCACTTTAATGACTGCACAGGATTATCCCCTTACATAAGCACGAGAGTGGGCGGATTGGAGACAGCTCCTGACAGTGTGGGAGGACATCAGACCGGACCGGAGGAAGCTCCAAGCTGACGCTGAGGCTGGTGTTGTGAGGTTCGGCGCGGGTCAAAGTCCATACTATGTATCAGCTGTCAGAGTGTGTTTGGTTTACCGGCTGCACGGGCGTCAGCAGCGACGTAGGGTTGTTCTGTCTGACATCAGAAACGACACTCAGAGTGGAGAGGTATTAGAGTTCAACTGGCTTACACACTCTGTCTCTCTCTCTGTCTCTCTCTCTCTCACACACACACACGCACATAATGACACTGTCACTGAGGTCAGTGCTGGTCTATCTCTCTTGAGCTGTTTGTTACTTTTCCCCGGAGCAGTTGTACCAGCCAGCTGCTGTGGACGTGCAGTTCCTGGAAAAATAAAAAAGGCATGTTGGCAGTATAGGAACAGGACAGCTTTAGTACATCCTTTAAGGCATTTTGACAGGTAGGAGGGTTTTGTGGGCACATAGATTATTGTACTTTTTGTACACCAGTTAAGATTAGGTGAAACAGGCTTTTGCAGCAAAAAATAGGAATTAAAACAAACAAAGAAATGTACATAAAGAGGCCTTAGAATTATTAGATGCAGGGCTGGCTTAAGTCTGGTCTGGACCCCCTCCACCCCTGTTGCAAAATCCTGCAGTGGAATCTTCGTTAATATGGTTTATGGTCTATGGTTAATTATGGTTTACTGACAAGTAACACAACAAGGTATCGATTCAACTAGGCTAAGTAAACTATGAATGATGCAGAACAACAACATCTATACATCTATGATGGAGAGATGACCGAAAAAAAAATTTAACCCTGGAAATATGCGGTGAGTACATTTTTTCTTTTTGTCTTTTCTGTCTGTGCAGTGCACACAATAAGATAGACACAATAAACACAAAAATATATCAAAACTGAGGGTGAGAATCATAGATTGACAGCCTCACAGTCACCTATATAATATATGATATATGAGATAATAACAGTAAAGCAATAAAAACTAAAATTAGGATAAAAATTAAAAATCACAAATTAATTTATGTGAGCAAAGCTAATATAATAAATGTGTAATATATATATATAAAATGTTTAATTTAGATACACATTATCTATCAAGAATAAATCACAAGATCACAGTCATTTCATCAGAACAGGTAAAAAAAATATTCCAACTTCACATGCAACATTGTATTGATGTCAAATTTATGGAGACCAGTAAGTGTCACAGGAGAAAATATGCGGCTAAATCTTTCTCTCTGATTAGTCATTTCTGCCCGCATTACATTGTTAAGTATAGTGCATTTAATTTGTTCTCTGAATGTAGTGATACAAACTTTCATTGGTGCCTGAGAATGTACGATTCACACCCTCAAATTATTTGTATAATTTTGTATAATTTAAATTATTATTTGTCAGTGTCCCATGTGGAATGTTTAGCACATGTTCTTCTGCTGCAATGAAGTGCTCCAGGAGCTGACTTTTTATGGACTGACACCCATGGTATCATAAAAAGCTACCACAGTGAGACCATTTGTCATCCTATAAAATACTTTTTAAGAGAACATTAACAGCGTTGTGTTTAACAGCCAAAACCTGAAGTACATCCGTTTAACTCCATCTGAGATCGAAATAAAAACCAAACAGTCCGTAGCAACTGCGCGGAGGGGGAAGTGTTCCTGATGGAAGTGATTGATGGTACAGATGACTAAACTGTAGCAGTAAGTTTAGTGTATGAATGACTCATTTTAAAGCAACATCTTTTGGTTTCCTACGAGACGCTCCAGTCTCAATACAGAGTTCTTGTCCGTTTCTCGTAAACGCAGCAGAAATGCAGAACAGATCACTTCCTGTTTTATCCCAGAAATGGCCTCTGAGCAGCAAACGTAAATAATGCTTATGAACTGGCTGCAGGTTGGCTCAGGTGACATCAGTGGTAGAGGGGAGAAAAAAAACAGACAGAGATTTTATGTTTCTTGAAGTGCTAAAGGCTTTCATCTGAAAGATTATTATTCTCACTGTGACTCTTCTTTGTTCAGACTCGATCCTCTGAGCAGAATACGATGTCTGAATGTGCTCTCACCTCACACTGAAGCTGCGTGGTGTACATGAGTGTGAGTGGGTGTGCGTGGGTGGTGGCGGTGGGTGTGCGCATAACCAACTCCTGCCCTCTCTCTCTCTGTCTCCCTCTTTTTAACTCTCTTCATCTCTGTCAGCCTCCCTCCACCTTTATTCGTGCCCCTCTGTTCTCTCTCGGCGGGGGTGAGAGTCGCAGGTTGACAGCCTCGCAGGTCTCCTCATTACGCCGTGTCTGAGCCAGCAGAGATTTATAGAGATGATAAAAGCAGTCTGGAGGGCAATAATGACCACGGGCTCTGATGCAGGAGGAGGAGGAGGAGGGAGGAGAGAGACAGGGCTCTGTCTGGCCACTCGCTTTGCCTCTGATCACTTGCCTTAAATGACTTTGCCTCGTGCGAAATGAAACAGCAGAAAAAGTTACCTTCAGTGTCGACTGCTGAATATATTCCTAAATTCAAATCTAAATATATCTACACGCCTTCATTCTAAATTTCTCTTTCCACCATTCTGTGTGACCGATAGCACAAAGCAAACCACCAAATCCTCATAACTTCACCTTCACTTTTTTCAGACTGTATGTAAACAATCATTAGGGACAAGAGGTTGCTGAAATTCTGACCAAAACATAAAATTGAGCTTAACCACAAAAAACCTAACGACAAAGGTGTGGCTCCTTCATTATTTCGCAAAAACAGAATCTTTTATGGCTAGTTACGAAAAAAGGGTCTTTTCTTACAGTGCGTAATATGAATATTTGTGGCTTGTGTGCTGAAGTGAAAATAAGTTGCGCCATCAGAATTCAGAATTCAAGATTCAGTTCAGCCTTCGGAGGAGGGAAGAGGCAGGGGTTTAAAAATGGTGTTACCCCAAACGCATCCCAATTAATCATTCATCCGAATGTTTATTTGCTCAGTGACCGAGGTTTAAAGTATCTAACTGGCTGAATCTTGACAGTGCTCAGCAGACGACACTGAAGAGAAAGGGTGGCATGAAGTGATGCAGGTGAGAAATGGAAGCAGTTGTTTTTCAGACGAGCCATAATAAGAACATATGGTGTGTTCACAGTGGAGGTGGTGCTGTCTTTTATCTCAGTTATAGATACTGAAAATATTCTGTATGCATTGTGTTCATATTATTTCTTCATCAGTTGCGTTGGTTTGATTGATTTTTGTGGCATGGTCAAATTTATGAAGACTTAATATTTTTTGACCAATTTTTTGTTACATTCTTCTAGTTTTAAAAGACAAGATATTGGTATTGTCCAAAAAAGATAATCTATGGTCAAACCTGTACTCAGAGGAAAACAAACTGGTTGTTCCACTTCATCTAAACTCTTCATGTTCTGTCTGGTCCACTTTTATTCTCATTACCTTACTGCAGTCACTCTAACTTTAAAGCCTCCTCATGCTGCCACATCTGTGCTGCGGTGTTAGGGAGGACAACACTGATCTATACTGCTGAACAGTAACGCACTGCTTGGATTTAAGCTGGCTGACTTTTGATGACAAATGACCAAATATTTTTACAAAATCTGTTAACATTACTTATATTTACTGCACATCTTTTAATTAGTGCGTGTCAAAAACACGTATTGGCAGCAGAATAATAATTTGACTGACAAATACTGACAGCTACAGTGAAAGAGAACGAAGCACTGAGGTGATCTGAGGAGTCAGAGGCCATTTAACCAGACACAACGCTGTTGATACTAGTGTTGAGCTGTTGGACTTTCTCCTGTATCAGGTCTGCAACTGTTGATCTTAAGAGCTTTTGGTTAAGGATGCTTAGAAGGCTCAGCTAAAGGGTTAGTGAGACTTCCCTATAAAGTCTCCTTTTTGGGTGACATTTGCACATGTATGTCAGAGATATGAAGAGGTAAATTCCTACTCCCAGGGAGCGGGAAAAGGTAAACTAAGCACTCTAAAAATTAGCCATTTTTCCTGGACTCACTCACTGTGTCTCCCACTGTGCTCCCAGTTCCATTTTCTGATCCATTCATATGGTAATAGGGGTCAGGAGATGAGGGGGTTCTCACGTTCAATGTGAAACTTGGCCTTTTGTGTAGACGCGGCTCAAGCTGCCGCGACAGAGGCCAGAGGTGAAATTGAATTCAGCTGAAATTCCCCAGTGAGTCTGGCCCTGGGCTGGACTGTGCTAGACTGGGCTGGATTGGCCTCTGTGTAGGGTGCTAGCCACAGCTCTCCGTTTGGCCAGAGCTCCTCAGTGTTAGAGGATGTTGGCTTGGTAAACCTGAGGCTGTGCCAAGGCTGAAGGGAACTATGCCATGTATCTCCTGCTTATCATTAAGGATTGATTGGTAAGAGTACAGCAAAATTGAATTTGAAGACACCAGCACTTGATATTTTGCACCAGTATCGTCTTTAATTTAAATATTACTGTCCACAACACACTTATTTTACAGTTATTTAAAGTTTATGCCAGAATTATTGTAAGCTATTCAAATAATCTAAAGCAGTCAATTGGAAACAAGTCTACCGCCAGTCAAGAACCATGATATTGAACAACTGTGCAGAACTGCAAATTCCAATCAATAGAAACATCTCAAGTCTAGTTGCTAAAACAGACGTTCTTTCTATAACATCTGGACATGGCAACTACGGAATGGTTAAGGATGGGGACGGATTGAGGTTATGGCAAGTAAACCATTTTTAAGAGTGGTGGCTTTGTGCTTTGAAACTGGGTATAAATTGGGAAAACGAAAATGGTTCCAATATGAACTTAATTCTTTGGGATACTGTGCTGATTGAAAAATAGCCTAATGAAAGCCTCCTAGGTGTGTTAGCAACATCTTAAGGCAGAGTGAAACAAGCTTCATTGGTTTTATAGACTTGGACCCTTTGAAGGAAAAAGTCTCTATTGACAGATCAGTATATTGTGAGATTTGGGCTGACCTCAGGCTTTCACACCACCTTACGGCTTAACAAGGAACATTAGAGTGGCCCTCAAAAAACACAATAAACCTGTTTGTCCTCTCCTCTGGGCGGCTATCTGTTCATTATTTATTTGATTTTATGTGATTTTATGTTTTGTAGTTTACCATAGGACAACGGCTCTTGCTTTGTGGTGCTTGCACTGACAAAAAACATTTAAATATGAAATTAACTAAACAGCCAAGTTTCGAATATAACAGCACGATTACTGGTCACATGCACAGTTTGTTGTTTTTCTATCGACCAAAGTGAGATTCAAAGTGCATCTATCACAGTGTTTACAGCAAGGTGTAGGATAAAGACAAGCTACATGTGAAATTTCAAGCTGAGTTATAATGCAGCAGTTATCAGATCCTGAAGGTTGCGGCAGATAACTCAAAGGTAATTTTGGGAATGACCTTGTTAAGGTAGCTGTACGTTTTTATGAATAGACTCCATTCTGTGTGTGTAACCTTGAGTAGCAGTGAGGGCATTTGCTCATCAGAGACATGAATTCAACCCTTTGCCGTCCTCCTCAAAAACATATATTTGTGTCCTTGGAGCCTCTTAATAGCATGAGTCAGAGCTGGATTTGTCACATTTCTAAAAGATGTTTGCAACACAAACATTCGCTGAATAAAAAAACCTTGTGTTCCTTACATGTAAAGTGATAAAGGAATGTGGGTTTTTATTGGAATTTAAATGTACCTGCACAGGAAATGTTCTCTCCTTTTTGTCATTAGCAGCGAAAGTTTCAAACACTGAGGTGTACAAATTACATCAGCAGCTACTCTACCTAACTTTGCCACATTTTCCTGTTGGGTGTCCTGTTTCAGGAAAAAGACAAAGAAATGAGAGGTGCTATTTTTCAAACTGCTTTCAACATCCACCCACAGTGGTAATTCTGGGAAATAGGAGTCGACTATTTCCAGCCAAACTAATGTTGTTGAGGGCCCCAGAGAGAACAGCAACATGCCCTTGATTGATAAAAAAAGACACAAAACCAAAGTGTGTTGGAAAATTCATAGGCGCCTTGCATCATAATTCAATCATATTTGTTTATTTCTTAGTAAAGGGAGTTATGGTCTGGGTAGAATCCATCAAGCCTCTCTCAAAGCATTCCTCAGACACACACACACACACACACACACACACAAACACACACACTATACTATATTAGGTGTCAGGGAGGGAGTGAGGAGGGTGCATGGAGTTCACACAAAAAATCCTGTTTACAGTAGGAGCCTGTGTTTTCTATAGGAGGGGCCCGACTACCTGCCATTCTGACATATTTACACTTGTACAGTGCTGGAGGGGGAGTATGGAAGCAATTACAGGGCAGTCACATTTGGCTCCTGGCGGAAAAGAAAGTAAACCAGCAGTATTGTTAAATATGATTAAACTACCCTGAATCCCAAAGGTGGTGTGGGTGGAGGGCTGTGTAGGCTGGGGAGGCCCAAGGCTAGATCCCATGGGTACAACAGAGGTCTGAGCTGCTACCCAGCCACCTGCACCTGGTTTAATCTATATGGGTCTTTGAAAATGGCTGTTATGGGATATTTGATGTTAACATATCCTGATCATCAGTACCAGTATCCTGATTTATCAGTACAACAAACTATGAAAATCTTCAGTGTTACTGTCCTGTAAACTTGTTTCAGTGACCATAAATAGCAAATTTACATATCCAGGAGACACAGAGCAACGTTAGTGTTTTACAGTTTTATTGCCCACACGATGAATGTAAATCTAATACTCACCTGCTGTTTTTGCTGCAGTCCAAATGAGAAATATTTGTGTTTTTAGTTGCTTTGTCAAAATAATCCAATGAAAGCACTGATAGTGAACCAAAACAGCTGCGGGTCATAAAAAATGTGAAACATGGACTGCATAAAGGAAGTGGACGTACCCTCTGGGCCTGAAAAGTGACACCAGTGCAGAAGTACCCTAGTCTAAGAGAAAATGATCCTGCTTCCCACTTGATTTATTTAGTCAGTAAAGAGTTTCCTGATGAGTTTATCATTTTAGTTTCTAGTTTGAGGTCTCCTTCCAAACAGCAAAATGTTTTTTTTCATTTACAGTAAAATACAATCATATAGCTGAGTATGCACTTTATGAACCAGCAGAAGATTTTGTAATGATTTCTTTGTAACTACAGCAGGTGTTAGCGTCAGTGTGGAGGGATGAGTAACATCAAGAAGAAGAAGAGAGAAGAAAAGCAGAATGTTCATTCATTTAGTCTATATATAAGTCATAAACTCAGCCTTTATTTACCTGGAAATATGGCGTTCAGTGTCAGACTGCATTAAAGTGAGGATCATAAGTAACCGGTTTAAATGTGGATGGTAGTAGGTCAGTAGTATAGAAGTGGTATACATCATCTGGAAGCTGTGAAGATTATTTTGGGATGCAGGCTTAAAACATTATGACTGAAATATTTGATGGCTGATCACTTTTTGGGTTGATCGCTCTAGAGGAGGAACACCATAGTAAAAATTCATGCTGTGCATGGTTGGTATGAAGACCTTCTGACAGTTGGAGAATTACATTTTTCGTCGATTAGATGGCGAGCGCTTCTGCTTGTTGTCAATATATCCTGGAAAAGCCATCCATCCTCTGAACACCCTCAGTCTCTAGTTTGTGGTTGAACAGTTTCATGAGGCTGTGATTATCCTAGAGGTCAAAGAATGGTTTCACTACCACAAAATGGCTACCATGGAGACTAACATCATCACACATGACTACAACTGGGCTCATTGAATCCACAAAAGGCTCAACTTTCCAGTTTTTTCCAGTCAGTTTATTTAATTCCAGTACTGTTTTGTTACTAGACCCCAGTATGCAGAACTATTCAAGTACACTAGGTGAAAACTGTGTGGTATTTGTCTCAAATTGCATGGGATTAGCATAAAGTGGGCAGGGTAAAGGGAAGACCAGTAGGCACACATTAGAACCCATCTATAGTCAAGATATCTTGAGGTGAGAGGTCAAGGGACCCCTTTGAAAATGGTCATGGTCATAGCTTTGTATAGCGGACAGATTTTTTGTGGTTTTACCACTGCAAATGACACCTCACATTACACACATTTAACTGTTTTAACTGTTACAGTATTAATAATACCGTATTGATTAGAGCTACTTGAAACATGCAACTTACCATTTGAGCAGTTAAACTATTGAGCAGGTAAACAGGCATTCATCATGAGAAGTCATGATGAATGCCTGTTTAACTGCTCAATAGTTGCCTATTGAGAGCTTTATAGTTTGCAGCCGACCCATGAACAAATAGTTAAATAACCTCGACAAGAAGAAGAAAAAATAGCCAGTGAGCAAGAGCAGTGGTAGACACCATGCCCAACCCTACCTAGTAAATATACTGTAATCATCTGAGGTACAGTGTCACATCTATCAGTAAAGTAAAACTTTACTGATAGATGTGACAGGCCTCAGCAGCAAAGTGACACAGAGCTGATGGAGACAGATGGATTTATTTATTCTTTTCTTGCTGGATATCACTCCTTGAATGCTGGCATGGGGCCAAGCACCACAGATAATGTTTATTTAGTCACGAGGCATGTGAGTGGTGCATGTGAGCTGAAATGGATGTTCTTTTTCCTCTGCTCCACCCTCCATCCCCCCAGTCCGTCAGTCAGCAGGACTTGGGTTTGACGGCACAGGAAGGCTGCTCTTGATTCATGGTACTTTGTCAAGGGGGAACATTGTTGAATCGTAGGACTTTGGAGTTTCATACTGAGTTTTGTTGACCAAAAAAGAAAATCTGTTACCACTTAACTAACACTAAACTCTTCTTTTCGTCAGTGGGATTTTAGTCATGTCAGGTGTTGGTCTTGTATGTTGTGAAGAGCTATGTATATCTCAACAGCAACAAGAACAACATAACAACATAACATTAACGCAGTAATAATCCTGTTGCGGACATCACAGACTTAAATGGTTGGCAGCCAAAACAAGTCGTTCATTCTTTCCTTCTGGCCTAACCCTAACTGAAAATAAATAACTTTTAATTACTCTGGTTGCTCTGGCTGCCTGTTTTTGTGGATTGTCCCTAACTGGTTGGAACTTCTTGTCTGATCTCTTTGTCAGTCCTGGTGTGGTAATAACTGGTTACCTTAAACAAATGTTAACAAAATCCAAGATGCAACTTCTGAGAAATAGATATTTTGCAGCAGACATATTTTGTCACCATTCAAGAATATGCAATGTATGATTCCATAGATACATGCGTGTTGTTGAATACATAGACCAGTTAGTTCCTCTGTCTTCAGTTTCTTTCATTTAGTTTCTATTCATAGCCAAAGGTTGCAAAACATTCTTCATATTTTTTGTTTTTAAAGGTCACTCTTTATTTAGTTTACTGCTTCTTCTTGTTTCGTGGCCATGGTAGTTTCTTCTTTGTGCTAACAAGAGGACGTGATGGGTGTCACTGTTAGGTGCCACTAAATCCAACACACTGGTCCTTTAAGTCTGAAGTTCCAGCAAACTTGATGACTCCAAAGATGGGAGTGCAAGTGTGAGGTTTGTTTCACATTACACACCAGGCTGGAAGCATTTATCTGGCAATTCTGCGGCCTGTTTTGCTTCTTGTTCATCATACTTCTTGCCTGTAGTTGCTTGAGCGTTTCATGTGTAAGCCTGCTGTGGACAGATGATTGACAGCTGGTAATGAATTGTGGAGAAATGTGAGAGACCAGCACAGCAAGAGGAAGTGCAATGATGGAAGATAGGCGAATGAGAGTGCAGTAAATTAAAGCAAAGCTAGATGGAGAGTTGGTGGGGGTGGGGGGTGTGGGGGTAAGAAGACTATCCCCAAGACTACTCTATTTCATGGTGTAAAAATGACTGCTTCTCACCACAAACTATCGCCCTGTGTGACAGGTAATTATTTTGGCGGCCAGCAGACCTCCCCAAAGCCTCCCTGCCAACTCGATATCTGCACTTCTCTCAGGGGGCCATCTGTGCTCAGCTACCCCAGATAAGTGAGAGGAATGTGGGGCAGCCATGCTGTGATGTGGGGGGCTTGCCTGGAGCTTAGATCCTGGAGGCAGGGCTCCACCCGGACTTTGTGCATAATGGCAGAATGGAGGCAGACGGGTTTAGGAGGGCGTGGCAGACAGCAGGAGGTTTTTGGAGAGGTTGGTTGCAGGTGGTGGGGTTGTGTGTGTGTGTGTGTGAGGAACCCCCCCCCCCCCCCCAGAGGTGGTTAATTCAATACAGTCCCACAAAATGTGTGAAAAAAGCACCCCCTCTGAAATGCAGATTTCCATTGCAGACAGATTTCATGAAGATTATTTCCACCACAGATGTATTACCTGACAATACTTTTTTTTTTTGCATATATATGACCAAGACATTTTCTCTATGACTTAATAACAGTACTTGGCTGAAACAAGTCTCAAATACATACATACAATAATCAATAAATTTAGAAACTCTTATTAAAAACTTGCTATTGCAAACAAAACATTGCTCTGAAGCTCAATTCTGTAAATAGTGTTCTATAGCCACCTCTGGTGATATTCTCATCTCTAGTTCCTGGGATGTTATGTTTTATGAATTTAGCATCACAAATGATTTACTCTAAATGTAAAGAGACTTTTGCGAGCTACGTAAACTGGACTAGTTTTGTAAAAATGTCAGGAAAATGTTCAAATACAAATTATTTGGAAACACAGCGACTCAGCCGAGAGAATATATAGCGCTGTGTATATAACTGTATAACAGTTTTTCAACTATTTTTCAAGATTGAATTTCCTCAGTTGTAATAAAGACATACTCACATACAGTATATTCTTCTTTCCCTGCTTCATTCAGACATATAAGACCAAACATCTGAGCAGAAAACTGAGCCCTGTTATTGATCGGAATCTATAGTGAACATTATTTTCATATGTGCACTACAGATATCTTTTTCTTTATTTGTATTTGCTACCTTGAAATGTAGGACTTGATACGCACATACACACAGACTCGTGGGCTGGGTAAGACATACTTTGACACATGCAGCTGGCCTCTGTTTTTATCGAGTATTGATTGTTCAGCACAGCTAGAAGCAGGTCAACACTACATGGAATCAGCACTCGATGGCCACTTCAGTGGTTTCTCATACTAATTATCGCAGTGCTTTAGTCACATTGCAACAAGAGGTCAGTGAGTCTGTTTTAATAATAATAATAATTAATTATAGAACTGAACAGAAAGGAAAAAAACAACAGTTGATGGAAGTCAAACGAGAAAAGCAAGACAAATTAAGTCAAGACACACATTTCACTGCAGACAAATCGAAGCACAAAGACGGCGAATCTTAACCTGAATATAAAGATCCTGCAGACTGTTCAAACTGTCCACGAGTGCAAAAACAGAAGATCACCTTCTTTGTTGCCTGTAGCATCTCCTTATTTGCAAATGAAGCTTTATTTTTAGCTCAAGTACTGAGCTGCAAGTTTAAAATGTTAAGAAATTGGACTTTCCAATTGTGAAAATGAGACATCCATCAAAAGAAAAGATCTGCAGTGCCCCCAGAATGCACCTCTAGCACTGATGTTCGGTCAACAAATATTTGCACTGGACATTCACATTCTTTGTTTTTTAGTCTGCACCCTGATTCAACACTGCCAGACATTTCATCACATTCATGGCTGGTTTTTCGGAGTTAATTGGGTGGAATGAGGGACTTGTTGACACACATACAACAAATAATGTGAAGCTCCATGCGTGATGGACAGAGCATACACATACTATAATGAGGTCGCATTTTTGTATACACATAACCATGTGTATCCATCCTCCACCATTTTAAGGACCCAGATCAATACACAGCTTGTCAGTCCAAGCTCCTGCCTTAATGAAACACCACTTGTTAAACCGTGATTTACAGCATTAATAATAAGGGAGAATGTCATGGGTTAGTGTAGTTTAGAGACCTTTGGGACTGCTGCTGAACTGTTCTCAATTTTGTTGTTCGATGTGGCTCTATATCAATTATCCTGATTTAAATTTGTTCAAAATGCATTGTTGCTAAGTTCAGTACACTCAGGGGTTTTGTTGCTATAGCCTCACTTGTTCTGGTTTTGCCAGTAGTTTTTGATGGAACACAGAGACATTGTTAAAAACAGGGGCAAGAAACACAAGCGGTCAGACAATTAGTAATGAGTAATAATTGCCTTCGTTTTGTGTTCCAAATGAGTTTGACGCACCCGTCGAGCTGTTTACAACCTGCCCAATTGTCTAATCGGTTGTGCTTGTTGCCCCAGTGGACCTACATTATTTTTAATGATGTTGCCTTGTTCCTAGATCCCAGCAATTACATGTGTGAATAAAATGTTACTGAGTACTGATAGATGTGATGGCCCCAGACATAAAAAAATATAACCCCAGTTGTTATGAATCACAGTTTTTCTGATAAAAAAAATTGTGCAAAAAGGGAGCGTGAACAAAAAACATTATTAGAGCCCAAGAGTGGTTGCTCTTTGGCATAGAGCTCAACAGCAAGCACCCACTTTTTGATCAGCTTCAGTTTTGGCAGAGAATCTCCTATTCAGGTGTCAAGTCAAGAGCTAAGCCAGCAAATTACGAGATGACCATGAAGCAGTTTACTTGGAGCAACAAACATAGGAAAACAACAAAAAAGGCAACAGTACACGACTGTGGACATCATTATTTTAAGGAGGAAGAGAAGTACGTAACGCTTTTACAAGTCACACACCACCAACTGGATCATATTTTATGGAGAAAATGTTCTGGTTTTCCCTCTGATGTCCTGTGGCTGCTCCGCCTCAACTCTTTTCTCGACTCGTAGTTTCATGTAGAGTCACATTGGCTAACGTTAGCTACCTAACTTGCCTGAGAAATCACCACAGCACTGAATGTCTTGTTTTCCATACTTGCCCTGACAGACATTAGTGTGCAACACTAAAGAACATGAACTTTCCAAGAGAACTTGTTTCCTACTTGAAGATGCGGTAAAAAATTCCATGGTATCATTTAGTTCCACCAAATATAGATGTACAGACTTTTTGGCTTCTACAGGAGCATCATTTCATAAACCCATAGAGTCCATCCTGTATTGTTACGACATTAATAATCAAGATAATAATCAAAATCAGAATCTAGATTCAGAATGTTCACTTCCAGAATCAGAATCACTATTCTCTCAAAGACATGGTGAAAATATTATATCCTTAAAGCGCTCAATAAAACCCCTGTCTGTTAACCTCAAGTGTCTGTCTGATTGACAGACAGCCTCAGAAACAAACAAACACCTTCTCTTTCAGTGGGAGTCAGTGTGAAGCAGGCAGGTGTTCTTACACCAACTTACTATTCTGCATCCAGCATCAGTTAGACAGTCAGTCAGTCAGTCATCAGGTCGTCCAGCCAGTCACTCAGTGTTTCATCTGTTCACCCAGTAAGTTCATGATTCAGCCAAGCAAGCAGGCAGCCAGTCAGGCTGGCGGAGAGCAGCATAGGAGAGCATAAATAAAACATACTGTACAAGTGAAGGCTTTAGAAGTATCGAGCTCTTCAGTTCCTCCGGGCACCAGACAACTCATTTTCTCTCTCGCCTCTCAATATTTCTTCTTTCAGACAACTTACTCTGGCTGCATTACGTTTGCGCCTGAGTCTCTCTGGGTCCTTACTCTGCATCATACTGCTTGTTTGCAGGATTAAAATCAGACGATGTGATTTGTTGATTTCTCTTGCTCAGTCCTGTTAATGCAGCATAAATACTTTTTTTTTTTTTTTTTTTTGCGTCAGTTCACTTAAGGTAAACTCCTGTCATTGCATATTTCATATTCTGAAAACAACCATTTTCCACTTGAGGTTCACTGAGTTTATTGTGTTCACGTTACTCCATTTTCTACCCGACTGCAATCTCTATTTATTTTACCGCCTTCAGTGGAAAACGTCGTCTCTTGTCCCTCTGCCTGTTCCACACACACTTCCTCTCAGCTTCCTGTCTCTGCTGAGCCGTTAAAAAACACGGGTTCTATGTACATGCCCCAGCACAAGGTGCAGTATACTGTGGCGACTATAGCAACTTATGAGTTATAGCCCTGCAAGAGAGCCTGGGGCTGGAACACACTCAAAGGAAGGAGAGGGGAGGGGTTGTCTTCCGTCAGTGGTGTACTAGAGGAGGTGACACAGCACTGTGTTTGTGTGAGTGTGTGTAAGTAGCAGGTATAACGTTACCCTGTGGACCCCATGCGTCTGTCGTCCTATTTCCCATGTCCTATAAGACAGTGCTGATTGATCTGAGAAAGTTAATGAACAGGTGAAAACATGTCCTCCCACCTCAGCTCGCAATAATACAGATGTTATTTTTACAAGACGGAGACGTCCAAACCTCCTATTAGAGCTGTTTTAAAGTCAAGTCTGTGAAGCACGACTTGTCACAAAGTCTTTCCACTGCAATGGTTACTACGACAATTCTGGTTGCGCAGTTGAATGTCATAATGAAGGGGTAACTCCTTTAATCTGAATTTAGAGTTTTCTCCACTTAATTCTGCTGCCAGCAGCTGCAAAGTGTGCATTAGGTTATGTTATTAATTATTCACGACCCTTGACAGTTTGGCAGAGCTCCAAAAGGCAAAACTCCACACAATATTGCATTTTTCAAGTTGTGTCAGCTTCTTGCCTTTAAGTCTCAACTAAGTTGAGTCCTATAGCAGACGAGTCTCAAGACTCGACTTCACTCTTACCTACCACTTTCTCTCTGATAGCATGTAAATATGTTAGTTTGTGTTACATCACAATAAAAAGGTTTGCCGGTAAACAGCTTCACAAACACACACGATTTGGCAGAAAATAGCTGACAACAAAGATGAAAGATATTTGCTCTGACATAATTTTCAACTTTCAACACAGACACAGAGGAGCACACAAGCTTTACTATTAACGATACATTAGCTAAGTATCATAGTCATATAGGATATTTCATTTATATTTTGGTGTGCACCCATTTTTACTGAAATTATATTTTTGTTAGCTTACAGGATAATATTCCATTATAATGCCTGCCAGTCGAAACAATTGAAAAATCGCGTGCAGTCCAGAAGCTAGCCAAAGAGAACGATGCTGCTAACGTACATAGAATAGAATGTTAGTTCTTTTCAAATTTAAAAACATGGAGCAACGTTAGCATTCATTTGGAGTCACATGATCGTTGACAGCGTATGATTCGTGAACAGAGGCTCTGAAAAGTGAAGCGTTCTCTCTACCTTCTCTCTGATGGCCAGCGGCTCTATTGGCTGTTTTCAGAAACATATTTAAACATGCTGTCCAGCTGTTACACGAGAATGTTTGTGACCAACAGGACGAAATGGAGTCAAAACGGGTACTTGTGCTGTACGTTACCACCAAACAGCTGCACTCTCATCCAGACAAAAGGGGCTTTGAAATGGTTCTCCACAAAACAGTGGGTGACACCACAGTGTGTAAGGTCCACCTTTAGCTCTGTTCTGTTCTCTCCTGAGTAAAATATTCAGCTCTTTACCTGCTAGATGTTCATCTTTCTTTCTTTTGATAACATAACTTTGTTTAAAAGTCATGTCGTGCTGAACAGACAGCATATGGCTGCTTTATCTTGGCTGCTGTAGACAAACATATCCAGTATACATATTTCAGTTGACTGGAGAGCTTCAAACTTGTTTCTGTGGGCCGCTATGAACATACACATTGCAGAGTAATTTATTGTTGACGTAATATTCTGATTACTGACAATTTAAGCGACATTCCAGGTAATTGTGGAATTGCTACTTGAGCACTGTTTCTGTCATAGCTGTAAAAAGTTTGTAAGTCTTTGGTTGTTGGTCATTGTTTGTCAAGTAGTTGTTGCATATGCTGCATAATACACTTTGTACCTTGTGCACTTGTATTCAGGAACATGCTGTCATCGACCCACTTTTCATCATAATCATACTCGGGAGGTAAAGTAGGAGGACAGGAGCGAGGAAACTTTTGATGATGCAACCGTACTGAAACCAACAACTAAACAACATCACCTGACTCTCCTCTCCTCTCCGCTCCACTCCTCTCCTCTCCTCTCCTTACCCGCTGTTCTTGATGCCATTACCATCTGAACTGGACTGGACTGGACATGGCGGGCAGCATTGAGGGGGGGCATTTGGCAGTTGTGCGAAAAAGTCAAGCAAATAATGAAAATACAAAATGAATAATTATTACGCTGTAGGTGTTCGCGACCCTCATGTAAAAAAGAAAAAGAATAAAAACTTTGTTGCTGGATTACCATGCAAACATTTGGAAAATGAATGATACACACACACACACAAAGACAGGGAGAGGGAGTGACGGACAAAAGGTGAGCACGGTTTGCCGATCTTACCCCTTCTATTCATCCATCCCTCCCTTTACCCCCCCCCATCCACGTCCCCTCTGTCCGCTCTGTCATTCTCTCTGTCCCCTCTGCGCTCTTGCCTTTGTCTGGGTTCGGCCAGAGTCTGGCGGACCCAGACAAAAGAATGCTGCTTGTCATGGAGAAAGAGCAAAGGTCTTGGCTCTCCAGAGGGGAGGTGAGGGGTGGAGGGGTGGCCGGTTGTCAGGGTTGGAAAGCCATTGTCAAAGCCGTGGCTATTCATTGTTGTTTCTGGACTTGCCTACCTCGCCCATCTCTTGTGTCTCCGATTTCCCTCTGTCCACCTTTTCCACGGGCCTCCGTCTTTTTTCCGGAGTGAGGGATGGGGACGTAGAAAAAGGGAAATGCGACAGATGTCTGGCATGAAGCTGTTCGCCCGTTCAGCTTGCGTGGCTGCTTGGAGCTCGGTGGCGTTCCGCACTGTCTGCTCCTCCTCTGTTGGTGCTGGTTGTTAATACCCCAGGGAGCAAAGTTTGGGGCAGTTAAGTGTTGCTGTACCAGTCTCTTCTTACAATCTCCTCCACCTTTTCACCTACCTGCTGCTGTACAAACCGGCATGAAGTAGAGGATAAAGTCTGTGTTTTGTTTTTTTTTTGAGCATGTGTCATTTTATGAACGTAACTAAGTACATTTACTCACTTACTGGATCTAAGCAGTGATGTACTTTAATGTGCAATAATAAAATACAACTCATTGTTGTTCCCGTCCTTAGGTTACTTCGTAATAATGATCTTGAATGATCAAAAATACTAATGAATAAGTCACAGGGGACACTGAAGTACCTTCACTTGTGATACTTGAACTGCATTTTGTTGCTAATACTCTAATTATCCTGTAGGACCCCACACACCAAAGAAATGTGTGACTATAGCCACCAACCAAACTCTGCTCAATATTTAAAAAAAGATTTTGTAACAATGTTTTTTTTGCCTTTATATATGCTTCGTATCTTTTTGGTGGGTAGTACTAAGTTCTTTAAATTTGAATTAATTTTCTTATTTGTCCAAAACACGTCAAATAATTTCTAAAATCAGAATTTGTCTTAGAATAACCTGCAGTGTGTATGTTGTGTGTATTCACAGAATGTAAACCTCTCGAATTTCCTCAAACTCCGACTATGAATCCACAGCAGGTGAAAGCTGTTTTGTTAACATGCAGCCTGCAGATGTCCTTTTATTATGGCATGGTCACAGTAACATGGATTCCTGCTGTCAGCGTGCGTTTGTGCAATCGTCTTTCCATTTGAAAAGTTTTGGGGGAATCCCGGTCAAATGTCAGTCAGCGTGTTGTCAACTGACTGTCAGCTCTCCGTGGCAAAGGTTCAAGCCATGACTCAGCCTCTCTCTGGTTTGTCTGGAGACTCACCAGCATTGACATCTGGTGTCAAACTGGAGTTGATCTGCTCTGTGTCTGAACGATTAGCTGAATATTGAAGCTGTTACCATATTGATGATATTCAGAGATAAAACGCCTGCTGTTGCAGGATTGGGATAGAACTTGTGGAAAAGAGGCCAAAGGGTTCCAATTTTTAATCAAGTTTAGGAGTCTCACATCTCTAAACTTTAGTCTGCTGTTGTTGCTTATGCATATTTTGCTCTTTCGCGACGAGTTGCTATGCAGCAGTCTGGGGACAAATTGATTATTCAGTCCGGAGCCCAGACAGCCAATTGTCTCCTGCTCTGCTTTGATTCGCTGAAATGTCATTCTGACTGATGCCAGCGGTGATAATTTCCTCAATGGCACAGTAAACACTAAATATTTACTGAGTCTGAATAGTCACCGGCGAGATCTGATTTAAATGGTAATATTTGTATCAAAGTGGTCTGGGAAATAACTGGCCGGCACATTGTGGCATACGAATGGAGGAACCTATTCTGTGTTTGTGAATTGATGGATGGATGGTGTCTGAGAGGAAATCTGGAGCTTTAAAATGTGAGAACCGTTTGATGATGCTGTTTTTAATTACTCACTTTATTTTCTCCACTGTTACAAATTATAACCTCGGGCAAAATTGCTAATTTTCCCATTAGGTACCTTAATCAGAAGGATAGATACCGAAATATCCATTTTCATTTAATATCATAGGTTATGTGGTGTTAATACTTAAGACTCTGTGATTTTTAGAGATTTCTAAATGTCTCAGAGTAGTGTGTGTCCGTCTTGAGTCTCCATGCAGTCTGTGCCGTCACTGGCTGTACTGTAGTTTCTCCGTTGTACCAGCAGATGGAGAAAGGAAACGTCTTTATGAGATGAATGAAAGTATGTGCAGGAGCATGGAGGGAGGTGATTGCAGGGCTCAACAGTCTGTGCTGTGACTGCTCGCCGCTCTGCTGTTTTTTGATGAGAGAAAAACTTTTATCAGCGCGCTTCATGTGAAAATGGAGAATATTTGAATCTTTAAAAATACAGTTGAATTTCAGTGTTTTTGTAACTCAGCTCTTGCAGGTAATTGACAAATGTTTGCAGTAAAGAAAAAGTAAAATTATTCTATTAATAATTATGTTGTTACCTTTTTTGTTGTTCGTGGTAAAATATTTCATTTTTGATCATATTGTTTTGATATTTTTAATGATAAATGCTTTGTTCCACACAGTTTCTCCACAAAGCATTTTTAAAAGTTACATTTTTTTTTCTTGTTGACTTCTACGTGCATGTCTCTTTATTTTGAAAGTCAAATATAATATGAATAAATCAAATATTATTTGTGAAATATGAAATATTTAAAACGTGTATTTAAATCATAATTGACAAAAAAATCTGATTACAACAGTTTGGAGAAAATGTTTGCTTCCTTCTGTTAAAGAAACAGAACTGACTGTTGCCTTTAAGAAACCGAGTCACTGTGATTCAAATACAGCATTTGAATTATCACATATTTTTTATTCCTTTTTCTTCTTTAATTTAACCAAATTTGAGTTTACTTTTAAACGTATCATTCTTTATGATTTGACTGAACTCTTGCAGTAATTCTCAGATTTAAAAAAAAAATCCTTGTATTTAAAGATCTCCAAATGCTCCAACAAAGCTTTACATTTGTAGATTTATAAATCCAGCTTCATATTTTCAAACGTCTCTAAAAGACAGACATTATGACAGCAGGTGAAGTCACACCTGGAGCTTTAATCCTCTGATTTTTTTTACGACAGACGGAAGTCACTCCACTGCTTTAAAAACGCACTACAGCTAGAGGAGAAGCGACACACACACACGCTCTCGCTCGCTTGCTCGCTCACTCGCACACACACACTCTCCCTGAAAGGAGTGTCTCCGGGAGATGATTTCCTTCCCTATGTGCCGTCCCCCTCGCACCCCCCGTCCTCACCCACCCCTCAGCCCTGGCTCCCCCCTCTTCTCTGCTACGCAGTGTAAACACAGTGTTCCAGAGGAATGTTGGACTCCCTGACCTCCACTGCAGTTCATTCGGTTCAGCCTGGCCGCGCTGTGCTCCAGCATCAGCAGCAGCAAGCCCCCCCGATCTCCCCCCTCGCCCTACTCCCACCCTCCCAAGCCCCTTCACTCTGCTCACTCTATTTTTTCCCCGCCTTGCCTCGCTCCTTCTCCTCGTCTCGCCTCTCCTCCTCTTCTTCCTCCTCCATTTTTTTCTTACCCCTTTTTTTCTTTCCTGTCCTTGTCCCTCACCACCACCACCACCACCTCCTTTTACCCCCCCAGCCTCTTTTTTTTCCTTTCCCCTTGTTCTCTCCTTTCTCCTCTTTTCTCCTTACTTCCTCACAAACCCCCTTTATTTCTTTCTCTCCTCGTAGTGTGTCTTTTCTGTCTTCTTCTTCCTGTCTGCTTCACTTCACTGTTCGTCACTGCACATCAGAATCCAAACTTGTCATGATTTGGGCTGAAAACCTGCAGCAGGAGTGAAACCACCAGGTTACAAGCATGACAACATGTAGGAGGTGCAGTAACCATTTTCTGCATGCAAAATGCACTCATGTTTCCTGTGTGCCAAATACACACACACACACACACACCCCTTGCTCAGAAGCCATTGTGTGCAAAGCCGCACATGCATGGCCCACCTCTGCACACCGAGCCCACCCTCTCCGTCCCACTTTTACTCTCCTACTCCACCCCCCACCTCAGCCCACAGTGGACTGTGGTTCCTAGAAACAGGATACCAAGAGCCAGAGGCTTTAGTGTCTCTGCGCCACGAGGTGTCTGAGGGAACAGAAAGCAAAGGGTTACAAGTGCATCTGGCCGCTCTTCGGTTTGATTACTGAGGTGACAAGATGGCCAGAGCAGACATGTGCTGCTTGCAGTTCTTTCCTGACTGTGGTGTTTTCAATGTGCCAAGGTTCAGGAGGTTTAATTGCTGCAGGATAGAGCAGATTATAAATACATGCAGCCGGTCATCGCAGGTCGCGCTGGATGCGAGCGTCTGGGGGAATCAGAGACTGTTTGTGTGTTTGTAATAGATGCTGCTAGTGCTGCAGGGGCTACACGGGGGCAGACACGGCAAGGCAGCAAATCAGCCAGCCAGTTTTTACAGCCAGTCTGTCGGTCTGCCAGCTAACCTGACCAGCAAGGTCAGCAGGCAGCCAGCAGATAAGCACAGATAGCATGAATATAGATAGATCAGAGGAGAGAGCATTTGTGTGTGTGTGTGTGTGTGTGTGTGTGTGTGTGTGTTGGGGTCTTTTAGGTCATGGGTCACCATTTTTAGCATGCAAACCAAATCCACTCAAAAGCACTGGTGCAAATTCACGTATTTACACTTGAATGGTCACTTGGACATCTTTATATTAATTTGAATGGTAACTTTGGGAACGCACAGACAGCAACGTGCAGTTCATCTTTTACTGAAGTAAAAAACTCCACGTGTAATAAAACAACAAAACTATCAGCAGTTAAAGTATTCTTCATCACGCAGCAGAATTACCTGTGTCACTGTAATGCACCATGTCATTTATCATCACGTCAGCATTGCTGATTACATGTAAGCTGTGTTTTAATGTTGCTGCTGGTTAAGTAGGGCTTATTTCAAATATGCATATTTATTACTTTATGTAAGTTACTGTTAAAAGTTGAAATGTCGTCTATGCATTTATTTCATTTGAAATGTAACTTGAAACTCTGAGATCAATGCAGCAGTCTAAAAAGTACAATATTCACCTCACAGTGCAGTAGCAAGTGCAACAAAATGGAATACTTGAAGTAAAGTATGTCCAAATTGTAGTTAAGTACAGTACTTTGCATTACTTAGTACAAGCCTGTGGAAATTAAAACATATCGCACAGCTCTTCTTCTTCCAGCACACCGTGCTCTGTTCACCTCACCAGTCAAACAAAGGGAAGCAGAACATGGAAGCAGTATGAGATGTAAAAACAAAAGAAGAAGAGCGCTCTCCAGAGCTCTCTCTTGAATATACAGGAAGACGGACGGCAGTCTGTGTTGGTGGGGCAGATTTAGAGAAGTTGCCCCTTAAGAGAGGGAAACGTTCTGTTTTCTAAAGTGGGCACGATACGACTGAGGGGTTTCATTTAAGAACTCGACTTGAAGATATTTTTGTAGAGCTGGATTATGTTTGTCCTCAAATCAACAAGGCCTTTTTAATTTTTTTTTAGAACATTTACAAATGTAGTTAATACATACTTAATCAGTTTGATATCCAGGTTATCCACACACTGGGTCGTGTATACGTAGCACATCACAATGGATTCATTAACCAGTAAAAATGACTTTTTGGCCCAGTGTTCATTATTAACTTGTACTTGTGTTTTTATAATATTGTTGTTCTGATCTACAGGTGGAGCTCATGTGTACCTTAAAACTGTCACAAATCTATCCTATGTTGTACAAAACAATTCACATCTGACATCTGCAAAACTGTAAATGCAGATAGTATCACAATCAGTAACAAAAAAACTACCACAATCATATTTAGGTTAATAACCCAACAATATAAACAAATAAAAACAAACTCTATGTCAGGTTAACTTTAACCAGGTTAACTTTAACCAGTACCTGTGGGTACCTGTTTTTGTGTTGGTATTGGTACCTAAATTTATTGTGTTAAGCTGAAAGATTTGGATGTAAATCTGGTGTTTTATAATATTATTTTATAATATGTGATATAACTGAACAATGGCCCATAAAGGAACAACCTCTGGAACTGTGTTTGACTTCTCAGCTTTAACCAAAACTCATCAACACATTTCATTTGTTTGATCTGCACTCAGACAGCAGGACACACACTCACGTCGCCTGTTTCTGTTTCTGAGGTTAGAAAAAGTTGTTGGACTTTTCCATCCCCTTCCTTTTCCTCTCATCACCACCGGCATCATCAGCATTCAGCATTCTTAATTCTCTCTCGTGATCTTCCCTCCATTAACATTAACCTTTGCTGGAGCTTTTCCTTGTCTGTCTGTCTGTCTGTCTGTCTGCTGGGCTGGCAGCCCCTTCTTCCTGCTTCTCCTCCCGAAAATTAAGACCATCCTTGTGTTCGCCTTGGTTGCTTTCATTTGCTTACACGAATCTCAGACGCCGTGTAATCAACCAGTTTTTACATATGTAATTATATCTTGCTTTTTATTTTGACCCTCGCACTGAAGCTGCGAGCAGATCGTCAATTACTCCGTGGTAGGAGTACTCCGGTGGCGTATTTGTTGCACACAGATAATGAAAGTGATGCCAGTGGAAGAACATGTGGTTGCTTGCTCATTATGCTGACAGGAAAGAGGAACTTGGCTGACCTCTGCTGGGTTCTGACAGGCAGTGTTGCAGATGTTGATCACAGTTAATGATTCGATCCTTGATGTATATGTATTTTGGAGGCTTATATTAACCACAGATTGTCTTGAGGCGTCATTAGAGAGTCAGTGCTGCATCCCGCATCCTATTCAGTCTAGCAAAGAGCATCAGTCAGCAGCAGCGAATGTGGAATCCCGTTTGTGATAAAACATCAGGGATCAGGGATAAATGCATATTATTATTGACCCTGAATGAGCAGATTTTAGTTTCTGTGAATGTATAATTAAAGCAGCGATAAGAGGTGAAAGACATGAGTCAGAAAAAGTATATTTTGTACATTTTCTAATTTTGCAAGGAGCCCCATCTTGACCACATGAAAACGAGAGCAGAACCCGAACCGAGAGACTTTACTGAGAAGTGAAGAGAAGAACGATGGAGGGAGAGTGAGAGAGAGAGAGAGAGGGAAGCAGATGGCTGGAAATATAGCCTGCTAAATTATTCATCTAGGCTGGAGTCTGGAGATAGATAGATGGATAGGAGCTGGCATGGACACTTTTATTAGGATTCCAAGAGCTGTGAGGAGAGTGGTTCAAAACACCGTGATTGCCTTTTGAGACTAAGGAAAGTAATTGCATCAGGTCTGGGAACAGCTATTTGCTCTAGGAATTAAATCTCTTGTATTCAATTAAAGTGTGAAATAAGGACAGATACGTACATGTTCCGAACTTGTGAAGCATAAAAATACGTTTTTAGCCAGCCACAGATTGTTCCAGCTGCACTCATTTAGTTCTGTAACAATTAAGACAGAAATGAAGACAAATCTTTTACAAATGCCTCCAGTTCTTCATTCTGACCACTCTGCGTATGAGGTGATTCAGGAGTCTGCGTGTTGTCTGAAAAGCGTCCTGTCTGCCCTTGACAGTTTGGGTTTCAGAACATGTTGTCTCAACAGCCAGGTCGAAATTAAAGTGAAAAATGGTTAAGAGTGGAAACGACCTGCTTCGTAAAAGAAGATTTGTGGTTGGCATGTGTGGTGAACGTCTGCAGCGGGAAGTCCAGGCCTCCTTCAGCGGGTCTCAGGGTGTCTGAGTGTACCGAGGAAGTTCACTATAATTCACCAGTTTGTCTTCCTCTAAAGATGATTTAAATAATTGAATTCATTTCCAGAGATAACACTGTTTTTAGTGTTAATGTGTCTGTAAAATATCCGCACCGGAAACCTTTCTTCCTCTTAATATAAGTGTTGTTTGCTTTATTTACCCCTGTGTATAGAGGCAGTAAATATTCCAGCTCCATGTTGTATTTTCAAACATAGCTTTGTGCATCATGTGCATCATACATGACTCCCAGATTCATAGACACACACACACAGACACAGATGCGCACACACTCCTGAGTGGAGGGCTCCGGGGAAATAGAGCAGAGAGGAAGCTACGTGCCTTCGCCAAGCAAGGGCTGTCTGGTGTCATGGCAACCGGTGCAGATTACCCCACCCTCCATCAGTCAGAGAGAGAGGAGAGGAGAGGAGAGGAGAGGAGAGGAGAGGAGGACATATGTGAACCTATGGAGATGCACATGAAATTGTTACCCAACATCCAGAATGCTTTTATAGGGTTTGAAATGATTCAACATTCAGAATAATCAGTCTAAATGTGTAAACTGCTGCTTGTCAGCTTTTAAAATGTTTTCTTTTCTGCATCAGCGATATCGTCTCCAGCCACAGCAGTAAACAGACAAAAAAAAAAAACCTGAATCGACAGGCGGGCACAGGGAGATGGCAGAGGTAGAAAGGAAGCAAGAAGGAAAATGAGGAGGGAGGGAGGGAAGTGGAGAGGCGAGTGATTGTGAGAGTGGTGCAGGGAGAGGTTGAGATGTGTGGAGGGGCCATAAACATATAGTAGAGCTAAATACGTCTGGGGGATATACTGTTATTAAAAGCAGTAAGGTTATCCAACAAGCAGCTTTACTGCGGGGGTGGACAGTTTGCAACGTTTGTAACGCATTTCACGCCGCCAGAGTCCTATTGAAGTGAATTTAGCAGGAGATATTATTCTCCGAGTGTGTATGTAGGTTCATGCTGCAGCCTGAAGAGGAGAGGAGGGATGCTGGGCAGGAGGAGAGCAGACGCAGTGATGCATGGGCGAGATGACAAGAGAGAGAGAGAGAGAGAGAGAGAGAGAGAGAAAGAGAGACAGAGAGAGGGAGAAGGAAGGTGGAAGAAAGAGGAGAGGAGATAATATTAGAGATGGCATGAGGGGAGAACAGGGTAGTTTGAGATTTTTGTAGCAAAAAAAAAAAAAGGGTGTGGAGGAGATAAATGGCACCAGCATGAGGAGAGGAGAGAAAAAAGAGATGGAGGAGAGAGAGGGAGAAAAGGAAGGAGGAGGAGGACGGGAGGGGAGGGGAGGTAGAGGCCATTTGAGGATATTGCCTCCTAAATTGACTGCGGCACAGCCATCGTCCACAGTTACATCACATCTGAGCTCAAACTCAGGATGAACCCCCACCCCCCTCTCTCCCCCAGCCTCTTTGTCTCTGCCGACCTTAAAGCGCTCCAAATCCAACTTTTGGCCGTATGGCAACGAACAGCAGACTTAGCATGTGCAACGGGATGTATCATATTTTAACGGGATACACTGAGATCCCAAGCAGTCGTTTTCTCTTCGCTCCCTTCATTTTTGTGCTGCAGTCTTCATCAGCAGCAGCAACATGGATGTAATCAGGCTCATTAAGGTTTCGTGTACGCACTGTAAACCAGGCACCGCCGTCGTTTGAGGGGCTGTGTCCTCCACAGAGGAGCAGTCTGTGATTAGGAATCAATTAGCACCACCGAGTGCGGCACATGGAGTAACTTAAATGAAGGATTCAGTCTGTGTCAGCAGGCCGGGCGTCTGAGCAGATGAGCAGTATTTGGTTAACCTTTATATATGCAGTGAAATCCTCCCTGCTCTAGTTGCACATGTTCACAGTGGGGTAGCCCGATGGAAGCAGTCTCTGCAGGAGCAGTCGGGGGTTCAGAGCCCTGCTGAAGGGCACCTTGACGGCATTATGCTAATGTTATAAGGGTACTCATTTACCGTCACTGGTTATATTTAATATGGGGATTTGAGTCCACTTAGCTCTATCTGTAACCTTCAAATAATTCCACATTGGAGATGATTTCCTGTTAGAGGTTAGTTTTCTTTCATTTCCACGATGTGCTCTGTGTTTTGCCCTCGCTCTGCCTTAGACAGAAGGGTTCATTTGTGTGGATGTACTGATGCAACTCTCACTTCCAGATACCTTTCTTATACCTATTCCTGATTCAATACCACTGCCCCATTCTTTTTAAAATTGAAATTCTGTATCTCACTGTGGGAAACTGTGGCATTATGACTGACAGCAGAAACAGTAAATTTTCTGACACTGATGAAGAAACGTTATTTAATTGTAAATCCGTCACATTTGGCTGACACCCGATCCACGTAATAAGGTCAATATCAGCCTAGCTCCAGCAGCTTCTTCATAGCAACAGCCCTTTTTATTACAGTTACATATAAACAATCATTCTGTATCTAGGTATCCCGTCCAGATAAGGAAAATGCATCTTCATGTTGGTGTGAATTCACGCAGAGAGTAATGCGATCGGAACGCGATCGCATCTGGAATCTGGCACATCTGTCAGATCTCAGTCAGGTTTAAATGCAATCTGTACAACTGGCCACATTCTTCTGAAAAAAACATCCGCCCAACAAGCTGAAAGGTCACCTAACTCCCAGGCCCGGTCTAACCTTCCCCTGGTACAAACAATTAGCTACTGAGCCCCTCAGTATCCCTCATTCCTCACACTAACACTGTTGGTGTGAACTACACATCTTCATGAGCTAGAACATTATCCAGCTACATGCAAACATAAAACTGAAATTATAAAGGTCTTATAGACTCCTCAAGGCCTTTATCATGAAATATAAGGACTGTCTTTATCTTAGATTTTTCCATTTTGGTTGTTTGGTAATCCAGTCCTGAAAACTCCATGTCCTGCATGGTTTCCCTTCACGTGAGACACATCGCAGAATCTTTCTCCCTGTTGGCTCAGTTATAATGTCTAAGATTATGTAGATGTTGACCTGTCTTGTGTCTTCGTCTCTTCAGGAGCTGTCAGGAGAGCAGATTGGAACCAACAGATGACACCTGGCAGTAATCTGTAAGTACCCATGTGCCACTGTACTGTACTGTACTCTGCTAATATACTGTTAGTAGATTTTCCTTCATACAGTGTAGCAGCGTTATATTTGTGCACTCAGACACAGAGTTTATTTTTATTTTATTTTTCACAAATTGTGGATGTGATCCATTCAACACATACTCATACATCAATTGTCAGTGACCACTGCAGGCTCACGTTTTGGTTAGGAGGAAAAACTCCGTGGTTAGGCTGAGGAAAAGACCGTGTTTGGGCTAAAAGAGTTTTAGATATTGTTATGTGAGGTAAGTAAAGTATATCATAAAATAAATCAATGATGACTTTTGGTTTTACCCAAGACATGAACAGCCCTGGGTATAAAGTCTGGGTGTGTTTGACCTCAGCCTCTTCATGAATATAAGTCGTAGTAAACTTCCTGCACAAATGACTTACGTTTTTTTCTGGTGAGCACGGACTGAATCCATGCCCATGTGTAAGAAGGCACACAGTACATGGCATAGAAATATAATTCACAATAGGATCATGAGTTTGATTTGTGACCTTCACTTACAGTATGTCCCATAACACTCCCCTGCTGTCTCTGCCTTTGATGTGCCAACATGACACTGTGTGTGCAGACACACAGTTTGCACTGGATTTCAAAGCTTCCGCGGCCATTTTGAGCTTCGGCTAAAATCGAAGAGATGAGATGCGTTGAGCACGTCAGCTTCCTCTGTCTCACTTTCTGTCTCTGTCCCTGTGTGAGGCAGCTGTTAGCGTTCTGTGGTCATCACCCTATAAATACAGCAGCTGACTGATGGACCCTGGAGCAGATGTCTGTTGTCACATGGAACGTGGACACATAATGTACACACAGATACAAGTGGCCTAAAACACATGCACTGGGTTTGTCTGCATTTTGCAGGCTCCTTTGAGTCAACGCTGATCCAACACCAAAATGTTTCTTTTCTTCAAATCAAAGTTTCAAGGTTTCAGGGTTTATTTATTATCATTTGCATGCTCACACATGAAACAAAACGACTACTCAGAAGCAGCCATCTAGTCTAAAATGAATGTGTTGAAAAACACTTCTAGAATAAATAGTAATAAATAATACCAATAACAGTAAAACTCTCACCTGTTTTGGCTCCAGTTCACTATATTCAGTTAAAAGAAGATCGTTCAATTTAGTATGATTATATAAAATCCACAGAAAGTGTGTCTTCTTGTCATGGTGGAAAGGGGTCTGCAAAATAAATGAAAAAGTCACAAAATAAATTTCCTGTAAAAAATAAATAAATAATAATCTGATATATCAATAATACTACACATAAATAAACAAAAAAATAATATTATATCCAGCATATCAAGGGTGAACTGACACCCAATTTAGAAAAAGATCAGTGTAAGCCAGTGATGAAGACTTTGAAATGGATTGGATGTGGACAGATAAATCCCTCCTCTGTCTAGCACACATGACAGCAGAGAGTGGCAGTGAAACAATGATGCGGATGTTGAGGATCCCACATTTATCCTCCCTATTCAGCACTGCAGCAGCTGCACAGACATAAGGAGAGGCATCATTACAGAGAACCGAGGCCTGTTAATAGGCCCGCGACGTGGGGGGCCCGTCGGCTCTGCACGCCGCTCACGAGAGGGGAGACGAGAAGGAGGGAGGGGGGAGGCAAGGGGAGGTCAGGGGTTAGGGAGGAGGACAAGATGTGGGAGGAGTGTTTGAGACGGGAGCGGGCCAGAGAGACGGAGAAGCAGTGAAAATGATTTTAACAGTATAAGGTGTATTTTTATCTTCCTAAATGAAAAGAGCATGAATGGATCTGGGATTGTGCCAATTGGCTGCAACCCAGCAAACACTTAGATGCTGAATAGATGTTGATATGATGGCAGCCACATTGAAAACCTGCGTAGGTACAGGATCAAAATGAAAGCTGAGAAATCTGCATCTTCTACAAGCTGCTAATCTTCAACAAAAATATGTGAACCAGACACACAGACGGTTTCTGCTGCCTCCAAGTGGCCAAAAAGTCATTATGGTCAAAATGTTACTGCAGGTTTGACCCCCAATTATTACCTGAATTTTGCATTCTACCTCATTTTTAAATGTAAACATGAAAAGATTAAACCACAACCATGAATGCGCCCTTCTTCCCCTGTGTACAAAAACAAATCAGTGAGCCACACAGTTCCAAAGGGCATCCTTCTTGAGGTGACCTGATCCAAAAAATACAACCCACACACACAAGATGAAACAGAAAATGTTTATAAAGGATAATTAGACTCAAATCAAGTCAAGAGAGAGAGAGAGAGAGAGAGAGAGAGAGAGAAAGAGAGAGTTAGCACAACACTGGCAGCACCATGGTGCACAACCAACCAATTAGTACGTTACCAAGTTTCACACTCTCCATCATCCTCATGTCAAACATGGAAATTTTTCCTGCATTGATGAGAACGCAGCATGTGATCAGACATTGAAGACTCTGACATTGAAGAAAACTTTTTCCGTCATTTTGAAGCTGATTGGTGGTTAGATAATGGTTTTCTCTGTGAAGTTTAAGTCACTCTGAAATGAAAGCGAATTGTTGCACAGCTGTTGACTGTGTTAATAAAGGAGACAACCAGCGGTCAAACTAGCTTCCTGTTTTTAGAACATACTCGTCTCGCTTACTTAAACCCAAAACTGAGCCGCCATCTGTCCTAATGGGTGTGGTGACAATTAATTCATTTGATAAAAACAGCTTTTTGTTTGTGTTATTAATAATAAATGGGTGAGATAAGATGACACAGCCTGATAGAAGCAGTATGTCTCGATATAACGGCTTTCACCTGCAATCTTTTATCGTGTCAGGGTTTCAGTATCTTCAATCATTTCTTTTAAATGGAGCACTTGTGTTTCATGCATCTGGCAGCCTCTGCAGTCTGTGATTGTGTGTGTGTGTGAGTGTGTGTGTGTGAGAGAGTGCCATCTGAGCCTCTTCTTGACCTTCACAAAGCACCGCCATGCCTACTTGCCACACTCACAGTCGCGCTCCCGTTGTGAGAAGTTGAGCGTTCGCCTCTGCAGAGGAAAGGTGGAGATCTGGGCGTGGCCTGCAGACATTTTGGGAAAGTGATTTGCAAGGGAAATATGCACAGCTTGTATTTGTGTGTATGTGTATGTGTGTGTCTTTCTCCTGCTGGTCCCGGCCGTCTGAAGGTCATGCCATCCCTATGCTCAGCTTCATGGAGAGCTGCCAATGCTGACGGCTGCTGATGCTGCTGCTGCTGCACTGTATGTCTGGCACATGCTTCCCCCACTGCAGGGCATTGATTAAGTGGCACAGCTATGCCTCACCTGCTGGAACCAGCCAATACCAAGGCAGCAGATGCTCCAGCCAGCCAATGCCAAAGCAGGGAAAGGTTTGGAGAGGCTGGAGACAAACGGGCAGCCAGCAGACAAGTGTTTGTGTGCTTTCTTCCTTTTTTTCCCCCTCTGGTTTTCCCCCTCTGGTGAAAAAAACCCAGAGAAAGTATCATGGAGGAGCAGTAGAAGAAAGAGTTATAAGATGGAGGGTGAGGGAATGGGAAGGGGGGGTGGAAATGTAGAGAAAATGATGGGAAGAGTGAAGGGTAATGAAGCATGGTGAGATGGATGATGGAGAAGAGAGGGACAATGGTTGTGAAGGAAGGCCATATTAAAGGAGAGAGATGGAAAGAAAGAAAGAAAGAAACTAAAAGCAGCTTTTGAAATGGCGTCAGGCACGAGCGGGCTTAAAGGAAATGGGCGAGAGGAGTCTGCATTCGTGATCACACACATACCGACACACACGCACAAATATTTTGAGCTTTTTCAGGGTGCTTTAATGAAGCTGTCAAGATGAAAAATGAGCTAGTCAAATCTAATAACTCGGGAAGTTAAGGAGCAAACTTTTCATGCAGAACTGTGGGGGAAAGTGGATTGTGTGCTGATGAGTGCGGGCTGAGCAGACGTACAGTATTTGTCAAGAAACATCGATCGTATTGCTTCGAGTATGAAAGGGATTCACCAAACCATAAATTGATTTTCTGTCTGAACTATTAGACACAATTTAAAGTAGAATCATTAAACAACAATAATTTGCACAATTGACTGATGGAATGAAAGAGGTTGTGTTCCTCGTTACCTGACAGATGCAAGTCGAAATTTCGCTATGTTTTTCTTTTTGAGCTTTGGTTTTTGGTCTCGAGCGTCTCTGGCTGGCAGACGCTGCTGTTTGTTCATGAGCTACTCGTAGGTGTAGCACCAATGGGGCTGTTTGTTTGTCCTTTGGTAGTTTTATCAGCGCTTCCTGCTGGGCTACAAATGGGTTTGACGAGAGACGAGTGTGTGTGCTGGAAAACAAAACAAGAAGCTGAAAGATGCTAAAGCGGTCCTGCAGAGTTGGATGATAATTCCCCGTATGAAGGACCCTCATTAGATGATACATAGCATTCTGTTCACTACTGTTCATATCAGTGCTAATAAAATGATAAAAACACAATAAAATTCTAAGAAGTATAATAATTATGTAACATTTTGTGTTAGATCAATTAGACTGATGCTATTTTCATGCTATTTGCCTTTTGACACTTTGATTTCTCTTTCTGTCCCTGGTCCTCATACATCTTCCAAGCTTGTGTTTGTTGCTAACCTGGCTCCAAACATCTCAAATAAACATATTACAAGTTATTACATCATCCATATTAAAACACATAATATACAATATGAATAACTGAAATATAACTACTGTGTTGTGCTTTCTGGATTACATGCAGAATCATGGTCAACAGGGGTGCAGGTGCTCCCTCTTACCCACAATGCTACAGTTACATGTTCAACTAAACTCTGGTCATGTGACCAATTACTCTCTGCATAAAACAAATATAACCTTAAAAAGGCTGTAAATAATTATTATATTTGAATTACATTTGAATCTTTTTGCTATCTTCATAAACTAAAATAACTGTGGAATGTATAAAATAAAATTTCATTTTCCATTTAAACTTTTATTTTCAGTTAGACCACTGAGTTTAGATTAAGAGTTCATTGGATTTTAATGTCCTGACAAACTGTCATTTATATTTTAAAATCAAGTGTGATTTAACCACCAACCACTCAAATTTAAATCACTTATTAGAATTCAGTTTTTCATAATTGGAAACAAACTCAAAACTTCTGTCATTCATCATTCATCCTGCTTTGGTTTCCAGTATATAAATTGTTAATCGATTTTTGATATAAAATCAATATCGTGGCACTCCTACTAAGTATGATAGATAGATCCAGCAGCGTGTTTCCCATAGAAATATAGCAAACACATGAAATATCTGTTGCTCAAAAAATCTATAAATGACATTAAAAACAGTTTAAGATCAGAGCTTGCATATAAACACATTAAATACAAATTAAATTGAATGAGTATCAGTCATTAGCAATACAATGAAAATCAGTAATAGAATAATATAAACCAATAATAAACTGTTTCATTTTAATGGTCTGCCTGTCTGTCTGCCTGTCTGTCTGTCTGCCTGTCTGTCTGCCTGTCTGACCTTCACCATCTTACGCCTCAGACAGTGGAGCTCGTTGTTGAGGGTGGATGCGGAATTGATGTGTGTATATGTGTGTGTGTTAGAGTGTGAATGTGTGTGTGCACCTTTGGTTTGATGCATATGGGTTTGTTGCTTGTGTGTTTGTGTGGGCGGGTGTGAATACATGCAAGCAAATGCCATCTACTAAACTGTCAAATAAGGTAATTACAGACTGAAGGCGGTACACACAGTACTTGTGTGTGCGTGTATGCGCACACAGCAACATTACACTATTCATTTTTATAGACTAAATGTTGGCGCGTCCATAAACAGGCGCGTTAGATTGTTTTCTTGGGTTTTTATGAAGAAAGAGAGCTTGTGTGTGAGCGGGGTGGGGCAAGCAGGAGCAGACAGACAGTCAGACACAGAGGCTTTACCTCACACTCTTGTTGTAAATGTTCCATCTTTGATTGTCAGTAACTCACATTCCCAGATGAATTATCCCATCTATATTATTAGTAATAGCTCACAGCCCTGCCCGCGCTATTTTCATACGCCAACAGGGAATAAAAGCTCCAGTGATTTGATTCGTGTCTCTTTCTAACATGCTGTTTTTGCTTGTGTATTTGAATAGTGTTCCAGTGGTTTGAAGCTGCTCGTAGACACCATCTATTGATAGTAGTCTGTGCCAGTATAGGGCATCTTCAAATTTTCAATTTCTGTGCCAATTTCTTTTTTTGTGAGGAAAACAGCTTTAGACATTAATATTCTCAAAAAACAAACAAACAAAAAAAAAAAAAACAGATGAACAACATTTAATGCATTTCCAAGAGAGAATGACAGCCAAGGTACCTTTGCAATATACGTCATTAATCATTTAAATGAGTCCCGAAATCAAATAAGACCTTGACTTCACTGGTTGTTAGCAGATACTTGAGAATAGTGTCTGTGTTTTCAGCTTGTTAAAGTATGAAGCTGTTCATCACAGTCACTAACTTTTGAAACCAATGCCCTTGACTTCAGGCAATGGTAGGTAAAAGGAACTTTTCATTTAGCCAGCAAACGCTGATTTTGTCATGCGCTGTCACTGGCAGATATGACTGTACCAGCTGTAGCTCTGTTGCTAGCTAACTAATAAAGCCAGCAGAAACCTGTTTGGATTTTCCAACATTATTCCAGAATAAATAGAAGAGCCAACATGGCGGTGGCCACATATTTTGAGCTTCAAAATGGTGCTTTTGAAATCTATGGGTGATGTCACACACACGCACGCGTCCATTCTTCAGCTGTCACTGGTTGTAACTCATGTAGTTAATGATGATGATGACTAGCAATGTGCTTTGAAATAATGCTTAAATAACACATAAAGATAGTACCGTAGTTAGCCAGACATGCTAATTGCAGAGTAGACAGAGTATGGCAGGCAGCCCATGCACACCACTTCAGCATGTCATTATTCCAATGGTGTTGCTAAGCTATGATAACAGTAGGTCAATAACTATAGCAACAAACTAGCAATAAACAGTATACTTCAGTATACTTCAGAACAAGTAAAATGGTTGGTGTAACAGGTTTGGAATTTGTGAAGGTTTCCCATTTAAAACAACAAATAACTGTTTTTAGACTCTTATAAATACAAATGAACGCTCTAACCCGTCTATGAAAGGACAATATTGGCAGACTGTTGTGTTGATCTAACAGCTCTAGCATTTTGTGATTGTAGATGTTTTTAATCATGAAGAGTCACAGTCATTTCTGCTCTGTCTCCCCTCGTAGGCCTTAAATCACTTACTGAGCTCTATCTGCCTTTCATCTCATCTATTCAATTAAGACTGGGCCTTGACCCAGTGCTGCCTCGTCCTCAGTTTCCTCTCCCCATCTGTTTGGATTCTAGGTTTTCCTCATATACATGTTTTTTTCCCTTGTTGCCTCCAGTATGAATTAGGAAAATTCCCTGTTTCTGTCTTAGCATGCCTCAGAAATCTCTATAAAGTGTGAAGTTCAGAGCAGCACCAATGGCTGAAATGTTACATTATTACCTTCATTATGAATGTGTTGAACTACAGAAAGCACACTGGACCCAACACCAATTCTGCTGTTTCTACAACCTTACAAGTTGTCCTACAAGAAATCTAAAATGAAAGGTCTTGGAGGCTTAAAATTTCAGATTTTATAAGACTCTTTCAAGCAGTCCACTCTAGAACTGTGTTGGTTAAAATTCTAGCTGCCTCACTGGTAGGAAAGGTCAGGTAGTGAGCAAACACATTAGCATTCAAAGCGTAGTGATAAATAAATGACAATGAATACTGATATCAAAATTGGTGGCAATCAGAACAGTCTTTGTTCCAAATTGATGGATGGGTCATCCACCAACCTACAAACAATTATGAGCCTCTGGTTCTTTTTTCACGCTGATTTGTTCGATACTTTTTGAGGCTGATATATGCCATGTCTGCCACGGTTTAGCAACATTTGTGTCACAAATCTGATGACAGGTTTTAGTCTTGCTCCAGATGTTGTCCTCATTGACAGGCTGTGAAACTGAGCCAATCAGACATTTATAGGAGGGATTTAGAATAGGGGCGTAGAAAAAAATCTAATCTGAATAAACCATATGCGACGAAGCAGATTAGCTGAATGTTAAACTCTTCATGAGTAACTTCCAAGAATAGAAAAAGACATGTTTCTGACGGCCTTCACTTCCTGTTTAGTGCTGGAAAGGAATACAGATCCAAGTCACACTGAGTGCTGGCTGCCAATCTGATCAGCAGGGGTCTCGTTCTCTTGATCATTTAATTGTATGCTGCTGGTTTACATGTTAATGGTTAACACAAAGAAAAGAAGGCGAGAGGGGGTCTGTGTTTGCATTTTGATATACAGTCGTGCATACCTCTGTGACGTCTCCATGTTTGCATAGAGACATCAACTTAAAAATGGAGTGTATGTGAAAGATGTAAAGCGGAAGGGTGGGGGAGGGGGTGAAGCTGCCAGACTGATATACAGTACTGACACAGAGAGACATTTCTCTCCTAACAGTTCACCTCCTGACAGAACCTGCTGTAAAGTGACCCGACACACATACAGCATGCACTCACAGTATCTTTATCTCAGTGTACACACACACACACACACACTCTTACATGAAACACTAGATGCATGTACAGGATGATATGCAGTGTAGCTGTACTCCATTGAGACAACACAGATGTATGAGATAGATGCAACTTTCAGACTTCAACAGTCCCCGACAGCCTTGAACCTGCAGCTTCTCTCTGCTCTGCCTGGTATGCATGGAGCACTACTGTTTTTTTTTTTGGTGTGTGTGCACATTTTTGTGTGTATACTGTATGTGTGTGTGTGTGTGTGTGTTGCAGTTATAGAACAAAGGATCCTTTTGTACAACAGGCCCGTGGCTTTAACGTCTCCTCTACAAACACAGTGCGTGCTGCATGTATTTTCATGTATGCTCATGTGTGTTGCCACGTGTGTTTTTTTTTCGCTCGTTGTTTATTAGAAGAGACTTGAGCTTGAGTTCAGTGTGTTTGAATCCCTGCGGAGCACAGCTTTCGCCCCAGGCCAGGCTGACTTTAGGCCTCCTGCTTTTTGTCAGACCCCCACTCGCCTTTCTCTCCTCTGGCTACGATCCACCCGACTTCTGCTGCAGCGAATGCTAATCCTTCTCCTGACAGCTCCTTTAAACAGCTACACCAGTGCTGTCGTGAAAGCACTATTTTCTATTTGATTCCGATATGGAAGAAAGGATTGTTGCGAGCTGACAGATCAAAAGTTTATTGTAAAATACAGGCTGTCTCTTGAACAACAAAGAAAAACATCAGTAATGAGTCTTCATGCTTTACTTGGACTTGATTTGGCTCCTGGCACCAGTTTAGATGGACTGGATCCATTTCAAGCAGCAGTACTGTCATTTTGCAGGTTTTTATATCATAGCATGAAAAGAGAAATATATCAGTGGACTGGACTAAATCAAATAGAAGGAGAGTATAATTTTACTTTGAGTGTCCAGAGTTCTAGAAGTTAGAATCATTCATTTTCTGCATAGACAATGTCAGGTCACGGACTCCTCGATTCCTCAGCGCACAAATCTTTGACATCACATCAGTAACCACCTATCGTTTTTCCTTGATTTATGTTCTTCTACCACGGGTAAAGAGGCTACATAGTTAAATACTTTGCCTTTTGTCTGTTTTTATGATTGGGAGTCTGTACAGGGTGTTGTATTGTGGTATTTTGAAAACTGACAGGATGGCGTTTCTGTGTCTGATCTCTGCTGCTCTGAGCTGCGTGACGTGGCTTCGGTCAAAAGTAGACCAGCCGGGTGGCGCAGCAGAGCGGAGATGCTTCTGAAACACGCTGCGATGCTTCTGGTGGAATCACAACTCTTGCATGTGACACAGCCATGCCCAATGGAATCAAGCTGTGAGTTTGGAACACTTCAAACATTTGGACAGACATGTAACTCCTGATTGAATCATTAGTACAAATGATGAAAACACTCGGTTCTTTAGAGAAAAAATTCCCATGGCGAATTTTGGTAAGACATTCCCAATCACAGAAAAAACATTCAGTAACTTAAATCACTGAGCGTTCAGATTAAAGGTCAGTTTTGGATGAATTATGCAACCAAGTATGGTATTTTGTTCCAACTGTAACAACAAATCACAGCTAGTCTTTTAGTATTTAGAGCAATCCACCATGCAAACTTACAGAAACAGAAACACGATCACTTAAGTCTGTGACTGTGAAGTGACGCCAGCACTTCCAACGTCACAGCAGAAATAAACATGTTTACACAAACGGTTCCTTTCCCCGTTCATGATAACTCCACAGAGGGTGAATTCATATGCAACCCACCTGTTCAAATGATATTAAGGCTTCAAGTTATGCAGAATTAAGAGCTTGGCTGCTTTGTTTGACAGGTGGGTGCTCTCACACACTTCGTTGGTTGGGTACACTTGTACAATCTAATGTGATCCAATATTACAGCTCTGCCATTCTACTACAAAGATGATGATTTTTCAGATTTTGTTGACAATTTTCATTTATGATTATTATTAAGTTCAAGGTGGGATGTTGAAAGGTGCCTTTAATATAACGGCCCCCTAGAGTGGCCAAAATATGAGAAACACCTCTCAATATAATGCAGTCCAGTTCTGTGAACAATCTAAAAAGTTACAGGGTAACAAGTGAAAACTAAAACAAAACTAAAAGTAACTGAAATAATATTAGAATATCTGGTAAGCCATGCCATATTAATATGGCCATATTAATAAAAGCTGCAGTCAAGTGTCACGGGCCACAGGCTGATTTGTTACAACCGCTCTCAAGAATATTTTACCTCTCTCTGTCCACATGTATGCTTTGAAAACACGGCACTGCCACAGCATTTCATGCAGCCATGTCTGCTAAAAGTATGCTGACAGCACTTGACAGTGAATTCACTCTTTTCCAGTTTTATCAAAATACAGACATGTGGTGCTGAAAACTATATGATACACATGCTCAGCTGTACACACATGCTGTGCTGTACACACGCATACACCTACAGCCATGCAGCATCAAGAATATGCACAGACACAAGCCTATGTAATCCCATCGTCTGTGCCGGCCCATCCCTGTGTCCTGTGTTTGTTTGTGTTGTATCTAGTTCCCAGTGCCATATGCTATCCGTAGCCATTGGTATCACACTCTGCGGCAGGCCCTCAGTAGCCTGCTGTTCTCAGGGCTCGGCTCTTCTTGTCTAAACAAAGAGTGCACTGACAAACACAGTAAAGTATTAGAGTTCATGATGAAAGTTTCAGAGCAGAGATTCACATATTGTTTTACTGATCCACTTTTTACACAGCTATGCGCCTCCATCGCAGTAGCCCCGAGCTCTGCTGCAGCTATCACGAAGAAAGGCTGCCTTTGAAATCAGTGTGCAGCGCTCCACTGCTGCTCTGCATTAGCTATGCATTTTGAAAATACAGTAGAGCACAACAAATTGATGTAATGCTGATGGTAAGGAAACTTTGTGCAATGAAACTCTTTCTCTCCAAACCTTTTTTGACACTTTTTATTTCACCAACTACTGTTTATAGTTGATTTACTCATTTCACTACATACACTGTAAAACATAAATGTATTGAAAATAATTATGTAATCTTTTTTTTTTATTTTATACAAAACTGTTATTTTAGGTATTGTGCCAATAATGACCATTCACAGTTATTTCTCATTTTTGTACAAAGATAATTCTGTATTATTTATAGAGTAATACAGTAAATGACATACAAATCCATGTAAAATGACAGTGATTCTATGTAAATAAATATATGGCTCATTATATACTGTAAATGTTATGTTTTACATGATTTTTCACATTCAGACGTTGTAACCACATTTACAGACAATAACTCTAAATTATTAGCTGTTTTTTTAAAGTTGTATACACGTCACGTATATCAGCATTGTCCCTTTTTTAATATTGAAGGTATTAGTTTGTAATAATTCATCTAAATATTCGCATAGTATTTTCTTTAGAGCTATTAGCGTTGTAGTATACTAGGTACTTTTATTTATTGTTTGATTGTAATAATTCAGGGACCATCTGTATAATAACAGTGTTGCTCTGCAATGACTAAATAATTGAAGTAATTTATAGGTTTGACTTTTAGTTAAATGATGATATTGTAGTTTATTTTGGGCAGCCCATCTTTTATGATTAAAGCTTATACACATTTCATTATTTATTCTTTCTAAGATTCTCCAACTGTTCCTACACTGTCCTTGTCTGCTGTCACACCTGAGTTTCCCCTCTGGGGATCAATAAAGGATTATCTTATCTCAGATTGTTCAACTTCCTTGTTTGCTTGTAATTAAATAGACCAAGTGCTTAACTGCTGCGACTTGGAAAAGTTCCCGAGGCCTGTCAGTGTCTGAAGGTGTTAATGGAGATACCGACCTGCCCTCTCCATATTTGGAACTTCCTCTGGTGGTTTAGTGCTGCACTTTGATAAAGTGGGGAGGCTTGGAAGAGACATCTAAGCCACCGAGGGAGAGGAGAGATGTCTGGAGTCACACCCTAAAACTCCCAGCTCCTACACTTCCCATCATGCATCTCGGTGCTTCAGTTTTATTTGTCATATGTAGGACAACACAGGGTTAATGGTACAAATGTGTTGGATGAAAAAAACAGGTCACTTCAGCACTAAGAGCACTAGAAAAAAATGAGGATAGAGAAATATAGTAAAATAAAATTCAAAGAAAGAATGGAGTATATAACTAAAATAAAAAATGTATAAAAGAACGAGTATTATAAGTGTGCTATACACTGCATGAATAAAATATATAAATAAATATAAACATATATAAAAATATATTTATAATAGTATCCTTCTTTTGGCCATCCTTGTCTGGAGGATATGTGTACTTTTTACATATCTTTAGGTGCAGTAACCATGATGACATCATGATCGTGATGTCATCATGGTTATGTTCTCAGACTGTAGAAAGCTCACAGAGATTAGACATTATACAACTGTTTCCACAGGCTGAGTAGTACTCGACGAGTAAACTGATCTTCATGTGTAAAATCAGTTGAGCGCTCTTCTAATATTATACCTGGATACACCGGTGCCTGAGGAGTTTTTCAGTTCTGGTTTTATTTTACAGCCTCATTTATTAAGAGGACACCAGAAACATGCTTGTGTTTAATGTTGTTCATTTCACCTGCGTGGTTCCTCAAACACCTGAGAACTGGTGCACTTCTCTGGATGGTGGCTTTTGCTGATCGTAGCCTAACTGAATCGCCAACAATTTTAGCTGCACTCATTTATACGATCCTTTCATATTCTTCATTCTTTAGTCTTTTCAAAACACAATGAAGAAAATAAAAATGTATCCCTGCTCTAAATCTAAATCCAGATTTGCTGTGTTCTATGTCGAGTAAAATAAAAATAGAAGTATGCATGATCCGGCAAACTGTGTCATAGTAACCTAATGTGCTACAGGAAGCCATATGGATTAAATCATGTCAACACTTGTAGGTTTCTCACAAAAGAAACATGTTTCAAATAGTTTGACTCTCAGACTTTTCTTGTCAGTACATTTCCCATCATCTGTCTTCCATATGTTGAATCATAAGAACTTCATTATAAAACTATACTGAAGTGTAATCAAGGATCACAACTTTCTTACATTAGGACGATGCTGATTTAAACACTGAAGTCACTTGCAATTTAAAATGTTTGAAATTGCAACCAACTACAACAAACTAATCTCAATAAATCTTGTCAATTGACCTTCACTTCCTGTAGTCCTGTCAATAGAGGCATAAAATGCCCCAAAAATATATGTAAAAAAATTGATTCTGAAAGTGAAGTTGCATCTGCATAACCAAAGAACACGATGTAACAAACCGTTTCTTTATTCTGTAATGAACACAACCAAACAAGTCAATAGTGAACCTAAGTGAATCTCTTAGATAGCAAGTGCCACAGTTGCCAAGTGCTTGCTCGTGGTAAGAACTGTTGGTTACCGTGGTAAGAACTGTTGGTTACCATGGTAAGAACTGTTACCCTTGGTAACAGAAACTTAAAACACATTTACTGTTATAAAAAGCACAAAATAACTCACTGATGTACAAGGCCTTTAGGCTGTGCAACACTGATCATGTGAGTTTATTGAATGTGTCATTGTGTGGGATGAGTCTAATAAAATCTTATCAGTCTGAGGCATGTCATCCATATTAGACACTCTTTAAAAATCTTCTATTTTTTCTTAACAAAGACATTTTGTGTGTGTGTTTGTGGGACTGTGGGATTTCCCCTTCTGGTGAAACCCACGTTATCACGTTATGCATTGTAGCAGCAGTTACATTGTGAGGATTTGCTGCAGGCTGGTTTGGGGTCACCAAAACTTTGTTGTTACATGTGTCTTGTCGTGAAATCTTTGGCCACCATTTTGGACTGAAGATCCAAAACCTTTGTCCCAGACAGCCCGATATCGTGCATAAGCGTAATGAGGCCTTAAAAGAAGAGAAAACCTAGTGCAGTCCACTTGACTCGAGAGATACATCTCGCAGGCTCTGATTGTTGACATGACTATGGTGTACATTTGGAAACAACCGTGCTGCTTCCAGGAACTAAGAAAGGCCAACATGGCTGCCAGACACTGCATTACATCACTTGAAAGCCTTCTACACTGGATGGTTTTGACTTTGGCCTTGGGTAATGTCAAAACCATGTGTTGAAAATAAATGAGTTAAATGTATCCCCCTCCTTTGATTTATTTTATTTGACTTGAAGACATGATTGGCATTGCTGCTATTTTTGACTCTGCTCTCTGTGGAAGTTTTTTTTTTAAACATCTTTGGCAACTCTAATGATTGTCCTGAAACCAACCTGTAATCATTTAACGCACTGTACTTGGGGGGGGGGGGGGGGGGGGGGGGGGGGGGACTCCTTCACACTGCTGTCCTAGAAATTCTCTTTCAACCGCTGCCGCTGTTGTGTATTCTGTTTGAAGCTGCGGCTTGACAGCTTCATTTGTGAAGTGTCTCAATTAGGCAGAATATTTCTGCCGACATATCTCGACGCCCAGACTGTCTCACTAGAACATGAAAGCCCGGGCTTAAGGAAGTCATCACACACTGCGGCAGAGAGAGGCGGACGCGCACACTCGAGCGTGCACTCACACACACATGCAAACACTAAAAATAGAGGCAGCTATCCTACTAACGCTGGTTAATGCTCCTCAACCCCAGACAGTTGGATTTGCATATCTTTAATGTGCTTTTTTTTCTCCTCTCTCCTTCCCTTCTCTGCGTTTCTCCTTTTTCTCTCTGTCTTTCAGTCTTGTGTGAAACAGTCTGGTCTCTTATAGGAATTCTCAGGAGGGCTTGCAGTGCATGTTGAGAGGGAGCTTTTTGTATCAGAAAAGCAGGAAAAAAGCAGGCTGAAAAGATTTCAACAATTGTGGTAATTAGAGATTTTGGAAAGGCGAGACAGCCCCACCACCTCCCCCTCCCTCCCTCTCTCTCTCTCTCTCTCTCTCTCTCTCTCTCTCTCTCTCTCTCTCAGGTCTTTCAGGCCACTGTAATGGTCTCCATCTGGACTGTGAGGGGGCAAAAGAAAGGTATTGAATCTGGGCTGTATAGGACAGCCATCTGGGCCGGGCCACTCCCACAGCAGCTCTGAGGCCACTTCTCAGCTGTCCCAACCGACCAGCCGACAGGCCCACTGGTCCCGGCTCCACGCCATGACCCCATGTCAGTAACAATAGCAACAATAGGTGCTAGCCCACTTATTCCATTAAGTCCATGTGAGTCTCCCAATAATTAATCAGCACTGCAGTCGGTTAGTAAGCTGTGCCACTCTGCTAGCATGCATTTAGCATATACCATTTTATAAGACAAAGCATGTTAGAGCTGTGCCAGTTGGGGTCCAGCCCAAGGGCCAATATTTGTCTCCTCAGGCCTCCTTCACTGGGAGTTTAAATCCAGTGTCTATACATCAACTGTCTATAACCTACATTTGCTGAAGAATGGACACCTGCAGCCACCAAGCCAACAAGACTTATAAGAAGCATTACATGATTTCAAAACTTACAAATCAACATTCCAAAAGTAAAACCGTTTTTGAACATTACACAGGTATGGTTTGGGTTTGCTTAGCTTCAGTCACAAAGAGCGGTTCACTTACATTCATGGAAGATTATGGTTTGGTTTAAAATACGTACTTTGTTAAGATCAGGACTCATGGTTAAAAAGGAACCAAATCAAGGGACAAAATGTGCTGTACCCATCCACTATCGTTCTACGAATGTTAGAAGTTGTTTCACGAGATAAGCAGTAGGTGGAGGCAATTCTCCAGTCTGAAAACTGGAAGAAAACAGCGTAATTAAAAGAGCGCCAGTTGAAGCGTAACCGCTGAAAAACATCCGACACAGGAAGTACATCAGATATTTGTGTTCGTTTCATGTAATAATGTGAGTAAAGGTCACATTAGATGTGTGTGGAACATCATGCATCATCATCTCAGCCTCCCTAAAAAAGAATTAACTTTTCATGTCAAACTGGGATTTTCATTTTAATTAATTTAATGTGTCAACATTTTGTCGTCAAGGTGTTTTTGTTCAAAATATTAGAAATGTATACAATTTTATGACCAAAGAGTTACACAGACAGAAGAAACTGCATCCAAAATGTAACATTCAGGAAAATCTGCAGCACTGTTTTGTCAGACACACACACACACAGGGAGAGAGGCTAGCACAGTCCAAACAGATGAGGTGAGCAGCCGAGAATATTGCAGCAAATTAAACAGAAGCACCATAATGTAAGCTTAGGAGAGCTTTTCATTCAGTATCATAGAAGTAAGAGCAGTGGCAACAACCTGTTATCACTCACTGAATGTTACAGTACCTTCCCATATACCACAGTGGCCTCAGCCTTGAACGTGTATTTTTCCAGGCTAAAGGAAGTGAGCAATACCAGTATGATACGTTAAACTGAAGAGCTATTAATACATATTAAGCAGCCTGTTATAGATTTATGTTTACAGCATTGGAGATCTTTGAACAAAAATATATTATTCATAATTCAGTTCAATTCTAACTCTGTCTTTTGTGGAGCTGACAACACAGGTCATCAAACGACTGACAGACTCTTTAACTGACAGTCCAAATTCAGCTGCGGAGAATATTTTGTTTTATGCTTCATTACAGTGCAGACATCTGTAACACGAGTCAAAACAGGCCAGCATCAGATCTTATTTAGCGGCAGATCAGATGAACTGCGGCTGGGCTCATTTACATCTTTAGTCTTGGTAAATATGGTTTCCCACCAGAGTTGTTTTTCTACAAACATGTTCCACCAGAATATTTAGCTTCTGTAATCTCACACAGATATTCCACACAAAGGCTTTAACATCTTTTTTTCTTGCTTTGTTAGAAAAACTGTGTACAAATGTACAAAACATTAACTGGGCATTAAAACTCTGAGATACAATATACAGATTATCATAAATAATCATAAGTCGCACCCGCACAGATCAACTCTTTTAGCAGAAAGCTATCATCAGCTCGCTTAGCACAGAGTTGTCGTGTTAGACTGTGGGCCTCGCTTTATTTCAGTTCAGACTCTCTGCACTTTAACACAAATAGTACAGATATCCAGTTTGTGTTTCTATCAAGTAAGCAGACTCTCAAGATGAGGGTTTATAATAATATATGGTAAACGCTTGACCAGACCACTCAAATGATGTTGAACTGAGTGCATAACAGAATCTAAGACCCCGAGCTTCAGCTGTTTATTTATTAAATAACCCGCAGCAGTTGAAATGTCTGATAATCTAAACACAGCTTGATTTCCTTAAGAGCCTTCCAGATATAAACAGCCCGTCCTGTTGGAGCTAACTGTACACAGTATATTTATTCTTGCCATTTTAAATAAAGCTTCCTGCTGATCCGTTGGTCATAAGTAAATAATTTCCAATGGGGCTGTGTCCTGGTATTTGTGGCAGCAGGTATCATTAGATTGAATGTGTTCAGATTTCGTAACAATACTGGGGAGATGTGTTATTGGAATGTGGTACTGCCCATCGAGGAAACCTCCACCAAAACCAGAGAAGAATCACATGCTTTGGTTACAATAATCTTTCTGGGATCCCACAGATGAATAAATCTGACTGCAATAATCACTGTATCTACATTGTGATTGAAAGAAGATGGTTGGCAGAACACATAAAACTATCGGTTATTAATTCAATGCCACTAGAACTAAATATGCACTCATACTCGCTCATACTAGCTACGTTACCAAGAATAATCACCTGACTCTGTAATTCACCTCAGCACCACAGCTCCTCTTTTTGCCTCTTATGGCCCATTATTTTTTGTTTTCTCACCCCCCTCTCACAGCAGGCAGCTGTTTTTAGTGAAACAGCTCCATAAACCCGCCGCACACTGTCTGACCAGCACTAAGCAACACCCAGCCAAATTAGCAACTAGCTGGTGAACATAATGGAGTATTTAACAGCTCAAGAGTTCTCTCCAGGAGTTGGTAAAGACCGGCTCAAACTTAAAGAAGGGAGAATAATATTATTTTATTATTATTATTTATCATGGCCAGAAAGAAAGCTAATGTTGCAGATAACAACAATACTTACTAATAAGTAACAATATCAGATTATTACTGAATGCTTATTGTGGCCAAAATAATTCATGACGATGACATTATATATCCAGTTGTGACCCCTTAGAATCAAACATCATTACAAGTCAGTTTTCAATGTGGGCACTACTATGAGCAGTTCAACCAAATTTATTTCTCAAATTTTTTCATTTCAAGGATGTTTTCAAGGCTTCAAGGGGTGAAACAGAAAACTGACAAACACTAAAACTTTTTGAATGCCTTAAAAAATCTTGTGTGACCCATTGGGACGTCTGACACCTCAGCTGGAAACCATTGTTTAAGACAAATGGTAATCTGCTGCAGCTTTTCCGACCATGAAGTTTCCTCACGTTAACGCGTCGTCATACCTTCTGTTTCCTCCCTCATACACGCTCTCTTCTAATTTCATCTTTTCATTTTAATTAGTATCTTCTTAAACTTTTCTCGCTGTGTCCCCGCTGTGCTGTTCTTCCCTGTTTCACAGTTGTCACAGCCGTGTCTCAACTAGCTGCAGCCTCTCATGTTGAGCTTTTGATGTTTAACCCATAAATATCTCAGGGCTTGTACCAGCATTCATTTTGGAAGCTATTTTGGATCTAGTCTTAGTGTTTGCATGAAAATGCTTTGCAGTTATAGTCACATTTCATTTTCTTCCTTCATCTTTTTGGTTGACGAAAAGTCAGTTTTAGTCAGAATGTTTTCTTTCTCTTCAGCATTAGTGTGTAGGTGTGTCTACAAACCAAACAATTAGAATGACAGAAAACGATATGTGATACTTGATTACTGATTACTGTCTTCAATGAATGGTTAGCCTGTTTTTCAACAATAAAGAACAGCGGGTTCATTCATGACAATTGTTCTACTATAATGCCTAATGTTGTTGGGAGGATAGCTACGCATTCGGTAACAGGCTGGTTGGGTTAGTGTTTTTAAAACCATCATTACACCTTCCTGTTCTGTTAGTTATTAGGGGGAAATGTCATTGATTTCATATCTGTGCAAAAAACAGAAATCTTAAATAAAAAGTGATCTATATGTTTTTCTAGACGTATGTAGTAAACTATTACACCCTGAAGAACTCGTACTGTATCACTTCTGGGCGAGAGTTGAAATGTTTGACATTGCTGCAGTGAAACCTTATTGGTTCAGTTTTCACTTAATGTGAGTCAACTGATACATGGCATTCCAAGCACTGAAATCTGCATTTTCCCTCCAATTTTTCTCTCGTTTTGTTATTTCAGACTGCAGCTCAAGGCTGACTGAGCACATTTCGCATGAAATCTGCCAGGAGAGTGATATTGTAGCTTTCTTCGGAATCACCAGGCTCTTCTAACAGATGGGTCTTTCGCAGGATCTCGAATGGATATCGGGGAAATGAATTGTAGCTTGTTTGCTGCGGTGATGAAATGCTAAACAAAAAAGATGGATATGCTACGGCTGATAAGAAAGTGTTGAGAGTGGTTCAGCTTCAGTATCAGGAAATCTTGTTGGCGTCAGTTGAGTAACTGCACACGGCAGAGTCATATTTTACCAAGCTGGCTGCTCTGTGATACCTTTTTTTAAAGTCTTCCAAAGGGACACAAGAGGTCATCAAACTTTAGTTTGATACTACTGACTACTGTGATGCATTAATAAAGCTCATATCTCAGAGTGTAGGTATGTACTCTGTATGTACTACATTTCACACAGTTTCTCCTTCAGTGATTCTCCCCATCTGTTAGTCTGTCTTTGGCCTCTGTGTGTCCTGTGTGTTTGAGGTTGCCTCTGTCTGTCTGTCTGCGGTCTGTCTGTTTGTCTGTCACCCCTGACTTTCCTTGTCTCACAACAGTCATCCAAGCTATACAGCCGCTCAGCCACTGGAAGAACCCTGGGAATGGTGCCAGCCAGCCGGGGCGCCAGTTGGGCAGTCCATCAGTAGCATTAAAGACATGTTATCCACCCGAGTGTATCCGCCTGGCTTAGAGCCCTGATCCCCTGTCCGAGCCCCCCCATGCTGCCCCTCGACTCACTCAGAGGCCCTGGGTAAAGTGCACAGAGTCCCGTTCTTGCTTTATCAGCATGGCACCCAGGCATCCAGCCTGCTGCTTTAGGTCTCTTAAAACACGTACACAAATAAATGAGGAGGGTGCTGGAAATAACTGCTTTCTCATCTCCAGCCAAGCTGCCCTGCTGATCGGGCCATTGTCTTTAAAGGGACAGGGGACCAGAGATAGCATGCCACCGCTGACCTCCAGACAGTTTTTTCTTAAAGAATACAAAGTCAGCAAAGTTCATTTGCAATATAAAATAGATTAAACATTTCACAGAAGCTTAAAAGGACTATTTGTTTCCTGTTATACTCTGCCAGATAATAGATCTGCTGCTTTTTTCATCACAGATAAAAATATTTCAGCTGCTCTTTTGATGTACAGGAATCGTACAGTGACCTGTCCTGTCCATTCTACCTGCTTTAATATAATGGTCACTGCATTATGGATCTACTATTGCAGTAGTGTCACTCAAGTGTCAGACACAAAGTAGCAGTTAGTAACCTTGGCCACACAGACACCATTTCTAGCCTTTAGCAGCAGTTCCATGTCAGAGTGATATTCACACTAAATTGCCATTTTCTTCCCACTCCATTATTCAGTATGTTTTGCATTAGCCTTTTAATTGTGTGTGTGTGTGTGTGTGTGTGTGTGTGTGTGTGTGTGTGTATTGCTTTATCTAATCATCTAGGGACCGTTTCCAATATTGTAGTCTATCCACTTATGAAATTTTCAGTAGCTGTATGTTAGCTACAGTTCGCATAACATATTACATATTATATAGCATGGTGGTCTAGAATACATGATGTATATGCAAAGACCTAGGCTGTAGAGAAATAATAGATAATACGGAGTTAAATGTAAATTTAGAGCTCTTTGCTACCATGTGACATGGACTGGGAGAAGTGGTAGAAAATGGATGGATATATATTTTTTTTAAATAAAAAACATAATCACCACATAAACTTGGCCTATAATTAGTCTCCATGAGACAGAAATGATGAAACGGTGGTTTTAGTGGTCACGCTTATTGTCTAGAACAGACAGGATATTAGAAGCAGGCTGGCAACATCTGACTGGCTGAATGACCAGGACAGAACCACCATCTTAAATATCAACAGTTGAATGTGTGCATTTGGTATTTGTTAAGTATCAAAAAAAAGTAGCAAGTCAACGGAGACTAACCCACCGGGCACGGATGTGCTGCGTTCCGCGTGCACCGTGGCCGCCGGAGCCATACACGACCATTCTAGTCAGTGTTTCAAACCTTGGCGTCTGATTCAGAAGTGTCCCAGAAGCGGGCCTCCACTTGGCTGTTCTATTTTTGACGGACGTGACAATCAATCTGCACAGAGCAGCTTGAGCTGGCAGGAAGCCAGAGAAAGACATTTTCAAGATAAAACACTCTGTGCAAACTGCCAGTTGTAAATACAGCTACGTAGCACATTTACACATTTAAAAACACCCAACCAAAGGAAAGTGACCAAATCTGAGCAAGTAAACAAAGTCTGGTGGGCTGAACACTCTTCTGAACACTTCTGAAACACTCCTGGTGGGGTTTATCGTTACATGTCTTATTATTCTTCATATTGTCTTCTATTCGATATAGTGTCAACCTCTTCAGTTCAGAATGTGAATTGAATTCTTCATAATAGACCTGACTGCCTGACCGACAGTATCTCTAGAAATAACCATGTTTTGTACTTGAAGCGTGTGTTGTTTCATTATGGATGGTATGGAGCAGAATAAGCTTTGATGAAAGAGTGACTGAAGGTCTGTTGAACCTGTTGAAAAGGGATTGATCTTTTAATCCAAGTAACCATCTCATCAGCCCATTCTTATTTTCCCTGACATGCACATTCATTCTCATGATGAGCAATGAGATAGCACAATTGAGTCTATCTAATTGATATTAAAATTGGTTTACATGAAAGACAGCTTGTCTTAAGTGAAAATTGTGGCCTTTCATGTGTTGTCTCTCTTTTTGGGTGCTCTAACTGGAATTTTTTTTTTCTGTTCACAACAGTAATCATGGAAGATTCTGCTGCTAAAGACAGAGGGCCTGTGAGGGGATACACAAAAGGTAAGGCAGTTACCTCCAGCACACTCAGTGCTTGTGGATATCTCTTATTTATCTTGATTTTTCTTGCCTTTTGATATGGATGTAACACTTGCAGTAGAGTCCATCTTGACATATTGCACATGGCCCATGTAGGCGTTCAACCTTGAAAGTATAGCAGTGCTATTCATTGATTGTGAATACTGACTTGTATAAACATGTGAAAATCAATGGCTTTTTTTTTTTACGAAACCACCCACACATTTTTTCAATCAGAGGCTAGTTTTACAAAGATATGTAAGGTTGGTCAATAGAGTTAAGCCAGTTCACTCAGAGAATGGTGCTAGTTGAAGACAAAATATATATATATATATGCCTTGGAAATTAGCTGTCCTGTCCCAGGATGTGTCTGAAGCAAGAGTAACAGATAAACCTGCTGACAGCTGACAGTCAGCAACACCTGCTAACAAAGAACTCAATTTGTGGTTTGCTAACAACGGTGTAGGGCAAGTAATAATAGGGTACAATTTAAGTAGACAGCAGTAGCCACTTGGAATTTCTTATCTGTTACTGCTTCACTAATTACCAAATGTACATAGTAAAACGTTCTTGTAAATGTTAAATTCTTCCACAGGGCACACATTTTCAGCCAGAAATACTGCAGCTTAACAGCTCGAAACTGGAACTCACTATGTTTTTAGTTTGAAAAGTCTTTATTTAGACTTAGTATCAGGTTTGTCCTAGATAATCAGAGATATTCTAGAAGTAGAAAGCAGCTTTGTGCGGTAGGTGAACTTCTATGTGAAGTGTGTTAGATTCAAGCCATTGTCAGTTTCTATCCCTGTGACAACAGCCAAGACCTTTGGTTTGTCGTCAGTGTGAAACGCCTAAGGCCGGAGCTTCTCTCTGTTAATCTGCATGATGAAGAGTTAGAAAATGTTCACAATACAAACAAAGCGCACTGGTGCCATGTGACCTGGTGTGTGTATGTGCGGAGTTGTGTGTGCATGTGGCCCAAAGGTGCTGTACGGTACAAAGATTTCTCGCCTCATGTTAATGGCATTCCCCGGGAGAAAGCACTGCAGCAGTGTATGGTGGGGGGGTGGGCATTCAGAGTCTTTGCCCTCTTGGGGAGCAATAAGGATCCAGCATAGGTCCCGATTAAAGCATAAAACCATCCACACAGTAGTTTGATGAAGGCAGGAGTTGGTAAACTGTGAGGTGGAAGACAGAAAGAAGTAGAAGAAATTAAAAACAAAAATACTTTTTTAAAATACACTTTGACAGGTGGAATGTGGTCCACTGTGTTGAGGTTTCCACCTGAATAATTCCCATTCACATGTCTCAACTTTTCTCTGTACCCTCTGAAAGAAGAAATAACACATTCTTCCTCTTACAAATGCAAAGTTGAATTCAGAACCATTTAATGTCAAACATGCTCTTTTCAATTCAGTCAGTGGCAACTGAACCACTGAAACCACCCAGTTAAGATTGTGGTAACTGGAAAATGATGAAACAGGAAATCATGGACCATACTGTCCAAGGAAAATATGCCAATCCATCACCATAACTTTACACTATTACTGGATTTCCTGCATTGGCATTGAATTATTGGGTGTAATTGCTGCTTTGTAAGCTAGTTGAATCATGGTAATCTGGGGGGAATTATGATCCCCAAATTAAATTACGAATTTATAGCAGCAGATTGCATTCAAAGAGTGCTCACACCTGCTCACGAAACATTTTAGGATTTTTTTTTAAATATTATAAAATATTTATATTACGGAAACATTTCCCAAACTTGGCCAAATTGTTTTCTTTGCCTATATCTAACCACATCTTAATCACAATGCTAGCAGAAAAAACTCATATCATTCATTTTTTTTAGTGTCAGAGTTTTGAAATGCAGTTACAAACTAGAGTTGTTCCAATTCCAATACCAATATCAGAAATTGCGCCGATTCTGCTGAAAACTCTGGTATCAGTATTGGTGACTACTGGAGTCCAGGCACCAATCCAATACCACGTAATTTATTAAATTAGTAATCTATTTATTGGTTAGCTCCATTAAGTTCTGCCACAGTTCTTCTAGTCGCTCTTAAGACTGTCGCATAGTGCTGCAACCTGCAGCCTGCTGATTTAGAGAGACGAGTTGACACGAGGCTTAGAGCTAAGCTAACTAGCAGCTAACTAGCACTAGCATATCATGTCGGCGATGTGGCAGAATTTCACATTGGATGCTGCCACCAGTAAGACTGCAACATGGAACATATGCAAAGTGGGATTTCCACGCTTAATGGGCCATTTGGAGCCAAGGTACTGTTTGCCAGGTCATAAATACTGTATATCTCCATAACTGCACTGTCCAAATTTTACAAGGCAGTCAGGGAACACATTTTGTGTATGCAGCTTTACCACAGACCTGTGCCCCATGTCTTTGCTAAGCTTCACACCACACTGGGTGGACAGAGAGTCATTTACCCCGCGAAGTGCGCTGCTGCATGCCAGCGAGTTCTGAGGGTCAACCACTGGTACATAAATTGCTGAAGCAATTGAGGGGATGCTAGTACAGTGGAGAATGCCCAAGTCCAACATTCATGTTGTTTAGCAACATGAAGAAAGCTATGGACGAGATGGATGTCTCAAGTTTAGAATGCTTCGCCAACATTCTCCAGCTAGTGGTGCATGAAGGGCTACTGTCTGAGTGGTGGCTACACGCATAGAGGATCTGCAAAAAGATCTCAAAATGCTCACCACGCGTTGAAAGACCTGTTTGAGGAAATCCTGCAGGAGCATGATGAGGAACATGGGGCAAGTAGCACGAGCACACATGTTCAAATACAGACATATTTGCCTGAGCGTCCCAGGCAGACCTTTCCAGTATTGGGGAGTCAACCAAATTCGGTTTCCCACCCTGGCTGCCACTGCTGCAAAGTTTCTCTGTGCTCCTTGTACCAGTGTTGACAGTGAAAGACGGAGGAACAGGATAGGAGAACAGCAGAAATGCTCATCTTTTTGAAAAACAATCCTGCCTTTGCTCTTGAAATTATGAACAATATTAAACTGCTAAAATGCTACTGCAATCTGTAGCCTACTTGCTCTTTAGATTTGTATCTTTTGAATGTTTTCTTTATAGGTTGCTGTTGCACTATAAGTTTGTTTTGAAAGAAATAATTTAATTTGGACTTTTTCTATACTGTTCTATTTAAATACCATTTTCATTTTACAATACTGTGACTGCACTTTAATTTTAATTATTAAATATTTTTTTATAACATACTGGCGTCGGATCAGTACTCGGTATCACCCAATATTGCCACAGCACAAGTATTGGAAGTGGTATCGGGAGGGAAAAAACGGTATCACGGTAACATCTCTATTACAAAGTGTTTGGAGAGTTTGGAGAAAAACGTATGCTTATGCATAAACTTATGACTCAGCAGGTACCCCTCGAGTGTCATTTCTGGACACACAGGGCTCCACATGCAAGTTGAAACACTGAAAAATAAATAAATGAAGCCTGTGTGGTAACGCTGTTAACCGGCCACACTTTGGTTTAAGAAAAGATTGTGATTTATATTATGTATCTCAGATCAGAAGTCAGTGGTCTCCTGGGTACAAGTCCTGTATTTGTTTGACCTGTACACCCATCCCATCTCCTACCTATGTGGTCTCATTCCTTTTCTCATTCACCACCTAACTTTGACAGCACATCAAAACACAGTGCTACATGGGTGCATCCAGAATTATGAAAGCAAGGTACAGCATCATAATTTAAAGCATAGGACTACTTTATTGACTCTCCCACCAAGAAACATGTACACACATAACTAATTTTGTTTTAAATCAGGTGAACTGGAGCTGTCTCAATTATTGGGGATGAGATGTTGCTCAGTTCCATTTTGATATTTGGGACATGATGGATGCATTGTTTTGGCCTTTTTACGCCTTCTTGTAGTCTCTTCTCACCCAAACCACATTTAGGAGAAGAAAACAGAGACAATATGTCCTAATAGCTCATTCCAGTATCAGTATCGTTCACATATACTTCAATATTCACGATTTGGACAGCCAATGCTTCTCAGATCCGGTGCATTGAGTGGATAACTGGCACTTCCGTGCAGTGCTATCTATGGAAGTTAATGCATAGGGGTATTCCTCCAATCCTCCATTTCTTTTCTGCCAAAAACCCCTCAATGGCGTTGTCTGTTCTGAAGTGCTGCAGCAGATTTAAGGGAAGAAATGATTGTTCTTTTTGAGGGTTTAAAGAGCTGGAGGAAGTCAGACACAGCACTGTTCCCCTTCCTCTTTCCTGTCTCTCCCTTCTCTCCTCACCCGTTATCATCCGTCTATGAAATAAAGTGCATCCTGATGTTCCCATATCGCCAAATGCAGCAGAGAAGTCAAGTACTTTGCATGATAAATGATTCACAGTTGGAGAACAAGTACAGCTGTGGAAGGCTCTCCAGTGATAAATTGGGTTTCTATTATAAAGGGCTGATATCGACCTTTCATGAAAAAGTGTGCATCATCCAGTCAGTGTTGTCCAGTGCTGTTACTGATTATTTATTGTAGATTACTGTCTGCCTGTAAGATGAGAATGATGAATTGCATCATTTTGTCTGTTTGATCGAACCCCGGCTTACACACTTACACTGGATATCAGTATTGAGAGCCCACTTTGCTCACAACTCTGGCCTGCTAGCTGTATGTAGACAACAGACAGTGCAGAGGTTGGCTGTTTAGACCTCGCATTTCACAGCTTGTTAGCTTGTGGAGAAGATGGCACGGCACAGCTACAGAAGAACAAGGGTTTTGTTCCTTCAAATGAAAACTGTCTGTCCATATATTCTAAAATGAAAACAACATCTTCAGTTTGACAACATTTCATATCATGGCAGGCAGGTTAAAGCTTTTTTTTATTTATGATAATATTGTACTTACCAAAATCAACAATTCTATTGCCAGTATCCAGCATTTTACAAAATCAGGGTTGAGTAAGTTGAGTGACGCACCTAAGGTTTCTTATAGGGCGTATTAGGTTATGGCTGAATGTGGTTATGGCAAATAAACTAAGGCTAAGGTGTGGTTATGGTTGTGGAAACATTGTGTGGTTAGTGTACACAAATTGTGGTCTAATGCATGAAGGTCTGACAGGCACAACCTACGACCACCCCATTCTCATATTTTCGTTATTTTATGTTGAGGGTACGCTTCTGCAGGAGCATTGCCACAGAAAGTTGGCACTGGATGTAAATATAAAGAGATACTTGCTGAAATCGCCAGGTGTAAATAAAGTTGGAAGTTTTGGCCAAATAATCGAAACCTCTGTATTTAGATGCAAACATGGTGTACGTGTGATGACACTAATAGAAAACGGGTTTAAACAACTAAGCCACGTTTGGTAGGTCGAAGATGAACAAAGAAATCAATCTATAAACTGTGATGGACGTTTACAACAGACAGTTGGGATGATAATTTCACCTTTAGTGTCTGATTTGTCTTCCTAAACATTACCTGTAGGTTTGTTTACAAGCTGTAGTACTGTTTGGCTGCACATGTTTCTCTCCCATAAACAAATTGAAATATAACATATGTAGATCATTCAGACTGCTGCTGTAAGCCTTGAAAAGTATATTTCCGAGGGAGTCTCTCCATCTTTCTATAACCCCCCCATGCATTGTGCTTTCCTTTTCTCTCCTCCTTGCCTCCCTCCTCCCCTCCTCCAATGCCTCTTTTACTATTCCCTCTGTCCTCCTCCTCATCTCCCTTCCTCTGCCTCCCTGCTGTGCTTCGCTTACAGTTTGCCCTCCTCTTTCAATCTCTTTCTCCCTTTCTCTCCATTTCTGTCCTCTGTTCCATTCATACCAGCAGGCATCCCCCCACTGCACACACACACAGACACACACACACACCCTCTCTTCCTCCCTATACTCCTTTTTCTATAAGTAATGCAGCTTCCCGCTCTACCTACATCTGGAGCTGCTGCTGAGACATCTTCTAAAATTCCTGGCATGTTTCTTCTCGGGGCCAGGCATCCTCCGGCTGGCTGTCTCCACTCAGGATCCTGCAGCATAAATTATACTGTGTCCTTACACAACCTATGCACACAGTTGTATTCTAAGGCACACACTATATGCTTTCAATTTATATTAGCCAGTATTTTTCCATGCTGAACATAAAGAACAGCTGCTCAGTGTGGTTGTGTTCCAGTATATCCTGGCTGTATTGTCTGAAGTGGCTGTGCAGACTGATGACATGAGTGGTACCAGGATTAAATCAGATATGATTGAAACATCACAACTGGGTGATGTTGCTTATTCCACCGATAATAACAAGTTATTGATCAGAACATGCTAAAACCTCATCAGAAATGATTGTGCTGTAACTGTTCTATACAAAGACGTCCGGCTTTGCTCTTTCATTTATCTCCCTCTTCCTCTGAGCCTTGCTGAAGTGTACCATCATCACATGTGTTTCTGAGCTTCCCTACAGCATGTGAAGTTAATTACTAAATAAGTAGCCATCCATGTGTTTTTTTCTCTTCCTCTCCTTTGTTTTATTTAGTGGAGGCCACCCTTTCACTGTAATGACAGCCTCCTAGCACATCCTGTGGTCTTGTGCCACTCACATAAACAGGGAGGGCTTTCTGGCAAGACATGAGTCAGATCTCCCGCTGCATCGAGCTGTATCGCAGTTTGATTAAAGCAGACCTGGTTCAGATTCATCGAGGAGGTGCGTTCACAGACACTGCGCTCATTATCAAAGCGTTTACAATTAATAGTGCACCATTAACAGTGAAATTTAACAACTTCAGTGATAATATGTCCACCCAGAGAGGTATTTGCTGCATGCCAGAAATTTCCAGTAAAACTGACGTGCTGCTATGTAATGCAGATTGTGTAGACACAGACAGACAGCGAGCAGCAATTTATTCCCCCGTCCTGGTGAGATTACACAGACTTCTTGAGCTGTTCGTCTTTGTGACATTTGTGACCTCCGTTTTTTTCTTCAGTCTTCTGCCTCTAAAAGGCATCGTGAAGGCAGGTTTAGCAGGATTTATCCCTGAAGCGGACATCATTCAGTTTTTTTAAGTATCAATGCAATGAATTTTATGCATAATCACAGTCTGGATTTAAACTACCAGACGAGTCACGTTTCATACGAACATGCACTTTCTCACAGCAAAATTTAAACATCACTGACAAAACATAAAAACTGCCACACCACATTTTATCTGTACAGTATATTTACACTCATGCAGTTGAACACAGAGATGGATGAACATTCTTGATATTTTTAGGTAAAAGCTGATTTTAAAATGAAGACCATTGAGATAAAAAAAAATAGATCAGCATGTTGCCGACTTACACTGGTCACTCTGATGACTCTCAATCAGAGTCATTGGAAGGTTCAGGTTATTCTTCAGCTTGTCAGATTGTAACAAACCTTTCTGATATTGGCCATTGGGCCGCAATCTACAGTTTTCTTCCACCAATCATGTCCACTCCAAGCAGCAGCAGATTGGCCAAATGTGTGAGGTCATAAGATATGCAGGATCCTTCTTTCTCAAGTTTTACTTTTATGCTCAACACAATTACACATTTTGATGCGGATGATAAGTTGCAGGAAGGTGTTGTATTCTATTTTAGTGTCCACAAAGCCTAGAGTCTCAGACTTTCTTCTATTTGTCTTTTTGTTTGCCAGTCTTCACTGTGATTGGCACAGCTGTTGCAGAGCCATGTGACAAGTAATATGACTGGCTGAGAAGATAATAAGTCATCATCGTACCTTCTGGTTTTGCTCATAGCGCCACAGCACCTAATTGAACCAAAATAACAGGTGCAAACGTAGTCCAAGACCGTTTCACATAATGGTTATGCTTGTGCCTTTAAAATAGGGCCCCTGGCTTTAAAGTGACAGATGTTCCAGGTGGTGGCTGAGAGGTTTTGTGCACTAAAGCAATGCTAAACTAATACCAGATCAAATGCTTGCTATTTGTAAAGTAAAGGAAATATAGTGGGATGACAATATATCATATATTATATATCTCAATTCAGTATCTGAGAATTTATTTTCATGTTGGATGATTCTGCATCTTTAAATTAAATGTCAATTTTCAGTCAATTCAGGATGTGGGGGTCTGACTTTGGTGCAAAAGACCACAGTCAGCCACTAAACCAGCAACTGATCTTCCTTGCTTGCTCCTGGTGGGACTTGTTGTGTCTCTGTTAACAGTTTTATAAAATAGATAGTCTAGACTTGCTCTATGGAAAGTTCAGAAAGTATGGAAAGTTTAAGCCATTGAATCATAATCATATCATAAACCTTCCACAACCTTATACCATAGTGCATGTACCATGTTCAGATATTGTTGAAAGAGAGAATTTTAAAAAAACATGTTGGCATTGGACATAAAAATACAACACAGAAGAAAGGAAGCCATCAAACACTCGCTGAGCCGCCATCATTCACAGCTCCCCCGATGATGATATACACGCTCAGCTTGGTTCCATCAGTTTTGGCAAACCTTGCAGCAGGGAGCGTGGTGTCTACTTAATTTTAAAGTACAGTCCTGAGAAGTCATGGAAACAGGCAGGAATTGACCCAGACATCCAGAACCATACCCGCAAACAGGGGTCACCATCTTCCACAGTGGAAAGCGCTCTGAGGCATTCATCTTGATCATTTTGTGGGACGATTGCATGCAAGCATTGCCTCTTTTCCTGGAAGACTTGGATATTCTTTATTCTGGCATTGAAATAATCCTGATCTTCCCTCTTAGACAGTGAGACTTTCCCTTTGTGTTTCTCTCTCTGGGCCAATGTCAGACTCTAATTTTTGTCAGCAAACTTGTAGCACAAATGTCACATTGTATTTTCAGAATGCAGTTACTGACTGATAGTTGATTGTTGGTATTTTTCCATTTTCTACGGTGAGATGCATTTAAACTGTTTTCATAATCTGGAATTCAGCAGTAAATCAACAGGATTTTGAACTTATTTTGGGTACAGGCTCTAAAGCTATGAATGAATCTCATCTTAAAACACAAGACTGAACAAAAGCATTGATTTTCTTTCTTGTATTCAAGTCACAGCTCTGCAGCCTCAGCAGCAGCAGCAGCAGCAGCCGCAAAAGCAACAGCAGTGTCCAGACAGTGTCTGACAAATGCATGATGGGTATTGGTGTGGAGGGGGGGTAGAAAAATGGACTGGCAGAGTAATGAATGGCAGGCGGCCTGGTTGTCAGCTCACAGGGGCTGTCCTTCATGGGGGACTGGTAATGAAGATGACAAAGAGAGGAAAGGAGGAGGAAAGAAGGAGGAAAGAAGGAAAGACGGAGAGGACAGAAAGAGGGCGGGGTTACTTCAGGTACTCCAAGAAGAGGTGGTTTGCAAAGGAAGTGGGTCAGATACAGAACTGGACTGTGTTTGATGGCTTTTATCTTTTGGTTTGGTTTGATTCTGCAGCTAAGTACACCTGAGGTCCATCTAACACAACCTCCCTAATTCAACATGTATTGGAAGTTTACTCAAACAAAATGCAAAATATGAAATATGATATGAAAACTTTGGCTTTAAAGGTCCTGTGTGTAACATTTATTCATTGAATAATATATATAATATATAACTAACTAAGAATTGTTAAGTTTTGGCTACCTTGGAATGTCTTCCATGTTGAACCTCGATTTTTCTACAGTAGCCTTGAAAAGAAAAGTGAGGTGTGCCACTAAAGCTTACACAATTCATTTCATTTTTATTTATATTGTGCCAAATCACAACAAAAGTTCTCTCATGATACTTTCCATATAGAGCAGGTCTATGCCATACTCTTTTTTTTATATTTTTAGAGACCCAACAATTTCTACCATGACCAAGCAGAACCTAGCTCAATGGTGAGCATCTGCCACAACCTCACCACACTGGTCCTTTCATATTTTGGAAAGATAACCCACTACAGTCAGCTAGAGCTGTTCACCTGCTATTAACACACAGAGCCTTTAACCGAATAAGCAAAAAAGATGCTTTATGAAGTTTGATTAAACACAGTGTTGGCACACTGACTCTAAATCAGTAACAACATAATGACTGTCTTTACATTTAGAAACTGCTGTTAATGATAATTCAAATACTCAAATATCTGAGGGTCAGAGTCAGTGCTTCTCGACAGACGGGGCGGTGTTGTGTGAAAAGAACAACTGCAGCGAGGAAAGATTGAACAAACTGTGGTGAACAGAGGGAGAAGAGTTGAGAACAATGTTAAAAGAGGAATATGAAGAGTCCAGGAGTGGCTGCATGAAGAAAGGAAACAGATGCATGTATTTCAAAGTCATGCTCAATAACTCACACTCACACACATAAATAAACTTGATAGAGCTTTATATAATGTGCATGTTATATTATGACAAACATTTCTTGGTTGCATGGGTGTGTTTAGTTTATTCAGCCTGACCTCCCATTGGTTAGACTCAGATTAAACCGCAGTGTTGTTGTGTTGTCTAGTGAAAGCTTACAATATGTTGGCTACTGCTGAATGTAAATTTGAAATAAATAGTTAAGTTTTCGCTGACCTCCAGTGGTTGAAGTGTATGTAGGCGTGGTCAGTACAGAATGACATCACAGATGGGCGTGGTCAGAAATGAAACAGCTTTGCTTTTGAGTTAATAAACTAAAGACCACAATAATTTTCATGTAAACTATGAGCCAAAATGCATTCACCATACACAGTGTAAGTGAAACAGTATTGTATGCGTTGATTTGATTTAACAAATTATTTTGTCATGACAGTTGATGATCAGACATCATTGTCTGGAAAATACAGCCCATGCTGGTCAGACCTGTGGGGGTGGTTTGAGTCCAGCTGCTGCAGGAAAGGCAGAGCAGGCTTATCTCAGGTCAGCGGCAGGGCCAAACTGTGACCTGCAGAGACAACACCACAGCGTCCATTTCATACTGTAGCCTTGCACTATGTTCGGCTCCATTCAGGATCACAGTCAATTTCACTGCCGCTCAGACTATTTCAAGCTGGAATTGCTTCCAAAGTTAATTTAAAATCCTTCTCTCTGATTGGACAGTGGGGGAAATTCTGCCTGGAATTTGATTGGTGAACGTGCAGCTGTGCGCCTGGAAAGCTGCTCTGCTCACAGGCAGATTTGTCCACAGGCCTCTAGGTTTTGCTGGCCAATCAGAGTTTAAGAAATGCAACGAAAGCATGAAAAACATCTGTTGCTGTGTGCAATTAGTTTGCAATTCAGATACTACAGATGCTAATACTGGAATGTAATGGGCTGAGCACCATAAAAGAAGTCTGAGCTTCTGTTTTCTGACTGCAAAAGGCTCCGGCTCTGCAGGCTAAAAATACAAACATAGCATTCAATTAATTTAAGCAATTTGCTATTTTATAGTGCATGTCATAATGTAATTCAAAATCAAACATTAGATGTTAGTGTCATCCTCTTCTATGCAAAACACTGTCATCTATATCATGTTTGAATCATCTCTGTCTTTTGTAAAATAATTTGTTTTTCATAATTCCACCTGCCTTGTGTAACGTGAATGGTGAAAATAAAATCAATATCAGTCTCTCCCTTCAAATCAAGTTCAACGTGCTTCACTCTCTAAAATGTCTCACGTGTTAGTCTGTGCTGCCCACTTCCTTTTCTTTTGCTGATCTCAGACTTAGACGCACCTGATTTAGGTTTTGATTTAGAGATTGCGTGCATGCTGCATTCAATGTAAAACTCAACAGTTGGGCAATAAAACCATATGAGATAATTAATAATTGTATAAAATGCAGATAATAAAGTTTAATTTGTCCATTGTATCCTAATCTGGTTATAACCTGAATTACCTGTTACCTGATGTTACATCAGGAATAATACTAATAAGCTTTGACTTTTAAAAAAGTTAATTTTCTTTTAGCTGACTGTCTTTGACATGCTGCATTCAATGAGCAGACAAACACCTCTGTTATATATGCAGATATATGTTAGATATGTTATCCTGTCCAATTACTACATTTTAATCCACACCTGTCAATTCAGCTCAATTCAGTTTTATTTATATAGCATAAAATCACAGCAAAGGCTGTCTCAGGGTATTTTACACAGAGAGCAGGTTTAGACTGTACTCAGAAGAATCGTGTTGGCCATGATATAAAATAGAGTGGTTTGTTCTTTAGCAAAGTTTCTTTGAGTAAAAATCACGAAATCCCTCTGAATACGTGCTTAAGATATAAAAAGTGAAAATTGTAATACTTAGAAATGATCTACTGTATCTAGCCTTAGGTTGAAGCTGTTAATCATATTTTCCTTTGAGACTTCAATGTCACTACAAAATGAAATAAGTGGACTCCTGTTTTCCACACAGTAACAGCAAATCATAGTTCAATGCTGCTGTCAGTGTTATGATTATTTTTATTTCCCACTTTCCTTTTTTATACTCTTCTTTTCTGTTGAGGACATTGTGGAAAATGTCAAATTTAAAATTGAACTATCGAGTTTGAGTTCTGAAAGCCTTGATCCCTTTTTCAAGTGCTGGACCGACAGCGAGCTCTGCATAGAACTCCCCATGCAGTGTTGCATAAATTGTAAATTTTTCACCTCCCCACAGACTTTGAGCATAATAATGCAAAACATTGTAATTTACAAACATATTTGTCATATTTTTACATGCTCTAAAAAGACTGTGTGATGACCCTATGAAAACTGCTGAAGGTTTTTAATTTCAGTAAATGGACTGCTGCCTTTGACGCTTAAAACAATCCTCAGTCATTATCTCATTAGGAGCACAGAGTCATGTTTTACAATATGATCACGTCTCTATGTACAAAAATGTCATTGACCCTACTTGTGCCCCATTCATTTCATTTCACATTGTATTATAACAATTAGTACTTATTGTTCTTATCATGCACTTAGGAGCACTGCTTCAAAAAGTGTTATCTGAGCTTCTTTCCGGCTCTCCACTCTGCACAGCAGGCTTTGATTTTGCTCCTTTGCTTTCACTAAGCTTATCTGCAACTGGCACAAAGTGAGCTATTGCTACAACGCCGTCCAATCAGCTGCAAACACTCACTCCCCACTTCCTGGTCTTTATCGACCCGTGACATCTGATTTGACTGAGAAGAGCAAAAATGCCCCCTTTCCTCTCGTCCACACTTTGTTGTCCTTTTCTGAAATGGCTGATATGTTTTACTATCTTATTCTGTGTTTATTTTGTATTTGCCTCATATTTCCCGAGTGGCAGAGCAAATAAGATAAAGCCTGAATGATTCCCCCTGCAGGGATGAGGTCATTAGGGCAGAAAAAAAAAGCAATGTACTTCAGAAAATAAAGAACATGTAAGTAAGTGAAATTAGTTAATTGGAACTATAAAAATATCTGAGAAATAGGGCCAACGTCATTATGAAGATGTGTCTCTCAGACAGACAGGACAGACAGTAGACAGCAGAGGTAATGGCACTCGGCTTTCAGCGGCAGCACCAGCTGTGCCTGATCCAAATGGGCACTGACAGCGATTCAGGCCAACCAGGGTCAGATGAGGACACAAACACAGAGGGGTGGGGGTGGAGGGGGGATGGAGAGGTTGGGTGGTGGCGGGGCGGGCAGAGAGAGATGGAGAGAGGAGGAAGAAAGGCGAGGAAGGCAAAAAGGGATTGTGAGGAGGTGGAGGGGTGGGGGGCGTTTCATACGATGAAGGAAACAAAAGGACAGCAAGAGAGGCAAACAAAAGGCTGGGCGGCAGGGTTAGACCGATGAATCTGTTTGTTGATATATGAGGCCAAGAACGACTTTGAGATACAGATGTCATGAAATCATCGTCATCCGCTTGCAGTACCATTGATTTGGTGCAGATTGTTTGCGTGACAATAAATCTGACTATAAAAGAAAATGTTTCGTATTCTGTGTTTCGGTGAAAAGTTCACATTACCTGGATGTTGGTAACAGTCATAGTCGTATTTTGTGTTCTACGAAACCTCTGTGAGATTTTGCATTTGAGAAATGTGACAATGTCCACAGATCATAATTTGCATCTAATGCCAGTGTTCAGTGCTGATTCGGATGGTAGTGAACTTTATTTAGTAATCTGAAGAACAGGGGTGTGGAGGAGGACAGACCTTAACCAAATGTTTTAGTTGCCTAACTCTGGCCATACTTTAAATACAGTATGTTTGTTATTAATGAATTTTGTGGAGTGACAATGTTTTTTTTTGTTGTTGTTTTTTTAATTCTCACTTTCCACAATAACTGACTGTGCATAGCAGCTACCATACAGTCATACAGGTATGATCATTAGATAAAATAAGATGGTTATAATCACTACAGGTCTTGCAGGTCTCACAAACTCACACATTTAAGATGACCTTGCTAGACGCTACATCCACCTTGCACTGGCACTAAATTATTGGAAATGTTGTAGATAGTACGGAGTATCAGAGTTATTCCTACAAGGCTGCTAGTTCCACCTGGGTAACAATAGATCTGAAGATAAAACAGAGCATGTGTATGGCTTCCAAAGAATTGAATATATACTATAATATATTGTCCATGTGGGTGGAAGGGAGGTACAGGTTTCCTCGCAATCACATCTCAATAAAATAAAACTCATTCCTTATTAGTTGTGTCTTGCAATGAATCTTGATCTCCCAGGAGGACAGACTCATTCCAGTTTCTATCTGTCCTTCCCATCATGTCTGCCTGTAGCTCAGAATTCAATCCTCTTAGCTTTGTCTTTTCCCAGCACAACAGAAAGATTCCCAAGACCGGAGCCAAACCAGATCACAGATAAACGTTAAAACCCTTATGAGGAAAACGCTGTCAGAGGGGAGACTACCAGTCCAAGCCAACAGATGCTGATTAGTGGCCTTGCAGAGGGGTCTTTTCTTTTTTAGGAGTTGATTGCCAAAAAATAAATTAGTGACCATGCAATAAATTAGTGACCGTGCAGTACAAGAATGTTAAGGAGCTTGGCATCCCAGGGAAGATTAGGAAAACAATTGATAAGTTCATTCTGTGGTGCTCCTCGGCTCTTATGACTTACTTCTGTGATCCTCCTTTAGATATTTCAGTGGTGGTGGTGAAATCCTGACAGTACTTGTACATTGGTCTGATGGATTTTTGTTTTGTTGTAAAATGACAAATAAAAGAGTTTAATGCACTTCTTTGCTTTTTACAGATTAAAGCCATTAAGACCATTCATATTCTACCAACAAAAAAAAAAAACGTTTCAAGTACAGTAGCTGTGAAGTAATGTCATAATGTCTACACTTTTTCAAATTCTGTTCTGAGTTGGATTGGGAGGAATGAGAAAAATCGTCAACCAACATTGTTTGACCATTTTCAACCAAGATGCAGAAATACAGTATATCGCTTTATTCTTTTTTTCTGAACTCCAGTATCAGGGCTTAGGTTTTGTGCACTTGATAAATGGGATCTGGGACTGTACTGTTGATCTTCGTGGGGGTCCATGACATGAAAGTATTTGAGACTCTCAAATCTAAAACTTCAAAAAAAAAAAAAAAAAAAAACAACTGTGCAGAATGTAGCTCTGCTCTCCAATGTTAGAGGGATGACCGGTATTGGTCGGTTGCGGTGCCGCCATTTTAGATCAAATGGACTCTGGGGAAGATTAGGAGATACTTTTGTCAGACAGGCTGTGGCTGAATAGAGAGAAAGAAAGGGGAAATTTAGAGAGTTTGAGAGAGAAAGAGGCAGAGCAAATGAAACTGGACGATGAAGAGCCATGGGGAGACTAAGTGAAAGAAAAGGGGCTGAAGAGGGAGGGAGAGGTAAGCGATAGAGAGAAGGCCAAATGTGTCTGGGAAAGTTTTGGAGCTGAGGTGCATTGTGGGAGAGCAGACAGTGTGTCTGGGGGGTCTGAGGTGTGGATTAATGCCAGCGATTGGAGGAGGGCTGCCGCAGTTGTGCGTGAGCAGAATATCAGACGGAGGGAGAAGAGAGAGAAGAGAGGAGAGAAGATGGAAAGGGTACACACACTGAATTTTGGAAAGGGGTGATATTCTACGCCTGAAGACACTAAAGACAAGCCGCTCACGCTGCATGAAAGGAAGTGCCAGTAAACTTCAACAAAAATGTAAAACAGCACACTTATGGAGGCTTCATTTGCATGAAGTTTAGTTTATAAGTAGCTGTTTAAATTAAAAGTTGAACGAGGATTAATCCTGAAGTCTTAAAGAGCAGGGACAAGGAGGATGGCTCTATAATGTTTCTGCTCATTTAAAGTAAGATGCAGTCAGCCTGCAGAGATCTGCTACAGTCAAAGCAAACAGTCATGGTTAACCTTTCTGAGACAGGAAAACTCTGTCTGAAAGTCTGGGCTCATCATGTGCATTTGAGGCAGAACCCATAATCCATGATCTATGAAATGGCACCATGCAACTTTCATTTCTGTGTGAGAAGCAATTTGAAGGGATTACAAGAACTGCAGCAAACACTTCTCATGAAGCCCGACTCGGGCTAAAGGCTTGACACAGTCAGATTTCATTACAGCGAGATTATTGTGGATCTACTTTGAATTTATTTGTTTTCTAGGCCCTTGGAGGAAATGTTATGCTAGTTATCTGTGTGTTAAAGGTTGGACTGGAGTCAGTGTGTGAAGGCCGATGAAGGATGGAACAGAGGTTAAATAGAGTTTTTGTCTTTTGTGCCTCGTTCAGAGCCCAGGACAAGTCAGTCACATGTCTCCATACACGTGTAGCTGCATGGTTTTACCCACATATAAAGAATTTCCATGGAAACAACAGAGAAGTTTGTGTGTTCATATGCAGAACATAGCATGTTATAGGTGATCATAACCATATTTTATTTATGATGCCTAGATGATGGGGGAGCGGTCACCTATTCCATTGATTTCAGTTCCTTTTCTTAGCTGTGCATAAAAGCAAAGAGTAAAGCTCTTGGAGATTCAGTCGCAGGTTGTGCCTTTCATGACGAAGTCTACTGCAGTGACTTGACTTCATAAAAACTTCAAAACTGCCATATAGTTTGCGGAATGCCGTGAGGATATGTGGAGATATTCTAGATTCCACAAGTGCCGTGATTGACCACCAAACTGGAAGTCACACTGAATTAAAACACGAGACAGTTCAGTTTAAAGATAAACTCATACAAAACAATCAGATGCTTTGGTAAAGGTTTGGTGTTTGGTTTAAGTTCAAATTTTCTTTGGTCTCTTCCCGTAACTGAAATGGGATCCATAATTACCCAGATGAGTAGATTTTATTTTTGGGCGATCTATTTCTTACACTTTGAATACCCAGAATTCCTGTAATGTGATGTCAGCATGCAGCGTTCCCCTGTCTACCTAAGCAGCCAGTCTGTGACGCCTCGTACCGAGGAATACCAGAGAGATGAGGGAGGGAAAACAGATAATTTTAGTGAGTCCAGCTCGCTCGCTGTAAAGGAGCTCGTATTATACTTTCAAGTTTCTCTCTCTACCTTCCACCTGAATTTAATCTGGGCAAACAGGGTAAACTTGCAGTGGTGTATATATATATATATATATATATATATATATATATATATATATATATATATATATATATATATATTGAATTCAATTGAAGCTGTCTTTCCGTCTCTCTGTGCTGTATTGATTCACTTGGCACCCACTTATGTCCTATAATGGAACAGAGCACATGTGCTGTCACTAGCATTTGGAGAACTGCACAACCCTACCTATTAATTCCGAGGCTAAAAAAACACGAAAAACAAGTCCAGCATTTCAGGTTTGCCGAATGTCGGCCGCTCTCACGCTCCTATTACTGAAGCTGGACTTTATCAAAAGATATCAGTGACAGAGGACATTTTTTTCACAGTATTATGATACAGTCAAATCTGGAGCTGCTCCCGAGCTGTGAAAGGCAGGCATATGGAGAAATGGTCTGTATCTGTGCCTCGGTAAACCAGAGCCAAGTCCCGAAATGACTCCTTCTTTTCTATTCGCAGCTGAGGCTAACTAAAGATTGGTATTTGTTTTTGGTGCATGGAAGCTTTCCAAGAAATGTGTGTGTGTGTGTATTTCTGTGTATGCACTTTTGTTCGTGCATCCATGAGTGTGTACGTGCAAGCCAGTCAGTCTGCTTCTGGCTGTGTGGGACGCTCTGGGAGACGAGGATACAAAGTGTGTGTGTGTGCGTGTGTGTGTGTGTCCAAGTGTTTATGTGTCGGAGTAGTGGGGCGTTTTGGGAAGAGAAGGAACTGAGTGAGTAGTAGGTACACACCTCTACTGGACTGTCCCTCTTGTGTTTTGGGATGGGGGGGGCGGGTGAGGAAGAAGAAGAGGAAGAAGAAGAAGAAGAAGAGGAAGAAGGAGTGTGCAGGGAGGAGGAGGGGAAAAAAAGGGAGAGGAGAAGGGGAGAGGTTCAGGGGTGACAGGAGGATGGCTTCATGGCTGCATTTTCACTGCGCTGAATTTCCACACTCCCCTTTTCTCTTTTCTGTTTTGCCTTATTCAGCTGAGCGAGTGAGGGACTCAAACAGACAAGGAGAGTTTGCAGTTTGAAGACTGAGAAAGAGAAAGAGAGAAAAATCAAGCCAATTTTCTCCGATTTTTTTTTCTTTTTAAGGCTGGGATTTTGGCTGTCTTACAAACAGATGTTGCTTGTCATTTGCTCGTAGTGCAGGGAAGCAGCTTGTAGGTTTTTACAGGCTCAAAGATTAACTCTTGCTTATTTACTTATTATTATTATTATTATTACTAGCGCGGTAAAACGAAATTGTAAAAACACCCAAAAAAAAAAAGAAAAAGACCCGTCTGTTTTTCTGTTATCGTTTACTTCTTCCCCTCCTTCCTTCTCTTTCCCCACCAGTTTCTCTCCCTCTTCCATTTGCTTTTTTTTCTTTTGTCTCACTCTTTCCCACCCTCTCCCCGAGCTCCTTTTCGGGTTGGTTTTGTTACTGTACTTGCATGTTTGAGCTGTTTTTTTGTTTTGTTTTTTTTTTTTTTTTTGATGGGCCACAGTGGACATGACTGCCTATACCTTCTGCCAAGCACCGTAGGCCCTGCAGAGTAGAGAAAAGAAACATTTGGAAACTAAACAAAAAGGCGAATCGGTAAGTCATCATGCTACCAATGTGCTCCGAGCTTTTTCCAGTTCTTTCTTTGCTTTGTGACTCTTGACATATTAACAGCTGTTTTTGTCCCATGCTGCAGTGTTTCTGTCATGTTTACTGTACATTAGCTGTGCTGAAAAGGGCCTAAACTGAACGCTACCTGTTGGCTAGCCAGGGCTATCTGTTTACTCTGCGTGATATTATGAAGTGCTAACGACATGCCACTTCCTCACCTCTCACTTCTTCACCTCTGTTGAACTTGCCCCCCGCCCCACACACACACACCCCTCCCTTTTTACATACACACACACACGCACACACTCACACTCACACACCACCTCTGTTGCTGGGTAGATTTGGGGTGAGCAGGGCGGGTAGCCGCCGCTGGGTTTGCCCGCTGGTGCTGTTCAGTCCCGAACAATGCAGGTGGTGGCCTTTAGCTTGGTCGTGCATTCAGTCGTCCTCACACAAACACACACACACACACGCACACAAACATACACACATGCTGGTGCAGCAGCGGTGGCGGTGGCGGCATTGGGCGGCAGGGTGCTTTGGACCCCGCTGACCTCTTTGTTCGGCCAATCTCAAGGTGTCTTTCAGCTCGCTGGCAAAGACCCACTGACATACTTTAAGCAACTTGGCAACAGCTTCAAAGTCAGACATCTCATTTAAATTCAGGCGAGGGAAAAGAAGGAGAAAGAGGACTTCAGATGGAGCCTGAAAGTTTGAAATTGGACTCTCGTTTTCATCTTTTTCTCTCTTTCACTTTTATAAGTTTTATTTTGTTACTTGCGCTGCAGAGAAACAACTCGGTGCACATGATGAGAGGAATGTGCTCCACGTTTGAAATGTGGCTCTTACCTTCAGTGAAAAGTTTGTCATGTCAAGTGAGTGACGAGAGAGAATAGTTTTAATATCATCAGATTAGTAAAATGACTTCATGTCGTGCTAAGTGATGTGCTTTGTCTTTCAGTTTCATCATTTTTTCTTGCTGTTATTTGTGGGATAGTTAAAACTTATTTTACTCATTATTTTAATTCATAGAGAATTTAGAAATGTAGAATTCCCATTATAATATTACTGATTCTTCTGTTTCTTTCATTAAAACACAAACTTTTATCAAACATGAACTGCCCATGACAGAATCACAAATCAAAGTCACGTCAGGTCACTTCATTGTTTCACATATTTACACAAAGCCCTTAAATATCCACAGGTATTAACGAAGCCAAGCTCCTACACAGTGTTTTATGAGAGCAATTTTTCCTGCAATTTATTTTCAACATTTTATTATTACTTACGTCTCGTTTGACATCAGCCACACACCTCTTAAAATGCCACTTGAATTTTTTCTACCTATCACTCACCGGAATGACTCTCTTGCAGCAAGGACACAGAGTGATACACAAGTGTTGGCACTGTAAGAACCTGTAAGCAAATAAAGAAAGGACAACATGAAGTTCAGTGTGTGTGTGTGTGTGTGTGTGTGCCCGCTTAAAAACGATGCCGTTGCAGTGCATTGTGGGATCGCCGTGAGCTGAGTTTGGGGAGTTTATAGAGCCCAGTGGAAACTGTGAGTGAAGATTGGAGTGTTGAATGAAGCGTGGCCACACAGACATTTTATTTTGTGAATAACATTTTCTGATTACAGGAAATAGAATCACTTTTTTTTTTTTTTTTTTTTTTGGTAAAAATTTTACTTGGATGTCAACATTTGACTTTGTGTCAGAACTTGCTTCATTCTGGGCCACATCATCCTGAAATAGATTGTGATTTTTTTAAATCCAAGGTAGAAAAGGAGACTCCATCATTTTTGTTGAATATTAGGCTAATTATTTGCATCTAATTTTCAGCAACAAGTGGTGTTAGCGCTTGTGTGTGAAGTTTGAAATCCAGAATCTAACACGCTGCAATTAGAGAAGATTCATGAAAAGCAGCTGCTGATTAAAGAGACTTCGCTCTTCTGTCTCGTCACGCTGATGGATGTGTGAAGTTATCTGCTCACGGCCCCGAACCCGTAGATCCGAACTTGTGTTAACTGACACCACAAGCTTGCATCTACAGGTCTGCGTCTGTGCAGCTCCAACGACCTGAGCAGCATCAGCAAAACACAGCGGGGGCTTGCTCGCCGGCTCTCACAAACTTTATTAACCATTTCCCCGTCACAGACGCCAGCAGCACTGCTTCACTGTGATCAAGAACATAGCCGTGGCCTAGAAAGCTTCCTTCAGACTGTGTCTGAGGTTTTTAGAGCTTAGTCTTTAGACATTTAAAACCTGAATCCTCTGGAACACCTTTGTCAACCTTTTGAAACAAACCTAATGTTTGTAAAATATCTCTTAATTGTAATCTTCTAACCAACCTCCAAAAGTTTGGAAAAGTTGGGTTTGGATGTTCTTTTGGATGTTTGTCTTCTCCAGAAGCGACTGGACTTTGAGGGGTTAAGAGAAGGCCAATGGAGAGTCAATTAAAAAGGAAAATATAATTAGAGCCACCATTTCCTTTGTGTGTTTTTGAGATGTTAGTGTGTAGAAAACTCACCAGGAGACAGCTACTTCAGTCAGCAGTCAATTAGCTGCAGTCTGGCCTTTCTAGTGTTAATGAAGTAGACATCGGCCCAATTAGAGAATGCACACGAATGACAGTTTGTAATGCTTGTTTTCTCACAAACAGCCATTATCCCCACATGTTAGCTGTTTAAAATGAGCAACTGTACGGCCTCTCTTTATGGGAGAAAATCTGATCAGCGTTTGGGGGGAGGCTGGGGTCCGTTTGTGTGCTTCGGGGTCAGTGACGTAAAGAGTTTGCAGAAGCTTTTGGAGTCAGACATGTTTATCTGCTTTGTGTATAGAGACTGTATCTAAGATACACAGTTGCGCTGCTCAGGCAGCTCTGAGATGTTATAATCACTTTGAGATGGGATAAAAGTCTTGTGAACAAAGAGTATCGAGTTAACATGTAAAATTCTGAAGTAAATACTTTTTTTTGTTTTGGACCATGAGCAGCTTTCTTTTCTGGTCCAAGTGTTTGCACCCTCCCTCAGTTTTTTATTCCCCCTCTGAGCCATGAAGCCCTGGTGTCCAGGTCTGCTTGCTCCCAGGTTGAGGTAGTAGGTTGTATAGTTGAGAATTACACCCCGGGAGATAACTGTACAACCTCCTAGCTTTCCCTGAGGTACGCATGGCGCTCTGCACAGCTGGATCAATACAATCCAATGTTACTGTACCAGTCACACCAAAAAAAAAAAAAAAAAAGAAAGAAAAAGCATCAAGCAGCCTGCTGAAGCGAGATACTGTACACTCCACATGGTCAATAACAATCCAGGCTGTTTGCTGATGGAGCAGGAGGGGAGAAAAAGCTCTCTGGTTTCCACTTGTGGCTCTGTGACGCCAATGTGTTAGTTCATGACATGTGTGTGCTTGTGTCGCTTCATCTCTCTGGTATTTGAAGACTGATACTGAAGCTGATATTTATGTTTACAAGTATTGTTATAGGGGAGCTTTTCTTTTCTGGTGACAAAATATTTTTTGAAAGATTTCGAGTCCAAGTTTAAATAGCTGTTGTCATTTTTATGTTAGCGTTTCAGTGATGACTATTTTGTCAGTCTAATTTGGTGATTGTCTCGATTAATCAATAGAATATCACCCTTACCTTCGAATAACTTCTCTTGTCTGACCAACAGCCAAAATCCAAAAATATATTTGGTACAATATATTTGGTATCTTATATTTATAGATACATAGTATAAAATCTGCCACTGTAGTAGTGTAAAGTGGACTACTCTAAAAGGCCAAAAATCGACATGTGTCTGTATTTGCGTGTGTTTTCTGACCTGTAAAGGTGTGTGTTTGTGTGTGTGTGTTCTGCTGTGGCTGATTCTCAGTCGGGTGTGTTGGTCTGGTGTGGTGTGTGTTGGTGTGTAGGCAGGTAGAGATCAGAACAGAGATCAGATCAGCATAGCATTGCAGCAGATCGTGTGAGAGCTTTTAACCACCCCTCAGTGTCTGAACATCACTTCTTCTTTTCCTTTTTAAAATCACATTTTATTATTGGCTCATTAATGCTGATGACCGTGTGGAAGGAGAAGAAGAAGGTTGTTTGTGCTCTGACAGATTTGTGGTTGTAACAGATATCAGACACAAAAGAGAGAAAAAAAAAAGAGTTTGAAACTGGAACACGAGGCCTCAGACAGCAGCATCCCGGTCCGCTCACGGGCTGTAAAATCAGTTGTCACCGCAAACAATTATTGTCATAATATTTCCAATCAGCAGACGCAGACTGCGTGGAAACTACTGCTGTCAAAATATGTGACATGTGAAATATTGTGACACTCAGGGAGGAAAAGGAAATCTACTGAAAATGAGCAATTACAGCAATGGATAGATAAATCTTCAGATACAACAGCAGAAATACGTGTTTGTTGCACATCGTGTCGAACTTTTGAATTGCATCAAAGCAGTTGAACTGAAGTCAATCAGCAAATATTGATCGCTCTCTTCCCTCCACGTGTGTCCTCTGATATCAGCTGACGTTCTGTGTATTCTGCTCTCTTGGTTAGAAATATAATTTAATGTTTGCTGTGAATCTTCAGGGTGAAGTGTGTCGGTGACGCTCGGTCGGAGTTACAGTCAATGCAGCAGCAGCTGCATGTGTGTGTGTTTGCCTTCACGTGGTATATACTGAGAACATACTGAGGCCTGCCAGTCGCCTGCCTCCCAGTCTGCCAGGACGTGTCTGTGTGTGTGTGTGTGTGTGTAGCTGAGGTAATAGGTAGAGAATAAAAGACTGCCCCCTGTTGGTTACCTCTGTGAAGTGCCCAGCTGTTGGTGGTTGAGGTTCAGACTTGGCAAATGACGGAAAATATGAAACAAGATTTGATTTTATAGGATATAAAGCTATTGTAAAGTGACATGTACGCCTGTGTGGTGTTTGGATGAGACTGTGTGCCTGCACATGTGAGTGTTTGTGTGTGTGTGTGAGTGTGGCATGATGCATTAATCCGAACCAGAGCAGAAAGTGAGAGCGTCCAGCTTTGTGGGGTTCTGTGCGGTCTGTCTTCTCCTTCGTCTCCCTCCTTCTTCTCTCTTTTCCTCTTTTTGTCTCTCCATCGGACACAAATATTGTTCTTTTTTTACCATCTGTCTCGACTTGGTTTTCTGTACTCTCCTCTCCTCTCCCCCTTTTCATTGTCTTAAAGAAGAAATGTCCGCTGCGTATGTGTTAAAACGTACAGCGATGTTTGTGCGTGTTTTCCTTCACCTTGTTTGCACTTTTAAATCTCATTTTCATCAGATTTTTTTATTTTGAGGTCAACAATTAAAACTGTGAATTTTAGACATGAATCTTTAAGTGTCCACAAAAAAATAAAAATATTAGACCTTTCAATGCTAATAACAACAATTCTTGCAGAATCCAGTCATTACCATCCCTGTGACAGCTTACTAGAACCAACCTTTATTTTCCATCATCTCTGTTGCCATAGCAATGACCCCCATGACCTCTGCTACGCTTGTCCCCTTCATCCCATCAATCAGATGTGACAGCTGTCAATCAATCACCCTGGCCAACAGTGCTGCTGCTTCAGCCATCAAGCGAGTGTGTCCTGCATGTCACCCTGCACTGCTCACACACACACACTCTCTCACACACAGTGTCCACACTGTATGTTTGTTTTCTACCTCTCCGGCTCTGCGGCCCAGTGCTGTGTGCTTATTTGCAGTCCTGCTGCTGTTTTCTCAGATGCGTGGGCTAGCGTGACAGATCTGGGTCTCTCTTGATGTACTACTTGGCTCGCTGGGGCTGATTCCTGGCCATTACCAGCACATAACGAATACTTGAAGAGAGTGAAATGGGATCAGTAAATCAATGGATGAACTGTCATTTACTTGAACGCAGCATTTAGCTGCATGTGGATGGAGTTTTTCACAGAAGATTAACCAAAGTATTTATATTCCACAGCCATGGAAACCACGTTCAGGAGTCTTTCCCCTGTTTGTCCACAGACGTATTTCTGCACCGACCTGTGTGCACATGCATGCCTCAGTATTCGTGTGTGTGTGTGTGTGTGTGTGTGTGTGTGTGTGAGCCTTTGTCTGCCTGCTCTCACCGTCAAAGCATGCTAATATTAGCAAAGACTGGCTCTATCTGGACACAAAGCAGGTGATAAATGAGGATAGCTGCACTGTGTGTGTGTGTGTGTGTGTGTGTGTGTGTGCACATTTGTGTGTCAACAGGGAGATTTTAAAATTGGTAACGTCAGTGTTTTTTTGCAGGGGGAGGAGGCAGTGAAGGGGGGTGAGCATGCTGTAGATCCAGATGCACACTTTTCTCTGGCAACTGCAGCTGTATAGAGATAGAAAAGCAGCACAATGCGCCGTCTGCCAGACAAACAGTCAGTCAAAGAGGATTGGAGATTAGCCGAGGTGCAGACACAGTTGGTCGATCAGTCAGTCAGGGAGGTAGAGAGCAGAAGAAAAGCAAGAGGGCAGTGTGGTCTCTTTTTTTTTCTTTCCCCCACCTTCACAGCCTCTCCAGGCCCCCGTCGCTGATTTCAGCCTGCCGTTGTACGTCTTTGCCTCCTTTATCCCTCCCTCTCTCTCTCTCTCTCACTCTCTTTCTCTCTCTCTCTCTCTCTCTCTCTCTCTCTCTCTCTCTCTCTCTCTCACTCTCTTGCTCTCTCTCTCCATACCAAAGCCTGGGGGAGCTGTGGAGATTAAATGTAGCCTCTATAAGCCAAAGCACATCATGTAGCAATGTTTCTATGGTCCCTCTCTCTCTCTCTCTCTCTCTCTCTCTCTCTCTCTCTCTCTCTCTCCCTTTCTCTCCCTCGCTCTCCCTCTCTCCGTCTCTCTGTCCGTCTCTGTCTTCCTCTGAAGGGACAGTGTGAATGATGTCGGCTCGTGTGAGACGCAGAGTGAGAGAAAAGGAAAAAGAGCAGAAAGAGAGTGCAAAGACTGGAGGAGTGGATTTTTATTTTTGCATGCATGCAGAAGAGAACAGAGGATTTGTTTTATGGGTGGAAAACGGACAACAGCAAGGTGGAAAAAAACAACGAAAGGAGGACTACTTTCTCTCTACCTCCCTCCCTCCCTCCTTCCTCCCTCCCTCCTCACCCCCACCCCTCACCTCTCTCTCTCTCTCTTTCTCTCTCGTCTGATACAGAGGAAAAGTGGGGCCTCTGGCTGTAAGCGATTACAGCTGTGAGGCAAATTAATGGATGATATTTCTCCCCCTTTGTCCTTTTTTTTTAAACAACAAAAAAAAATGTTTTTCCTCCTGACGATCAGCCAGAGGGGGGAAAAGACAGAGCAAAAGATTGAGAGAAAGAGGTGGAGTGCTAATATTGGGGAGAAAGGGGGAGGAGGGGGTGGGGGTTATGGTTTTTTCCTGTCTTCTCATTCCTTTCCAGCTCCGCATGTGACTGAAAGAGAGAGAAAACAATGCGAGGGAAAAAGGGCGAGGAAGGGAGAAAGCGGAGCGAGACAAGAGATCAGCAGGCGCATTGGTTTTGTCCTTTAACTTGGATTTGTGTGTGTGTGTGTGTGAGAGGAAGAGAGAGAGAGAGAGAGAGAGAGAGAGAGAGAGAGTGTGTGTGTGTGTGTGTGTGCGCGCATGCATTTTTCCCCTCACCAACCTGCCTCGGACCTGCAGGTTTGGATAAAAAAAAAAAAGTAAGTAGAGGCTCGGGGTGCGAGGAAAGGCAAATGAGTGTGTCACTGTTTTGTGTATGCAACGCATGTGTGTGTGTGTGTGTGTGTGTGTGTGTGTGCGTGCCCCCCCCCCCCCCCTCCCCCTCCTCACCCCCCCTCCACCCCCCACCCTCTCCCTTCAGTGAGGCAGCATACTGGTATGCTTCACTGGCACAGTGGCCCTGGCTGCAAGCACTGATTCCGTGGCTCGATGCTCTGTGCGCTTTTACTTTACCTCTCTCTCTCTCTTTCTCTCCTTCGCTGTCTCCCGATGTCCCTCGCTCACTCGCTTGCTGCCTTTCTGTCACTATCCCTCGTCGTCTACCTGTCCTATCTAACCTTTAAGTATCACTTCCTTTCAGTGTTTCGTTTGCTGGGAAGAGGGATCGTCGCGCCGACTCTCTCTCTCGTGATTCTGCTCCCCAGACTGCTCACTGTGTGTGTGTGTGTGTGTGTGTGTGTGTGAAAGAGAATGAGAGAGAGTGAACAGATAGAGTGAGAGAGAGTGTGCACATGGTTCATTTCGGCTCGGTCCTACCACCCATCCTCATGCCTCTCTTTCTTGTCTCCGTCCGTCGCTCTCTTCCCATTTATTGCGCCTGACTTCGAGCAGCTCACGGATGGATGGATCTCTTCTTAAAAAAAAAAAAAAAAAACCTTCTTCTTCTTCTTCTGAAAATAACTGGAATCTTGTTGGCATGCTGTAAGTTTTAATCTGAGCTTTCTCTTTCTCTCTCTGTCTCTTTTTTCTTCCCCTCCTAAGCAGGAAGCGAGCTAGAAGAACAACGAGAAAAGGGGGCATCCTGAATCCGAAGGGGAGGGTGAGTCGATACCAACGAATACTCTTCCTCTCCACTTCCCTCTCAGCTCCCCATCTGTTTCCTAAGCTTTAGACCACCATGGTGGCATGAAGGAGCCGCAGACCTTTGTTATCTGGCTCGTCTCTCCTCTATGCAGCCTCTCCGGAGGATTCAGAGACCTCACTTGGATGGGAATTTTCGCTAGTAATGATTGAGCATGCAACTGAATGATTTTATTAACAGTGACAGTCGGACCAGCATGCAAGTCATCATGTCAGAGGGATTGTTTGCCGCTGTGCGGTCCTAGCCTCGTATTTAAACGCTGTGATCGATTCATTCACAGAGTTTTCGTCTCGCATGTCTGCGTGCAGTGATCAGCAGCCATCGGCTGATTTTGATTTTCCCTCAGGCGGCAGGAGATCTCCAGGTTTACTGTACGGCAGCGGGCTCTGTACCTGATGGCAGGAGGCATTTTTCAAAGTGCTGTATTGTTCAGCTGAGGTGGGGGAGGGGGAAAGGGAGAAAGAGGGTGAGTTGGGCAGGGAGGGTGGGGAGTTGGGGGGGGCGGCTGGCCAATGTTGTGTCTGGCTGAGGCTTGCACTTGTTGTATGTTCACAAATACATATGGGGGCAGTGGAGTTTGCAATGAGCATGCCCAATTAACGCATGTAATATAGTTATATAATAACTAATATGGAGTGTGTGTTTGGTGCGTCACTGCATGTCTGTAACAGGCAGAGCTCGCTCTCTGTGCGAGGGATGCTCAGATGTGATGAGAGTCCTCACTTGACTCAAAGACCAGCTCAGTACATGGAAGGGTTCTTGCTGAGGAACGTGCATGTTTTCTGTTGACGTCTTGATTGTAGCGACGAGTCCAAACCCTGAATCCTGAGGGGCTGAATGCAGCAGAGTGAGGAGGCAGAGGGGTCTGTGTGTAGATGTATCTCTCTCCGTCCCTGAGACCCTAACTTGTGACGCTTTCATGTCCACGGGTTAGGCTCTCGGGAGCTGAGAGGGATGCACGGCCAACACTATCTCCCGCACGTTCCTGCCTCGAACAATGGCGATCAGAAGGGGGGTGGGGGGTGGAGGGGGGGGGGGGGCGGGCATGGCGCAGTGAGCTAAGGCGTTCACCACGCGCTCACTATGTCACACTTTTCCAGCTTGGCTCGCACCCGTCTGTGTGTTGCTTGTCACCTGGGTTCATCTGTGTTCTGTCTGCTGCTGCACCGTTAAAGATGAAACGTGGATGAAGTCGATTTGGACGGGCTGCTGAAATCCCTCGGGTTTAGGACGACAGGGATGTAGTGGCATGTATGCTGTTTTAAGAGATCATGTGACAAAGTTAAAGCAGGATGAGCTGAGGCATTTAGATGGATGACAGGAAGCTATCATCCTAATGCAACAGAGGCCTGATTGTATTGGTACTGGCCATTGGCAAGAGATCTACACTAATTATTTTCCTTTGATACATGCCTAAATTTAACCAACATCAGTCAGTCAGTAAAGTCAAACTTAGATGTGACTGCTTGTGTGCTCACATATAAAGCACTCATTGTGGTCTCATGCTAACGTAGCATTTTGAAACACACATAAAGACACATGAATGTCTTTTATTCTGCTTTAATGAACAGACTGAACGTTACATGCTCTCAGTGCTGTTTGAAATGACTTGACTGAATATGTGCAGTTTTAGTATCTAAGCTAATTACTTAGCAATCCAGTGACATGATAATCAGCACAGGTAGCAGCTTCAGGTGGAATGCTAATGGTTGTTGAGCCGCTACCTGACTAAAGCTAAAGGCGTTGCTGCTGGTATTGATGAAAAAAAGGCTAAACATCTGGTTAGCATCAGTGGTTTATAGGAGACGTGGCTAATGCTGCTGTGATAGAATTAGCATCTTCATACACCACCAGTGGATACTGTTAAGTAAAGCAGCATATGTCAGTGTGATTGTTCTTTGTTTCTCTAGCAGGCTTCTGTGTGTGTACCTTTATGACATGAGAGCAGCACAGAGTAATGTTGAGAGCGTGACCATGACAGCTCTGTACATTATGTGCTTGACCTCAGTGAACCCTCAGCGATGTTAAAGCTCACTCACTCGTGCTAACATAAATGTGTAGGTGGAGAACACACTGACGGTGCGACTGCCGATGTCCACTGAGAGTAATCTGCAGCGCCTTTTGCTGCTAGACAACACCATCGGCGCCCTCCATGATTCATACGCTCACATGTTGTGATTCCGGTGTTCAGCTGCATCCAGAGTGGCGGCACACTTTGTCCTCGATGGTAACCGCTCCGTGGCTTTGAGAAACAATTCATAGTAGCACAAAAGCACATGGCGGCCTTCAGGCCAAGCGTCCATTTTCGTTTGAGCCATGGGGTTCTTTGCTGTCCTGTCTTCAGGGGTTACCTCAGCATGTCGTCCTCCCTTACACCTTACAGTTTGTTCTCAGGGGAGTCATTGCTCTCCCGGGGGCCATTTGCAGCATATTTTTCAACAGCAGTTCTTTGACAGCATGATTCATCGATATTTGACTTTGGCCCATCACAGCGTAGCTAATGTCTTAGTTTTAATGGGGCGCAGCATGAATATTGATGATGGCTCATCTTCATGGACACTTCCCTTCATTTAAATAGATAGATTTAAATCTCATGCACTTGTGGATCTCAGATTTTAGGTATTGGAAATCGTGCTGGGCGGCAGACATTAGTTGTGCTAATGTCTGCTGCAAAGATGCGGATGAGAAACTTGTTTCAGGTTTGAAGTGTTCCACAGTCTGTCACATTATTACATGGTCAGATTTTCTATACGTTAGGCGGACATGTTTGAATCCAAAGGTTGTTGTCTTCTGTCGGTCATCAGGTCCCTGAAGCTTCATTAATTCTGATCAATAAACACCTCTATGTGACACAACAACACAAACAGCAGTTTGCTTCTACTCTTGACCTTGAAATGTATATTCATGGTTTTCCCTCCTTCAGTGCCATTTGTTCGACTGACAACAGCTGGATATGATGCTGCAGAAAAAGGCTTCATTCTGTGTCTGTGTGGATTACCGGAGATGCTTCCGTTGCGTTAATGAACTATTATGGATTATAACCCGAACCCCCTCTGTGCTGCTAATCTGCTGCTTTAGCAGTTTTCTTATATAACACCTATGTCAGCCTCGTGTCTTTCTTTTTCTGCCATCCCTCTGCCTCCAAATCGTTTTTTATTTGTTCAGCTCAGTGAACAAACACTAACCTGGAGCAGTTAGTGTCTAGCTGGTAAGCTCGAAAAAGGGGCTGCGGGCTCGCTCTCCATTGTTCGACTGCTCCGCACACTGTCTGTACACTGTGTCCCCATGGCTGAGGCAGACATGGAGGATAGACAGACAGACAGACAGACATCGCTGCAATGTTGATTGAATTTCTGTTTTTTTACAAAAGGGACATGGGCCGATCAGTGTCGCCTGCTCCTGACCTGATGGAGATGATGCGGTTTGCATCTGTGAAGCCCGTGAGCCGAATCCTGATGTGAGCTCACATTTCACAAAGGTTTCATGAAAATGTGGGTAAAAATCTCAACTCAGCGGCTTCAGGTGGTCAGGCAGTAAAACCTGTAATGACACCTGCTTCACCGAGTCTCAGAGATTTACTTGTGATTTACTTATGACTTGTAGATTTTGGTTTTAGCCTCTGTGCTCTAAATGCAGCTTTTGTGGCTCAAAATATCTGCTGTTCCTGTATCGGTTGATTCCCAGTACCAGCGGTTGATTGATGTAATCCCTTTTAAGGTGGACTATTGTTAAGGTGGACCGTGGAAGGTGGAGTGGATGATAGATAAATCTGGTGGTTTGGAGTGCAATAGTTCAGGTGTGTGTGTGATGGAAGAGAGTGGGGGGGGGGGTTGCTGCAGGTTACACCCAAAAGCACCACAGAATAATGTTCCCAATAAAACTTTAATTATTGATCAGCGATATGGATTGGCACGTTGGGGAAGGAGGGCTGGAGGTGGCGGCGGCTCTTTTGTGGCAGTTTCTCTCCGTGTTGACTTTCCAGCCGCCGTTCTGCAGTTTTTCTCTGCCACTCCCTTCAACACAGCCTCGGCTCGGCTGCAGGCGGGAGGAGCACACTCATCAATAATCAGAGCTGGTCAGCATGCGTGTGTGTGTTTCCTACAGTATCTGTCAGCATGTCTGTTAGTGTGTGTGTGTGTGTGTGTGTGTGTATGTGTGTGTGTTTGTGTATTTAGCAGTTCTTCCCACTGCAGAGGAGTTCACTACCCCTTCCTTCCTTCCAGTGTGTCAGTGAAACAAGATGGCGTCGCTGCTCCACGTGGGCTCATGCCCACTACCGATGGCACTGGAAAGCCTTGCAGGTCTTTTTTTGGAATGGCACACCTGCCGTGTGTTTATTCATCACGGAGCTGAAACGCTGAGGAGCTCCTCGTGCTGTATCTTGGCTGACTGTACGAGGTTTAGGATTTGGGGCAGATCCATTGTTTTTCTCATTTTTCACTCAGTCTGTGTGTCAGCTGCCAAACTGTATGCTGTTTTGTCTGCAATCTGGGCGTTTTTCTTCATTGGTTGGGTGGACCAGTTCATTTCAACATGATTTGTTTGTGTGTGTGTGTGTGTGTGTGTGTGTGTGTGTGTGTCCTCCCTAACTCAGGCTAAAGCCAGTTTAAAGAAGCTTGCGGATTGTAAGCAGCCACATCACACCAGCAGATTAACCAGACTACACACTAACCTCATTAATCTGAGAGGGACTAATGTCACTAACAAGTGTCGGCAGTCACACACGCACACACACACACAGTGCATTTAAAACTGTGCTCTTTGTTTAATAGGACCTCAGGTAGTGATGACTGGAGGCCGAGGCTGAGCCCGTCTCCTCTTCAGTGTCACTGTTGTCCTGCTCCAGGTCTAACTGGATTTAAAGACGCGGTGGAAATCCCCCGATGAATCAACATTTAACCCTTCACTGCCACGTCAACCAGAAAAGCTGTTTTTTGTTTTTTTGGATTGAACACGTTGGCTGCGGCTAAGGTTTTTTTGGATAGTTTTCTGCCTCAGCAGCCTTGGTTAGCAGACGTGATCAGCTATCGTGCGTCTGCACACAGAGGTTTGATTTGGGGGGGTTCACGCTGCTTTCTTTATTCCTCTGAGCTGTATCTGTATCTGTGATCTGTTTGATGAAGACGGGCTTGTGACGCAGCAGCTGGATCAGATATTAAAACAGCAGAATGTGTCAGGCTTCTTTAACATGCCGAAACACAGACAAACCCACTCTTTGTGGAAATTTATACATAATTTGACTTTTTTTTCTTTTCTTTTCTTATAAGCTGCTACGATTAGCTGATGATTAGTTGATCAGTTTTTTAAGCAAAAATGCCAAACATCTGCTGTTCACAACTTCACCCATATAAGATTTAATGTTTGTCTATGACATAAATGAAAAATTCAGCAAACTGAATAAATTTGAGTTTTGGAATGTAGGTCAGACAAAACAAGACATCCTATTGCATTCTGGGACATTTTAACAATCACTTTTCACTATTGTATAATATTTCATAAAAAATTATTATATAATTGATTATTTCAAAAGTATCAGAGCAGATGCACAGCATCTTTAAGAAGAATACTACAAACATGTACTATTAACTTCTAAATACTTCACTGGTCGATGTTGCTGTCTGAGATTCGTTATCACCATTCACTCATCTGTTGTGTTTTATTCATTAGCTTCTAGCTCATTTATTCTGTATTTTACATGTGACTTCAGTACGTTACACACTGATGATGTTTTGTAATTAAAATCATTTCCAATCATGTTGAATTATTCATTTTGTGTGTTGTCATCCAGTTGTGACATCATGAGTGCTGTGTGCTGTTGGTCAGTGCATGTTGCCACTTGCATTCTTTATTTCTTATCCAGTGTGTCAAATGTAAACTTATGAGACTTTTTTATGAAGTCACATCAGATGAAACTGTTATACATGAAATGAATCTGTGTTAAAGAAGTGTGTAGTGTACAGATCATGTAGAGCAATGTCATTTTTTATGTTATGATTGATAAGAGAACATTCTACAATTTCCTTTTATTTTATATTAGTGGTTAAATACCTTCATGATCATGATTAGATATTATATTTTACAATAGTTTCATGTAATAAACAGTCTAAGCAGTTTTTCCTTGTAATAGATGTTGGATGATGTGAAAGCAGTACAGTAAGCCCTGTGTTCTCTTCAGAGGCCTGCTGTTGAAATAGAGACGTCTTACAGTTGTGTCTAAATAAAGCCTTGATGCTGTCATTTCACGATTGTCAATTCTTTTGGCTGTCATGCTTATTAATAGAAGCTCTGAATGAGTTTTTATAAACAGGCATGTCATCTGGCATGTTTCATGTCTCATCTTTAGAGGTATTTTTGTACCTTTTTAAAGTCTTGAATCGGTTTCAGTGAGATTAATTTTTTGGCGTGATTTTTGTTTCTGTTGAGCTGCCAAAGCAAATTACGACATCCTGTCTGCTGACCACAAAGCTGAGTAAATGGACTGAAATAAAGACATTAATTAAGACGGATGACAAGTTTCACTCAGTCGTCAGTGTGTTGCAGTAATTAGTCCATACAATCTTAAATGGGATGTATGGCTGTATGGATGTTTGTGACACAGTCACAACAATAGATTATTGTGTATATGTTTGTCATGCTAATTAGACCTTCCTAAATACAAATATTTAATGAGAAATGCAAATATTCATTTTCTTCATAACATTCCATGTGTTTTAATTGTGTTTCATGTGCTCACACTCACTTCAACAGATATTGCAAACTTCAGTGACACCACTGTGGTGTGCTGCTAACATACTGTACATACTGTATGTGTTAAAAAGCTTTGTCTTCCTCTCTCTTCCAGCCTGTCAGACCAGGTCAGGACATGTCGAAGAACGGTCTGTGAACATGAGACGGATACGACAGCCACACTGAAGCAAACTTTAACTGCAGATACACACACATACACACACACACAGACACACTTCTGTGGCGTACATTATATTTTGACCCTGACATACATACATACACACACACACACACATACATACATACATACATACATATAGCTGGACTGATATACAAACACGACTTTTTAAGTGATGGCTTTGTTTTTGTTAATGTGCTGAGGTACTACAATGCTTTTCCACATGGTGCCCTTTGTATATAAAATATATAAAAATATTTGATGCTAATAAAATATTTATTCAAAATGTTCTCCCTTTTCATTATTTCAAGAAACGCTCCAAGGTTCTATGCTACCATTTTATAGCACCATAAGTGTGCTAGTATGAAATATCCTATATGGCTAGGTACTAATTTCATTTATGTAACGCTTTGGTTACATCATGTTGTGTACAAGCTAGCTCCATCCCAACACTTTAGCATATATTAATGATAGTATGTGACATGCTAACACTATAGAATTTACATTCATTCATGCTATATGAATATACAGTTAGTGCAAACACTGAGCTAACACGGCTAAATTATATCAATTGTAGCATTTTAGCTGCCTGCTAGCTGCCTTTTATCACAAAGTGAGAGTAGGAGTCATATTAGCATAATATACAGTGCCACATGGGATTATATGTGGCAGTCTGCATTTTACACTGTTCTGGGACATAGTGTCTCATGCTAACATATTAGCGTGCTGAGTGTATGTAAAGTTGGTATATTATACTAGAGTATACATTGACACTATGCTGAATAATAAGGCCAAACGCTAACCCTTTAGCCCTCACCATACTAACACTGTAGCATATGTTATGGTGAGTTGTTGCTAACATTTAGAGGAAAGTTCCACCCTCGAAACGTTCGACAATCCATGACATTCATTCCAGACATTGTTTGGCGATGAAGCGTCAGCTTTTTGTGGTGTCCATTTAACCTCAACCTGCCTCCTCTACCTCAGTGATTCAACACATTTCCAAGAATTCCCCCAGGAGTTCTTGTCTGGACCTGTCGGAGCCAGATTCTGATTTTTGATTGTCCAAAGTGATGATGATGATGATGATGGGAATAATGGGCACAATGAGCTGACACAGCAAGAGTCATAACTGAAACAAAGTGAGGTTTTCTAACTGTGAGAAAGACAGCAGTCATCATGTCCTAATGGGGTATTAAATAACATATTATCAGAGCTTCTGCAAAGGAGCAAAGTGATGGTTCTCAGTTTTTATGAGATAGATTTTTTTTTACATGTTATAGTATATATCTATCTATCATTATCTATCATTATATCTATCATTGTATTAAAATAGCCTCACAATGCAATGTGTTAATTGAATCATAAAATAAGATAGGACAAGATAGGCTTTAAATGATACTAGTGTTCAATCACATCATGCAATCTACCTTTGAAAAATAAACTACAAATGAATGGATTCTGATGTGTAATTTGATTAGGACATTTTCATATAAAACGCATCATATTTGCTTTTTTTTGTATCCGGCTGACTGGATTTAGACAAAATTGTTGTGATGTTTAAGTCCTTTGTCAACTACAGACAAACACAATTTGACATACTAATATGGTAATTCAATTCAAATACCATGATCATTGGCTTTTACCTTTTTTTAAATTGTGTATACATTAATATGCAATTTGTAGGCTAAGACTTGCACAACCATGAGCTCCGATAAAGTTGTAAAATGTAAATCTAGAATATGTTCTATGAATTATTTTTAGTTTTAAATAAGGAGTTTAAGAAATGAAAACCAATGCATTTCCAGTCCTACATTTTGAGTCTGTATGCATGAAAAACATGCATAAACACCTATTTATGAACCAACAATTATTTGAACATTTTTTAAAGTTAAAATGTTAACATGGAACAATGAAAAATCATAAATGATTTTGGTTTCTATTATCTGACATTTACCAGGTAAGTTTATGAGGTCAGTTCATATAAAAATGAAGCATTTCTTCCATCCAGCAATAAGAATTTAAATTGAATAAATGAAATGACATACAAAAAGGTAAATAGACGATCATGAATGCTTTATAAATACCTGAAGGTATTTCACATTTATAATGTTAGAACCTGAATAAAGTTGAAACAAACACACAGTATATTTTGACAGTTTGTCACTTTGTTTCAACACTTTGATTTCCCAACACTCTCACCTCAACATGACTTCATTAACAGTTATCATGCGAGTTGCCTCAGTGTGTGGTCGTTATGGAGCCCTCTGATTATAGAAAACAAACAGCACAGTGGAAATTAATAGGATGCAATAATGCATGCTTTTGAAATTAGATGTGTGTCTCCCATTTTTGTCAAATATCAGAGTTCAGTTTCAGATCCCTGCCTGATTAGTTTATTGTTAATTTGATCATCAGGATTATTGTAACACTCAGTTTCCGTACAAAAAGGTGCCTACATGAAGAAATCTGTGAAAAATGTTAACCATGATTGTTGGAACAAAGATGCAGAGGCAGAGAGAGAATAGCAACAGCACAGAGCTGAATCTCTCTCATTTCACATGGTTCTCTTTTTTTCACTCGTTCACTGTCTCTCGCTCTCTCTATCCCTCCATCTCTTGCTCGCTCTGCCTCTAAATCCATGCTGAGATTGGCTCACACACACTGGAGCTCTCTGCAGCCGAAAGTAGGCCAAAAGCCATCTGAGGACAGGGCTGAGGGAGAGAAAGAGGGAGAGACAGAGCGAGGCGGGGGAGGCAGGGACATGTGGGTGAGGAGAAATGACTGAAAGGAGCTGATAGGGGACACAAAGAATGATGTAGTTTCATATGATTTGCACCTTTAAATCTTTTTTATCATCTGAGTTTTGACTCTTTTTTTCTGCAGCTCCTCTTTGAGATTACACAACACATTTAAAAGTCTCTGTTGTGAACAGGCCGCAGTCGGCATGTTGTTTTTTTTTCAGGGCTGATCATGATATTTTCAGGGGGTTTTATCTTTGGCATTTTCATACACAGCCATGTTTAACAACAATCTGACAAATACAAACTCCGCACAGACACAATAGTTATGAAATTTCCTGAGGTGGTTCAGGTCCAAAACATCCCCCCAAAGCTGTCGGACAAAATTGGAAAGATTTTTTTGGATACAATTTTTTACAGAAATTAATATAATAAAATATATTTGCATATTTGTGTGAAATCAGATCGAAAAAAAAATGACATGAAACAGCAGATGAGCTGTGTGTATGGAGGGAACTTAAATAAAGCTGGGATGTGCAGGTTACTTCTTTATCCTGAGCAAAGTGTTTAACATTTTTCTGCTTCTGTTGCTCAAAAAGACAAATCAGACAAAATAGTTTCAGTTGTTGTGGTGGACAACAGTGAGCATTAAACTTCAAAATGTCCAAACCCAGTTGCCTCTCTTTACTGTGGTTGAGAAGAGTCCAGTTTTTAAAGCCGACACTTTTACAAGATGGTACATTTAAAAGTAATTTTGGCAACTTACTGTTGTGAATTTTTACATGCTTTTATTTTGAAGCATCCTGCCTACAGACCTGAAAGCAAACTCACTGTTGTCCCTTTGAAAAGACATTCTTTATAAAGACTTCACATAAAGGAAAAATATTTATTTGTTCTTTCCTTGGTGTTGATGCATAACATAGAGCTTCTCATTCTCCCAGCCTCACCCCTCAAGGCTACATTCTCAAACTGTTCTTTACATAATTTACCTCAGTGGAATATTATTGATATGCAAAGAATCTGTCCTCATGAGTTTGTTGACAGCTGACGAATCTGTGGAACCTTCTACATATTTTACCTGCAAGTCATGGTTTTATACATTTGGTCAGATACACATTGATATGATGATAATATTGTATAATATCTAATATAATTTTAAGACTATGTTTTAACATGCAATTAATATCAAAATGTTACTTTTTTATGTTTTGATTTAATCTAAAAATGATACATATTGTTTAAAAAGCAGTGCCACTTTTGACATTTGCAACCTAGTTCTAAGTAATAAATCTAAAGTAATCTGAATTAGATAATAATAATATAATATAATGTCCATAACTATGATCACATTTTTTGAGCTTATAATCAAGTAAAAATAAGAATTATTCTGTTTTGTTGCCTCGGAATGAGCTGTAGCTCCTCACAGCAGCAAACACTGACTCTAGATAGAGACTTTTCGTTTTTTGCACATTTTACAGCCACAGTAGTTTTTTCTTACTACTACTACTTATTACACTAGGAAAGAGAGGGTGAGGCAAGGGTGTTGCAATCAGCCACTACACCAGCCCTTTAAAACGGTGAAATGAATTTAAATAAAATGACCCTGATCAGTGAATTCACTCTCAGATAAAATCATCTTCTGCACTGCTTTAGGCCACAGTGAAATTTGACAAAAATCTGGCACTGACCAATAGCAAGCCAAGCCATCTTGACAGTGTAGAACTCTGGAGCTGGAGAGTCCAAAATGGAGGACACATATCAGAAGGGTTGCACTATCCAATTTCATTTAAAGTCTCTCTATGTTTTAAATTTTTATGTGCAGTCAATCTTCACTCTCATAGCAGGCAGCTGTTTTAAGTGACAAAGTTCACAGGATATTTCCATCAGGAGCTGGTGGAGACCAAAAACAGAGTTTAAAAAAAGTAAATATTAGACTAACAATTATTAGGTGGATAGCGAAGCTCCATAACTGCTGGATGTGTAATTAGGCAACAACCTGATAAATAATACGCCAGAAGTTACGTTAGTTGTTAACAGTAGTTAACAGTAGTAAACACTTTTCACTGTGTCTGGACCCTCGGGTGAGTTTTATCTTTTTGTACCGACAACATTACAAGAATATCCCATACCCCAACATTAGATATATGTCATGCATATATATGTCAACATGGCATGACGTGCCACAGCTATCATCTCCAGCTCCATATATACCATATACCATATATACATATAGAATATGTAACAGAGTGGCAAGATAGTCTCTTCAGCTAGTCTGAGAGAGCCAAGGCTGCAATCTAACCATATGTTTGAGTTCATTCAAACATATGGTTCTGTTTTTACTATTTGTGTTTTAAAACTGATAAAAGTGTTAAATAATTAATAACTTTTAAACATTAATATATTACAAGGAGTGGTGTGGAGGACTTTTTTCTGGTCCAAGTCATGCTGGGGAGGTCTCCCTCTTCACATTCTGGTCCAGCATCCAGGCTCAGGTTGAGCCCCTGCCATCATTTCACATCATGCGTGGGTCAGAAAGGGGGATATGTGGGCTTAACTGGACCAGAGTTACTTACTATCTGTAGAAATACTTTGCTCTTCACTTCGTCCTGAGCCCTGTGAATTCCTTCACAGATGAAAAACTGAGAGCCTGTTCCATAACTGCTCTCTCCACATGTAATGCGTGAAAAGATGTCCTTCTTGCTTCACATCAAGATTCATGTTACCGTCTCCCCCTCTCCCTCCTCTGGCTTTCAAGTAGTTGCAGGGGCTCTTCTGGACGTTAAATACAGCTTTCATTTCAGCCAGTTCCTGTTGTAATGAAACTGTAATGATGCCCATTCAGTGCTGCCTTCCCTGCCAGAACAAACCCATTGACCTCGAGGTAGTGCATGGCATGAAGGCCCAGTCCTCCAGCCCTGAGAGGGGCTCTGGAGAAGGCCACCTGGAGCTCTGACTAGGCCAGCCCCCAAAAACTCTCAGGAGTCGGGCGAAGGGAGGAGTGGAGGGATGTAGAGAAACACGGGACGGGAGAGGAAAGAGGAAAACAAGAGAGAGATATTTCCATCTAAACCCAAATACCACCCAACTCTTCATATCTTATTTCTCGCCCACTGCCCCCACCCATCCTCTCCACATTTCTCTTTCCCTCCTCGACACAGCTCTCCAGCTCTTTTTCACAACACACAGTAAGCAGAAAATATGCATACCAAGCCTTTACGTGCATGCATGTGTGCATGTGTATATGTATGTGTTTATTTTGTTCATGCTGAACTATGTGTGTAGCGGGAGCAGTTTAAGTGAGGGAGTGATTTTTTCCATGTACTCTACAGGACTATCCATTTCAAATTGGAATAGCCGCTTCCTGTTCCATAATCATTTCCACCTTGGTCACAGCAACAGTTCCTCAGTGCTACTGTATGCGCAGGCTTATGTACAGTAACCGTGCAGTAAATTCCATTCATTCATAAAGCAGTTGAAGCAGGTTTGGGTCATTCTTCCCCTGCTGAAATGTTTCCGCTCCAATGTGCTCATTACACTGTTGGATAGTTAGAAGCCATTTTGATTAAGCTGGTATTAGATATGGTTTAGAGTTGGACCAATGTTTCCAATGTACAGGTAATAATGTGCTATTCGCGATCAGATTTTATATTCAATAATGTGTATTAGCTGCTGTGTATTAGTGTGTACGTATGAGTTACAGATGCTAATATTTCAAGGGTTTTGTTAAAGGGCCACACCACCATTTTGACTCCTTTAGATATGTTACAAGAATTTATGAATTAACTGAAAAGTCCGTCTTTACGGTGTGTGCACTGGATGCTCCCAAATCAACCCAAAGACAGAACCACAGCTTACTGGAGGGACTAGATCTCCCATCTGGCCTGGGAACGCCTCGGGAGGAGCTGGAAAATGTTACAGAGGAGAAGGATGCTTGCCACCATGATCTGATCCAGGATCAGGGGAAGAAACTGGATATGGATAGATGGATGGATGGGAGGGCTTGTGTTTACTGTGGACTAGGTTGGTTTTTGGTTTTTCCATTGTCCAGTCTCGGTCTTTACATGAGTATGGAAGTCTGGTCATGTGATGTGATTGCATCTCTGCTCCACATATGTTTTGTGAATTTGTAAAATTGCAAACTCCATGTACCGATGAGGCCTTGAGTAACAAAATACTGTTTCCAGTGTTAAGAAATATCTTTCACACTCTTCTTAATTGGTGCTTGAGGTAAACAGTCCTGGTTGGAAAAACATCATTGTTTCTTTTACATTTGTCAAACTTACTTTAGTGTTGTTGGGTAATGCAAAGCAGATTTTTTCACTCAGTCTGCAGTTACAACTGTATTATTGCACAACCATAAGCTAACTGTTAACTATATAAGTGGACATATTGTTTGTTCTCTGTGATTGATAACCTGTCTGCAGCAAGTTTCAAGTCTCTGTAAGTTAATTTGTGGTGAAATGAATGGAAACTGATGGCTGCCTGGAAGACTTGAAAAACAGCTCAAACACCAATGGTGGAAAGTACCTACATAGTTTTACTGCATTTAAGGGAGTACTTCACCTACACACATTAAAACACATGAAAATCAGTTTGGAGTCACTGAGACAGTCCTGTGCTTGCTGTGTCTGCTGTGTGACTTTACAACAAAACACAAAGTCTTCCAAACTGAAGGTGCAGCAGCTGAAACGTGAAGCATTTAATGGAAAGGGAGCGTTAACTTATTTACATGATGGTAAATCATAATAATACAAATATTATACTAATATTAATACTAATACTAATTCTAATACTAACCCTAATAATAATACCATAATAATACCAATAATAATACTAAAACTAACGCAATACAGACACCATATTTTATTAAGCTTATTCTAATTTTTTAGTTAGTGTAAACACTCAGAGAGATCATTATAATGAAAGCATTTCTAATATTTGGGCCCTCTCATGTATGCCTCTATGTATAATACAGACCAGCTTAACTACTGCAAACTACAACCTCAATAATAAACATGGTAGTTAAATGAATACCCCTCTGACAGTGTCAACAAAAACTGAAGCATGATCAGCTTCATAAAAGTAGAATATATGGCAGAGTTCTTGTATTGGATCACGTTGGGTTGTACAGCTGTACCAAATGAAGTGGACAGTTGGTGTATACCTCACCTGAGGACTTAAGTTTCTTGCAGGCTGTACTTCGGTCCATTTAGAAGTAAATATTACTCTTTTATAAGACTAAAAGTGAAATTATCTTGTAGCTGTGGTTAGTCATTATTTTACAGATAAAGGTTTTATCTGCAAAACATTTAATCAGTTTATAAAATATCAGGAAATGTCCTTCCCAACAGTCTTCATCCGAACTTACATCAAAAGTACATGTTGATGCTATTTATATTCATGCTCCACATTGTTAAATCAGTCCAGTTATATAGCAATGATTTTGAATATGTGACACATGTGCTGCAGTACATTTTGCTCTGCATGTCTTCATTCATTGATAAATGTAATCATTTTCACATTTTGGTTTTGCTACTTTTAAATAAGAAAGGGGTTATTTTTTTATTCCACCACTGCCATAAAATAAATTCTTTAAAATGAATGGTACATTATTTAGAATAAAAGGATCCAAAGAAATAAAAATATATTGAAGTCTTGATTAGAATATGAGAAGATATTGATTTATATTTTGTATTTTTTATCCTGACGTTAAAAAAAAAGGATCTCAGTAGTGTTAATAAAAATCAACTGAATAATATTGCCAGTTCAAATCTAGGGTATTGGCCCATATTATCTGGATCCTGATGTTGTCATGTGACTTGAGGAGAGGCAGTGATTTGTTGGCTTTTACCTCTGTTCATTTGACTTCACAGACCACTCTCTGCTCCCGAAGGTAAACAGGATCCCTGACCTCTCCGTCCATCCTCTCTCTCTCTCTCTCTCTCCCTCTCTCTCTCTCTCTCTCTCTCTCTCTCTCTCTCTCTCTCTCTCTCCGTCTCTCTCTCTCTCCCTCTCTCTTGTCCTCCCTCGCTGGAGTCAGATCCCTTCATAATAAATGACAGTTGAGGATAATAGCCTGCTGTTGCCATAGAAACCAGAAAGCAGATCGTTGCGCTACTCTGTTTTCTCTCTCTCTTTCTCTCTGTCTGTCTGTCTGTCTGTCTGTCTCTCTCTCTCTCTCTCTCTCTCTCTCTCACTGCTGGAAAATGACAGTCGAATCTGAACTCCGTGCACCCTCCACTACCACCACCACCATCACCATCACCTCACCTCCCTCCCCTCTCTCCCGTTCTCCTTTCTCACCCTTTCTCAGCTCTCTTCTCTTCCTTCTGTGATCCTGCCTTTTCCCCTTCTCACACCCTCCTTCCCCATTTTTTTTTAATCTCTTGCTCACTCCGTCTCTCCCCTTCCCTTCCCTCCTCTCTCTCTGTGCCACCTCAGCCCCCACGCTGTTTCTCCTCAAAGCTTAATCTCCGCTCGCTGAGCCGCCGAGTGCTACACATGCAGAAAGCAGGGTCATGTTGAGTTTATGCTTGTGTCTGCGTGTTGTTTGCAGCCGTCATATCTGAGGAATGGGGCTGGGTTGAAATACAAGTGATTATATGATGAACGGAGAATGAGAAAATGCTATTGTCATGTGGACGCTCCTTCTGCTGGATCCTCCATCCAGAACAGCCTGGTGGGGTCCATGTCACTTTTAAGTTTCAGGGGGAACTTTGAGTGTTCTTTCCAGCAGCACATAATGTATCATCAAAGCCAGGATTAAAAGGTTTTTTCTCCTCTTCTTCTTCGTCTTTTTTTTTTCTTCATGGAGGAGCAGCTTTGGCTGCAGGAAGATTTAAGCTTATTAGCTTAAAGAGCAGGGGAAGGGAGTTTTCAACTGATGTATGGCAGACTTCAAAGATGGTTTAATCTGTCAGTACACATGCCCTGTACAGGCTATTTATACTGCGTAGCCATGTTTCTTCCAAATGACTTCCTCCAGCTAGCCCACCGTAGCTTAGGGTTTTCTGTTTGTCAGTGTGTCTAGACAGCTGAGATGGCTCTTCCTGTGCATTAACACCATTTCCCCCATTCAACACAGAGATTTTTTAGCTGCTGTGAATGCTAAAAGTGCATTGTGTTTGATGTACTCTGTGGTTTTTTAAAGATGTTCTGCATCTTTTCAGCTTATTGCATAATTGGCAGTGATTTCTGGTGGTGCAAGTGGGAAGTTCAAAGCCAAAAAAGTATTGAAGCAGCTGTTTTTGCATTCCTAGTTAACTTTTACCTGTTTTTCTATGCTAATTCTTGTTTTCTACATTCCAATTTCAAGTGAAGGTTCAGGTCTGGTTGCATAAGATCTACGTGGTGGAACAAAAGCTCTGTTTTATCCTATCACATTATTAAGGCAAGTGGCATTTCACTTCCCGTATTTATTCCTGATCACCACAAAGAGCAGCTGTCGGCATAGTGATAGCCATCATTATGGATTAGAAATGCACTTACAGTCAATCCGTGTTAATGCACAACCTTGATTCATCTATGCTTAGTAGGAGACCTTTAATGATCACTCTTCATGATAGATTATGGAGTTTTATTATGGATTAGTATGAAGATTTAGGCACAGAGTTGATTTTATGGTTCAGAACTGCATGGCTATGGTTTGACTTCTGCTAATTAAATTGATGGAGACATAAGACATAAGAATACATGATTTGTGCTTTCTTTTGCAAATTTGTAGAAAATTCTTCACACATTACATAGTTTGACATGATTTAAGGAAAGACACAAGCAACACAACCGTATGTTCGCAGACTGCAACACAACCCTGCTAAATATGTATATATGTATATACTGTATAATATGATGTATATGTTTCAACACTGAAAACACAAAACATTTAACACATCCTTGAACTGTGATTTCTAAACTTCTTTCAAGCACAGCACCTCTTTATAGTGATTTCATGTTCATGGCACCCACACAATTATACTCCCCAGAAGATGAACCCTTTCCATTTGGAACATTCCATTGCTTTGGTTGTCTGTTCCACCATCAGTCCATAATGTTAACTTTACACAAAAGATGTCTCATTTAAATAGACAGAAATGAGCTGACTGCATTTTCTACATTCACGTTCTCATGGGAATAAACCAATTTGATTTGAATGACACTATTGTCTATACACTGTGCACAATGTTGAGCTCACAACAAGGCAGCACATTTAAATAAATATATAATAATAAGTGATGACAGCTTTAATTATGTAAGTTTGTAAAACACTAATTTATCATTTCAAAAAGGAAAAATGTCAGACCATTAAAACATGCTACAGACCATCTGTTTCACCAAGTTTGATGAATTATCAAACCCTACCTGCACATCAGCAGTTGAATTAGAAATCATGACACATACGGTCTGTGCTAAATCTCTGCTGCAAAATTTCTGCAACAATATTGTGGAGAACAATCCGAAGCCTTCCCTCAGACAATGCTCTGAACTCCTGGGTTCTATTCTCCCCCCCCCCCCCCCCCCCCCCCCCCTCTCTCGCACACACACACACAAGGTAATGACTGCATGATCTCTTACTAACCTTAAATTACTATGTTGAAATTGCTGAGGTCATTTTAGTAAAATCTTCCACATAGGTACCACATCTTACATCTCTACTGCTGTTTCACAGTGTAAAGAATGTGAAGTAATCAAATGTTTGCAATAGAGGAATGTTTAGTTAGGGCAAACTCCTTTACAAAGGTCAAAGGAGGTAACTTATAGAGTGTAGAAAAATGACTTGGCTTGGGATGGGAATGTAAAATTTCACCTAATTTTTAGAAACAAGCAAGACCCACCTAAGCTTTATTAATATTTCCCTTTTACTTTGTTCAACCCTGTTTGTAACTCCTTACCCTAACATTTCAAAATCATATTTTCAACAAGACAAAATTACAGACACTATTTTTAAATAAACAGCTACTAAATAAACCAACATATAATAAAATTATTATATATATAATAAAATCACTGACTACAGCAGCATATTGTTGCCACCATGACCAAAAAAGTCCTGCTATGCTAATCACTATGAGCAATTGATTTGTGTGTATTGGATATCAGTAACTGCCAAAGACTGGCTTATGACTCTGTAACTGTTAAGCAGAATAAGCAGAACAGAGACATAAATAGATGGATGCTACTTCAACCAGCTATATCCCAAGAATCAAATCAAACTAGTCATTGTGGTCGTAATCCTTTATCTCCAATGACAATAACTGTTAGAACACGAGAAGTGTGCATTCATATGTCGGTTGGCATGGTGGTGCAGTGATTAGCACTATTGCCTTACAACGTTCCTGGTTCAAATGTCTGTGTGAGTTCTCTCCAGTTGCTCTAGCTTCCTCCCACAGTCTAAAGACATGCAGGTTAATTGGTGACTCTAATTGCCCCTAGGTGTAAATGTGAGCGTGAATGGTCTCTTTGTGTCAGTCCCATGATGAACTAGCAACCTCTCACCTATTGCCAGCCAGGATCAGCTATGATGAGGACAAGTGGTTATGGAAAACAGATAGATGGATATTGGTTCAAAATTATTGTAAAAGCTGAATAATTTGGTATTTGGTAATAATGACAAAACATTTCATAATAACATGATACCATGAAAAAGAAGCGAAAACAGAGCATTTCTGTCATGTTGGTTGAAACTGGCTGCTATACCTGAGCACAGGCAGCAGCTCTGTGGCTTTTTCTCTCCCTTTCAAACACATAGTAGCATATCTTGGACCTGTAATAGTCACCTGTAGATCAGTGAACTAGGGTGACATCTTGGCAGGAATGTGTATCACGTCACCCACATGTACTAGCATTTATTTTTGACCTCTACTAGCGACTAGAGGACAAAACTCAACAAGGACCTGGAAGGTATTGCAATATTTCACCCTATTTCCATGAAATATGTTAAAAAAATACATATGAATTATAGTAGATTTGATGCCCATGCAATTGATGCCCATGCTAACTAGCACTTTGATGCTAGTTGGCTACTTTAATAATGAAGCTCACTGCCCTGCTTTGCCCAGAAAACAAATTGCTGTTCTTCCCTTTTTTCTTACACTGCTCCCTTAATAATTTTGCAACGGTCCCTGTATACACAATACAGCAAACATGAGTGTCTGAATACAAATATGATCATGTAGTATTTATCTTAAATAGAGTGCAAAGGCTGAAGAAAAGTGCAGGAATCTGAGAGGCATGGAGTTACAGTAATTTATCATAATGACAAAATAGCTTGCCAGCCATTAGTCATCGCTCCACTTACGACAAGAGGCTGGATGGATTTGAGCAGGTTTGAAAGATTTTTTTAAGTGCTTCAGTCATTCGTGCAGCAAATGTTAGAAAAGTCAGTCATGTTATGTTAAATCAAAACTGAATCAGCCGGCACACTACAGTTACTGATTCTTTTGTTTTGTTTTGATGAATAGCATCTTGGGGGCACTTGGGTGGTGAAGGGTGAGGAAAAAATGGACTTCTGTTACACGCAGCACACCACTGAACAACAGTCTCGAGGTTTACTGTAGTTCATTTCTCTCCCTTGTCCATAATGTCCAATCAATGGAGACATCACCCGCCTGCACTCATAGATCACTGTAACATGGACAGAGAATACATCATAGCATCAAACCTCAGCTTCTTCTTCTTGTCTTTCTCTTTTTGAATAATCACCAGCAGACCAAAATGGCTGGTTGTCATCAGGACTTTTGAAACACTGATCTTTTTCAGGGATAGTGTTTTCAAATCAAATCAAATCAAATCAAATTTTATTTGTATAGCCCAAAGTCACAAAACACATTTTGCCTCAGACGGCTTCACAATCTGTACAGGGAGTGACACCCTGTTTTGACTAAGAGTTCTATGACTGAGATGGAGGCACTGTTAAGGGAACACTGAAAAGCTTGTTAATTGAATGACTGCTGCTCTGCTGGGCTAATTAAATACTTAGAATGCATTATTAAACAAAATATGAGTTGTCAAAAGGAACAGGTCATGATCATTATGCTTCACAAACAAGTTGTCAATATGTAAGCATGAGTAGTTGGCTGGTTTTCATTTTTAATCATAATATAATGGATATTTAATATATAATGTAAAATATAATTGATTTGAATACATATAAAAAAGCATGAATAACTGTTCTGCACATTCACAAGTTTTCTGGTTTCCATTCCTTTAAGGGCTGGATAACAATGAGTTGAAACTCATCTTAAAACTCTGTGAAGGCCAAGTAGGGCACGTAATTTGGATAATTCTCTGTAACTTCATTAATATGAGCAATTTCTCTCTCTTTCTTTTTTTCTCTTTCTTTCTTCTTTTTTTTTTTTTTTTTTTTTACTTTTTTTAAAATTCTCATTTGATACTATATGTATTTAAAAATTATGAGCTACTTTTAATTACTAGTTCTGCATTTGGGGGTAGCAGTGCAATGGTGAATCCTACAGCTGTTCAGTACATGCACAAACAAATCACTCAACACTAAATGTTCAAACTGAACTGACTATACTGAGTCATCATAGCATTAAGTATAAATCCAGCTTTAATATGAAGGTGTAACAGCCAGTGTAGAAAGACCTAATGAGGACCTGATGTCAAGATCCAAAATATCCCCAAACATTATGAAGCTAATGTGTTCCATAGAGAAATGTTTGACAGTTATGTACTAAAATTCATTCCAGACAGGTTTGGAGTGGCAGTCTGGCAAAATTCTGGCAAATACCAGACAGGCCACTAAATGAGCCACAAGACCACAACCAGTCAAGGCTCACTTAAGGTTGCACACCTAATACCTCTATGTTTGGCTAATACTCATTGTCTTTGTTGGTTGGACATGAGGTTTGGTTTGGGATAGAGTGAAAATATCACAGGGTAACATAGCACAGGGTGGGTCATGCCTTCCCTTTGCTCCCATAGGAAACAAACATCTCTTGAAATTATCAGAGACAGTACACTATCTGATGCTGACCATGGGGAAATAGCACTGTACAATTCCAACAGAAAGCAGTACATAGAGCTCTCCATGCATTGAGATGCATGAGGTAGCGCGCAGAGCTAAAGCACCTGAAATAACAATCACTTTCACAAAACTCTCGACAGAGACTGAGTTAGCAAGTGATGCACGATTCATGGTGCTGTTAGCAGCCGCAGTTGATTCTTTGGAATTCGCCCTTGAATCTTTGATCAGCTCTACCAAGAGACAACAGGACAAAAGAAACTACTAGCCCATAGACACTTACAAGGTGAGAAAATAGTCCAATTTTCATCAGTGAATGGAGAAAGGAACAAGGAATACTTTCTGCACAAATTCTGCACAAATTCTCAACCTGTGGGTCATTATTTATTGCAATATCTCACCTTTCAGGGGGTCTATCCTCTGCTGGACGGGCCACTTATATCCACTTCTCTAAGCACTACTACACCACTAGATCATACCAAAATTGTCAATAGGCTACCTATACCATAGGGCAGATGAATGAAGTGGTACACATTTGTTATTCAAACTTAACATCAGCTCATATCAATCTGAATGCCGACCTTTAGCAGAGGAACACTTAAGTGCCAGTTTCCTGACTGAACTTTATACATTTGTTATCATGGCTGGAAATCACATTAGCCTCTAAATCCACTACAGTGCATGTTCTATATCTGCAGTCCACATCTAATTTCCTTGAAAACCAGTGGGAGGACTCTAACAAGCAGAGGTGCCACACAGTGACTGAGGTATGCAGTAAGGTAGCATATGGTGTCTCAGAAGGTGTGAGGCCAGATATAGCTCCTCCATCACATCTGATGCTCTGCTGCTTGGTGAGGGAGAGAAGTGTGGAACGAGCTCTGCAGGGGCATTGTTTAATAGAAAGTATAAAATATAGAATCTCAAGGAGGTACAGATGCCCAAGATTTAGATATAACCACCCACCATCTCCTGTTTTCTCCACTGTAAAGAGTTTGAAAGAAATCAACTAGAAAAAGACAGTGGTAGTCTTTGTCGCTACACATTTTAATGAGAAGATAGAGGATGACTTTTGGCAGCAAGGATGGACAGTCAAAACAAGGAAAAAGAGGGGAGCTGAGAATGGATTGAAAAAAAAAGAAAAAGCCCTGGAGGGAAGGGAAATGCAGCGAAATGATGTTCATCAAAAGCAGCACCAGCCCAAGAGTTCCCTTAGCTCATTCTGGTCAGACAGGGGTCAACAGACATTGTTTGGGACACATTTCACTTCAAGTAGACAGAACAATCAATGAATAAAAGTTATCTCCTTCACTCAGACTTCAACATGAAAGCTTCGGACACCCAATTGATCGAGCTGAGCATTAGTTGCACTTTGCTGTGTTTTCACCGTAACTAATGTTGGAATGAATTTAAGACAAAATATCTGCCAACAATTGCAGACTTCATTGGGTTCAAGAGGTTCATTAAAGGCACTGAGTTAAGTTATTCTTGTAGCCTATATTGTATGTCACCAACATCTGGAAGTCTCAGTGAAAAGCTTAGGAGACTTGAGGGGCCTGTATGCTTCTTCAGAAGTTCTTTTTGGACGGTCGAACAGCTTCAGAAAACACTCACACAGTCGAGTTGGATTGTTCAGTCTGTCAGTGTAGCACACCTCTTTCAACAATGGGAACTTACAAGTGACAAGCTACACTGTATATTTCATGTGCTGCAGTCAAAGTGAACAATTTATTATTACTTGCATCACTCTACTCTGAGCGTTGCTGCATGGGCACAGATAAAGTCTGTGGGGTAAGTAAGTGAAGTCTTTTGGGGGGTGATGTTTTCCTCACTGTTTGTTACATTAATAAATGGAGAGGAAGTTGAGTCATTAAAAAGGTTGTAATATCAGAACTGACACAAACTGTTCTGCTAAGTCGTGTCAAGCAGGTCACAGAGCAGATTGGGCTGACTGGAAGTCAGAGAGTGTGCTCAGTTTTCAAAATAAAACACATTGTGCAGACTCCAGATCATAAAATCAGACAAAAGCAAAACACGTTGCCTAAATGATTGAATCTGAACAAGTTAAAGGTCCAGTGTGTAGGGTTTAGTGGAACCTAAACCTGAAATTACAGATAGCAACCAAATCAAAACTTTCACACACCTCACCCTCTCCTTCTCATCATGTGTGGTGCAAGGGTCACGGTGGAATGAGAAAAATCACAGGAACTCCAATAAGTTAGCTTAACCAGGAGAGTCTAAAGGTCACGCAGGTTCATGGATAGACAGACGTGATTTCATATAAAAACAGTTTATTTAACACATTACACCTACCAAGACAAGAGAAACAATAAAGATAAATAACAGCGGGCCATAAGCCTCATTCACAACACTTTGCCCTAGGCTCAGGAAGTAGCTGTACGTTTTCTCCGGATAACGTGAAGCGCAGCAGCCCAGATGAAAACGTGCAGCAGATCCAAGACTCCCAGCACCAGCGACACCCAGTGCCAGCCCCAAGTGGACCACCTGACCGGTTCCCATAGCGCACCACCAGTGGAAGAGGAGACACAAGACAGCCACGCTACAAAACACAGAGAGGTGCTGGGATATAAACACTACTGAGTTATATATGGCAAGGCTGTGAGGAGGCACCACTTTCCCTGAAATTGTCACACTACCACAGTCTGCGAAAGACTTCAGCCACACCATGCACGCCACCACCAGGCTCCAGGAAGAAGAAACACACCTGAGTGGTTATGACCTGCCCCATATAAACTTACAGCATGGCCTATAATCACTGCACCTGAGCACTGATCATTCTGGCAGGTGAAAAGCCCTGACCTGCCACACGTGAGAAAAACTCAACAAAAGCAAAAGTCAGTATTGAGATCAGTGTTTGGTTTGTCTGTTCAGGGCTACTGTAGAAAAATGGTGGTTCGACATGGCGGACTCCATTGAAACAGACCCACTCTCCCTGTATATATAAAGGGCTCATTTCAAGACAACAAAAACATACTGATTCTTGTTTTCAGGTGACTGTACCCTAATGGAAACAGACTAATTAATATTAGATTCCAATCCTGCCAAGAAATACACCAATCACCAATACTCAATATATCAAAATCTTTTACATCACATTTTCACATTGGATCTTTAACAAAGTCTGGTGGGCAAAATGCTTCATCTCTGAAATGCTCCTGGTGGACCATGAAATCCATGTGGAGACATACCAAATCAGCATGTCAGCCGCAACGTCACAGAGCCGGTGAAATTTAGGTGTGTGCGTATGTGTGTACAGGATTTTGGGTTACACCTGGGCTCTCAAGCTAAATACGGTATTTGTCCCCTCCCTGCTCTGAGACAGAGGTACAGTATTAAAATACTTCAATTGCTATACAGGATTGGACGAGGCTTTAATGGTTGAACAACATCGTCAACATCAAAAAAGATGGATGCTGGAAATGAAGGAAGGGTGTGTGTGTGTGTGTGTGTGTGTGTGTGTGTAAATGTACAGAGCCAAGGCTGGGAATGCTGTGTGTGGCAATTGGCCTGCTTTGATCCTGCCCTCTCCCTTGTCCCATTTCAAAAGAATCCCCTAAGAAGAAAAGTGTGTGTGCTGTAGGAAAAAAGGTAGGGGGAGGAAGAAGAAGAAGAGGAGGAGGAGGGAGCAGAGGGGAGGGGACGGGAGGGGAGGTAAGGACCACTGAAGTGTGAAGAGTGTGCAACTTTCTCCCACTGTCTTTCATTACTCTCTCACTCTAAGAATGCTATTATGTCTGTGGAAAGTGGAAGAATGAGCAGGCGTATACTCTCTCTCTCTCTCTCTCTCTCTCTCTCTCTCTCTCTCTCTCTCTCTCTCTCTCTCTCTCTCCATCTCTCCCTAGCATAGAAAGCTGTTCCCACAGGCTGAACAATACGTTAGCCAAGCGGAGCAGCATTGTCTGAGGGGAGAATTTTGGGGAACTGAAACTATACAGCTATACAGGGGCTGCTTATGGCTGCAGGGGATAGGAGCTCTGTAGTACAAATGGAGGAACAGCCAATATGGCTTTCACAGGGCCAACACCAAGTCTTCATGTTGAAGTCTAAAATCAGTGGACCTGTTCATCATCTTATAACTCTCACTGTATCTCTAACTCAAGGTGTGTTCAGACAAATTGTTGAGAGAACTGTCACTTTCTGTCAAATTCCACTGTTTGTGTTTAGTTGCCCTAACAGCGAATGTATCAACTGTACATTGCAACTCTTGTCTACATTTTTTGTTATTTACAAATGTTTTGTCCTGTCAAAGAGGAATGCAGTTTGCCGGCATCTTGAAGTGAATGTCCTTACGTGCACCTTATTTGCTTGTTAGTTTGTTTGTTATGTTGAAAATTCTTCACAGGCCGCCTTGAAGCTAACTAGTACAAGAAGAGAAGAACAGTCTTTATGAAGAGAAAAGATAAAGATAAAGTGTTATTATCTGTCTAATTGTTTAATATTATATTAATATATCTTATTGAATATTATCGATCAGTTTATCTCACATCGGTGTTCCAAAGAGTTTCTTGTGAAGTCCCAGAGTGCTTGGCTTTCTTAGTCTTCACATGGCCCCAGAAGTGTTCAGTGTGGTTGAGTTCAGGTAACTTTAGAGGAAAGTCAGTGACAGTCATGGCTCTTGGTCTTATGAGGTCTTTAAAGTAGTTCTTGCAAGACTTTATGGTGCTGGACTCATTGTTGTACTGCAGCACGTCTGAATGAAGCGCTACTTTATCAGGTTGGAGTCAGTTCAGTGCAGGTGTCCTCCTCCAGGGTAGGCAAACCACTGTGAGTATCATCCTCTCTCCCACTCATCTGCTTACATACCCCCTTCAGTCAGTGCCATAAATCAACATTCAGAGTGTTATGAGATAACCTCTGAGTGATATATAAATAACACAGAAATTGAACTGCTTCTCCTTCCTAAGAAGTGGCTTAGAAACTGCTGATCATCCTCAGAGACCACTACAAAAAAGGCTTTCTTTTGACAGCACTTTTGCTGATTGGACTCTTACGTTCTTTATTTAGCAGATACTGTATCTGCAATGGTCGCTTTCTGTCTTTCTGGGAACTATGCTTGATGTGTTAATCGTTCTGATGGTGTGGTCACTTTTGGTCTGCCTGACTGTGCTGTTCGAATTTCGGCAAAGCATTTTAGACTTCAGAAACTTTGAGTGAGCTCATGATTAAATGCTTAGAATATCAATTTAACGTTTGAAACTTTGATTTCATTCTGCATCCTCAAACGTTCTGATTATTTACAGGTGGAGTATGTGGCCTCAGACGTTTGGACCCCACAGTATGCTCACAGTATAGTTATTGTCCATTGTAGTTAACAAGCTGTAAATAATTACTACTGTTTCTATCTGCTTATGTTTGGCTGTTACAGTGTTTACAATATGCAAATAGAATAAAAATAACTTGTACACCAAACTCAGGTTTACACACAGCATGAGTTTATAATGAAAACCAGCTGGTGGCTGCAGCAGTGTTCAAGAGGACATGTTGGTGTGCTTAAGACCAGCTATATGATCCTGCACACACTGAAAGCTCTTTACAAAGACCTTTGTGAAGAAATGCAATTTACTTTCTCTCTCTCTCTCTCTCTTCTCTCTCTCTCTCTCTCTCTCTCTCTCTCTCTCTCTCTCTCTCTCTCTCTCTCTCTCTGTCTCTGTTACTTTCACACTCTGGCTCACAACAGTCAGATCAGAGGCTAGGCAGAGTCAGCCAGTCAGCCAGTAATAAGCCAGCGGCTGATACATATAGAGGAACAGTGGAGGGGGAAATTACAGATGCCATCAGCCAAGTTCAAGAACATGTCCCCCCCCCCCCCACACACACACACACACTCTCCCCTCTATCTCTCTCCTTCTCTCCCTGTCTCTCCCCTTCCTGTGATTCTTTTTCCTCTGCTCTTTCTTCTTCTCCGGGCTGCTGGACAAATGGCAGTTGCAAGGTATGCAACTCTCCATTCACAGCAGCCAGCAAGGGGTCCCTCACTTCAAATCAGCACCACTGTTCATGGGATGTGAACAACACCCCCCACCCCACCGCGCCTCCTCCTCCCACCCTTCCAGCTCACCAACCCCCACCTTCAAACAACACCCCACCTAACACAGTAGATGAGATTCACTTCATTTATGTGTGTGGACTGTAACATGCAAGCATCGAAATGTACAATCACTGTGTCAATCTTTATGAGGACTGCCCTGAAGATGAACATTTTCATATGTTAAATGTCTAAAAGCAAATACACAGTCTTCTTGAGTGCACGGCTAGGACCTGTACAGGTATGGAAGTTTTATGTGATCATTCTCAGGTCTGTTTAATATTTCGTGTAATAGCCAAGTGAATCTGAGAAAACCCAGATGTGATCAGGATGGAGGTGCTGTGTGTGTGTGTGTGTGTGTGTGTGTGTGTGTGTGTGTGTGTGTGTGTGTCTGTGTGTGTGTGTGGAGTGGAAGTAATAAAATACAGAATTACAGATTATTAAAGTAAATTAATGAAATAAATTGCTACTGAGTCTACAATTTGAATTATACCCAAACCTTTCATCTCCATTTTTGTAGTCACACCAGGGACACAGAGGAAGTGGAAACGCTCCTTAGTGCTTTGAAGAGCTTTGAAGCACTGCCACTTCCTCTCTGCTGTTCAAATAGAATGTGCGGAGCTCTGCAGCCAGCTCACGATGGAATCATGAACGCAGTTTGGACAGATTAGACTCTGACCTGCCTGTTTGCCTGCAGTGAACTGGGAGGAAGTGTGTTCTAATCACAGGTTCCAAAACATTTTTAGCATCCTTCAACAGTCAGACTCCTGCTTTACAAGGATATTTCTTTAGAAAACACACTGCCTCAGTTTCATCCCTTCACATCTTTTACTGCTACTAGTATCTACAAAGATCTGCCTTAACTGACAGCCTGCGTTTAACAGCAACGGTTAAAGGGAAATATTTTTTGAAAAAATGCATTTTTTAGTGAAGTAGTTTTAGTTGTAGTTGAGTTATATTGCAGAACCTCTGCTTGAGTACAGCTTTTCAGTACTCTTTGTGCTGCTGGTGTGTGTGTGTGTATTGTAACTTGCAGCATCCTAACATTGGAATGAGAATGTGCAAGTCAGGAAACAAGTGCTGCAAGGTCAGATTCATCTCAGAGATCACAGGTGATAGCAAATTAGCAATGCTAACTTTAGCAGGTGTAGATGAACAATTGTTATTACAGTTCACCTTGTCATCCGTTTGTCATCAACTAAAATAACATGTGGATTAGCCATGCTGCTTCAGTAACAAGAGATTAGTAACAGAAAACCTGGATTCATTGTACCAATTTTTAGCTCCTCTTTATTAAGAAATATTGTCCAGCTCTGATTTAACTGATAGTTGCAGCATCTATGCTAAGCTCTTTAAAAACTGCCATTGTGTTCCGCCATTCATGTACTTCATGCTGCAGCAGCCAGTAGATCCTCATAGAATGCTGACTGGTCTGAACCACTATGTTCAGACATCTCTTTCTTTTTTTACATGTTTGAAATAAAATTTTCAGTTTTCATTATCAATCTATTCAATCAATATAGAGCAGGTGAAGGCTGACAATTTCTACAATGAACAAGCAAGGCAAGGCATTGGCAGAAACCTCAAGCAAGAACCTGGATCATCTGGTGCCACGAGCAGTTATGGATCAGGCCCCGGCTTTCAGATATTACACAGTTTAGTTCCAGGTTGTACATTTCCAGATCTTTTGGGCATCGGGTAAAAATCTTTGGATGCTTGAATGCATGCATGAAGACCTGCAGAACTGAGGGCTACCAAATATTTGGACAATTTTGCAAATGTTTTAAACCTTCAGAGAATTTCCCTGTTTAAAAATACTTTTCATTTTTTTATTTTGATTTTTATCTTAAAGCACCCAGAGCCTTGAAATGTTCAATCATTAGGTCTATATATTTGAATGTGTTTGTTCTAACACAACAAATACCTTGTGTCTACTCTGTATTGGAGCTCTTTTTACTAAATCATTTTTTCTTTCTCTTATTTTCGCTCCTTATATTCTACTGACACTTTCACAGGAAGTGAAATCAGCAGCCTGTACAGGAGCTCACCTTTTTATCCTCATCATGTGTCACCCCATCCAACGAGAGAAAGAGGAGTGGTGTCATCATCCAAACAATGAAAACTAAGCAACCTTGTTTCACATCTGTGATCAGAACTATGGGTTTTTGAATGTACGTGAACTAAGGTAGCAAACACTGCAAAGCAAACATGCAACATGCTCACAACTTACAGTTAGAAAGAAAGCCAATAAACACCCTTTAATTGAGCTGAACAAGTCTGGTTAATTCTGATTAGGTTCATTATAATGAACTAATTGTCCAAACTTAGAGCTGAGCTGACACATTGTGATTGTCTCACTGGTTTCCTGAACAGAGTGTTTAATAGCTATACTTAGCTATTATAAGTTGTAATACATGAAAATACATATTTTGACCTGAAAACAGGTCTCTGAAGGTCCTGTGGAGTTTTCTTGTAGACAGACAAAAGGTTTGACAAAGTGAGAAAGTATCTTCACTGGAGGATTAGGCTCGTCTTTATATCTGCAGCTCCATTTGCAGAAATACAAGTACACACACTCTCACACACCCTTTTCTCTTTCATGCAGTTCCTTCTGTCCTCCTCACTTGTTTTTCTTTTCTTTTTTTTTTAAGACGCAGCGGCACTCCTGTGGTCTTGCAGCTGCATTTTGGGCTCTCACTGGTTCTCAAGGGACAAATAAAACCCTTTTATATCTTTGAGGGAGGGCTGCATTCAGGCTGTCATGCTGACGCTCAGATGAAACGTAGCGCAGTCACACAATCGCAGGCTGCTACAGTATGAATGAACAGCGCCCGTTAGAAATCACGCCTTCTCAACCAGGTGGCTCCCAAAGCTTGTTATGGACGGTGAAGAATCTACAAATGTCCAAACCAACAGAATCAAGTGTTATAGGTGGACTAACTAAAAGCATGGTGCTGAGATTTTATCTGAAAACTTGAGGTCATTCATGTGCAGAGTTGAGGCATCAAGCTAATTATCCCCCCGTCTGAAAGGGCTGCATTGCCTGTTCATCATCATTGCCGAGGCATGACAAGTTTTCCTCTAAGTATTAGCTTGAATTTCTTCTAATTAATGACTAATGACCATATTATTCTATGTGACACTATAATTTTTCATAGGGAAAACCTTTGATTGCCTTTAATGCAGATTCTGTCTGCCACCAGAAGAGTTCTTACTTGTTTTTCCTTCAGCAATTTCCGGTAGTTGCAGTAAATTGTAGTGGCTTTTCTATTAATGTTAGAGCATTATTCAAATCTATTACATGATTATTTAATTTTAATGACTTCTAAAAAGCTATAGCTTTTAGAAGTCTTTAGTGGCCTTTCATCACACTTGCATAAGAATTACTGACAAAATCTGTGAGAGTGATTATCTCGACAGTGATTCATAGTGAAGGGTACTTTAGCAGAGGGTGACTGTGTCTACTTTATCTCTTACAAATATCAGACCTTTCAGCTAATTCATTTTCTTAGTTTTGACTCATGTTTCATTGAATTAAATATAGCCTTGCTCTGTGATTTTAACCATTGTACAGGAGGCAGAGGAAAACGTTGAGTGGTGGTTTATTTGAAGTACACAGTATCACAGCAGTGACCACATCTCATTTAAAGGTTATATATCAGTTTGGTATATTACTGACTAGTTGTTTGTTTCTGGAACAGTTCTCTCAACATCCAAAAGAACATCTGTATACATTCAAGTGAAAAAGGCTTTTTGCGGATGTAGTAACACAGAGGGGGTAAGTCAGGTGATCTTATTGAATGACAGGGAGGATGTTGGAATGTTTAGATGGCTCAAGACAACGTCAAAAATATTCGACACTGCTGTTCCTCCATGTTTTTTTTAAGCATCGCCACAGTTGTTCCCTAACCTTAACTACAGTGGGAACCACACATGCAAATATCATCCATTCACCTTCTCTGCATCTCGCAAAGACACAACAATTGGAACCAAAAATCTGAAAATTTCAAATCAGTGTAGAGATTTTGACTGGTCTAATGAATTTATCCCCCGCAGAACAGGTAAGAGACAGTTTCATCTTCAACATTAACAGTTATCAGTACAAATATGTCCTGAATTAACTGTTACAGATTTGGTTAGAACGATGTAGGTAGCATCATATTGAACACATTAACAGGTAAGAAATCTGTGGTTTAATTATAGTCATAATAGCCAAAACAGTTTATCAGCACATGTTGGAATTGAATACATTGTCAAGGTGAGGTGTAATTAAAGTGAAATGGGTATTTAATAATAACAAATGATTGAAATGTCCAGTTTTTGTTACTGTAGGAGCACAAATCCATCCAAGACATCAATATGTGGGAAAGCATCATCACAGCAGTTATATTATGAAATGTATTTTTCCATGTCTCCAATTAGCTATATATAACAACATCAGCCCAGGTGTGATGCACCTAATTTGTGTGCACACTTGAAGAGAGCATGGTGTCGTCACACTCTAAAAATAAACTGAACATTGCGTAGAATATAAAAACACATTTGGAGGTTAGTGTCAGTGAGGAGTACATATCTGCATGAGTATAAGACCTGTGTGTCCATGTGTGTGTGTGTGTAAAATAACAATGGACTCATTCTTATTTCTCTTTTTTTCTTCTTCTTGAACTCATCTGACCATCTGTGGGGACATAAAAGGTTAGGAGCTATGGAAAAATAGCAAAAAATCGATAGAAAAACTCTTCAACCTGCAAACCGAGCTGGATAAAGAAGTATGAAGCCATGCATTATGAATGGAATCAATGTTTCAAGTGATAAACAAGTAGTTCAAAGATAAACAGCAAACAATCTGTTAAAAGAAAAGGGAATGAAGAAATGCCTCTGAGCATATGATGCAGTCTATCTCTTTTACTTATTGTTAATAATGTACCTGCACAGGAAGGTCTTTTCTTGAATTTATATAATGTCTCCTTCCAAATTTAATTTAAAAAATAGATAAAGATGAAGTTCAGTTTCCCTCTCTGTCTTCTCTTCTCTAAGTTTGTGCCAGAGTTGTGTTGATAACAGTTTGAGCAGAGAGATTCTGGCCGCCCACACACAAGCCGGTCCCTGCAGCAGACGACTGCAGCCAGCTGCCATATGACATGCTGCAGACGTATGCGCTTGGTTGCAGACCCTGTTTGTTTTTCTTACAGAGAGGTGCTTGGGTTGTTTAATGCTCGGATGAACCACGCTGCCTGTTGCAGTCGCTGCGTGTGTCTCATGCTATGCCACGAGCAGGGCAATTCCATCACAAAACCTTAAAAGGCCTCATATTACAGACTATTTATATCCAATTGTGTGGAACAACATAAACAGTCTTTGCCGTAGGTGTTTTTTTTTTTTTTTTATCTCGCCTGTCTGACTAAATGTGCCGTTTCAGCCCACCCACAAGAAGATAAGTACAATCACAGGGCAGTTATCAGTCACTACAGACACTGAGGAAACCCACAGACGGTATCCAAGCAGCCACTCGTGTCCAACACTCTACTACACTTAAAGAAGGATTTTATCATTGTTTCAATTATATATGCATACATTAGACCCCCTATAGAGATTTCGCATGAACCTTAGTGCACACATCATTTGATCTTGTCTTTGAAACACAGCTGTCTAATTGTTATCTGATTTTCACTACACCATTATCAAGGCCCAACGAATTCATATGTTCACGATACAGTCATATTGTCACGATATCAGTTCATATCAGTTGAATGTATCATTAACTTTTATTGTGTGTTTTGTTGTGTGTGTGTGTGTGTTAAGGTGAATTATTGCCATGAACTAAGTTGGTGTGTGAATGGGAAAAGATGGAATTATTTACATATTATGTGTGTGTATTATTAGCATAATCATCCATATGTATGTACATCATTACATACATCATTACTTCATTACTTCATTGTTTTGAACTATTATTTTTATTTTGTATTGCAACATCCCTGCTTTGAAACATCATCAGTAGCACATTTATAGTGTTTCCACTAATATAGATTATTGGATTTTCCATTGATCAGTACCACAATATAATTCTAAATCACAAATGGTGTTTTATCTCTGTTACTCTCTGTTTTCTACAGCATGATACTTTCTCTCCTCTGGTCCATTGAGGCCACTTGATATGAGTTGCTTAATCACATGTGGCTGGTTGCCTAAAGATGTTGTCTACTTCCTGTTATGACCTTGGTATGAGTGATTTGGTTGCTCAGTTCAAAATGAATACTTTGCTCTGACAGACTGGCTTAATTAAATTCTTAAAAATACACCTACTGACCCTGCTTACATTTTAATAAACACTTTGTCTTTGTGTTTTAAAACAAATAGAGCCATAAAAGTGACAGTGAAGCTGTTTCTTGTGGCCTGTTCTAATGAATCACCTCCTAGCTGATGCTCTGCACTGTGTATGCACACAAGTGAAGTCAATGGGGTCATTTAACACTTAAAAAAGAGGATTTGTATGTGGACCCTTCTAGTGCTGTAAAGGTTTAAAAATGACTGGTATGTCTAAAAGTAGCTTCAAGACTGAGCTTTTGGGCTATTTTGCTTTCATAATATGTCTTCTTTCAGACTAATGAAGAAAAAAAACAAAATCCTAAAGTTAAATTTCCATATTTAAACATAACATTTTAGAAAACCTGTCTTAATGTAAGAAACCTACTGACCAGAGATGTTTCAGAGTCACATCAGTCATAGTTTTGACCCTGTTCCTCTGTACCGCCCTATCTGTATCTGAAGGTGTGTTCATCTATCATTCATCGCCTAACACCACACAACATTCAAAATCCATGCCTATGGCTGTATGTTCTGCTCTGTGGAGTGATCAAAAGAGATATCCAGAATCCACCCAGTGTCCGCTTATCTGTTCTGGAAATGCATGCAAAATAGTGCCTTTGTAATGAGATAATGCCTAATTTGCATATCATAACATTCAGTTTTGAACGTACAGTTGGTAATCAGCTGGGGATGTCTTAGGCTGATATCTTGATTTTACTGCCCTTCAAATGTTTTTTAGCTGTTTCTGTGTGATTTCTGTGTGATCATCCCTACCTGATAATATCTTAAATTACATAAAATGTAATAATTAATATCTTATTAAATTAAATAAAAGTTACTTTCTGTGCACATCCCTCTTTGTCTGCATTTGGGTCCACTCCTTGAATTCACCTGTGACAATATTATCATCAATTACTTCCTGTATCAAGCACAAAATATGAAGCCACTTTGTGACCTTGACAGACAGGTCAGTCTATGCCGTCTGGGTTAAATGACTTTTAATCACTAGCCTTGTGGAGGCTGAGCAGTCTGCCTAGCAACAGGCTCTCACACGACAACCTACCTGTAGCTCCTGCCAGTTTTGGCATGTGTGTGTTTCTGCCCTGTGGGAAATTAATTCACGTGAGTGAAGAGCGTGTGGGAGGTGTGTGTGTGTGTGTAAACATTTCATTATGTCGCCCCTGGTGATGAATATCATCGAGAGGAGGGGGGAGAATGTTATTGCCTCTTCATGCCTGTAGAAACACTCAGGATGCTGCTATAGATTGAATGTCTGTACATTTCAATCACATCATTCATATTTTATATGATCAATTAGAGAATAATAAATAAGCTTCTGATGTGTGTATCGTGTTTATTTGATTTGCTTCATAAGCTGCTGACAAAATGGACTCTTAGATGAAACTATGCTGCTCACTGTAGGTCAGCTGATTTCACTTCATCCAATCAAAGTGACTAACAATCCAGGGTTTGTGGTATTCTGGACCAAATTACTACCCAGGCCAGCTGTACTTTCACTGTAGTCAAACGTTCCCAATATAGAAACACAGTTTAACAAGCTACATGTACAGTATATTTCTTGCTGCCTCTTACAGTTTATTTACAATCCACACCAGTGGGAACTCACGATGATTACAGGGAGAGCTGTAACCTCGGAAAACCCAGGAAAGACCAGTGAGACAGTTTCAGAACAGCTGCAGTGACGGAGGTAACTGAGGGGACATGAGGACTCAGAGGTTATTTGACCAGTTAAAGGTGCAGACAATGATCATAAAGGACAACTTAAAGGTCCAGTGTGTCAGGTTTACAGAATATGGCAGAAACAGAATAATCATAACTATGTGTATTATTACATGAAAACAAGATTTTTTTGGCAACAAATGGAAAAAATGTACAAAAAATTATACTAGCATACAAACACATCTACCTACACAAGGTGAAGACAGAGAAAGAAAAATAAACAAAGGGGGAAAAAAGTATTGAAATAACCAAATATGAACATCCATCGAGTTTACTGTGACTGTTCTTCCTCATCAGGGTTATGATGAGGCTGGAGCCTATCCCAGCTGACTTAGCGCGAGAGGCAGAGTATACCCTGGAGTCTAAAATGTGAACATAGAAATAAAATTTTAAAAATTAAAGGGTTTATGTTCTGTGAGATGAGGGTTCAGAGGACAGACTAAACTAAATAAAACGTAAATCCCAGCAGGCACAACTGAGAGAAGTTGCAGCAGTCATTCTAGACCATATTCGTGACCCCAAAGGCGACACAGAAACTGTTTTCAAAATAAAACACCCTGTTCAGCTACGTACCTATGATAGAAGCATATGAATAATAAATCTGACCAAAGCTGACCAAGTTAACAAATCTGGCAGGTGTACATGCAACTTTACAGTTTTAGCTCACTCGTTCATCAATCTTTATTCTAGATGCAGTGCACAGCTGTTTCTGATAAACCCACAGCACACCTCTTACCCACGCAACAGCAAACAGACAAACTCGCTGATGAGTAGACCGGATTTGGTGGAGACCATAAACAGAGGTATAAGAAGAGTGAATACCAAACTTTATCACCAAATGACTGCTAATGTTGCACAGACTGTTAGATGTGAATAATAGGCAGTGTCTGTTAGATAAAAATATGTCTTAGTAGTGTGTTTACAGTTTTAAAAATGCCACTCAAAGTGACATCCTAGAGGGAATGTTTCAGCTGAGTCCATTGTGTTCTTGGGTGCAGAATTTCAGTCAGCAAGCTATTCTCACTTTGGAATCCAAACATGTGTAATATTTCCCTTTTCCATAAAAAAAAGAAAAAAGTGCAGCACCTTGTCCATTAAAACGTACCACAATCAGCTCTCAGCAGGTACAGAGGAGTTTGCACCTTGTTTTCTAGCACAATATGTCATCTCCATCTTTTTAATTACACTCATTTCCCAGCTCTTTCAAAGTATCTAATGTAGCTTCAAACATTATGTTTAATCATTTAGCTTATTTTAATCAATCACACAGCTCAGTGAAGTTAAATTGATGCCCACATATGACTTTACATAGTGTAGCGGCTCAGGCCCTCGGCAATACCGTCTGCAGTCATCGAGCCCTCCATCAGCCAACCACCAACTGCGACTCTCCTCACTTTGGCCTCTTAATAACATAAAAAACACCCTTTTCTTCACTCTTGCCATTCATACATTTTCTCCTTCTAGTTTCACCTCTCTTTATTCCTATCTCTCTCTCACTGCTGGCCTTTCCCGCTCTCTTCTTTATTCCTTTATTTGCACTCACCTCCCCACCTCTCATCCCATCTCTCCCTCTCTACGCCTCCACCCTCTTCACTCTGCTGCCACGCTGAGCCGAGCCGGCGCTATCTTCTTTTGCATGAAGGCTTGCTGATATTTTCTTAAGTGAAGGAGCCTTACACTGTGCAGATTAGTGAGCCTGGGCCGGACTTTGGAGTTGCCAGGGAAAACTAAATCCCTGTGAAGTCCCAAAGGAGCATTGAGTCGAGCATCACTGCACACGGCATCAGTTTCTCACAAATGGCCCCCTCGTCTTTTCATGGTGACACAGCATATGATTAACCACAAGGCAAATGTAAGGAATGAACCGGTGCTAAAATGTTGTTGTTTTTCTGATAATTGATTAATCAATCAAGCCATTAATCAAGAATAAACCAGTGTAGACTAAAGCCTGATTCATCCAGTTAAAGCAACTGGAAAACGCCTTACTGAACTTAAGAGTCCTCCTCATTGGACTGGTAACACTGTCAGACTCACACTGACATTTTAAAACAGCAGCATCAATACAACAGAGAGATATATGAGCTTTTTATTACATGTCTAGATTACACAATGCAACTCCACCACTTAGAGTTAAGTCGGACATTCAGGTGTGTTGTAGTTGTAGTTAATGTAGGCTTAAGGTGTTAGCCTCAGCCAGAGATGGAAATGGCCCAGGTCTGGTCCTCACCATCTTGGACCCACACTGACTCAAGTGACATTACTGAGGACATGTGTCAGACTTGTGTATGCACAGTTCATAAATGATTGGCAGCACAGCATAAAATAGCTGCTATTATATCTCATGGATCATGGGTATGCTGAGATCAGGGATTGTGGTCCTGCCTGACATCCACAACAAATACTCCTATTATTATCAATATTACCACAGTAAATGAAGCAGTTTCTGCAGATGGTTGTCCACCATGATATTGCTAAGTGCGTGCTCATGGTGGGAAGTGTTGAGTCTCTATTAGCTAATTAAGTAAAAGCAACATTGATAAATATCATTGTCACATATATTTGTATATATATTTTATACACATACATATTTATGTTCTGAAATATGTTGAATTATTAATCATCTTTTATCTACAGTACCAATTAAAGATGATTTACACAAGACATCATAAGTGATAAAAATCTAAGTATAAACACTTAAAGACACTAACAGCTACATTACAGTCTGTTATCATGTGTTGTGCTCAACAATGTCAGCCAGACACACACACACACACACACACACACACACACCACACCACACATGAACCAGTAGAGAGCTTAGTGGAGTGAATTTAGCCAGTTGTGCCAGCCAGCAGTACTTTAGGAATGATTATGTTATCTATTTAGACAGATCTCCGGGGGGAAATATTTGGAGCCATAAAACTGCCAGTTCTCTCTTCTCCCTGTCTGTCTGTGTGTGTGCGTGTGTGTGTGTGTGTGTGTGTGTGTATGTGTCTGGGTGACATTGCTGAGCGCAATGAGCCAATGGCATCTGAAGGCTATTAGCATGGGGAGAATACATTCCGGAACTGGCCGGCCAATACAAACACTAGGCTCGCCATAATGAGGCGTGACTATACCCCGCCCCGTTACCATGGTGACCTTCAACAAGCCAATGTCACTCTCTCTCTCTCTCTCTCTCTCTCTCTCTCTCTCTCTCTCTCTCTCTCTCTCCCTCTCTTTCTTTCACCCCATTTGGGTGAATCTCATTTGCAGGGTGGATTAAAGAGTTGAATGTTCAGGAAGGGTCATTAATGATCATGGTAATGATATTTAACATTAACATCCAATCATTTTAAAGGAAAACTGTGTATCTTTGAAAAGAAAAATAACACATTCTTCTTCCTGCAAAAGAAAATGTTGAAATTATAACCAATAAAAGGCACCATGACTTCCTTCAACACACTCAGCGGTTTAGCTGTTACAGTCAGAGCAGCATTTAAAACACCACAAATATGAAGCGATAGAATAGAATCACTGCAGCGGCATGAGTGGAGTAAATCCACAAAAGTATTTTCAATATTCAACTTTTATATAATTATATTTGACAAATTAGCAGTGTCAAATTGCAAGCGCTCTTTGACGGTGTTAAACTTTGAGGGAACAGAGCAGGGAAGTCCAAAAACATGGGGGATTATGGGAATGGAGGCTTGACTTCACAATGGTGTCCTTTGATTGCTCAGCAAGCGCATAATTTAAAAAAGAGAAACTTCTCACTTCCTTTACCATAGTTATTATAATCAAGTAAAACTGAACTAAAAACTAAAACTACTAAGCCACTGCGTGTGTTTACATGCCTGTGAGTTCTTGCACTGACAAATATTAAAAAATAATACTGAAAAGGAAACTAAGCAATAAAAACTCAACTGAAATGAGCCATCCCAAAAACAAAACAAGTCTGCATCACACAGATGTTTTCATACATGTTTTTTATACAAAGACCTATTACATTTTTACTCTGTTATTATGACAGTCAGTGGGGGAAATCTTTATTGTCGTTGCCACACTTAACAACTTGGACAAGTTGACAGTAAAGTTGCTGCAATGTATCCTAATCTCTCTTAATACATCCATGATCCAAAGTAGAAGCCACATGGTCCACATTCAACCTTCCTGGATATAAACTGCTCCACAAAAGAGGCGTGCAATTATGAGACACCTTTGATTGTTTGATTGTAGATCAATGGTACAAACACATCTGGTAAATATATAACGTTAACCTATTGTCATGTTTGTGACAGAGCTCTGTCAGGAATGATGTGGTTGGCTAGTTAGTGACTGTACCACCAAATGTCCGGCACTATCTACCTACTATCTACAGATGAATTTAACCCTGGGGTTACTATCCAGCTGACATAACACTAACTTATATAGCTGAGTTTAGAATACCTATTATAATGCAATGAACATTACTGAACCAGTCAAATGACTGTCTACCTTTGTCTTTGTTAGACAGGCAGTTTACATGGGCCATTATCACACAACTGTCACTTGTAGCTACAGCAGCCTATGTTCATCAGAAATTCAAGGAACAGGAATCATCAGAATTACTCTGAGTCACTGTAAGGAATTGTGGGATATGACGGACGTCAGCCCTCTTTTTGCATTTAATTGGCCTTCCTGATTTTTAAAGATTTTTTAATTAATGACCTCTTCATTAAGCTTTAGCTCAGTGATTTATATGATTTTTACTGTACATCTTTGACAGAGGAGAATCCATAGTTTGGTTCTGCTGGACTAGAATCAGGATGCATCCCAAACAGGTGAGACCGGCCTCAGATGTTTGTTTTTTTTTTTTTAGCAGTTTTGACTTAACTCCTCTTCTTGTTGCCCTCTAGCATATCTCAGAGATCTCTTTCAGGTTCACCTGTCCGGACTAGGCCAGACCAGGACAGACCAGTGAAGGATTTACTCCATCAGGTACATTCCGCCCTCTTGGCCAAGTCTTGTGTTTATTTCCAAGGAGGGCTCTCTTTCCCAGGTCTCTCTTTGCCTCAGAGCGAAGGCTCTTGGCTGAGGTCCACGCTGCACAAAGGGCCCGGGCATTCCAGCTGTCTGCCTTTAATCCAGTGTGTCAGCTCGTGTTAATGTTGCAGCGTGAAATCTGAGGGCGCAAAGCAGCGTGGAATATCTACAAGAAAAAAAACCCACCCTAAGAATTCCTCTGGAAAAGGCCACCGAGCATTGAGCCGGCTGGCCAGCGGTCTGCTGGTGGTAGAGTTAATGTGCGGTGGATATAGCAGGTTGAGGTTGATCGTGTGTGTGTGTGCAAGTGTGTGTGTTCACAGGCCACTAAGCTTGCCAGGCAGGTGGTAAGAAGGTAACATTTGGGAGGTATTTCTAAATGGAGCCACCTAACACCCAAGGAGGTAAAGGAAAAGCGCGTCCATGTACTAATGTGAGACTAAATCAGCATTTCCGCTCCTCCTCAGGACCCCCGCTGTCCTCTCTGACACACAATAGAGGAATGACACGCTTCTGTGGACGGTTAATTATCTTAGACGCACACACACACACATGACATCCACTTCAGTTACACGTGCATGGACCACAGACACAAATGCAGATGAACATATACCCCGACGCACACACATCGATGTTTACGCGTGCATGTGTACACACACACACATAATCATCCCACACCCCCGTCTGTCTCGCCTCACTTACTTCCACCCAAATCCGGCTTTATTCACACAAACTCATTGTCTGCAATATTTGCTGCAAGCAACGTCTATTGAGCCACAGCGGAACCATCCATTCTCCAGATACTGTAACTGACACTTGACTGTGTGTGTGTGTGTGTGTGTGTGTGTGTGTGTCTATATGAACTGACACTCAGGTCTGCTTTTGTCCACGTTCTTATATAAATGCATTAAATGTAAATGGAATTCACAAACGGGACAAAGGAGAGATTTCAGATACAGTACACGGTTCCTACAGGTGATCCCCCTCCCACATGTAGGTGCCACCCAGGACGTCCTGACGCTCTGCCAACCTGAGCTCGGCCCTGCCACAAAAGCTTTATGCAGATTTGGATTTTATTACTTCATAAAGCGGCTTTGCTCTGATCTGCCGCTTCTTGTCTGCAGTGTTTCACTGAACTGAGGGATTGAAGCATGTTAGAGGTTGAAACTTTTACAGTTTGCCAAGCTTAAGTTTGCAGCTTAAATCTAATTATTGCTACCACTGCTTTTGTTAATCAGCTGTTATTAATGTCAATCCTGTCTAAATCTAAATGGAAGGTGATGTTACTCTGCACAAAAGTTGTAGCACTCTTTTTTTTTTAAATCTGACTCATCAGTGTTTATATTCCTGAGAAAGGCTGGGAGGAACAAACATTTTTTTCCTACATATTACAATAATCTAAGGGTTGTTACATGTGCTAATAACACACATTTATCTCCACAATCTAGATCTTGTCAAGAGGCCATGGTTTGCAGTGATTTTTTTCTTAACTGTTCAGCCACTCATAGTCAAGGACTATATTTTTTTCTGATGAGGTTATTAAAAATAAATAAAATAAATAAATTAAAAACTCAGTTCAAAGGACAGCTCAGATGGTAGAGCAGGTTGGCTATTAATTCTATGTTAGTATATGTTATAATTTATAGTATTTGAAATGCTGTACACAAGTATTATTGAGTATATAAATGGGATATAACATAGAGCCAGAATGTGCAGTACTGAAACAATAAGAAAGGAGTTGAGAAAACACTCCCCTCTGGCCACCTTATGGATTATAAATCAACCCTTATTATTTAGGTTAACATCACTGCCTTGGGGGATGTAATGCAGGTCATCCACTGATCACGTGGTGGATCCAGCTCCTGCTGTCCACATGTTAAAGACCCCAAATTACTTAGCCACTTACCAATAGTCAGGCCAACACCTTGCATGGTATCATGCAATGATGGTTGGTTGTGTGTGCGTGTTGAGATGAATGAGAGCCAAATTGTACAGCACTATACATATGTGGCAATTTACCATCAATTAATTTTTCATAACTGCTTATCCTTATCAGGATCACGGGGGGCTGGATCTGATCCTAGCTGACATTAGGCAAAGGGTCCCCAGTTCACCACAACGCTGACACATAAAATCAACTGTTCACTCTCACGTTCACGCCTACAGGTCATTTAGAGTCACCAAAGAAGCTGGTAAGTGCACGTCTTTGGACTGTGGGAGGAAGCCGGAGTACCCGGAGAGAACATGCAAACGCAGAAAGGAACCAGGAGACTTCCTGCTGTGAGGTGCTAACCACAGCAACACTGTGCCAACCCCAACCCTTTAACATTTATCATTATCATTATTATTATTAGCCACCTTCAAGCTTAATTTTACATTGCTGGCTCAAGCAATTGTTAAAATCAAAGTTCCTATGTCCATTTTGTGTCACGCTGTGGGACACTCCTCTCGATGAGGGAGAGCTGTGGGGGAGACGTGAGGCGAGGCTCTGTGAGGTGCAAGAGGATGATGCAGCTTACTGTATACAAAGGTAGCAACAACGTCCATGGTCCATGTCAAGTCTGATCATATGACACACTGCAGGTTCATTCACTATCATCACTGCGAGAGTTAAAAGCTTTCCATGTTTCAAACATGCTTTGAACCCCCAACAATGCTGTCTCTGTCTGAAGTGTTTCTTTTCATTTGCTTTGAGACTGAAGTAAAAAAAAAAAATACTGATGTGAGTTAAAGGACCAATGGGGGGATGGGTAATGTGTGAGACTTGCAGGTGTTGCAGACAGCCCGACAGAGCTCAGGCTAATTAACTGCTGTATTTACAGATATAGAGTGAGCAGACTGTGCACCGCCGTCTGTTTTCTGATGACACGGCAGTTTGTGAAGGCCAGGACATTTTTTTTCTTCTCCAGGATCCACAGGGTGAGGTTCTCATTATCACATCAGTGTCATCTTTCTCTGTTTTCATCCAAAAGCCAGATCACACCCCTCAGAGACAGACAGAGGAAGACGCACACACACACACACACACACACACACACACACACACACAAGATACTACATTAGTTAATCACCTGCTATCAGACAGACCCATCGTTTATTTGTATTCATGGTAGGACACTGTCAGAGCAGGTGTCCTGTACTGTGTAATGCACACTGCCTAACTGTCATCATTTTAACCTGACTTGTTCAGCAGGTTGAGTGGTCGGTCATGCAGCAGAGCTGGAGTGGTCTGTGCAGACTCAGAGCAGTGCAGAGGGGTTCCATTTCACCGCACAAATGCTTTATTTGAAATGTAACCGTGGCCTCATTCCAGAACCCTGAATCACCCGCCCACTTTTTAAATTTGCTCTAGCGACACAGAGGTCTGGTGTCACCCTTGTCAGCAGCTCGTCCCAGATTGGAGAAACAACTGAGCCAATCAGAGCATTTGTAGGTGGGACTGGAGTCTGTGATGTTATCAGGCTTTGTCAGACAGAACTAGATGATTCTGAACGCTTCAAACAGACCTATGAGTCATTTTCTTTCTTTTCTATTGAAAATGATTTCAAGACCATTTGTCACTATTCTCACTTTGTGTTTATGTTGCTTTCTAGAAATTTGTTGAAACAAGTTCGTTTGTATTAGAAATAATAAAAGCAATTAGTGATTTAACAAATGTAGAAAATTACAGATTTTTCTGCTTGTCTTTGATGATTGCTAGTACTGAATTTTCTGATGCTTGTGCCACATCTCCTTACCTTTCATTTTATTAACTCACACTTATAATGTTAAACATGTTTATTTATAGTTAAAGAGTGAATAACAATGCTACAGCTTTACAGCACAAGGTCTTGATGCCAGCTCTGTCAGTGGTGCGATGCTCAAAAGTCATCCATGCATGCACTGACTTGCTGTTTCTCTGTGCAGAATTACAGAGACAATTACAGTGACAGAGAAGCTCACTCACCTCAAAAGTATGACACATATATAGTGTGTAATTATAATAACTTAGTACTAACTGAAAAACACACCAGTAACTTGTAGTTTGAAAATACATTTTCTGCATCATATTCAGCAAGAAAATCCTGTCACTGTATCATCAGGCCTGTTCACATTTTATGCAGTGAAAGCCTGAATAATGCTGTAAGCTCTAGATGAACTGTAGTTGCTGTCGCAGTGTGGCAGTGCTTCTTGGTTCATTTGATAGTTGCATTGTGTTTTTGTTTGTTTTCAGTTGTGAATTAAAACTGAAGTGGATGCATGATGGTCCAGTGGTTAACACTGTGTCCTCACAGCAAGAAGGCTCCGGGGTCGTAGCTGCTGGCAGTCGGAGTAGAAACAAAATGAAGCAGGTTTTAAGTTAGAAATGTTCAGTCTGTCCAATGGAGTGGTCTTCCATCCAAATCCAAAGTTCTTCATGAGATCTAGAAAGCATGTATAAAGTTGCAAACGTTTTATACAGGACGCCTTATTAAAAATAAGTGTTGTTCATTATTGTCCATTTTGTTAAATGTTTGATTCATTGTTTGCCCGAGCTTTAGTGGCTGAGGATTTTACTTCATCATTACATACTTGCACTGAACCTGACTACTAACTGCACAGCATTCGCACAAGGCACAAATGCTAATTTTGAATGACTCTTCAAAACTTGGTCAATTCCTGTCAATGGAGTCAGTCCTGTCAAGTTTGATGTCTGATGTCAGTGATTTCAAAATTCTTATTTTCTTGAAAGGACTGAATGGTTAAGGTTAATTAAAAGGCAAACATGCATATACGTCAATACTCATAGATTGTAGGTGTGGTAATTCTGAGCAGCATTCAAACATTTTGCCCTGATGTGGTAAAAAGCTTGAGTTTAGGGGGTTCTGGGAGTTGATGCTAGAACAAGATAGAGAGATGTACTGTACCTTTAATTTATTCATGTTATGTGTGTAGGAGCCAGTGATGCTGGAGATGCTGGATATGTCATTCACTAGTGATTTGTGATGGAGAAAGAAGAAACAGCAAACTGCAAACAAGAGAGCAATGTCAGCCCGAATGATGGAGTGGTAACGAAATGGCCATTCAACCTGATTATCAGCCTAATCTAACCAATTAAGTTTGTCATGGCAGAGTGCCAGAGTCTCCAAGGAATCTGTAACCATGACAGCAGAAGGCATCCAGGGCTTTTGCTCAAATTGTCCTTTTTCAATTGTATTATCATTTCCTTTCTCTGGCATGCTGAGTATTTAGGTGTCTGATGCCTCCCTTATGCTATCGGCACAAATCTGATATTGTATGTAACAGGACCTGATCTTTTCATGGATGTCTAAACAGAAACCTGTTTTCCAAAAAAGCAACAGAAATATGACCTTAATCTTGAGGCCATAGTGAGAAAAAGAGTCATCATGCTAAAAATAAATCGCCATATATTCAGTCATGCTTCTTGTCCTTTCCTTACTGCCCTTTGTCAAGCAGTCTGAAGTGGAACTCGACCGAGTTTTTTTCACGTTCATTCCACCCTCCACCTCTTTGTGTCCTGGAGGTTGAGAGAACGGTCTCGAATGCCCAAGTCTGTTCTTAGACCCTCTGCTATCTGGGCCTCTCATCTACACCCTAGATGCCGACTCCAATGCAAGCTAACCTGCTCTAAACAAAAAAAAGGAGGAGAGGAGGTAGAGGGAATGGGAGGGAGAGAAAGAGAGCCAGACAGGACAAAGCTGGGAGTGGGGAGAAACTGAACACAGTGTCTGTTGTGTGTATGAAGGGAGGACTTGGCACAAACACTGGTCGGCCTGTAAGAGTATCCTGTGCTGCTCCCTGCTCCATGCCTGCCTCCTCAATACTGTCTTTGTCCTCCCACTGTGCACAGTGACACTGAGAATCCACACACAGCAACACCTGGCCCCTGCAACACTCTGTCTCCTCTGCTTTAACACAGGAGGAGGCAGGACAGGACCGAACAATGTAGGACAACACTAGATAAGACAGAATAGGAAAGAATACCAAATACAGAAGACTATCAGCAACATAAAAAACTCCAGCTTCGACCGTTAGTTCAAACACCTGTGTTTACTCTCTTTTTTTTTTTTTTGGACAAGCGACCCCTTGTGGTCATGCAAATAATTACTCTTGTCTGTCAATGGCAAAGGTAGAAGTTTAATGACATTGTTGTCCAAAACCTCATTTTGGGTGGTTTGGGTGCATAAACCATACTTTGACACTTGACATAATTTCCCTAATCTTAACCAGGTAGTTTTAGTTGCCCTAAGCTTGCTGTCTCAGTACTGCAGTTGCAGAGGTTTTACAGTTTTTACAGTGAGAAAAGCACTGCACCCACGACTGAGCCCTGTGGAACCTCACATGTAAACCATGTTGACAATAGTGACGCATCTAACATTGATCCCTGTGTATTTGAGTTATACATTAACTCAGCCTGCCACAACAAGCGTGTAGTACACCGATGATTGTTCTCAGTCAGTGTTGGTTTTTGTTTCCATTAGCCATGACCACAGTCTTTCTGAGATCTTATTACTTTTAGCTGTCAACAAGTGGTAGATCTAGCTAAAATAAGTGCAAGTGTGTCATTTAATGGGTTGGTTTTGGAGGCAGTGACAGACTTGTTGCATTATTGCGTTGTTTAGCTAGTTTTTGGCCAAAGTGCTAGCAAATAATGTATGTATACATACAGCATACTGTTTTGGTTTCACCAACTCTTGGATGTCAGGCTCTTAAGCTGCTAAACGCTACACTATGTTCAGCTGCTAGCTGTAAATGTCTTTCTGTCATAGCTAGAAATGAGGCTAAGGAGACCAGTAAGACAACATGACAGTATAAGTTTTAAAACAATTTTTAAAAAAAACATTTAGTGAATTAAATGATGCTAAAATTACCCACAGGTTATCTGTGATTTCACCAATTCATAATATGACAATATTGATAGTGCAGCTTTAAATCTATTAAAAATTATCATGGAATATTGGAATGTACCTGTATCCTGTACACAGGATGTCCCTCTTCAACATTAATGACTAAACACTTGACAAACAGAGATAATAATTATCAGAAAAACCATCAACTATTAGGAGCTTTATACAAAACTATTCTAAAAGTAATACAGTAAAGCTCATATTATTACCATATTCTTTTGTATTAAACACCTGTGGATCCTCAGAGAAATGCACAGTAACAATCATCTCCTTTCTAACATCAAGTTGTTAAATGGCCTCCGTTCCCTGTTTTGCTGGCCCTTGGCAGCCATTTTGTGTCAGCTTCCAGTGTAGAAACACAGAAGGATTTTTCCTGAATGGAGAACAGATTCTTGCCATCACAACAGAGAATCGGGAAGGTGGAGGAATAAAGGAGGGCTGCAGCAGCAGTGTGTGAGAAAGAGAGATGGACAGCAAAGGGGGCAAAGAAATGGAGAGTTGGTGGCGGGCGGCGTTTTTCTTTTAACAACCTGATCTGGGAAGGGAGCGGAGCAGGGCGAGATAAAAGGAGAAAGGAGCGTTGTCCAAGCCCAGCTACAGGAAAAGGACGATTATAGCAGAGACCGGTATCAGGTATGCAGGCCAGCAATCCCAGCCAATCACACTGCGGGTACATTAGGCCAGACGGCAGCTTGACTCCAGTGCACTAACCCCACCACCCCCCAAACACCCCGCCCCTCTCTCCTCCCACCCCTCCAAATGTGCACCTCTCTCACCCCTGTCTCTGCCTTGATGTTGCGTCTCTCTCTCTCTCTCTCTCTCTCTCTCTCTCTCCCTCTCTCTCCCTTAGCCCTTTTTATCCTGTTGCTCGTCTCCCGCCCACAGCTTAGTTACATTACTGACTCTTTGTCTCAGACTACTGGATGCTGTAAATCAAAAACCAACACAAAACACTTAATACATTCAAACTATGCACATTTACTGGACAATTCCACCATTTTTAAAGCTGCTCTCATCTATATTTGATATTATTGATGGATCAAATAACAATGTGTAAAAGGTGTTGCTTGGAGTAACAGACTTACAGAGAATTATTACCAACTCTGCAGCACCTCTCAGAGTGTTCTAATGCCTCTCATCTCATTGTTTTGGTGTTCTGGCTGGCAACTTTACTTTTTTCACTTCAGCTCTCGTCAAAATAGTTTCCTCCTTCCACATTAGGCTTTTTTTTTTTTTTTTGAGTCATTGTATTCTAATTCTTTGGCCCAAAACAACAGACAAAGTTAGCAACTTGCTGGTTAACAAAGTGGAGCTTTAGCATATTTGGCAGTGATTATTTAACTTAAATGTATCAGATGGACAGAAACATGACTTTACACATTAAACTGTGTTTTAAATAGGCAAGTTTTACAAGTTAGCCTCAAATGTCCAAACAAAATCAGTTAAGGCATGTTTAATGGCAACATGCAGTATAAGGAGTACTATGAATAGATGTATTCATGTATCATTGTACAAAAACATGAAATGTTTAAGATGTCTTTTATTGATGCTTTTTTCAAACCTATCACCAGACAATAACTTTAGCACCTATAAAGGTCCGGTGTGTTGGATTTACTGGCATCTAGCAGTGAAGTTGCAGATTGCAACCAAATGAATACTCCCCCATGCCTCACCCTCACCCTGGTCTGGGTCACTGTAGAAAAATAGCAGTTCAACATGGCAGACTCCATGGAAGTGGACCCACACTCATTTTAGATATAAAGGACTCATTTTATGACAACAAAAACAAACAATTCATTTGCTCAGGTTATTATACGCTAATTAAAATTAGGATTGAATATTATATTCCTTACAATTATCTGTATAATCTTACAAACTGGACCTTTAATTAATTTGAAGCTTGTTATTTATGGACAAGGTTAGGGAAAGATTGTGCTTTTAGCAAATTAACTTAAAGTATAGTGGTATAGATATAGTAAGATTTAGGCAACTAAAACATTTAATGAGGTTGTGGTCGCAGCTATTAAAAAAGTGCAAATGTTCCTTTTAGGCATCTGAACACAAACTCCAGTCTCCAGCTTTATTCTACATGCCCATTGGCCACCCTGATCTCCACACCCTTACTTTACACCTGGCTACATAAAAGCGACTGTATTTCCTCACTGGCATTGAATATTGCCATGTTGCTGGTGGCTGTGGCTCAGGAGGTAGAGCCACTAATCAGATGATTGTTGGTTCAGTCCTCTAGACTACATGTTGAAGTGTCCTTGGGCAACATACTGAACCCCAAATTGCTCCCAAAGGCTGTGCCATCGGTGTGTGAATGTGCATGAATGCTTAGCTCCCAAAAACTGATGAGCAGTTGGCACCTTGTGTGGCAGCTAATACCATCAGTGTATGAATGTGTGTGAATGGGTGAATAAGATATGTAGTGTAAAAGTGCTTTGAGTGGTCAGGAGACTAGAATTTACTGGACATCATCAGATAATAAACAGTACAAATGTAATTCTTCTGGATTCTGGATGCTAGTCCTTTTTTTAATCCATCACTAACTAATTATTTCATTAAACTCCTACTCTCTGTGTATCTCCTGTTTCTGTTCTGTACCTCTTTTCATCCCTCTTTACTGAATCAGAAGACCACAGGGACCACTGCTTAGCCCCCACATTATTCGTCTTAAATAGCTGTCGTGGCAGGTCTAATCTGCGGTGGCAGATTTTTTTTTCTGCAGCAGACACAGACAATGTAGTTTCTGCTCTATTTAATGATATTTTCACTTTAATTGGTGCCACAATGCAATCTTTCCAGGAAAAGTAAGAGACTGACAGAACATGGAGGACACCCAAGGACAATCCACATGCTGCAGATAGAATGTGCTAATACTGTATTCCCGCAGGGGGAAAAGAAAAAAACAGTAATTACAGCTAAACAGCTGGCATGTCTGGGATTTTCAGTTTTAACACAACCCAAAATACAATTCTGAATTTAAGAAAACAAAAACCTTAAACTTATAGCCTTGGAAGGAATGCAAAGGCTTTACAGTATAGCGTGGTATGAAACCTCTACATCTAAGACCTGAGATCTGTGATAAGATTCAAAGCACCATCACATTAGCTTCATTTCATATCATAACATACTGAGTTGTTAAAAATAGATAATTGTGTGTAGTTGTCAGTCAGTGTTGGGTACAGTTACTTTGGAAAGTAGTTAATTTGCTTACAAGGTTACCATCATTTAAAAGTAATCTGTTACGTTACAGCGTCACCTATGAATAAAAGTAACGCGTTACTTATGCGTTACAAAAAAATTAAAAGCTGTTTGCAGCGCCTCGCACATGCTGCAACTTAACTGACACAGACACACAGCCTCATTTAAATGCACCGAGAAGCCCTGACAATGAATAACGTCAGTCATCCAACCAAATGAACTCTGCAGGATAACAATAACAGGAAAGACAGTCAGATGTTTTTTTTTTAAAATTGGAAGTGGACTTCTTTGCTTTTCACCAACGCAGAGTCTGCATTTTACTGTTATGTTGTTCTCGTCCTTTTTGCTGGTGAATTGAAAATAATGTGCGTACTTCCACGATTCAAAGGCTGTCCTCTCTGCCATCTTGCCAATGATTCGAAAACACTCACACACACACACACAGGTAACGTAGGTCAGCAGGGCACAGACGCATCATCACAGCGCTGCGCCTCTGCTGACACATCCACAGGTGGCACAGTGCTGTCTGACAAAGAGCAGGCTGCAGTCAGAAGTTTTCTTTCCTTATCCCGAGAAAGCAATGGATTTCTTTTCTTAAAAAAAATAACAAAGTTACTGATTACTTAATGCACAAAACTAACTCGTTACGTTACACGTTACACGAAAAAAGTAACTAGAGTACCCACAACACTGGTGTTTATCTGTTTTAGTGTCACAATATGAGTGTGAATGTTTGGCTCAAGAGATTTAACAGCATGTACACTGAGAAAAGCTAAATGTACCAAGAATCAAGCCCTGTGGTACTCCACGGGTGACTTTAGTTGGGTATAATATCTATGTAGTTATTACCACATAGAACCAGGGTTTTTCATTTAACAGTGGTAGAGCTCAGTGCCCTATCTTTAACTAAACTGATCATTGTGCCTCTCTGTAAGGTGGCCATCTTAAGTCATATGCTATCTAAGCCTGCCACAGCAAATTAAGTGTGGGGTACTCTCAAAGCCACAGAGTGCCTATTCAACTGTCAGTGGGAAAAGCCAACAGAAGACTTCCGTCTGTATCCTTTCATCTATATCCTATAAGCCTTAAAACTAATCACATCAACTCAAGCATGATGTGTCTGTGGAGACTCTTCCGAGCAAGTCTTCTAAAAATGTGTGAGAACAAAAGAGAATAAGGAGGGGTGGAGGTTTAAAGAATAGCATGTAATATTCAGCAAAAAACACAAAGACAATTCAGATTTTCATGTTACTTTGGTATTTATTTTAAACATGCATATCTGTAGCTGGTATTTTAAAACATTAGTGAAACTATTGGTGCTGACATTTTCCCTGCTTCCACTTCCTATGAGAAAAAAATGTTTACAATGTTCAACATCTGCAATTTGTTGAAGTGAAAGTGCAGCTTTTGTTTGATCTACAAAATAAGAAAATTGCCCACCTCTGATTTGTGCTAGAAAGCATCCACCATCATTTGCAAAATCCAGTTAGGAAAAATCTAATTTCTCAATGTCTATACTCGTGACTAAAATGCAAGAGGCAAAGACAAAACTCTTTGTGGGTAACCTGTGTACCTGCTTGTGCTCAACCCAAGGCATTTGAGAGTACATACTATAAAACCACTGAGACCTTTGTTGTTTTAGTCTCGTGCAAACAAAGAGCAGTTCTGGACCTGACTTCACTTTGAAAGCTCCATTTGTGCTGTAAAGCAGATTTTCTACTAATTGTAACCAAGTGTTTACAATGTTAAACGCAGGTAACACTCATTTTCAATCAATTTTTTGTCCAAAATGATCAAGCGAAGATAAAAACTAATGTTAAATATTGCATGCAACACATCTAAATTTTCTGTCTTAATGTAACTTGCATTCAGTATTCTGTGAAGTTTTAAATTCTGTTGGTGAGTTAACTTTTCCTTCCAATATAAAACCGGGTAAGCTGTATTCTGGTGGGTTCTTCTTTCACTACATCCTTGTGTGTGTATGTATGCATGTGTGTGTGTGCGCGCATGTGCAGAAATGTGCACGGTGTGTTGGTGTGTGTGTTCGCGTCTGCTTGTCTGACCATGTTGTGTTCCAGTAATGACATCGGAAGCTGGCAGGGCTTCATGTCTCCCAGGCTGCATTCAGAGGGACTAGGCAGCTTCCCCAGACTGGGCTGTCGGGGTAAAATGGACTGGGCCACTGAATCGGCAAACAGAAGAGCAGAAAAGGCAGGAGAATGAGGGTGCAATGAGATAAGGGAGGGAGAGAGAGATGGCGAGGGGATGAAGGAAGGGGAAAACAGAGACGAGCACAGCCAAAAAAATTGAAAAATTGAAGTGTAAAGGCAAAGGGGAGGTGTTAGGGCAAAAGTAGCCAGACAGCATGAGATCTGAGGTTGGAGGGGCACAAATTGAGGACAAATTGAGACTCGGGTGGGGGCAGAATTTTGTGGGATGAGGGATGAGAGAGCCTGAGGAGGGGTGAGAAAGTGGAGGACAAGTGAATGGAGACTGAGGAGTGATGGGGAAGATAGAAGAAGCCCAGAGGATATAGAGGCGGGCAGCAGAATAGGTTTGGCTGACATTCAGGCATGTGGAGGGCCAGGGGGGTGACAGGGGAGCATTGTAAATGAAGCAAAGGGGAGACAGAGAGGCGGGGGACAGAGGGGACAGTTTGGGTGAGAGCGAAAGGGGTGGGCCGGCAGTAGATTTGGCTGGTATGACTGGGAGATGATGGGGATCTTGCCCGGACCAGCTAAACAGTCTGTTATGTTTTCATTAACCACAGGAGATTGTCAGTGAGGCGGGGCAGCGGGCAGTGAGAGTGTCTAAAATTAAATGGATGAGGCTTCATCACTGGGGAGAACTTCCCTCATTACACAGACAAGAGACACAATGAGAGCTCACACAGTTGGATCCATTGTTCTGAAGCGGCAGTGCCAGGTCACACTATCCTGCAAAGCATCCAAAGCATACTTCAGCAAGAACAAAAGAATAAAAGTTCCTACTGAGTGTGATCGGTTCGATTTAGGGCTTCAGACAGCTTTGCCCCTTGGCAGCTACAAATGAAATCAAGAGAGAATGAAAATGAAATTACTGTGAGGTGACGTCAGTAAACAACACACGGAATGCTAATGTTTACCATTCCTGGCTGATGGTACTCAGTATGTTACATATTATATGAGGGCTTACTAAGAACCGTGTTTACAGACAAAAACATCAATGCTGGACCTGCTAATCTACATAACATACAACAACTTTATGTCCCATGTCAATATTTCTGAGATTTACAATTGTTTTGCAAGTATCTGCACAACTACAACTACGATATGGTCCACATACATTCATCACATGACATGAAACCACCTGAACCACCTGACTGCATGCTCTCTTACATCAGCTGAGTTTTTTAGTGTCTTTCAGCTCATTGTTTTGTATATAATTAGACTATTTTGGTTTCATCAACTACCTGGTAAACATAATAGCATTTAGTTGCTACAGGACCATTTATTTCCTTCAAGATGAGATGAAAACAGAGGCTAAAGGGAAATCATATCATAAATTCTAGCTATGGTTAAGGTTTTGATACAGTTAATTAAAATGCCAACATTTATTATCAGGTTTTGGACGAGAATCTCCTTCATGAACTTACAACATACCCATCCACCACTCCAACCTCCACACCGTTACTCTCTGCCTCACCCTACTTCGTACATTGGAACTTACTATCAGCAATGGTGAGGTATGGAATTGTCTAATATTGGCACAACTCTGCAAGGCTCTTACTAACGTATTGTAGTATTGCATTGAGTTCAGTAAGGGCATTTCATTTGGAACAGAAATGTTTTCATCACGAATGAAACAAAACGACTTTACAATCAGTTGGATTACTAATCAACCAGTCATGGTCCCTTGTTATTGCCCTAAGCATCCAAATAATAAAGTGTGCACTTTGGTGTGAGCAAACAACAACCCAATGACTCTCAAAGAAGTTATTGGCATTGGACTCAAAGAGTAACATGCTCACTGGAGCAAATTTTGGGGGATGGGGAAGCTGTAACAATATGCAAATGTCCAATTTGGGAGAAAAAACATCATGCAAAGTTTGCAAGGTAAATACACTGCAAAACTGGCAGCTATTATGCTCATAAGAAACCACTGGAAAATTAGCTTACTAGCACTAGTACTCAAACTTAAACTCAAACTTTATTTATTTATATACAGTATCACCTTTCATACAAACATGCAGATACCATTCTAATAGCTCAGCAGTGAATGGTGAGACACCAAGTTTTAATGTGTCTTAAGTTTGTTTTTTTAAGTATCTATAGATAATCTTAAAATCAAAATCTAACTAATAGGCTGTGCAAGGATTTTAAGATGGGATTTAAATGTGCCCTCTGTCTGGTCTTTATCAGTACAGGCTGCAGAGTTCTGTACATGTTATAGGCAGTCTAGCATTTTTTTGGGAAGACCAGACAGAAGTGCATTTCAGTAATCAGCCCTCAATATGATAAAAGCTCAAATTAGTTTTTCTGTGTCAGCCTGATTAGGAAAGGTCTGATTTTTAATTCTTAGATTTAAAAAAATTCTTTAAGTTATAGTTTTGATATAAGCCTCAATCGGAAGAAATAAAGGTGGGAATTAAGGTGTCTCTCTGAGCTTTAGGCCTGAATATTAATAATATAATTATTATTTTGGTCTTATTTTATTCAGTTGTAGTTATTATTTTTTTTAACTACAATTATTTGCCATCCAGTCATTTATTTAATCTAAGCAATTTACTAAGTTGTTAATTGTGCTGAGGTCATGAGGAGATGCAGCAATGTACAACTGTGTGTCATCAGCATACTGTAGCTATGAAATTCAGGGTTATAGTTTCTGATGATTTCACCAAGTGGTAGCATATAAATGTTAAAGTGAATAGGACCCAAAATGGAACCTTGTAGGACTCCACAGGTTACGCCGTTTGTATCTGAGCAGAAATCACCCATAGACACAAAGCCCCGCCCAGTCAGATATGACCTGAACCATTTTAAAACCACCCTCGAGAGACCAATCTAGGTTTCAAGTCTTTTTAATAGAGGGATGAATCGATCAAAGGCTGCACTGATATCAAGGAGAACGTGGAATTAGTATGAACTGACCAATTAGCATATAATAATGTAAATTACAGTACATGCTTAAAGCTACAGAGATCTAGTTATTGCGTCTATAATAGTTTTATGATTTGTTCAACTAAATCTCAGTTGAACTTTTCCACACTAAAATCTCATGGATGGAAGAGTATATTTGTTGAAAAAACAGTTGTGATGTAGACCCAGTAAATTATTGATCATCTGCAGTTTCTTCTCAGCCTGGTTTACCTGAGGAGGCAAAGATCAAATGTACTTCTGAATATCAAGCCTAAATCAAATAAAGGACATGCATCAAATATACTTTACTGAATCACCATTGCCAACCTATCACAGCTAAGTGTCTCATTTGACCTTCGTATACTTAAAGTATCTGTGGAGAGATTAAGATGAAAGATATTTCTAAGTTCTTAATGGAAAGATGTGCGTAAACAAGAGATCAAACAGGTCAGGTATTTGAGCAAGTTACAAGTCTTTCATTTTCGTGCTCATCTACTTTCTTAAGAGGTAAAAAGCAGGATTCATTTTCACTAATGCTACTTTTCCTGCAGCACCAAGCTGTGTGCCATGGCACACAAGAGAGGACACATTTACAAATATTACTCTTAGGGGAAAGCATGTAAAGGGATTAAAGTATTATCAACTAAGACTCATCTATCAATACAACAGAAGCAGCATCAGCGCACAGATATCCTATCTGTCTAAAGTGTGCGTGGATCAAAAAAGAAGGACTGACAAAAGGTTAGAAAGGAGTGATGTGCTGTTGATGTACTGCGCTGTGATCTCCGGGTTGAAAAGAAGATGAAGGTTTTGTTATGTTTGAGACACATCAGATCTTCATCAGCTGACGATTCCTCACAGGACTGAGATGTTACGTATGTGTTTCAGTGACTGTGGGGAAAAAAGTGTCACTATTCTTCCTTATATTTGATCTTATCCACAAACCCAGATAGGCCAAACAACACTCCTGGGACGGTATCGGTATGAGGAGCAGTAATTATAAACACAATACTTAAAAAACTTCCTCTTTGATTACTATTAATATAATTTGTGATGTTTTAGCAAAATATATCTGTAAATACTACATCTACATCTTCAGTTTGAGTACTGAAAGTATAATTTACTGTGCACAGCTTTGTTGTTGTTGTTCGTTGTTCCAGCTGATACGTGTCAGAAAAGCATAGCATGTAATCGAATTCTTCTGTAGGGTGAAAACAACATGTTTAGAGCTACTAAACTCATTACAGACAAATCATAAAGCATAAAAAATCTGTAATTTGTGGCAGAGTTTGAACAACTTTTTATGTTTGTGCAACAATGAAATAAAACCACGCTGCTCTGTGGGCTGAGGAAGCTCTGATCATTGGCGTCGCAAAGCACCATCAAACATCTATAGGGTAATGTCAAAGACACATGCTGGTGCACAGAAGTTAACAACAAGAGACAGATTTTTTTAACCAATGCTTGTTAGTTATCAGGAATACCACAACTGTGCTTACACCTGAAACTACCTTTCATACTTAAAAGCTTATAAGTGAGTAAAATAAACTATGAAAGAAAAAATCTCAGGGTTAGCATTAGGTCATCATCTATCATATTGTATCATATTATATAATAAAATATTGGTTGCATTAAAAGAATGCAACCTAACAAATTCTTAATGATAAGATAGGAAGATTTCACATTATGCTTAATATATGTTTTTATGTTGTAGAAATCTAAATTTATGACATCCTATATATAATTAATCTAGATCTGAAATGCAGCATGAATCTCACAAACCTGCATTCTTTCTAATGTCCAGCAGGGGCAGCTCTATTGGCTGCAACAAAAATCTCAGATTGTTTAGAGTTGTATGGAGAAATTATCCTCTTCTTCACATGATATATGACCTCAGTAAACAGTTTCCCCATAGGTTTATGTTCCAAATCCTTTATTTCAGGTCTTCTTTCACACAGCACGATGCTCATTTTGTAAATTATGGTTCCATTTAGAGTAAAATAGACCTCATTCAGTCAGTTTCACAATACGCAAATATCAAATACAACTGAAGATTCCATCACAGCATTAAATATTTCTCTCCTCAAATGTTTTAATGTTTACTGTTCCGCTGTAAGAGAAGAATGTTTGTGAGCAGACAGGCCGCCATCTTTCCATACATGAAAATTCAAGGCTTTGAATTGGTTGTCCATAAAACAGTGGGTGATGTTTCAGTAGGTTCACAAAATGTCAATTTCATCAACACATTTACTCAGTTATCCTCCAATAAATCTAAACCTGTAAAGCATGATGAACGTTTTTATGTTCACGCTTGCGTACTTGATTAGATTAATAAAAATATTTAATAAGCCAAGACAAGACGTGTTTACATTTTTCATATTTATCCAGAACTATGATCTTTCCAGGACGTTAAGCAGTGTTTTTGTAGCCTAACACCACGCACACACAGGAAACACAGCGTGAGCAGCACATTAGCAGAGCAGCAGCTTCAGCTCTGCCTGTGTCTACACAGGATGTGTTCAGGCACAGTATTGAATTTAGGTCACTCAGAGGCCAGCACACAATCACTGTACTGTGGTTGTGTGTGGTAACGGAAGAAAATAGACACAAAAATAAGCTTCAGCTTTTTTACACATGCACTGGGTGATATGAATAAAATGTGAGATGCACGTTCTCACTCCTAACTCATTGAATATTGCAACTCGATCAGTGGCACCATTACTGGACTCGCTCAGAAAACGTAATGTTTTGATGTGCCGTCAAAGTCAGGTGATGGAGTGAGAAAGGCTGCACATGGAGGAGATGGAGAGGAAGGTCAAACACACACAGACTTTCACCCAGATACTAACATACTTACTTTAAATCATCTTTTCCTAAACCTAACCACCCAACAACATTATCATTCATTGCTGCCTGTGTCCTCCTTAATTCATTCTGTTGGCTTGGTGAGGACATCAGGCACCAGCAGGCTGACAATATCATAAATGACATGCTTGTCATGAATAAAAAATGAAACGACTGCATTTTATAGAACCTAACCTGTTCATATTTGTATTAATATTTTGACCAAAGCCCTGTTCGTCTCAGCCTCAACGTCACCAAATGGGATTATTTCTGCGCCCAGAGCAGCTCTGTCTTTGACAACCAAAACTTAACGGTATCTCACCGAACCTGCATGTTGTAATTTGGCGGTGATATGCTGAAAACAAATCGCCTGTAGGTGGTTCTGTTTTTTTTGTTTGCTTTTTTTCCACGACCTGAATCATGACACAGTGTGAAATAATTTATACATTGCAGGAAGGACTTGCAGACCCACCACATCCACTCAGCTCAGATTCATCCTTTCTAAATCCCATCAACTAAATCATGCCACTTCCTCTCAAGCTTTGTTTGTTTAATTCTGCCTGCGACATCCATCCCACACAGCACAACATCAGACTGATCAATCACCACACTGCCTCACACTGCTGCCATTGTCAGCGCCCTCCCAGAGTCAAGGAACACACTGACAACCTCTGTTTGCATCCTTTCTCCGGGGCTTGAACGGGCCATATAGTCCTCTCTTTGTCCACCCCACCCGTATTGATGGAATCTGAAAGTAAGCAGATTTGCAACGGATATTAACAGTAGGCTTGCAGAACAATGGCGCGGAGAAGCACGGCACAAGGTTGAGAACAAATGTGTCCTTTATGTCCAGTGGGGGCCTTGTTCCAAGAATGGAGGGGAGGAGAGGATAGGGAAATGTATGAGGAGGGGTGTATTCTCACACCGCAGATGGAAATGAGAATTTCAGATGTGAGTCAGACACCACCATGAGCTCATATTGACAGCCAGACTCTCTCGGAAGGCCCAGCATGCTGACAGAGATTAAAGGAGGACATCACACGCACGCACACACACACACACACACCAAACATATTCTGCTCCTCCAAACGAGCAGCTGGGGAGTCTGCGCTGTACATCTATATCTTCAGCTACAGTAGTCTTCCCCTTCTCACTGCCAATAAGGGAGGTTTTACTCCTCCCTCGATGGCTCCATCCTTCCATTCCTCTGACAGCATCACGGGGGGTGTTATTGGTTGGAACTGCAGGGAGTCTCTTCAGACACACAGTTCCCACTCTAGCCTGCAGGAATGCAACACCTCTGCAGGGTCAAAAGGAAAGTTGCTCTGACATGTTTTTACGTCTTTCTTCTCTGCGTCGTTAACTGAGCCAGTTTGAAATGACAACGCTTTCAGTTTGTCAGCTTGTTGGTCTCAGATGTTCAACGGTTGTGTTGAGACATGACATGAAACTATATTTTAGAGTCTTGTGCAGTTGTAATGGCGACACAGATGCCAGTCAGCGTTCATACTATCTTATTTATTTTATGGTTATATTCCGCCTGACGCTTGGAGTGGAGCTGAAGTGGTAACATAGAGTAGATGAGTGGTACCACCCATGACTATTGTTCTGTTCCATCCAATCCAATTGTGATAATTTATTAATTCATGCATTCATAGAATGGGCACTAGATTTCACTATATCAACATCTATGAATGCCTTTATGTAATGATTATTATTAGATGTGATAATGAAAATCACTGAATTACAGTAAATATTATAGGATATAAAAGTGACTCATAGTGAGTGGTGGAATCAACAAAGACCCCCTCATGCATTGTTCCAAAGAGGCAATGATCTCTATATATGATGCAAGACTATGTGTAACACCATGAAACAATTGTTTGTCATTCCGGTTTTTATTTTTAACAATATGTATTTATTACCATATTTATTAATGATGGAGCTTCATTGTTGTTTTTCTCATTGTTACTGTTAACCAGCTTACCTGATACTGTGGAGAGAGAAAATGTATTGTATGAAGCCAGTGAAGCGAGATCTATCGCTGGAAAGAAAATCTGAGGGAGACATTGTGTTTAGCCTGATGGAAGGAAGTGTTTACTTCTGAACTGTACTTAACACGGTGCAGTGTCACTAAAAAAATATATGTTCTAATATTAGCTTTTGAAAGAATGAATAACATGTCCTTATTCTTAGAAATGTTAAGTTCAAAGACAATACAACACATACTTGGCTGGTAAATGCACTCAGGATGTTGGTTGTTACATCCCTACCTGGTGTGTTACGACCAGTATCTTATGGTGACTAATGTTAGAAAAATGTAGATATCACTGTATGAAATACAACACTCAGTCAGTTTGTTGGCTTTATCACTCTTCCTGACTTGTCCCGTTGCTACACTGTGTTTTAATTCACCACTATTCAGTAAATGTCACCACTGTGGCAAAGGTTAAATGGGCTCACGTAAAGGTCCAGGTTCATTAGTGTATAATCATCTGAAAATAAGAATCGTTGTGTTCTTGTTACTTTAGAATGAGACTTTTCTATCTCCAGACACCAGAGGCCCTCTAACACACTCCACCATGTTGAATGTTTCTACAGTAGCCCAGAAAGGACAAACTAAACTCTAACTAACTAGGAGGGTGCAGCGAATGGTTGCAGTCAGTATCTATATGACTAGGCTCCACTGGATTCTACAAATTGGTCCTTTAAATAAAGGCGTGCATGAGAACCTAAATCTAGATCTGACTTCATCAGTTCACTGTAGGTTCAGAAGAATTAAAGACATTACCATTCTCTTGTTTGCATTAAAATAAAAAAAATGCAATACAGCTTAGCAGCAAAATAATATTTAACATGTTGTGTATGAGACAACACCCTACGACCTTTATAAATATGAGCAAAAGCTGTCATCTTATGGCATAAATTAGTAGTTTCTTGTGCCTCAGTTGAGCATATTTCAGTAAATGAGCAGTGATACATTCTCTTCTTTTTGTACTCCTGTGCAGGAGTACAGGTGTTGTAGTTGGGAGCGAATGTATGTGGGTGTTTGGCTCTTCACTGTGAACTGTTCATGTTTTTAAAATCCCATTTATTTCTCTGTGAATAAAAACACCTTTAAAATACTTCATATGTAAAATAGTTATAAAAAGATAAAAAACAAACATTAATTCAAATATAGGCACAGCTGGCAGATATTAGGGGCAGGTGGTGGCAGCACTGGGTTACACATACGTACAGTGACTGCACATAAGCAGTTGAGGGGAAGGCAAACTTGTGGTATTTGGACAGGCAATTTTCTCTTTGAATGTTGGGTGTTGAAGAGGTGAAAACTGATGCATTCATTTGCCAAGTGCCCTCTGTGAATATTTACTACCATTAAAAAGTTCTACATGCAGGACTTTTTCAACATGTCTGGGGGACAATGACGTGTCTGCAGGCTGAACAAACACACAAGAGAGCTGATGGGAACTACAGGAGCTCCGACTGAGTAACTGTAACTGTAAATGTGCACTCTAAGCGCTGTATGTGTGTGTGTAACTGTGTGTCAGACTATTAGAATGTGATGGTCAACACGTGGCAGAAATATCATTCAAGACGCAATTTCCTAATTCAAATCTAAATTGAAGTTACTTTTTCAATTTAGTGAGATTAGAGTATGATGTAATTCAAGTATGAATTGTAAGTCAATTCACCCCCCCCCCAAAAAAAAGTTATTGTGCTCAACTGTTTTCTTTTTATGAAGCTACAACCTGTTTTTTTCATCCCAGGTTGTTAATTTCGGAGGTTTTGTCAGCCCCCCTCTGCGCCCCGTGCAGACACTTACTGTACCCTTTGGTGTCAGTATGAGACGCACTGACCTTCCTGCCAGAAACAACATGTGGTCACAGACTGGTTAGATTGGCACCTAAACCACCTGTTTACATTATATTACATTACACGAATCGTGATATTAGTGACGACATTCACTTGACACACTTTAAAACAACTCAGTATGTTATTGTTATTGAGTTGTGTGCTTAATGAATATCTTAACATGATTATGTATTTACTTATTTACTCTTCGTTTTAACTTAACAGCCCAGAACCTGAATGGCACCAAGACACCTTTGAAGACCTTTAAGAACATTGTGAGGGTCAAGTATTCGATTCTTCTTACTGAAAACCTACTCAAGCCTACTCTCTCTCTATTTAAAAGGGAGCTTTTCCTCGCTACTATCACCAGTATCAGTACAGTCTAGACCTGCTCTGTATGAAAAGTGTCATGAGATAACTTTTGTTATGATATGGTGCTATATTAATAGAATTGATTTGGACTGAAATGAAATGAATAGAATTGAATTGAATGCTTATGACACTAAGCAAAAAAATGTGTTATTGTATGCATTGGTGAGCAAGGCAGCTGTGGGACCGACAACAATGGAAGAAATGGCCGTGATGATGAATACAGCTTTTCTTTCCGTCCTCTGAACTGTGTGGCTCTGTATTGTACCCCATCTCTGCTCTGGTATACTGCGCCTTCTTGGTTCTACCTGCTGGTTTCACCTTCATCTACTCTCCACAAATGCACATCTTCATTTGTCCTGCTGTTTTCTTTAGTTTTTCACTTTGGGATGACAGAGGAGGATAAATTAAAGGTCCAGTTTAGGTGCCACTAAACCCTACAAACTGAACCTTTAAAATAACTTTGGTGTTGGGGACTATTTTCAGCTCTGGATTAATACACATAGTTGAACTATGTACTTATGGCAGCTGGCCAAAGCCGGGCGATGTATGTGGGAGTGAGTGAAACTACTGTCTCATCTAGTTCAACAGTGGAAAAAAGAAAAATCTAGAACATGGCCAGGGGTGTTCTTTACAAAGCAGATATGTCTGACTTTGTGCTTCAGTCCTGGCCACTGAGGCTCAGGCTGATTGGCTCAGTTACAGCTGTGGAAACAGCCATTCACAAGCACGGGAGTCTAATTTGAATCATTCAAAAAAAAAAAAAAAAGCTGAGCTGCAATTCAGACACTATGAAGATGATGCTGGTCACCAAAATCATTTGTGTTTGCCATGAGAGTGTAGTACTCACAACATTTTATGATACCCAGTACTTCTAAGTTGTGCATCAACCAGTGTTTGTAGGAGTCGTGTGGCATGATGGTGTTGTGACACTGGGTCAAATCCCAGTAGTGAACGCTGGAGATGTTCACATCAGTTAAACACATTTAGATTCCAGTCCAAAGGAAAGAATCAACTCTTTTATAACTTAGATAAATAACGTCAGTATAGTGTGATGTAAATCTCTCAAAGGAGTTTCTTAAAATAAAGGAAAAGAAATTTAAATAAAAAAAGATTAGATGAAATCTCTCATCTAGAAATAACTGCCGTGTGACTTGCTTCCTGCTTATCTCCAGGGGTTGATCCATGTCACAATACCCACAAAGCTCCAGAAGACCAGAAGACCTTTTAAGTCTTCTAAATCTTTCTAATGGGCAAAAAGACAGTCACAGATCCCTGTGGGGTTGCCTCTTACTTCTGTCTGACAAGGTCAGAGCAGTGAATCCTCATCAAGCAGACAGGGAGAGTCGGAACTCATCCCAAAGCCCCACAGCCACTGTGATACCTTCAGAGATGTATTATACCCGTGTTAAACCATACCAATAGTCTCTGTGGTACAGCAGTCACCCAACAGCCATTGAGTGGCAACTAACTAAAAATGCCAAATGACATGAGGCTCCATATGTCTCATATGTTAGTCTCTGTTATGTCTTTGAATCCTGTCTCCTCTAAACTCTAAATTCCACCAGACACGACTGCCACACGGTCCTGCAACGCCAACACTTGTGATTCCACCATAAGTGCTGTGGTGCATTTCAGAGGCGTACCGGCTAACAGCAACATGATCTTTGGCACCAAGCCATCCTCAGACATGGTGCTAAACTGAAGAGAAGCATCACACAGGAGCTGGTTGCCTTTCTGGAGGAACTGGTCCCGCACTTCATCTTCTGCTTCAGGTCGCTAGCTTGCAAAGCCGTCAGTGAAGTGTGTATGCAAATCAACCAATAGACTGACATTGGTTGACCAATTAAAATATCCTTGATGGCTATAGTTAACTGTTAACATCTGTAATATATTACATCCCCTCGCCTCACCCTCTCCTTGTTAGTCTGAAGGAGATCTTGCCTGCGAAATGTGCAAAAAACAAGAAAGGCTCTAATAAGTATTTAAAATGTCCGTCCTGGGCTACTGTAGAAACATGGTGGTGCAAAATGAGGGAAGAGGAAGAGGTGCCTTGACTTTGCTGATCTCCTGACTTTTCCTGTAGCACCTCCAGCAGGTCAAAATTGTTAACTTAAAATACAATTAACTGTGCTCATTATATCTACTACATTGCACTGACACAAACCCCCAGATGATGTATCATCATGATGCTGATGGTGTAACATTTCATTTAGTGCAGGTCATAATTCTAAATGTCAGGTTCTTTGGTTTATGAACAAAAACCTGCAAAGTGACATTTCCATCAGCCTCAGCTGTGAAATAAGATGGAGAACACGGGACACATTATGCGTGCTAAACATCAGCATGTTAACATTGTCATTGCGGCATGTTAGCATGCTAATGTCAGTATTTAAAGCACTGCTGTGTCTAAGTACAGTCTCAGAGAGCCACAAGCATGGCTCTAGACTCTTGTTATAGCTATAGATAACTACAGTTGCTGGGTGTTTGCCCCGTCACTTTGTAGTATCTGAAACTAAATGTATGCTGTAATGTGTCAGTCATTCTAATCTTAGTGCAAGTTGCCTTCTTAAATAAAGGTTCAAATCTAGTAAAGAGACACACTGACGTACACCCACATCAGCACCTTTGTTTAACCTTTTGTTGCTAAGGAAATCCTCACTGAACACTCAGAAACACACCAGGAGATCTGTTTAACTGTACAGCTGCATTTATGCATTCAAGTAAAGGGTATAATACATTTTATGTATTGATATTTTTGAATTTTGATATTGGCATAAATAATAAAACTAGAGCACTACTAGCACATGAGATATTAGTCTATAACATCCACCTCTGGGGTTAAGAATAGGACATTGTTGGCATTGTCAAGGCATTTGAAATGCTGACACGGACAAAATGATCCAAATCCAAAATCACCTTTAATGCTGAGTACAGCCATTGAGTACAGTTTTTTTATTATTCAATCTCTCAGAACCTGTTGATGATGACTTAGCCTCTGAAGACAATGACCACTGTTCTGGGCTTCAGGTGTGGCCAGCAGATGTCTGGGCTAAGACTCTCCCAGCTGTCTGACAGGAAAACCAGGAAAAGTCTTCCTGTACAGATTCTGCATTCAAATGAGGTTTACAACAGATATTATAGGAATGTATTTCAGGAAGCATTATGTTGCACACAATGTTTCTACAGGACGAGGTTATTTAAATGTTTTGTGTATCTAAACTTAAAAAGGTTGTGAAAAATCATCACTCCAACATGTTCACTCAACATTTGTTTTTTATTTGTTATAGCAAATATTAAATCTAATAAGAAATCTGAAATTTCTGAGAATATTTAGTAAAGTTAAAAGGCAGTAATCATCTTCCAGCAGGTCTTATCTTCACAACAGATGCATTAAAATCAACAAGCTTCCAGAAGGTGCACATGCCTACAGTACATGGATATAACTGCCAGATGTGTTCATGTGTCTAGTAATGAGAAGGGACTGATCCAGGTCTACCCCTCCATACGGTCTCCATATCAGTGAGTGTAGAAAAGCACGTGTCCAGGCTGAGCTTCTGTTCAAGCCAGTGTAATCCTCCTTTACTGGGATGCTAATTGTCGTTCAGTGGAGCATGATGGCAAAGCAACGCTCCGAGGACCATCAGGCTTTGTGAGGCTGAGTCCTCTCTGCATTGTTCTTCTCTGCCCTCTCGGGGTTCCACCTGTTCTTGACCTCACACTGTCCACCTCGAGTCTGTTGACCTTTGACCCCAGCCAATCAGAAACAGTCAGGAACCTCTTGACCACCTCTTGACCTCTGGAGAGTGAGACGGGTGGTTTGTTGTTGTTGTGGTGTGTGTATGGTATGTGTGTGTGTGGTGTGTGTGTGTGTGTTTAGGTTGCAGTCTGACCCTTTCTGACCCATGACCGGTGGCTGCATTACCAACCAGCAGCAACCAGCAGCTCCCTGATGAATCCAACTTAAAGTGTTCAAAGTCAAAGACAGATTTACTACTGTTTGTTCAGCAAGCAGCACACACACACACACACACACACACACACACACACACACACACACACAAAACCTAAAACATAGAAACTTGAATAAAGTAGTTGAAGAAAAAGTAGAAGTGAAAACATTTACACTTTCAGGGTTATGATCCCAAACATCTTTTTATAAGATTGCTTTTTTTTTCATCAAGCATCAAGGATCATCTCCCACAGGACAGCAGTTTAAAGTGCTCATGTGGAGGCATGCTGTCCTAAAAATACTCAAAGATTTTTTGTTTTTCAGGTCTAATAAAATACAGGAGCCTCAGCTAACTCTCTGTTTTTGAGTGCTGAGCATGCTAACATGTTAAATCATATAAATACATTTATCATATAAATATTATATCTACTAAATATCAGTATGATAGCATGTTGACGTTAGCAAAGAACTCAAAGGAGAAAAAAAGATCTAAACTGTTAAAATTATTATTATTATATAATTCAACTCAAATTTGAACAAATAAATCTTTGAGGTGAACACAAAACGCCCTGTGCACCACCATGGCGTTGCCGTCTTCTGAAGTTGTGAAAATGATGAACGATGAATGGGCTAACCAGTCACGAGTAAGTCTGAGTAGGTCACGTTCGCCTCAATATGGTCACGTGAACCAGTCTTAGCTAGCTCTCTAGCTAACACAGGCAGCAGGCTACATGCAAGGAAACACCTCAGCGACACAAAGTGTGTGTCCTGTAAAGAGGAAGAGCGGGATTCACAGCAGCAGGGGAAGGCAGGATGGTCAAACAGAATGAATGTGAAGCAGGCCGGTTTTCTCAGACGCATTTTCAATTTTGAAAGTGTGCTAATAAATAACTAAAACAAAGATTTGAATAGGTGAAGAGCACACAGTATGTCATATATTGATAAGACTCTGGAATATGTCGGCCCACAGATGTGCTGATTCACAGCTCCACTGAAGGTTTTCGGATGAAAACGAGAAACTTGTTCACAAAGGTTCTCCTAAGCCGTACACACTGATCTGGAGACAGTAGTAAAATGACACAGATCCAGCTGAAATGCATCTTTAATGAAATGTCACCTGATATGACATGGCTGCAGCAGAGGCTCTCCTGCCCCCTGGTGGCTGCTTCTGACCCTCTGTGCTCCATGAATGCTGTTGTCCAGAGTGGACCTCGATCCTCGGCAGGTCCAGATGAGCTGAACGCAGCCCGGATTCAGCTTCAACCATGAAGTCTGAGCCATGACTTAGATGCAGACCAAACAGAAGTACTCCTGGCTTCATTGACTTCTTCCAACAGTGCGCTCTGTGCGGGCGCTTCTGTAACATTCACCTCTTGACCAGGGCAGGGTAAGACTGTTTATCTGCACCCGCCTGACCTCCACACCCTTCAACAAACACACACACATTATTTTTGGCATTCTAAGTATATTTTAATCTTAATACTTTTATAGAGGCATGAGTTAAGCTGGAGAGAGAGGTGTGTTTGGACCAGTGAACGGACCTGTTCTTGGAACACAAAGTGTAAAGTGGACTTGGACTCGACTTTGGACTAAACATCCACATGTAAGATGTGTTATAGGGAACTTTTACCTGGAGAGTATTTTTAATGGAGGTATTGCTACATTGAGTAACGGACCATGGGCCATTTTCCTCTAGTGGAAACTCTTGAATAATCTCTTCTGTATGTCCAGAGGACATTTGACGCACTGTGTTTGGTGACTTTACATTTAGAGTTAAAGATAAAGATAGTAAAGTGCCAAATAAACGCAAGTAAACTTACCTGTGGTTTCAGTGGTCACACACCTGCTTGTCTCACTTGCTGCACACATTTTTAAAAACATCATTTTGGATCTTTTTTTTCAGTTCTCTGACTGATTGAATTATTGCAGTAAGAGCAGGTCTTATGATTTTGGAGCTTGAGCCATGGACAGAATAATAATTGTCTCTTCTTTCTTTGACATTTACTGTCCTTATTTATTTTTTTTTTTCATCTGGTCTCTTAAAAACCTCCAACTGTATGGTAATGTGGTACTAAATTTCTGGACTATCCCTTTATGGGTGTGCCAAGGAAGAGAGGGTACATATGGATCCACTACATCCACCAGAAATCTGCTACTGTTTAGCCAGGAATGTATGGGTCGTGCCGTTCGATGCTTGTACAGACTCAAATGTTTGTCTGTGTTGGCTCTGCACTGGGCACAGTAACTGTTGTTCTTTCTGAATATTTCAGGAGACCTTGAGGTTTTAAACATCATATTTTCTCTTAGCCTTGGTCCTTCACTTTATCTTTGGAATCTGCAGCCACCTCTGCAGAGAAAATGGCCTTATTTCCTGAAGCCAGCCTCTTCATAGCGTGGATGTGTTGAGTTAAAATGAGAAAGGTTAATGTATTCTAAGCTGTTTGACCTTAAGTTTTCTTGGTTTAACAGTGCACCAGTGACCCACCTGAATCCTGCGTGATGACTAAGAAGTTCATCTATCCCAAGTGATAGGCTGTAAGACGTGAAATTTTCGGAAAGACGTGTATTACTGTATGAGTCCTTTCAGTGACAGGCATGAATACAGACAACTCTTTGTTCTTAAACAGAGACTGGACTGGAAACTTGGTTTTGAGAGCCAGAAACGAACCAAGCCATCACTGAGTCACTTGTGTTGTTCAATGATCCTCTCAGCCCCCCGTTAGTCATGTTTCCAGCTATAAAACGTGACTTTGAGCTGCACCAATCAATATTTTTATATGAACACTGGAACAAACCACTATGTAGAGTGTGACAGAGGTCACTTGTAGTGATGAACACACAGAGAATACTCACCTGACTCTGAACTTCTCCCATCACTCTACGGAGGGTTTTAGCTTATTTGGGCTCATTGTTTTGGTTCAGTCTTGTGACTCTCATCAGCTTAGATTCCAGCAGCAGCAACAAACGGCAAATAGAGTTATTATTCAACTTAGATTCGTCAAGTGACACAATATTTGAGCTCCTTCTTGAACTTCAACTCAGGCATACAGTAGGAGTTCAAGGATCTCTGCATCTTGTTCATGAGTGACGCAAAAATGGAGCCCAAGATGGACCACCACTGCCACCACGACCTGACCCTGGATCAGCGGAGGGAAATGAATGGTAAATGTGATTGTTTACAATATCAGAATTTATTGTTAATACATTAATGAACACACTTGTTGAAGAGACTAGCTTCATTTGGTGGCACAATTTCAATGTTCACTTGTAATTAATGCCAGTGTTTATGTTTTGTATGTTTGGTATGCTGCGCAGTTCAAAACATTTAAAATTTAAAAATTGAGCTTACGGTGATATACTGTAAAGCAGACAGGCAGCAGGTTCTCACATTTAAGCTGAAGCTTTTTTTTTTTTTAACTTCAATCATTATAAATTATAAGCACTGACTCACATTCTTGTTAGTTACATGATTAGTTCATCAAGAGTTCAACACTTTTTCTGAGACGCAGATTTTTGAGACGATTTCTTTCAGCGGCAGCTCTGATTGGCCAGACGACAGTTGGGTTGGAGGTCTGTTCATATTTATGAAATGATTATGACAAGAAACAAAATGGATTGTGTAAATGTTAAAGTGTCACTGCGAGACAGTTTGAATATGACAAATTTGTTTTAAAAGATTTCTAAATCGAATGTGATTACCTACAATATTTGTCTTTTTATATGAACGAATGAGGAAACAGAATTATTGCATTTTTCTGATTTTGCATTCCATTATGTGTCATTTCAATTGTACTATAATAGTTTTTATTGTTCGTATTATCATCATCTCTCTCCCAGTCATTGGGCACTTCTGGTTTGATCATCATCGACATCATATCTTCTCTCTGCGTTCCTCAGACAGAAAACAGAAGAGCTCCTTTCATTTCTACATTTCTGTCACGGACATTACAAAGAAAGAGACGACACTTCTGATTTTCAGCAAGTTTATTTCAGTATAAGTGGTTTTTAAAACACCTCACACTGTTTCTCCAAACATCTCGTTGTTCTTGCAACCTCCGAGATAAGCAAGCAAGACATTAACATCTTCAAACATGGCCAAGTCCAAAATGATCACACTCTGATCACACTGTGCCCGACGACATTTTGAAGCAAACTATTTGACAAGAGTCGACTTTAAGACAAGTGGGGAGCAAACGGTCACATAATAACCAATAATTATACTTTGTACACGTGTAAAACCTGACTGAAAAAAAGAGGAAGAGGCCGCCTCACAGCAGCTGACAGAAAAGAGCAGTGATCTGACCAAATTAACCAAATGCCCAACAGTAACCACCTCTTCAGCCTCCTTGGCCTTGTGTGTGGGCTGTGTGTGTGTGTTTGTGTGACTGTGTATGCATGCATGTGCACTTCACGTACATCACATAGAAACCCAATGTGTTCTGATAAGGCATTATGTGGCAAATCAGAAAACAGAAACTCCACAGAGCAAAAAATAAAATAAAATAATGCCAGAAAATCTGTTTTTAAGGCCAAGAAAACCAAACAAAGTACCAAGTACGTCATGAAGAGGGTGTGGAGCCACAGGAAATCAAGCTTAAGTCTTGAGGAAACACTAAATGTCAGTACAGACACCGTTTAATGATCCGGGGAAGGAAGAGACGGTGAAAGAAAGATGATGCAGGAAATATCTGGGCTCTACCTGACAGAAACGGTTTGTTGCTCTGGGTTAATGAACTGGGCTCAGGTTGGAACAGCTAAGATCTGTCTGCAGAAGCCGGTCTACAGAGTTAACAAAAAAAAAAGAAAAAGAAAAATCTGTTGTCCACAGTGGAAAGAGTTACTAATTCACTGCAGGGAGGGCCAAACCAGAGAGCGTGGATTAACTTCACAGGTGGTGATAGTAGCATAATGAGCTGGGACAGTACCATCAAAAGTACAGATATAAAATACATTCATGAAGACGTCTTTACAAACAAAACAAGAACAAGGTCAATAGAAAGCAGAACACCATCAGTTCAAATGGCTCAAGCCGAGAGGCAAAACACAAAATATCAGTTAATGGACTACAGTACAGGGTCAGGGTGGAGGGTGGAGGGTGGAGGGGGGGCAGGAGCAGAACAAAGACGACGATTTCCAAAAAATGGACGTGCAACAGTTAGATTCTGTACATGCAGAGAGACGAGTCCTCACAGGGTGTCATCTCTGCTCTGTCTAAAGATCAGCCTCATCATTAAGTTCAAGGATCAAATGAAATGAAAGACAACACGTTTGGTCGCATACCCACAGTCAGTGTCCACACATGCAGTTGATTAGAAATTTCATTTGTGATGCTCAACTCAGTGTAAAAACTCTTTCCAGACACAGTTTTCTGTCAGGGCCCGTTCATACCGACGTCTCTAACAGAAAGATCCATTCATTGCTGGAAAAAAAAAGAACAGTGCTGAAATCGGCATTACTAACTTGACGGAGCTGACCTTTGAGAGATCATTTAAGAGCTTTTTATGAAAGAACTTAAAGTTTTTGTTTCCCGACAAACTGTCACTGCATTTTACCAGAAGGTAATTCCAATGAATAGCACTCTGGAATTATTGTAAAAAACAATTCATTGTTAATACAATTTATTTTGAAAAAACAACAAAAAGCATAAGGCTAGCATGTTAGCTGTACCACAGTTTGATGTCTGATAGAGCATGGTTTCCAGTTTAGTGACAGAGCTAACTATGCTAATAGCTAGCAGCTAGCTGACATACTAAAATGTATTTGTATTTTTGCTAGCTGGACTACAAGCTAGCTTGGTTGTCTACTGTGGCTGACTCATGCTAGCCAGCACATTAACAGCCTGCTAGCTTAATACTGGTTAGCTTTGCCAGCTGACAAAAAAAATGGTTCCACTTTCTGGTGGGATCAAGGCGCTAACTCTGAATAAAACAGATGAAGTGCAGTGAGGAGATAGTTTGAATCAGAAAATGGATCTCAAGTAACAAAACTGTTTCTGGAAAGACATGACAGACATGACTCGACAACTGCATGACTGGAAACAACTGTGGGTTCAAACATGTCTTTCTGTGATTTGGTTTGAATTAACCCTTTATAAATCTTTTTAACCGGATGGGGAGCCTGAACCTGACTCTTCATCACAACTACTGACAATAAATCTGCGTGTGTGCCAGTCATTCCACCCACAGCTGATCCAGTACTCTTCAAAAAGGTTTGTGGACCTGTTCAACAGTAGATGGACAGTGCTGCCTAAGCCATGGTGGTGATGGTGGTGCTGCGCTGGTGTCCGCTCCGACACAGTTCCCTGAGAACCCACTTCTTCTACGACTACAGCTATGGCAAAAATTCTGGGGCCGATAATTTGTGGTCCTGAACGATTAAAACAAAAACACACACATTTTACAGAATGATATGGTGCAGCATTACAAGGAGAGGACATAATTAAAAGCCAATATTTACAAATAGTTCTGACGATCTCGATGCAGTGAGGGATTCCCCCCCCTCAAAGACAGAGATACTCTCCTATCATGTGTTGCCTCTACATACAGACATACAACAGTGTGCTGGTGGTGGAAAATAAAGGTGTATCTATGAGGACACTGCACGGTGCCACTAAATCCAATCACTGAGCTGTTTGGTTTAGTGTCAAAGTTTGATGTGTTTATAAGAATCAGCAGTTTCTAAACTGGTGATCATTCAAAGAATTCTGTAAAGGATGAAACATGAAACTCCTGCCTCACACTGGACACCGTTTTTACATACACTGCTATAGTACTCGCCGTACTATTCCCAAAATATGTAACTATTACTGCTCCGATATCTTCCATTTGTACATATTGTATACAGCATTTTCCTATATATTTGCTTTGTTTTTTTCAATGTGTGTCGTTTGCATTCTATATTCCAGTCTCTGGATGCTTATTTTGGCTTTAAGCAATGAACCACTCCTATGGATAGTGAGTTTGCATTACAAATAGGGTCATACTTTCCCTGGCGCACTCGACAAACTCAAATCCTTCACAGTTTGATTCAGTGTCCACCTCTTCCTCACAGTCCTTTTTTTGACCCCATACATATATATTTAATATTATAAAAAATAAGTTATTGCGCATCCAAAAAAAGTGCATTGTATATTTGAAAAATATCTCTTTCTCTCTTTTTCCATTTTTCTTCATGTTTCCTGCTAATCGGGGTGGTTTCCCATCGACAGATTTGGGATGGCGGACACGTTTCTGCCTGTATTTCCTCTTCAACGTAACGCGCCGCTGATGGGGAGTGATGGGGAGTAAAAGGGGAGTGGGGACGGAAGAAGAGAAGGGGGAGAGGGGAAGAGAGAAATAGGAGAAGGAGCGACGTCTTGCTACGCGATGACCATGGGAACGTCGTCTGAGAAGCCGCTGATCATGGGGGCGTCTTCATCATCATCACCTAGAGAGGAAGAGGGAGGGTAGGACGCTGCTGTTAAAGCTCATCGCTAAATTGAGAATGTGTCAACGATAGATTTTCAACTCGTTCCAACAAATATCAATTCACTAAGAAACCTTTTAAAGAAAGATTTTTGATTTTTATTTGATAGACAGTTGAAGAGGAAAGCAGGGACGACACACTGCAAAGGGAATCCAACCACGAGCCGCAGCAGGAAGGACTGTAAACAGGGTGTACACTCCACCCAATAAACCTTTGAAGACCTTTAAGATCTGTTCAACCTCCATGATGAAATCAAGTTTCACAAAGGTGAAAGCGTTATGGCTATTATGGTAGTGTCAAAAATTTGAATTTTAACTGAGAATGTTTCTGTTAAATTGTAAGATTCCATCTTTTCCTTCTGAGATGACATCTGCCAAAATACATACTGTGTCTCTTCAGTTCAGGGTATCAAACTGTTGTCAAACAACATTTTGAAGATATAAATAGTAACTTTCTGTTATTGTTGTGAAGGCCAGTATTGATTCAGATATTGAGAATATTAAAATAATGGAAATGGTGACGAGTCTGCTCTGTATATTTCTGTAAATGATGATATTCCACTTTGATCTTGCCGTGGTCTCTCTGAATTTCGGCTAGGTTTGAGGGTTTTCAACATTTAAAAATGAAGATAGAAACTTGAACATTAGAAAGAGAATCCTCCGTGAGCGTGTGGAGCTCTGATTGACAGATGAGCAGTATTACATATAAAGTATGAAGTTATGACATCAATGGAACTGGTGTGACACATGTTCAACTAAAAAAGTGCTGCAGTATATAAAGTGTGTTTTAGATAGCAGCTCTCGTCTAATCATCTTTTTTTGTTGTCGTTACTCCCCTGTTGGTCTGCTGTGTGCCTCCTGTTCCTCAGACGGGGCATGAAGGTGATTTTTACACCTGTTGGTGTCAAGTTTGTCATTTGATTCTCCCTCAGATCCCCACCTTTGACACTTTACAGGCATGATCCCCTGCAGGCTTCCCACTCATCAGTTGTAAATTGTAAATTACACTCTCTGGAGTGCCCGGTCATGTCAGCGCACCACGGCCAGGCACTGAACCCTAATGATCTCTGCTGCATCACGTGACAGCTCCAAAAAACATTTTGGTTGTCTCACCCAGTTCATCTCCGGAGGAGAAGATGGCAGAGCCCAGGCGGGAGTTATAATGGGAGTTTGCGAAGGCGGTGAAGTTGTTCTGCAGCCGGCGGTGTCGGAGGTAGAGCACCACCAAGCCTCCACACACACCGAGCAGCAGCAGGAAGAGGACTGGGACCACCACCGCCGCCATGTCTCCTGAGTGGCCCTCAGCGCGGGAGGCATCGCTGGCTCCTTGGACAGGTGGAACAGTCACAGGTATTATACAGTTAAAAACAGGTCCACAGTCTGTCTATGTGACTGCGGCTGACGTTTTGTATGTATGTGTGTGTGTGTTCCAGTACCTGCAGTCAGCTGGTTATAGAGCAGAAATGCAGGTTCCCCACACAGCTGACCGTTGAACAGGCAGCGTGCCTGCACAGAGAAAGTGTAGTTGTGTCCCACCAGCAGGCTGCTGATGCGGTAATATGTCTCTGTGGTGTTTCCCAGGTAGGACGTCTGGTTGGTCACACTGTCGTACACATGCACTTCATAACCCTGGAAACAGCACGGACAAGATGATGGAGGATATCAAATACAAAGCACAGACAATAAAAGAATGACACAAAGATGTGGACACGTGTAGCTGGTGTCTCACCCTGCTCTCATTGAAGCCCTTCTCTCTCACAGCCAGACTCTTCCAGAACAGGAACACGTGGTCTTTCCCTGTCAGAATCTTCAGGGCTTCAGGAGCCGGAAGAGAAACTGCAGCAGGGGAGCAGAGCGATGCGTGTAAAAATGTTTAGAGTTCATATGAAGGGACGGGCGGTACTAAAAGACAAAAGACTGCAGACAAAACACCAGCTACAAAGTAGCTGAATACAAGGTGTCAGCTCTCTTCATCCATTAGAACGAAGATCGATTGAAGTCAGCTTTGCTCAACCCCTCCCCTCTACAGTGACTGTCCAATCAATGGTTGGCAACTGTCACTAGGTACGGCATGCCAGTCCAGTTTTAGATTTGTCCACAGGTTGAAGCGGTGTGGAGCAGTAGGTGGATTTTTTTGAAAATCACCCGTCCAAATGCAAAAACAAACACACACACAGTTTGTTTGAGACACAATATTACAGTGCAAGCTAAAGTTCGAAGCTCTGTCTTGTTGGTTGATCAAGTTGTTCAAACTTGACATGAGGCTGTGCTACATTGGCGAGTTTTCTTTTCTTAAATGAGATATACTGCACAAACTAAGAACACTGTCTCATCTAACAGATTCCATGTTGATTACATTTGACTGTTTCATATCATTCAAATTGTGGTTACTAGAGATCGGACTCTGTGGACTCTGAGTGTACCTGTGGTCAGAGTGAAGCTGGCCTCCTTGGTCATGTTGCGCAGGCGGACTGAGACGCTGTATCGCCCACCGGGCTCCAGCCCCTTCAGCAGGTACTCCACTGTATTGTTCTGGCTGGTCAGCTTGTAGTCCCGCTCCACCTTACGGATCACGTCCCGCACGTGGATCACGTACGTCTACGGAGAGAGGACAGGAAGACAGAACACTGACGTTTTAGGAGATCTTCATTACAGATGGTAAAGTTGGGTGTAGTCTGGTACATGCAGGTGTTAAGCTGATGGTAACTGAGATCCTTCTGAATGAACAAATAAAGCAGTTAAAGCCTGTGAGATTTAAAAGCTGACAGGTTTCCCAGGAAGTGTCCTGCTCTGGATTAAAGACACATGTCAGTGCAGGTCAGGATTCAGCAGCTATGCTGACACACCCTCCTGATCATCATCATCATACCAGAGGAGTGTTCGGGGTGTCGTAGGGGGGTTGCCACTTCAGCATCGCCTGTGTCTTGTCTGAGCGCACTCGATGGAGGTTCCTAGGTGGTAGCCTCTCGTTGGGAATCATCTTCACCACGGCGTAGTCAGAGGGAGGGCCCATGAAGGGAGAGACGGCACGCACCTGAAGGCAGACCACAAGAAGAGCAGTCAACAAAGGAAGGAATACAATGTTAGTAACTTTAATGGAGGAACAGCAGAGTCAGGAACTGATTCTTCCCCTCAAGGTCATCTTTATTATCGCTGAGGGGCCATTTGTCACACCCACATAGAATTACATTATGTTATTTTAAAGGCTAATAATATTCATAAATTCTTTAATCTATTGGTCCTGGCACGTAGTGTCTGTGACCAGATGGAAGCAACCTGAACTCACTGAATACAGGACAATTTGTGCCAACAGGACAGGACGGACATTGTCTGCAGGTTGACTGCACATTCTAACAAAGAACATGAATAAAACATTCCCACGTTAAGCTTCCCAATAAAAGTTCATGTGCAATCAATATTTGGTTCCAATGTTGTTGCTTGTCATCAATTATTGTCCCCAGATGCTTGTATTATTGAACAGCTCCAACAGAGTGGTCATAAATAACAGCAGAGAGAACAGTGGGAGGCTTCTTCCTGAAGTCATTTACACCAATCAATAAATTGGACCATGGACAGAATGATGGAATCATTCAGGAACTTGATGATGTGTTTGGCCTCATAATGACACTGACACACAAATAAGCATGGTGAGAGGACACATCCCTGGGGGGAAACTGGCAGAAGACAACCCAAACAGGGACACCGTGTAGAATGTGAGTAAATATAGAAAGTGATGATTTGCAAATCCTCTTTGACCTATATTCAGTTCAGTACATGTGTTGTCATACGTGTAGCATTTTTAATCTCAAAGCCAGGTGTCAATTATTTCCGGTCCAGGGTATAATTAACATATTCCACGTTATCAGATGAATTGATCAATTAGAACACATTGATAGATGACACTGATAATGTTAATATTCTTCTGCTGCAGTTCTCATGCATTTGATCAATGTCTGATGCCGTTAGTCATAGGAATTGTATATAATAACAATAAATGTGGATTTTTTTAAATCTTTACTTAACAAGAAAGTCATGCTAAGATTAAAATCTCTTGTGTGACAGGGTCAAATAGCAGAATCTAACACATAACAGGAACAACAACATCAGATCACAGGGACAACAACAAGTATGATAAAAACAGTCAGCAACAATGAGACGTGTGTCTAAAATTATTTAAAAAGATGAGGGTCTCGAGTCTGAGCTCATTTTAAGACCATGGTCCCAAAGAGAACAGGCTTGCTTGTTGCTTTGTCAGCCTTTGGAGCAGGTTTTGCTAAATAAAGTAAGGGTCCCAAAATCGAGCCTTGTGGAACACCTTTTTTAGAGATGACTGGATCAGACGTAACATTGCCATGTTTAACAATCTGTGCAAGAATTTTTTTAGCTTTGTATCCAATTCCAGCATGCAACAAGGGGTAAATGAGTGTGTAGCAGAGACATACCTCTGTTTGAAATCATCCATGACTTTCAATGTGGTGGTTACTATTCTATGGCCTGGTATGTATAGTATTATTCAGCATTAATGTATCTGCAGTTGAACACAACAACAACAGTTTCTGAATTTAAATTCATACTTCAGTCATATAGCTTTCACCAACTGTTGGCTTAAACTCCCCCACCACCTCACACACAGGTGAAGGCAGATCTGTTGAGCAGATCACGGTTCCCATTTGCACCTGCATTTGTCAAATTCCACACCGAATAATTTCCACTTTCCACAAGACATTTAGGAGTTGAGACATCTGCGCAGATGTCAACACATTTCAGTTTTACTGAACAGCACTTTAGTTTGACACAAAAGTACTGTTGCAGTGTTCACTAAGGCAAACAGAGAAGTGGAACACGATATTTCCACATGTGATGGCAGTTTGTAAAGACCTCAGAAGAAGTTGGTGTGATGTTGAGAAGACTCACCAGGAAGAGATACTGTTCGTCGCTGTCCACTGTGACCATCAGGCTGAGAGAAGTGGTCCGGAGCTGACGAGGACTGCGGTACAGGTCCAGGAAGGAGGTGGCGTAAAACACGCCATACATCTTCACACGCACACGGATGCACACCCACACGCACACACACAAAGCGTCTACTCAGTAAAATGGTTCAACAAAAGGTTATTTGTTGCGTGTGTTGGTCTATTCAATACAAACATGCATGCATGCAATTCTTTCTTTCCTCCATCTCTCAATTCATGCCTTTTCTTAAAATAGCATTATTAATCATCAAGTGAATTATGGGACGTGTGGGATAAAAAGAAAAAGAATATATGATCATTTATACCTGCCTTTTTACCCCTGAAAACATCAGTCGATAGTCACACTACGCTAGGTTGCCTAGCAACAGGCAATGTGTTCAAGCTAGCTAAATTTAATGGATGTTAAGCTAGACATCATGACAATGCAGAGTGAGGAACGTGTGTGAGTGTCACTGTGTTTGACTGCTCGAGTGTGCATTTGTGATGTGCGCGACGGTGTCCAGTTTCTTCATAACTAAAATTCATTTTGAACTCTGACTGAATGTTCTCTTACAAGAATTTAATGCGTGTTTTATATTTGTTAGTTGTGCAGTTGTTTGTTGTAGCCTACAGGTTATGATGCTGACAGTTATTTTGTCTTTCTACCACCTACCCTAAAAAATAGATCTCAGCTTCAAGAAATGATGGTGTTATGATTGGTGTTGCATCAGGGTGTAAAATGACTCTGCAGTTTGAGGGGGTCTTATTATAATAATATTTCTAATATTTATATATTATACTAATATTTCCAAGTGCCAAGAAGTGTCATTTGGAATTTAATGGAATATGATAGATTTCTGAGAATGTAACGTTTCACTCTACTTGAGCACAGAGAAACATCTAGTTTTAGATTTTTGTTTTTCAGGTGGTTTTATGCGAGTTATTTTCGAGCCTGAAGAGATAAAAACAGATCAGATTTACTTTGGGACTTACAGTTTAGGAATGACAGAAACTGCAGCATAGCACTAAAACGTACCATGCACTGCTCTATGGCACCATAGTTTTTTGCTCTGCTCTCTTCACAGCTTCTTGCTAGACTTTGTTATGTTATGAACCTTTGTCTGTTTTTTACAACTGGGAGTCTGGACAGGGTGTTTTATTTTGAAAATACACAAGAATCTATATATTGTTTCTGCTCTGTGCTTTTGATGCAGCAGCCGTCAAAAACAGACCAACCGTGTATTCTCCACAGAGTAGGGAGACACTTCTGGGATGCTTCCAAACACACCAAGGCGCTTTCGGTTGAACCACAAACATTGTTTAGAAGGGGCACAATCAGCTCCGGGGGCCACATCACAGCTGTAACGTGTTACAGTCACGCCCAATGGAATTTAGAAGTAACAGCGAGTCTATATTTTAGTTTATAAAAATGTTGGCTCTTTTTTTAAGTATTAAGACATATTACAATTTCAAAGTTCGTAAATCTTCATAAGAAGTTTAAGTGGACTGTCCTGAAGGTGCTTGCACAGGATATAACACACAGCCACAGAAGATCATTTCTATGCTAGTGCTGTGAGCAAAGAGCTCGTTGTTTCACATATTTTGGTCCGATCACCTCTAACCTCCTTTCGGAAACGTGTTGTTGATATTTCATCCCTGTGCATGCATCACAACAAATAAATCCTCCGCTCGCTATTTACTGGAGGTCTAAATCGTCTCTCTGTTCTACCTGAGCGGGGGGTCCGTTGATGGTCCAGCTGCAGTCCACAGCTGTCTGGTTGAGGGCTCGGGCTTTAAGGACGGGCCGGTCTGGCTCGGTGCCTTTGGTCTGATGATGGGACAGGGCAGTGGGACTGTCTCCTATACTGGTGTGAGCCCACACAGCCACTTCGTACACGGTCCCCGATGTCAGGTTTGTAGCTGAAAACACACAGCATTTCATTTTCAGACAAATAAATGTGTGCAACACTTATTTCAAACATGTCATTCACCTGCATAAAGAATCCTACACAAACGGTACCTTTGAGGATCCTTTCTCTGACTGTGTAGTTCTTGTTCTCCTTGACGTGGGAGTCAAACTGCCATGACAGAATCACCATGTACTGTTTGACCTTAAAGAAACACAAGAGACTCATCAGTCCTGTTTGTATAGACATGAGACTCTAAAATAACATGCAGCAGAGCGAAAGCTCTCACCTCGTACTGGGAGTTGAAACTGAATGAAAGGCTCATGGAGTCGGCCGTGACGCTGTCGACGATCACAGAGGGAGGAGGCAGAGCTGCAGCAGAGAAAGAGAAGGTCAAAGATCAGTTGAACTCTTTTAGCTGGATTTTTGTCTGATTTCAGACAGCTGCCAGGAAATACTTTGAATGTGACTTTGTTTTGTCTCTTCAGGGGCAGCAGGCTGAACCTTTTCTCAAGATGGTTCAATTTAATTGCTTCAAGTCACTTCTAACGCAAACTCAGCACTTTCTTCAACAGAAAGGCTTTTTTGTTGAAACTTCAGGAGTGTTATTAACAGCAGCTTCACACTGAATCTGAATAAATCAAATGGTTTTTGTGATGAGCGTGTCATGATGTTGCACTGATGGATTAATGCTGTGAAGATGAAGCAAACAGCAACTGGTAATTTTGGTCTTCCACTTTCAAGTCCATTAATTACAAGTTTTATTTTCAAAACTTTTAAGAGAGTTTCTCAGTACAGAAACTTTCTGTACTGAGAATTCAAACTTAAAAGGCCATTTTGATGTACTGATAAAAAAATCTGAAAATGTTTGTGGCTTATTTTTCAAGTTCCACCTTCCACCTGAACCTGAAATCAGTCCTTATATAAATGAATGTCATGTTATATATTGCTCCAACTGATCCTTTTTCCCACATCTGCAGCCTTCTGAAACTGACTGAATGTTACATCTGCTGTATCAAAGTGTTGTATACATCAGCAACAGACTTATTCAGACTTTCCCTTTGTGTACATCCAATGAGGAAAAAGCTTCTCATAAAGGGTAAAAATTTTAAATGTAGGTGTCGGTTAGTTCAGTTGGTAGAGCAGCTGCCCCATGTGTGAAGGCTCAGTCCTTGCCACGGTGGCCCAGGGTTCGAATCTGACCTGTAGCTCTTTCCTGCATGTCATTCCCTGTCTCCTGTAAACCTGTAAACTTAAATGTGCAAGCTTTAGTGTGGTTTATGCCACACTAGAGGTCCACATATATGAGACTGATAACAACATCCCAAAAATGTTACCCTGCTGCTCATCGAGCTCCACTGGCTACAAAGTAGTCTCCGGTTCTGCACGCACCTACTTGACTGCTCTTATTCTTGTATATGTTACCTCCTCCAATGAATGACATCTGGCTCTGCCGCCTGTACGCATGGAGCGTCCTACCAGTTCCCATCAGAAATGTCTTCATCTGTGTCTGCTTTTAAAGAGTGTAAAGTAGCAGTTCCTTCTAAAACATGTTAAAGTTTGAATACTGCTGAGGACCAGCAGCAGAAGCGTGTTGCATTCACTTGAAAAGGACCCAGATAATTCACAGAGGAGACGAGCGTATAATAATATATAACATGGATCTATCTGTTTGTCTGGTAGCAGAGTCCAGTCTGCAGTGTACTTCATATGCCGCACATCACTGATAATCCAGATGATTGTAGGTTAACATTAGGATGCCTGGACACGAGAGGACAGACTGTACGCTTGTCTCCCCTATGAACCGTCTGTATCCTCAGTGCAATCCATTATTAGAAACTAAAATGAACTGGTGTGGGTCACATCCCTCGCCTGGGTGACTTCCAGCGTCCCTGAAGTTAGGGGTATGCAGAGTACCAGAGGGAGAAGGCTAGGGGACAGAGAGCACCTGCTGTAGCCCAGTGGGGGCTGTTTCAGCCAGTGTTCGGAGCTCGGGGTTGGACTTAGAGGGCTGAGATCCCTGTCTGGGCCCCCTGGAACATGCTGGAGGCTGGTTATGGGATTTGGGTTAGGCTCAGGAGGGCTGAAAGGCAGTACCTGGACATGGAGTGCGTGCTCGAGCTATGTCAAGCATGTGAATGCAATTTGCTTCTGTAAGACTACTGGTTTGGACTAAATTTCATGGGACCGTGTCCTCGTTCTTTTAGCTTTTTCTCTGGGTCTCTGGTTAGTCTTGGGTGTTTTGTAGGTTGTAAACGTTGCTGTGCGGATTTAGCTCTATGATGTTATTGCTCGAGTACAAACACGTGGTCGAAACAAGGAAGCAGTAGCAGTTTTTATGTTGTGTGGTTTGTGACACTGCACAACCTGAAATAGCTGCTGAACAACAGTAGGTGGCAGCACTGCAGAGTGTTTTCAAACCTGTGTGTGTGTGTGTGACACTGCTAGGAGGAAAGACTCACCTTTCTTTGGAGTGATGGATTTAACCTCGGACCAGTTGCCAACACCTCGACTGGTCACTGCAGCCACCTGGGAAACAGCATCGTACCAATGTCAACATTTAAATATAAACACACTATAGTGTGTGTGCATGTGTGTGTGTGTGTTTCTTACCCTGAACCTGTACAGAGTGTCTGGCTCCAGCTCCTTCACCTCAGTGTTGGTTGCGGTGCATCTCTGTGATGTCCAGTCAAGACCTCTTTGCTCACTGTACTCGACCTGACAACACACACACAGATTGAGACACAGAAGTTGTTGTCAGAGCGTGACAGAACAGCTGTGTGCAATCCATCAGAAAGTCATGTTCCTCTGCTCTCTGACTAAAAATGAACATCATTATTATCATTATTAATAACTGCTTCTAAGGATGGGAAGGACTCACGATGTACTCTCTGATGAGCCCGTGTCCTTTGTCAGGAGGGCTCCAGGACACTTCCACCGTCCCGTCCTCACCATTATCACAAGACAGCTGCAGGTTTCTGGGTGGGTCAGGTACTGTGAGGAACAGAGAGACACACATTCATCACCCAGAATAAAAGGAGGGGAGTTTATTTTGCCTCAACCTGAACAAACCTTACCTCACGAGAGAGGTGTATTATCAAAAAAACTGTAGGATCTCAGGTAATAAGCTGTCGTAATTTTACAAATACTCTTTAGGTGGATTATGCATATAGAGTATTAAGTAAAATGATAACCTGACCAATGAAATCAGATGAATCAAAGTATGGAATCTGTGGAGCAACCGATAATGTAATAAAGTCCACTAATGTAATAACGTAATGATTTTTGCCATTTTAAATGTAATAAAGCTGTGACAAAAACATGATACAGTTTTTGAACCAATAACATAATAACACTTTGCCAATAATGAAATAAGTTATTAGGTTATTGGTGTAGAATGAAAAATATTGTTATCCAAAAATGTAATGCTGCTTTTCTTGGGAATAAAATCTGATTTTGCAGTTTTTGTATAGATATAGTGGATGGCATAGTCGTCACATTCATTCATCAGGGGTACGCACTATGCAGCACTCTCTCTCCTTAATCATGGCTGTAAGAGACAATTTGATAATTATTTGTTGTACAAAATCTTTATTTAGAATATTGTTTATTTGCTTAGATATGTAAATTCATAATTGAATGTATGGAGGAATATTATTGCATTCATATGGTAGTTAGATCACTTAGTGGAATGTGTAGAATTCAGGAAGAGAACAGTGGTCATGTGACCTACATGCGTTTGCTCAGCGTCAGATGAAAAAGTCTAATCAGTGTTATTACATTATTGGCTGCTACATATGTGCACCATTAGTGGTACCTGACCTCCCTCTAGTGGTACTTGTAAAAATCTCTGCTATAGTTACTAAGAATTAAAAATTCATTTAAAAACATATTACATGATCAAAATACAACATAATGTCAAATGAACGGAAACTATGATATCAGTGGAATGTAGCTTAAAATAAGTTTTGGATTTCCTGTAATATCAGTCTGCTACATTGTCACGTTCATGCACAAGGTAACGTGACAGAGATACAAGATAGTAAGTAGAGGTCAAAGCGACATTTAAAAAACACTTCAGTTACATTCAGCCAACGCTTTTATCTAAAGCGACTTACAAAAAAGGGAAACAGTCAAGTGTGACAAGGACATGTTAGTGCAGCAATAAGTGCTGTGACAGTTAGAGGGGTAGATTTATCACGTCCAGATGTTGGTAGTGTTGGAGAGGAAGTACTCTCTGAAGAGCTGGAGGACTTCAGGAGGTTTTTGAAGGTAGAGAGGGACCTCACTGATCTGGCAGGAACTGGTAACATGTTCCACCAACGAGGAACAGAACAGCTGGACTGCCCTGAGCGAACAGGTGGCAGAGCCAGATGTGTCTGTATACGGTTATTCAGGTAGGTGGGTGCAGAACCAGAGACTAGATTCTGTAGTCAGAATCTGAATTTAATGTGGAGTGGACTCAAAAGGGAGCTCCATGAGCAGCCCCCTTTTGGGTTGACTGAAGACCAGGCGTACTGTTACCACGTTAAAGATAATCTGAAAGGGTGTCGCTGTGCAGGCTGGGAGGTCCGTCAGGAGGACGGTACAGTAATTGAGTTGTGAGATGACCACAGCCTGTATCAAGTGTGACTCCAAGTAAGTAAGTATGGATCAGGAATTAACACCAAATGAGCTCTGTTTTTCAAACTGGTTCTGTTCGGGATTCGACAACATTCAAGAGTAAATAATAATCTCATCAGGAATAAACGCTCCTTCTGCGGGAACTGTAAGTAACTGAATTTAGTCCCCGTGCAAAACTTAAAAGGTCAAATATGTATATATTCATATATTAAAACTACAACAGTGCAGTTATGAGTAGAACTCATGAGGTCAGCACGATGGTGTGGTACTCACATCCCTCTGGTGTCCTGACGGTGATCATCTCGTTGGTCTTGTGCAGCTTACTGAGACACTGAGTGAGCACCTTGACATGGTAAGTGGTGTCTGGTTTCAGCACGGTCAGTTTGTAGCTGGTCTTGTTGCTGTGAGTGTCCATGATGGTCCACTGCTGGGTGCCCACGAACCTGGAGAGCGCAGAGGGGTTTGTGTTTACAGAGAGGGTAGGAGGACTGCATGCTGCAGTAGTAGTAACAATGGCAGTTAAAGTGCAGTTTACCTGTAGTATATGAGGAAGTAACAGGAGTCCACAGGAAGGTTTTTGGGGCGTGACCAGGTCAACGTGACGGCACCCATGAAGTCTGGTGTCCACTGGAGATTCTGGACTTTATAGGCCAGTGTGTCCACTGGGAGGAAGGAGAAGAGATTCTGCATGGATTATGTTTGAACCAAAGCATGACGTAAAGACAACCAACCACCAGGTGGCAACGCTGCACTGCTGTCAAAATGCTTCAAAGTACTCAAGTAGAATCAATACGATAAGATATGATATGATTGCGATAAGAGTACTTGGGACCTACGGGTGCAGTTGTCCTCGTCGCTGTGGTCAGAGCAGTCCAGAAAGCCGTCACACCTCTTACTGTCCAACACACAGGCCTCGCCATCAGAGCACAGAGTCCCGTTAATGCAGGACAGAGGTCCACGGGTGGCTGGGCACAGAGAAAAGCTTTTACGTGACTGCTTTTGTTAGTGCATAACCTGCCTCTAAATATACCAAGACATGAACTGTAGGATGTTTTCCACTGCAGTACCAGGAACATTTTATTAAAATTCCAATGAATGCAGAAATATGCTCTTTTTGTGTCATCGGGGTCTAAAATGTGTCAGCAAAAACTATTCCATCTAAATTCTACAGAATATTTTATGCTGCTCAGATCGAAACTTTTCAACATTAATTTTGCCTTTCATCCATCAACACAGCAGATGTCGGTGGAATCTCGCAGGTTTTAGGGTGGTGCTATCACATGTCTGCAGCATGCAGAGACTCACGGCATTGGGCTTCATCAGAGCCGTCCTGGCAGTGAAGCTGACTGTCGCAGCGCTGCCAGTCCGGGATGCAGAGAGGCGGCCGGCGACACTGGAACTGACCCCGGCTGCAACGGCCAGGGGAAGGCGGAGCAAGAGGGGCCTGTGTGGGTACTGGAGCCAGCGTCACAGAGCCGCTATCTGCTGCCCCAGAAAAAACTGAATGTTACTGTGTGGATCCACACACGTCTATCTTTATTTGATTTTATGCTCTGCAAACAGAGGAGGCACCTGTGGGACATCCAAGCTCATCGCTGCCATCAGGACAGTCGGCATAGCCGTCGCACACCCAGGTGTTGATGATGCAAGCTCCAGAGCCACAGTGGAAGCGGTTGGGAGCACAAGTAGACGGGCCAGGAGCCACAGTGTGAGGAGTAACACCACCTACAAGGGGGGGGGGGGATTCAAGTTTAGGCAAACAAACGCTGAGGCAAATATAAAAATATGAAATATATAAACAGTTCCTACAGAGAACAGGAAGTGAAAGTGAAATCATCACGTGTGTTATTTTTAACGTGTGCACCTGTACACTGGGCCTCATCGGACCAGTCCCCACAGTCGTTCTCTCCGTCACACTTCCACCACGTTGGAATACAGCGTCCATTTTTACACTCGTACTGAAAATACCTGGAGCAGCCTGGGACCTCGGTGGGAGCAGCTGCAACACACAGAGCACCAGTTTGCATCAGATACTGCTGCGCCGACAGAACGGTTCACAAAAACCAGCGGGAGAACAAAAGTGATGTCCCCGTGGTTCATTCAGCGTGTGCGTGTACACAGGTGGTGTTTCCCACATGGCTTCGTCACACACACAAGACGTGCTGAGTGTTTCCTCCTCACCGCAGTTGGCCTCATCAGAGTAATCCCCGCAGTCATCCATGCCGTCACACTTCCACTCCAGGCTCACACACACTCCGATGGCACACTGGAATGTGTAGGCATCACACACTTTGCCGAACTCGGTTGGCGTGGCTGAAAGAAAACACACACGACATTAGGAGATGCTGCCTCCAATGGATCTGGATTTTACTGGATCGTTTCTTACCACAGCCTCTCCTCTTCTTCTTTTGTTTCTGTTTAATGTGTTTGTGTGTGCGTTTATTTGGAACAAAACTTTGATACTGGCTGGATTTGGGATGTGTTCCCTCACTGTCACTGACGCTAACAGTCTTCCCATTTAATACTATGTTTTTTAGAAAAAAGTTCAAGAAAAATATCTTTCAAAAAAGCACTTCCAAAGACCCAGGTCAATGTATGTGTATTTTCTACAGCTTTAAAGGTCTTAATTCTTTCCCTCACATTCACAAATTTTCAAGGTAGTGTATAGTAACTTCAAGTAGAATAACAAAAGTGAAAATGTTTGATGAAGATGTATAATTGAAGAGTTAATGATTTGTAGAACCGTAATGAGAATTTGAGTTTTAAGTCTGTGAGCAAAAGAAACAATATTTCATAATGCTATAATATGTTGGATGAGCAGCACAAAAGCGGGGGGTAAAAATGTAAAATGTAAACGATCTTTCACACTTTACATTTATCATAAAAACAGGTGATAAACTGCATGATTTCATGTCTATTTTTATTATTTTCAAAGTTTGGTTTAGTTAGAAGTCAGCAGCATTAGGTTCAGCAGGAACAGAAGGGATACCACAGAATTAGTTTAACAGCCAAGAAAACAAGTGACAGAAGGAGCAGCTGTTACTAACTGTTGCTGTGTAAACAGATCCAAAACATCACGCTCTGCTGACACACAAACCTGATTTAATGAGTCACTGTTAATGTGTGCAGGTGTGTGAGGAACATCAGTTGTCCCGTATAAACACACCTCTTCATGTTAAACTGTTTTTGTCTGTGTGGTTCTCTCAGCAGCTCTTCTTTCACAAACCTTGCTGTTGGTCAATTTATAGTTTCAACATGAACCTATCCCAGATTCCAGTGACAAATTATGGAAAGACTTGCACCTACTGTACCTGCTCAAGGCATCAGAGCAGGAAGCTCAGAAGCATATTGATCAAACTCACACAAAAGTTTATACTTGTGCACTTTCAGATTATAAACTACAGTTTAAAGGATAAGAAACATTTTTTTTATTAATTACAATACAGTGATTACTGTAAGTAAAGGTATGTGAGGGTTCCTTACCACATCCAGCATACTCAGCATCCTCATCAGATCCGTCTTCACAGTGTTTGATCCCATCACAAACCAGGGACTGAAACAGACACTGGGCTCGGTTCTTACATACAAACTCCATGTAGCGTGTACACAGAGGGTCTGTGAATGAAAGACAGAAAACATGGTGATCTTTTCCAACATTATACTTAAACTACATGCTCTGCAGTGTCTGTTAGTTACATTGTCACACGAGAATTTTGTCATATGCAAAACCTTTATGGTACTTGTAAGTTCGACATGGCATGTGGGGTTCAACATGGCTCTATTCTCGGCCCATTCCTATTCTCCAAAAACATGCTTTGGCTCAGTGATACTCTGCTTTGTAATATTGGTTACAAGTTGGTTATAACATTGTGGCTGTGTAGCAGTCTAAATAATTTCCATATGTTTTTTAGACTATGATTAACTTAACTGAAGTCTCAGTCTAATATCAATGATTGTCATTCCTCCATTTTGAATGTTCGCCATTTTGTCCTTCTCTCACGGACACACACAAAGACTGATTAATCAAGCCATTGTGACTGGCTACTCTCATCAATTCTTCCTGTTGGCCATTTTGCCTTTTGGCTGTCATGCCTAGAAAGGAAGACTATATAAGTACAGTCCATTTACTGCACCATGCCTTGGAACCTGAACGATACAGCTTGTGGTGTTTATACTGCACTTATTTAGTACTATCAATAATATAGTATGGGCAAGACGCACTACACACTTTGTGGCCTATTAACCTCAGTGCTAAATAAATACTGGTAAATGGGCGAGACACAAATTTCTTGAAAAATCTAGTTTTTCTTTACCCTGGTTATGGACTACAGTACACAGACAACAGCCTAAAATGATGCTGTTTTGAGCATTGATTTTGATGCAGACTTTAAAAGGGCTTGTGCTTTCTGTAGTCAAAAGTCGTGATAAACTTTTTTAGTTGACACAAAGGCCATGAACGCCTTTATTTTTTCTCACTCAAACTATGATTCTGTTGAGCAGCAGTATTTTTACTGTACACATTTGAAATAATACTTGGATTTTTTTAAACTGTCCTGGACTGAGACTGCTAGTATTCGACAGCAAACCTCATTAGCACAAACCATCCAGACGTTATCTTTCATGACCCAAGCCATATTTGTTTCTCACCACAGTTGTTCTCATCAGCGCCATCTGAACACTCCTGGATGCCGTTGCAGTGCGCGGTGGCTGGAAGGCAGGTGTGATTGGAGCAGAGGAAGCCATTACACTGAGTTCCCTCTGGAAAGGAAGAATAATGCAGTTAAATTAGTACCAATAACAGAGAACCAGTGCTTTGCTGATCGCTCCTTTAGCTGTTATGTCTAACAGGATGTCTAGCATTATACTACGGCTTCAGTCTTTAGGTTTTATGTGACTAGCACCAGTGTCGTGATGGCACCGTTGAGCTTGTGCATGTGTGTCTTATCTTACTACAATATCTGGGATCTTCATCAGAGTCATCCTGACAGTCGTCATCGCCATCACACATCCAGCGCTGTGGTATACAGTGACCTGTGTGACACTGGAAGCTATTGGCCTCACATGTATGGTGGCCCACTAGGGACAGAGAAAGAGAGATTAAAGGCTTGGGGGGGCTGAAAGGACATACTGTAATGAAGTACATATATACATTTATGACGTACATAACAGAACATATTGTTTGTGTGATTGTGACTATAGTGGGGTTCTTCCATATTTTCCACTGGAACAGATCTCGTAGCTTCATTTTTTATGATGTAGGCAGTAATGCAGTTGTCACCTGTGCAGTTGGCTTCATCCGACCAGTCTCTGCAGTCGTTGTCTCCATCGCAGCGCCAGGCCTCACGGATACAAACCCCACGTGCACATGTGAACTCTCCTGGGCCACACTGGTGAGACTCTGAGAACGCAGAAGCAAATACAGTTAGTGTTTGCAGACGTTCATTTTCACCATCAACCAAAGTTTGTAAGGTTCAGCTTAAGGTTTTAGGGCTCCAAACAAAAATAGAACAAAAGAATAAATGTAAGTGACACAATGTCATGTCAGTTTAAATATCAATTTAAACAATGTGGCGCTGGGAATAACCCATAAATACTTGTTATTCTGCCTCCTTTAAGTCAAAAAGAACTGTGCTGTCTGCAGTTAAGAGGGTCTTAGAGAATGAAACCTTTATTTAGTTGACATGAAAATGTTTTATACTTTTATTTCAATCTTGAGTGATTACTGCAATTTCTTTGGTTTCTGAGTCACTGTTGCAGCTGCAGCTTAATGACAATGCCGCCAACTGAGTCATTTTGCTGTCAAACGTAGAGAACTTAGAATGCAAAATCTAACACCTCTTTATATTAGAAATAATTTACTTTTGATCTCATGAATATGCATCTTGTCATTTCACACTCTCTTTCTTTTGGCCAATAGCTTAGATTTATTTTGGATTTATTTCCCTAATTAGATGATAAATAATAACTAGAATTTTCCTCATTATTTTTTTGCTTATTATCATTTTTAGAAAACACAAACTGTGCAGCTTGAACAGCTTGGACAGATTGTTGATTTGCCACTGCAAACACTCCATACCGGTGATGCATCTTACCACAGTGCTCCTCGTCACTGTTGTCTCCACAGTCATCTTCGTGGTCACATTTGAAGGCCAGGGGGATGCAGGAGCCCGAGGCCACGCAGCGAAACTGGTTGGATGGGTCACAGGTCGTAGTGGCTAAAAGTGGACAGAACACAAACAAAAGTCAAACGTGTGCGGTTCTTCTTGTCGAACCAGCTTTTGAAAAAGCGAGTTCTCTGAATACTTACGACACTCCTGTTCATCACTCATGTCGCCACAGTCGTTGTCGCTGTCACACTTCCATATGCTGCTGATGCAGCGGCCGTTAGAGCAGCGGTACTGGTTGGGCAAACAGCTGTGCTCTGATTGGAAGGAAGAAAAGAACCCACATATCCGCTAATTAATCAGCTCCAACAGAGACGAGATAATCATCATTATCATGATTCGGCAGTATGTGCTCACCTGTCTTGACGCAGGTGTTGTTTTGGAGCTGGTAGCCGGTGGGACATTGGCACTGCAGCTCTCCGTTAGGCATGGTTACGGTTGGGGCGCCATCTGGACACACGCAGGTGTGTCGGGGTCCGGGCTGAGGCAGACACAGTAGGCTGCACGGCTGGTCGGCACAAGCATTATGCCCTGGTGGATGGGAGATCAGGACCTCAGTTTGAGCATGAGCAGGGTAAAGTTTGACTGGCACGGCCATATTCAGGGTGCCCCTTGCCTTCTCAGCTAAAGATTTCTGAATGAAAAATGTTCTCTGGATGCCCACAAGACTTTTTGTACAGACATACCATCCCCACTTTATGCTAATCTCATGCAGCTCTGGCCACAGAAGTATAAATGTATCATTTTCTCCTAGTGTATTTGAATATTTCTGCATACTGGGCTCCTTAAACAGTGTTGGAATTGCATAAATTGGATGTGACTGGAAAGCTGAGACTCATTCATGACCCCAGCTATATTCATGAATGATGATATGAGTCGTCATAGTAGCCATTTTAACGTAGTGAAACCATTTGAAACTTTACCTCAATGCATAAAACGACCTCTAAAATAATCACAGCTTCATGAAACTGTCCAACCACAAACTAGAGACTGAGGGTGTTCGGAGGAGAGATGGCTTTTCCAGGATATAGTTACAACAAGCGAAAGTGCTTGCCATCTAATCGACAATTGTCCAAAGTTTTGATACCAAATCGTAGCACGACTTTTTCCTGTGGTGTTCCTCGAGGTCTTTGTGTCTTAATATGGTTTTCCAGAATGGTTCTAGTGGTCAAATCTGTATGTATATGAAACTTAATAAAGCAAGGCCATCATTTACCCCAATCTAATCCAAAGAAACCACAATGTTCATTACAGATTCATAAAAAGATATTCACCCGTTTCAGATGGTGTATACCATTTCTGTGAGGTTTCTACTGTTGACCTACTATCTCCCATGACCCCTCTGTAAAAATATGCATCTTATTGAGAAGGGAGGAGTAGAAGACGATTATGCAGACAGTGCTTCTTTTTATCTTGTTAAAGTGGCTCCATTCTTTTTTCCTCACCTCTATTCTTCCCCTTATAGAAGATCTTGAGGTCCATGACTCCGGTTAGTCTGCCAACAATCAGCTCGTTGTTCTGGGAACCAGCTTTTGGAGCTTTGAAGATCCCCATTCTGGACCAGTCGTCCCAGTACAAGTCATTCTGAAACAGCATCCAACACAAACTTTGTGAGAAGTGATTCTCAGTTGGGACACATTTTCAAATCCAATCTGACCATTTTCTGATACAAAACAAGGTGTTTCTTTAGTCTCACCTTGAAGACAGCGATGGCGTACGGGTGGGGCAGCCCCTCCATGAGAACGCTCCTCTGGGCCCCGGTGAAGTCAGCCCTCTCGATGCGGTCGCTGTAGGCTTCGGTCCAGTACAGCCAGTGGTCGTCAGCTGTGATCCCATTGGGCCAGCGGACGCCCTCAGACACGATGCACGACACATTGGTTCCATCCATGTAGCTCCGGTAAACGCCGGCCGCTCGGTCTCCCCAGTCAGTCCAGAACATCAGACTGCAGCACACAAACACTTTGAACTATTGAACTCGAATGTTTCACACAGTTTAGACTGAAAACTGGATTGTTTGTCATTGTGGGAACAAACTCAATGAGAGGAACTAGAGCTTAAACTAAATTAAGGGTTAAAAAAATTTAGGTCAAGATGGAGGCAGAAATTGAAATTGTAATATATTATCATGGAAATTTAACCAAATATTTCACAGAGGGCTTTAAAATCTCAGATTACATGTGTGGATAAGGTGCCTCCTTATTTGTCACCCACTGAAAGAGTCCAAGCAGGAGAGAAAGAAGAAGTGAGGCAGAAATGTCCATTTTCTTCAAAACAAAAAGGGGAATAAGAGAAAAGGCATTTTATTATAAAAAGAAAAGCAGAAGCACATTTGCAGAAGTAGAAGTTTAAGATGTCGAGTGTGACATTTTGTCTAGTCATCCCTTCCTCTGAGGCCTTACACTGGAATAAGTGGAGGAGACAGACGGAGTTATTATTTGTGGAGATGAAAACCACCGTTCAGAATTTTCTGACCACAACGATGTGAACAACTCATGTTTCACTTCTTGTTCGACTTTTAGATTAAAGAAATATACATTCTGTAGTTTTCCAACTGACCTGAATGACTTCATGTTAAAGTTGATGATTAGAGAATGTATCATGACAAAGAGTGAGTACGTGAATGTGTATATCACCTCTCTCCAGGCAGCAGAACCAGAGCTCTGGGATGTTCTAGGACAGAAGAGTTGAGCAGAGTATGACGCAGGTCGCCATCAGGATTAGACACCTTCAAAAGCAGTGAAACGTTTAATCAGTTTTAGTTTGGACCACAGAAAAGGATCAACTAATTAAAGAAATGTCATCAGGTTAGAGGGCTGCGGGAAAAAAACATCTAGGTACAGCTCCATTAATACAACCCACACCACTCTGTGATCGTTATTGTCCAACACTGCTTCCAGTGATCAGTAATCAGCCCTTAGAGCGCCATCAATAGTGCACCAAACTGCTCCACCCTCCACAGTCTCACAAAATCGTGTGGTAAACACTGATATGAAGTAACGTCACATGTACAAAGAACAAGTACACATTCATATACCTCAATCTTCTGTGCCCCGGCATCGACCCAGTACAGCAGTCTACTGATGGGGTCAAAGGTCAGAGCCTCAACATTCTGCAGATCTTTCCTCACCACAACCTCCTGACCTGTGCTCCCGTTCAGACACAGCCGCTGCAGCAGAGAGAGAGGGGAGGGAAACTTTGGTGAGATTATTGCTGCACGATGCCGAGCAGGTACAGTTACATTCATTTCACGTGCAGAAAAAGAAGCGCTTCTCTCGAGTCTCTGTGCTCACATCATCAAGCACAGGACACTAAACAAACCACTCTGACCCGAGGCAAAGAACGCTGGAATCTCCTCACTGACCTGGATGGTGTCCAGTGAGATGTCTGCCCAGTACAGGCAGTTCCTGTCATAGTCAAAGTCCAGAGCCACGGCCTCCCTGAGGCCAGCCAGAGGCAGGGCCTGGTCTGTGCCTGTGGCCAGGTCGTAGCGATGGATGGAGTTCCTCACAGCGTACAGGATGAACTCGTTACTCTCTGAAAGAGCACAGGAGGAGAAACACAAACTAATCACATGATACTGTTTGTACTGACGTAATGTCTGATATTTATCTTTTACATTCACTTCTATATACAATATACAATTCAGAATGAAGTCTTCATTTCATCATCATTTGCAGATTTACTCTCATTAAGTCTTCATCTTCCATCTCAGTGGTTCATTTTTAATAAGCTATACTTCAGGGTTCAACCTGGAGCTGAGAGGTCCAGAGTTTCACATCAGAATGTTATAAAGAGTCAGCAGGAGTAAAAAAAAATCTTTCAGTGAAGAATAACAAAGTTATCAAGACGGCTACAATGATCCATTAATCTCCCGATTCTATACTGTCATGACACCGGTGTGCAGGTTGGATATGCATTGTGATTCTTAAGTTCGACGATTCGATTACGTCTTATTCTGGTTCTTGTTTGCCCTTTAAGAGGCAGTTATATTTTCAAAAGTCTGTTTATGTCAGCAACATTGTTGCATAGAGAAGTGTAAAACCTGGAAGGTGAAGTAAACTGCATTTTCTGTTCATCAAGCTAGAAAATAAACTGTTGAAATGAACAGAGAAAAAAAAAGTAACTCAATAAAACCACTTTATCCAGCTGTGAGAGTAACATTTAAAAACAGTTCACAAGTCATAATTAAGCAGAGAGCTGCAAGAATTCATATTACAGCTGCCACATCATCCATTCTTCTACAGACATTTGATTTTAAAGATGACTGTTTAAAGTGTTCAGCAGCAATTAACACGTTCTAATACATTCATAACATGAATAAAAAATGAAGTAACAGGAAACTGGCTGAAATGAAAGCACAAAAAAAAACTGCTGCTTGTGAAGGAGGCTCATCAGAAAATCACAAAATCATCATGAACACGTGTGTGTGTGTGTGTGTGTGTGTGTGTGTGTGTGTGTGCAGCTTCAGATAATAATCTAAAGCCGATTCATATTCCTGTTATTCAGCATGACTGATGATTTGAAAAAGTGCAGGTTCACCTCCGACAGGACAAGGCAGCATCTCTCCATCCAGCCTGGACTCCACATCTCCTCCACTACAGCTGTCGCCTGGCACCTTCCTGTAGCTGTAGGAGGAACCAAACGAGAAGTGTTTTTTCTTTAGGCGGACACTTGGTGGTGCTCTCACCAAACACATGAAGTGACGGCAGCAGCAGCAGCTCTCGGCTCCATGACGGTACCAAACCAGAGAGAATAAAGGCTGCTTTGCACTCTGGGGAATTCTCAGGTAGTGCCAATTAATGGAAATGACTGTAGGTCGTATAGGCACATCAATTATGATGTAATAAGCTCCAGGCTGGTGTGAATAATCCACAAGGTGACCAGATAAACTACAACACTTCAAAAGAAAACAAAGAACAAATTCTCTGGATTTATCAAACAAGGGAATCAGATTGTTTTACTTGAAGCTCAGGTTTCATTCTCACCTCTGAACCTCTGTTCCTGCTTCGGTTTTATGACAACAGTAAATACAAACAGAAAATATTGCCAGATAGAGTCCATGGATCTGGCTTTGGTCAAAATAGAGTTCAGACTTCTATTCTATTGAATACAACCTGATGACAAAATGCAAATGGGAGTAAAAAAGCTCATCATTTCCTTGTGCAAACATGAACCCACCAGAGCTGCAGATGCAACACTGAGCTAAACTAGCACATTTCTGCACTGTACAGTCAGCAGCAGCACCTTACCCTTTACTGCGGCGGTAGGTGGTACCGACAGGACATGGGACTGGAGGAGCGTAGAGGTCACCTAAGAACTCAGGGTCAGGCACACACACCTGCAGGGACAAGTCTTCACTCAGCTTGAAGCCGTAGTCACTGGGAGGAGGAGGAGGAAGGGTGGTTGGCAAAGTGAACACACGGAGAGGGAGAGAGGGAGAGAGAAAACAACAGGCCGTTAGCTTCTGCTCCGCGCTGAACAGCAGCACCTGATGTGCATTTTCAAACAGACTCATTATGAGCTGTGACGGCAGCTCGAGGAGCAATAAAAATGTGCAGAGTCGGCTAAAACCGATGTATTGGTTTGCCGGTATTGAAATTTAATGAAGAGTCAGACATCAGCCAGTATCTACCTCTGCTGCTGATATGACACAAGTCCCCCCTCACACTAAATCTAATCAATATAGATTTTTATCTTAAAGTCTTTTAGCTGAGTCATTCTAATGTGGTGTGGGGCGATTAGCCTCGTCTTGTCTTCAACAGCTATTTATGATAGCAAATCTAATCATTGTACGCACAGAATTTTGGAGATAAATATAAATCCGTACATGAAAAACAAGAAAACATTTTTAACTGTTCAAATTTGACACAAACAGAATAGTTTGCAAAGTGAGTATGAAAAGACTCTAGATGTAAGCAATTGAACAAATTCACAGTTTGGTCTGGACTGTTTGTTAATAAATCATATTCAGTCAGATGAATCTGTCACAGATGGACAATTGAACAATTCTGCTGAGATATTTGCTGAGTCTGATTGAAGGAAGAGGACACGGCTGAACTCATCGTCAAACACTTAGAATTCAACATTTGAACACTTTACACTGAGGTGCAAATAATAAGCAGTTAATAGTAATAAGACCTTATAAGATGATTATTAACAATATTGTGTTAATAAGGCTATATAAGTGTTAATAACATTGTAAACAGGACCGTGTTAGATAGTGAAAAGACATTTGTAAGAAACATTAACAGGTCATAGACTGCTTAAGAATGTTTATAAAAGCCTTGAGAATTTCTTATAATAGTTTATAATAATGTCACACTACAGTCTACATACTTTGTTATGCACTCATTAACACTTAACTATGCTGTTCTTATTATTTTTGTCAGCTGACAGCTGACGAGAGACAGGACATGGAAAAAGTAAGAAGTGATGAAGGCTTTAGTGCTTATAATGTCTTATAATGTAACAACAAAATGTTTATAATACGACACATTGTAATGTTATTATGCATGCTTATTACTTATTAACTCGCCCTTATGTCAAGCGCCTTGTGTTACCCGGCATTATTGCTATTACGACTACCAACCATTCGTAGTCCTGCCGCGTGCAGGAGCAGTTAGAGATGGTGACAGGCCGGTCAAACTCCTCTCCGTTAAAGCATGTAGCATGGGGAGCTCGCCTCTTGAACGTAATCTCTCTGCCCAACAGACACTCGTTACCATGCTCGTCTGACGGAGACCAGCGCTTGTAGTCGGCCTCAGAACACGGCACACCTGGAGGGAGAAAAGAAGGGAAACTACAGATATCTGACACTGACAAGGAACTCACTAATGATCCTGGTGGTCCATTTCAAGTAATACAACACTCCATCTAGTAGACTTAAAGGGTTCCTGGTCTGCTTCATCGAACTGCTATAGGATGACATAACTCCACTTCAACATACTCTAATTAGTTCAACGGTTCACAGCTACTGAGAACACATGAGAATACATAGAGCTCTCTGAAACAATCATTTAAAAATGATCAATATATGAAGCGTTCTGTTGCAGATGAAGCATAAACTAAATAAATCTCTGTTTGGAGCTGTTGAAGATGAAGATTGTGCACATAAAAGCTGTCTCTGCTCTCCCTCCCTCCCTCCCTGAGACCCGCCGACCTACCAAGCACGTCAGAGGTGTTGACCTGCAGGATGAGCCAGCTGTGCCTCTGGTCGGCGTAGGAGCCGAAGATGGTGAAGATGGTGCTCTTCTCGCCGGGCTCAGTCAGCAGCTGGTAAACATACACCTCCCTGTCTGAGAACTGAAAGCCAGTCCACGTCTCGCCTTCGTTGGTGCTGAAACTGACAGGGACATGGCAAGTATTTCAATTCAGTTCAATTTTATTCATATAGCACCAAGTCATAACAGGAGTTATACCATGACACTTTCCATACTCAGCAGGCCTGACATTTCCACCAGAACCAAGCACTTGGCGATAGTATTTATTTTATTAAAATCAACAATGACACATGTATTGTTGGCAACGTGTATCTGTATCAGTTACCAGGTTTTCCTGTCATGTGCCACCCACCCATTCATTTTTTAATACCAACAACAGAACATAGAGAAAGATAACACAATGTGGAAAACACAGCTCTCATGGGGCAAAGAATGAACAGTTATAACCCAGTTATATTGATGCGATTTGCAAAGGCAAAAGCAGGTTACTGAGTAACCAGGGTAAGAGAACTGCATGTAAAGGAGGTCAGCTGTATTCATATTAATATATTGTATAACCTTCAAATGAAAATGAATAGCTTGCGATGTTGCTGTTACTACAGTTGTTTTATTACACTTCTGTTTCCTGTGGGAAGATTTATTTACTGTTTTTTCTCTACAACAAGCTGCTCAACGCTCACACAATCTGCTCCTGCTGGCTAATGAGCACATCCACTGGGGCAGGTGCCGCTTATGTGTTCGACTTTGTTTGGAGATTTCATATGGAAGCCTTCCAGTCATAAGCCCAGCCTCTCCTGGGTTTTATGCTTAAACTGTTAGTTCAGGTAAAATGGCAGAGTTAGGTTGGGTCATTTGGACTTACTTGAGATATTTGGTGGGGCCTCCTTGTGCGATAGCCATCAGGATACCACCATGGTCACCCCATGTGTAGAAATGAGGGCCTGCCAGTGCCTGGAGAACAGAAAGAACAGACCATCAGGTTTGAAGTCTACTGAATATATCTGCAGGACAAATCATCTACATGCAGTTATCCAACAACACATTTTCAGTTTTACTAGCATCTGAAGAAGGTTTATGAAAAATTAAAGCTGCAATACATTATTTTCCATATTCACTTCAGCTTTATGGCTCATTTTAGTGTCTTTTAGCTTGTTGTTTTGGTAGCTTTTCAATGAAAAAACTAAACCTGCTTGCCTGGCATCATCAAATTGATTTGCATTTGCAAACCTCCCAGTTAATTTTCAGTTTCCATGCGCCATTATTAACGGGCACATACCAAAATTCATATGGGTGCAAATGGACACATTTTTCCACCAATCAGAGCAAAAAAATGTGACCTGCAACCAATCAGAGCAATGAAGCATTTGACATAGCACTGAGCTTTGTGTTATGATACATATGTTAGATCAGCACAGCCTGGTTTGACAGTTTGATCTCAGTTTTGTGAGCCTGCTGCTTTGCACCGGACAGACCTATAGACTGGACGTAACAACCAATCAGAGCAGAGAAACGTAAGACAAGAATTATATCTAATAAATGATGATGACTGGCCAACCTGCGCCATGACGGGTGGAAGTGAGTCTGAACTGAAGGGGAGCCAGCTGTGTCAGCCAGAGCAAATGAAACCTGAGCTCACAGATTTTTCCTGCCTTCCAGGATAAAACCTGCTACTAATCAATCCATAACGCACCATATCTGTGAAACATACGGTCAACACGCTTAAGCCTGAACTAATGCTCATGCTTTGCTATTTCTAGATGTGTTTTCAAAAAAGGTCAATCCCAGCATAAAGTGCTGAAAGGTCCATCGTGCCTGAGTGCGTGTGCACATGCTGAGACCAAATGTCTTGACATGCTCAGAAGTCTCTAGACATGCTGCATGTGACTGCGTTTTAGAAACTGTGTTTTTCTTGTCATCTGTGACAGATTTTCAACTGACCTCCTTCCACCGGGCTCCTGCGCTGCTGGATACATACACATTAGGCTTGTTGGCCAAGTTCCTGCCTACAGATCCTGCAAGAAGAAGACAAGAAGACATTTACACACACACACAAACACACACACACACACGACAGGGGTTTTCCCTGAATGCTACATATTTGATGTGACCACAGCTTTTGCTTTAACGTATGGAAAATCTGCAACCCAAGAAGTCAAACCATAGCATTCTGTATCTTTTCATGCATGTGGCCTTTGTATGCACTGACAAATACTTTCCTTTGACAGTATTGTTGTATAAGGCAGATCACCAGGAATGATGTGCATGCAGGAATGGAAACTGAACTTTTCACTCAGAACTAGAGCTGCTGTGCTCATTGTAAAGCAGAGCAAACTATAAGACGGAGAAAAGAAAAGCTGAGGTCCCGAGTTTGTTTCTGATCATAGCAGTCATGGTGGAGTTAGTGTGGGTGAGGGTGTTATGAACATGAATATGATGTGTGCCTAATATTGTTCAAATGCATCCAGAAATCCACAACAGTTGTGTTTAATGTTAAAGTTTAAAATCCACCAGGTATGGATGTGATGTGTTCACATGGCTGGTAATAGCAGTCATTCCAGTTTGAATGATTTTTTGAAATCCCACAGAAGCACCCAGAAGCGGGCTCCACTCTGCTCTGGATATGCCATGGTTCTATTTTTGACAGCTGCCATAAGCTTGAGCTAGTCGGATATCAGACACAAACGGCATAGACAGTCTGGTCAACTTTCAAAATCAAACACCCTGTGCAAACTTACAATGATAAAAACAGCCAAAACTCGCCATGAACTCATAGTGAAACCTGGAGAAAATGACCAAATCTGAGTGTGGTGGACAAAACGCTCCAGGTGGGGCTTGAAGTCATGTGGACAACGACCAAAACAACGACCAAAACAGTATTACAGCTATGATAGTGGGGTTAAGACCTCTAATAAGAATTCAGCCTAAAATCTGGGTTAGCGACACTTGGCCAGTTATCACAGACGTCTTTCATTCCCTTTGGCATTGTAATAACTACATTCTTTAAATTGTCATATATGATGCACAAAACTAAAATAACTAAATGCATCTCATCACAACTCAAAGTCTTGGAAAATACATTTAATTTGTAAACATCTTCACATAAAATGAGAGACGGTATCCTCATTAGCCAGGCTAGCAGCATGGCCCGAGGGATGACAGTGACAGTCTGGTGCAGACTGAAATGTCAACTGTTGGACAGACTGATGAAATCTGGCACAGACGTTCCTGTTCTCCACACGATGCTCAAATGTTTTTGATTTATCATCAAATATCTGTAAAACTAACTAATCCACTCAGCTGAACTGTGTGTTTATTGCTAATAAACAAATGTTTGCATGCTAATGCAACACCCAACACACACATACAATGATAACACACTCACTCACACTCACACACACCTCCTTCCGTCAGTCAAGATGAATGGACTTTATGGACTGGATAATGAATACAAACAGTGTTTGCCTTTGGCACTTTAGGGCAGACAGACAGACACCTGCTTACATCTGCAGACATCAGTCGTGTTAATCAAATCTCATTTCAGGTTGAATGAGTTGAAGAATCGCAGATTAAACTGAGATTGCGTCTGTTGTGTCTCTGCCGAGGGCTGTAAAGGTGCCAGTGAAGTGAGTTATGCTCTGCGTCTGTATAAAACGAGCTAATGACTCATTAAACATCGTCACACGAGGAGACAAGAGACTCGAGTCAATAAACAAAGACTCTGTGCCATCGTACAGATATGAAACTGGAAAACACAAACACGCTGTCACTGTGTGTGTGTATCAGCATCACAATTTTAAAAAGGACCTTAACACCAGGTTGAAAAGCAGAAGTAAAGCAGCCACCACCTCTGATAGGTGTGGTCAGAAATGTGTCTGTAACCACACCCTTCAGTGATGTCACCACGTTCTGGATCTACTGCCACTGTCAGTGTGTTAACGACAGCAGACGGCCATCAGCGTGCCCACAGTTTCTAGAAGCAGACGGAAGGACCAAGCAATGTTCTGCTGCTGATGGGGGAAACAACAACACAACGTACTTGAGCCACATAACACACAAACATACAAACGTACCTCACAGAACAGAGCACAGGAGCTGCCAATCCCCCAACGTCTTAATCAGTTAGTTACTGTGTTTTTTTTTTTAGCTGCAGTGGACTGAGGCAGTGGTAGACCAGCAACTGCCATGTAAAATTACTGTTTTTGTAAAAGGCGGCTTTGGAGTGATAAAAGAAAAAAATCTAAATGTAGTGTACATATATCGATTGTTTTTAGGCGGCTAAAATATGATGTGTTCCCACGTCCACAGCAGTGCAGTGCTAAACCTTTCTAAATAGGGGGGGGGTAATGTCTGGAGTTGGTAACACATTGACTAACCCTTTGATATAATAATTATACTGCTTTAATAATGATCTCAAATGACACATTGTTGAATGTGTGCAGGAATATATGAGCAGTATGTAAACCCTGTGTGCAGTTTGTTTATGTACATGCCAGCCTGAGTGTGTTTGACCCGTTGAGTGCCCGCTGGGCGCTGCAGCAGTAATTAGCCCATCTGTTTGAGAGCGATAACGAAGCGCATGGCGCCGCCGACTGCCAGTCCACCCTCACACTCTATGTCTCTCTGCCTCCCTCTCTATCTCCATGCACATTATCTAATAAGAATTTAATTAGAGGGACTGGTTGGGTGCAGAGGAAGCAGCCTCCTAGACACTGGAGAGCATCACCAAATCAATGTTTTTCAGCAGCTGTGAAGAGGTCTGTCTGCCGCGTGTTCAAACAGGTTTCCCTTTACATGTGACTTCTGATTTGACAGAGCAAGAGCACCTTCTACTTACTGCAGCATGCAAGCATATTTCCTGTTTTGGGTAACACAGGAAGCTGATATCTGCTAAAAGACACAGAGAGGCAGCTCAGTTGCCACAGAAGCCAGAGAACTGTTGACTTTCCTGTTTAGGGTGAGCTTATCTGTGTCATCACAAGAGGAATTTGCTAAAAAACAAACACACACTTGATCGTCCTCTGAAAGATGCCACCCAAAGTTTATCTGTCCTGACTCAGAGATACTCACGCTGACATGTTTTATCCAACATGACATATAACTTTTCAAAATACAATAAGAGGAGAAAAGTTTTAGTTTGTGATCCAAAGCCTTAAATTTAATTCATTTATGCAATCCAGAAAATGCAGACAGAGCCTTTAATCACCACGCAAGTTCAGATGAGGTGGTTTGGTGCTCATATTGAGCCGTCCCTGACTCCAGCACATAGATGTCAACTGGACTTTTCAGCATTTTGAGAGTCTTGCATTACTGTCTTTATGAGTGCTGCTTTTGTTGTCCCACCTGTGGCCATGATGAGTCCTGGTGCAGAGTCCTTGGATAAAATGGGCATCCTTCTGAGCTGGATGTTAAACAGCTGGCTCCAGCGTTGAGCCAGGTGAAGAGAGCAACCTTTACTGAGCTGAAAGAGGAGAGGACAGGACAGGAGAGGAGAGGAGAGGACAGGTTACATCACAAGACTTAATTGAAGAAAGTAAATGCTCAAAATAAAAATAAAGTTATAAACGTTGGTTTGTGAATACAATGGGCAACAAAACCTGCAACAAAACTGTCATGAAGAGCTGATGATGCTGATATGAGCAGAACATACAGTTTAAAACAAAGTCCCACCTGTCAGAGTGGGCTAGGATGTAGGAGAACGAGGCTGTAGCTACGATTATTAGAGCTCTGTTTAACTCTGGTTTTGTCTATTGAATGTCAGACAGGTTAAATGCAAAGACATGCAAAATGTGCTAATAATGCATCATCTGTTGAAGGCAAAACCAACTGTTATGCAGTGAACCTCAGGGTGTTGAGCCAAGTGGCAATGGCTCGCTTTGCCCCAGATATAAACCGGCTGAACCCTCCAGAATCCAAAAATATTCCATTTACACTAAAGCTGCATTGATTAGTGGATTAATCGCATAGTTGTAAACTATTAAACCAATCCCCTAAAAACTATTTTCATAATTAATCAGAGCCTGAGTCGTTTTTTTTTAATTCCCTGATTTCACCTTCTCCATTATGAATGTTTTCTCTTTTCTTTGGTCCTCTCTGACAGTAAACTGAATATCTTTGAATCGTGGACAAAAGGAGACATTTAAGGACGTCACCTTGGAAAAGGTGATCAAGAAAATGATGGACGGATTAATCAGTGATGAAAATAATCATCAATCGCAGTTATAATTACACAAAGGCAAACAGATCAATCTCACATTAACGATGCTTTTGCCAACCACTTCAAACTCTTAATTAATTATCAGAATTATTGTCAATTATTCAGATGACTAATCTGTGAATCACTTGAGTGACAGTCTAGACGTAGCTATGGAATCACAGTTTCTAAACACCTGTAAATGAAACCACATCCTTTTCCACAGCTGCTCCACCACCATTTGGAGACAGAGGTCACGGTCTCTCTGCTGTGACACAGCTTGGTGAAAACAGGAGCTAATGCTCTCACTGCTAATGACCTCACAGGATGATCAGATTTGCACCGTAATGATCAGAGAGGTGGAGCAGTGGGTTTTTTTGTTGGGGCGGGCAGTACCTGGCAGTCCACAGTTCCTCCCAGGCTGTCAGCAGCAGGTGGCTGCAGCAGCTCCCACGTCCCTCCCTTGTCGAAGGTGATGACAGATCGCATGTTGTCTTCGCTGACCGAGCCGTTGATCAGTGTGGCGATGAAGACTCCTCGCAGCCCCTCCACGCGGTGCAGGTCTGCGAAAGGCTCATTGGCAAAGTACCTGAAACAGAGAAGGGATACATCATCATCATCAGGGTCAGAGAGGGATACAGAATTTTGTGTTCTGCTGTTGTGTCAGCAGCAAATGAAGGAGAGATGCTGTACTTTTATTTAAAAACAGAGATGTGTGGTCATTTTAGCCTCACTACAGCTAAAAGAAACATTTTGCTGATTCATTCCTTGTATAGATTTTTGAAAAATCGCTGCTGTTCCTTGTACATGCTCTTGTTCACTTGGCTCGAGAACGCTGCAGGGCAAACACGGGTGAACAAAAAGCATCAGCATTTTGAAATTACAGCTGTACGAGGCAACTTTTCACACCGCACCGAGCGCTAAACAGGAAGCTTCAACTTCATTACCCAGAAATTATGCAAAACAACCGCATGCATGTGTGCACGTGTACAATCACGCACACAGACTAACCAACCTGTCCAGCACGGGGATGCATTGTGTTTACATAAACAGAAGACACAACTAATTTCATTAACAGGAAGAATCATCGTCAGACGAAACACCTGAGCCAACGCTGTGTGACTGCTTCTGCCAAAACAACGACACAGGATCTTCCTGATGCGATTATGGAGAAGAGTGAGCAGAAAAACAAAGCATCCGGAGCACAGAGTTCAGACAGAGCTGTGGCATCACATCAATATGTTGCCTTTTATTAGATAAAGAAGCATTACTCGTCTGTGTTTGCAAAGCCTTTGTGTCATCAGTGTTACCACACATTCTTAATGATGGGTGCTACGGACTGTACTCCCTATTGTCTGCAGATTGCGCTTAATTTATCCTGGTACAGGTTCATTTTTATACACTGGTACAATTTGCATGATCATGACTTGTAGAAAAGCAAATGATGCAACTACTGTTAAGCATGAAAATTCATTCTTGAGCTTACAAATCACAGTTTGAACTAAATAATGCCAACTCGATCTGTTTCTGGCACTTTCGGCCCAAAGCTCAATGCAAACAAGACTACACCAGAGTTTTTCTCAATATATGATCACTAAATTCTTTCATTTGACTTGACCTGACCAATCATAGTTTGCTATCTCTAACAACTTGTGTGATGTCATAGGGAGGCCGTGGTTCAGGAGGTAGAGCGGCTTATCGCCGGCTCCTCCAGTCTTCATGTCAGAGTGTCCTTGGGCGAGATACTGAAGCTCAAATTGCTCCCGAAGGCTGTGCCATCGGTGTGTGAATGATTAGCTCTCTTCCCGAAGAAGAAGCTTGCACCTTGTTTGGCAGCCAATGCTGTCAGTGCATCAATGTGTTGTGTAAAAGCACCTTGAGTGGTCCGAAGACTAGAAAGGTGCAGAGACGTCCCATGAGTGAAGATATAGAGCACACAGCAGAACTGAAACTTCTAACCACATTTATCATACCAGCACTCTAATAACCGGTAAATTAATGTTACATTATTCGTCATATATCTTAAACTGACTCAAGTAGTTGAAAGGGGAGGGGGGCAATTGGAAACTGAATATGATTAGCTGATAATAAACCGTTGAGAATTGACATTTGAACGTTTGATGTGTCTGTAAACACACAAAAAGAAAAGAGCTTGAGAAATCATGTCAATTCAGCATCAATATAATTCATAAAGATAAACTGTTATTCCATACAAACTGTGCATTTTGGATCAAGAACTCGCTACAAGCATTATTGTTATTGGCAGATGATTTGTAGGAATGAGGCAAAACCGTTCAACTAAAATCTGAATAACAGCTGTGCTGATATTTAGTATAAAAGCACTCCCAACAGCACTGTTATTGCTTTAATATATTATTCCCCACTCAATAGAATTAGCAGCGTGTGTGGATGAGCAGAGGGTGAAATTGCACCCATGAGGGTGATTCATGTAATATGATAACACAATGCTGAAGGCAGAAGACCCATTGGTCTATATCACCAAACAAAACATTTCAAACCAGACGAGAGACATCCCAGATACTGCATCGCCTTCCTTCCAGGGCCTCACATCTGTGCGCCATTATCAAGCTAATAGCGTGTACTTTGACCTTGACATAATACCCGAGTACTTCAGTGAATGTTATTTTCCACAAACTACCTTCATGTACTGTATGTACCTTCATAATGAATCATATTCGAGATTAAACAGGAAGTCCTGTAAGTGCTGTGGATAAAATGGTAACAGCCACTGAGCACACATGTGAACAGATCCATCTCCATGACAACTGAGCAAGCTCCATCTGCTGATAAGGCCGTATGATACAGATGGAAAAAGCTATCAAATGGACCTCATGTTGGGGTTTTTGTTTGTTTTGTTTTGTTAAGCTACTCAAATATAATTCTGATGTTCTTCAGCTTCTGTTTAATGCTACTTTGTACCTCACTATTTGATAACTTTATGTAAGCAGCAAATCTGAGTACTTCCACCACATGCAGTCATGAAAACATACAGACCTTGAAGTTTGTTTTTAACAGAACTTTACTAATTGGCAAATAGTGTGTGTGTGTGTGTGTGTGTGTGTGTGTGTGTGCGTGTGGACATGTATTGCAGTCACACTGTGGGGACTCTCTTACCTTTTGGGGATAAAATGCAAGTGAAATGAATGAAGTCAATGTAATGTCCTCTGAAGTGGTGGAAACAACAAAGTGTGTATGTGTGTGGTGTGTAGTACCTGATCAGTGTGTTGCTGCCTGAGCCCTCAGGACTGTAGTACAGAACATTCTCCAGTGACAGAGAGAAGGACAGGCCCTGTGTGTCTGAGATGTACAGGTGTGTGACGTTATTCAGGTGGTTCACACACACAAACACTTGGTCCTCTGACGCGTCTGCTATGTAGTACTCCTGTTAGGAGAAAAGAGAAGGCCATCTTTAGTTCACTGCCTGATTGGACTGCAGATGCAATAACATGACTGGATACAGTGTGAAAGGGTCGTATATCACAGTGGAAACATGGAGTGTGTACTGTGTAGAGTAGTGTAGGTGGTTCTTCCACCAAAGCAAAAGGAAGTTGATTGTGTCACATATTTTTAGAAATGGGAACCACGCTGTTCACATGCAGATTGCTTATTTTAAGTAAACCACAGTGTACGGAAACAGGAGTGAAACAGAGCTGGGGATGTGCTGATGCTGACTGTGACTCATCTCTGACGATCCGATCCCCAAATTTATACAAGCTCATAAACTTGATGATCATTTAGGGACCATAATCTAGATAATCAGGTTAACTCTGGGGTCTAAAACCTTATGAAGCCCTTATCTTACAAAAGCTCTCTACAATGTAGTGTAGACCCCAAACAAGCAACAACACAACAACAAAAATCTTGAGCATGGAGGGACTGTTGACCTTGTTGGCAACATATTTGTAGTAATATATACAAAACCCAGCGAGTACCAACTAGATTTGAATGCATTTTTTGACAGTACACTGCTGCCTCTCTTCAGCAAACAGGAAATGCTGAAATGCAAGCAAGTTCCTGTCAATGAAGGAGGCAACGAGAAGCGCTGGAACCCTTGAAAAAAGATTAGCATGTGAAGCATGATTTTAAAATATTTGATGCATATAAAATCTGTTTTTTCAGTTATGCTCAGTTCATGTGTTAGGTTGAGCAGTACGCTCATATTATTCTGCTGACCTTACACTGTTTGATAGTGGATACTGGCTGATAGTGGACTGGCTTATCAATTGACCCAGGTGTAGTAAGTGTCTGTATATAGTGGTGTGTGTGACTACTATATACGGACTTGGTTGACCTAATGTTGGACTGACAGAGAGTCTCCAGCTGTTTCTCTATTGTTTGTTTGTCTAGTAGCTTGTGTGGCCTTCACTTAAACTAGCAGACTCTAGGTAACCCCCAGACAACCCACTACTACTTCAATTACTCTCCCTTTTCTTTTACACACCTTCTTGTAGCATTTTGCTGATCTTTGTTTAGATTTCAGTCATAAGAAACAAATATGCTTTAAATAATGTTGGACATTCACATTGGAGGAATAAATTCCCACATCTAACAACAAGATCATCTACTCAGTCACTTCAGACTGATGCTAACCCTCTCAGATCTGTGTGGCTATGTGCACCCCCAGCCTTAGACATGCTACTGATAAGTAACACTGGGTACTGATAAGAAATCAATGGGTTTCATGCAGGAACCAGCCGTATGAACAGCTTTTAGTTGTTTGAGAGACTCTGTGGCATTCACTGAATGACTCTGAGGTAACAAGGAAATTTACAAGTGGTTTCAGACCAGTGTACAGGAGAAAAACACTTCTTTAAATTACCCTAAAGGCTTCATCTGAAATCTTAAAATATGATGCAGAGATGAATTAAAATATAATAAATAACTCAAATAAACTTGATGCTAAATGAATATCCTGTAATATTCTTCAAATTCTTTCAAAGCTCCTCTCCTTCTGACAGCTGCCTCAGGCTTCAGTTCATCAGGCATCATCTGTTACACCTCACACTGTAACATCGCCTACTGTACTCTACAATACCTCCATGATGTCACGTCCCCTTGACCTCCTCTTATATTAAATATTTAAAAAGTATGTTTTTTCAGTGTATCTTTGTGTCAGAACATGCTCTATTTCAGTCCACCTCTGCTTGGATGACAGGTCGTGAACAAAACCTCTACAATAGTAATTTGTATGGCAGTCTTAGGCCATTGATTATGTTGATCATAAAATGTCAAAAAGTCAAAGTTGGCCAAAGTTCTGACATGTTAAATGTTGTCTCTACACAACACATTTGAATAATACATTCACCTTCGAGTCCAGTAAAGCACTGAGGGTCCCTTTTTCAACATCAATTAATCATTCAGTCTTCAGACATACTTTCAGACATGCTGCTGTAGTACACGTAAAGGAGACTTACTGTGATTGGATGTCGGGTCATGAACTGGGCAGCTTTCATTGGCTGACGGTTGTAGGAGACCCAGAGCTGAACAGATGAAGGTTCGTGGCTGCCAAAGAGTTTCTGGAGAGGCAGAGGACACAGAGACAGCACGGTTCATTCAACTACCCGTCATTTATATCAAAATCCTGGAACTTTTCACAGTCAGCTAATCTCTGAACATGCTGTGAAGATTTGTTTCTCAGCAGCTCCAACCTGTCACTGAAGCATGAATCCTCCAAAATATATGTGAAATGATTTTCATTGATTGTTAGTAGACAAATCAGAGGGGGTCTGGAATCTCTCAGGAGGTCCTGGTTTTTCTTAAAAAACACACCGCTGTTGCATGTGGAGGAGTGCTGGACAGCACTGCACTAAGAACTGTGAGGTTGTGCAGGAGGAGAAAGCACTTTGGTTATCTGGGGTGTCCTGGCAATGTTTTTCTGCTGTAATATCCCAGTAGTGCAGAGCTTCAAGGCCAAGTCACAAAACATTAAACGTTTAGACTTAAAAAGACTCCCAGTGGGGTAAAAAAATCTGTGTGTGTGTCTGTGTGTGCACACAAATCAGTCTGTGTGTGTGTGTGTGTGTGTGTGTGTGTGTGTGTGTGTGTGTGAGAAAGAGAGAAACTCTAAGGGTACATCTTATACATACAAATACAGTTGGACGCTGCTGCTGGAAAGAGCAGAGCTCTGATCTTTTATGAATTACAAGCATGCAGAGGAGTCGGACCGCAGGACTTGAGCACATCTCATTTCTGTGTGTGTGTGTGTGTGTGTGTGTGTGTGTGAAGGAGACATCTTCTAATCACGATCTTGGGGGCATACTTCAGACTTTCATTTGAACCCAGAGAAATGAACAGGCCACCATGATGCATATACGATGTATGAGCTTTGAGAACTTTTCGCAGATGAAAAGTAGCAGTCCATCAAAAGTTAAAATGATATGTCAAGTTGAAACAAGTTTAACTGTGACCTCATGGCATCGGCAGTTTTGGACATGTTTTAAAGGGTGAGTTCACGGATCTCAAGTTCACTTTTCCATGTCATACTTAGACCACAGTCTGTGACGACTAGTTGTATAATCGGGTGTCTTCAACGATGTCTGTCAGCTCCCGAGAGAGCCTGCGACACATCTACTAAGAGTCTGTACTGAAGGTTTGATTCCAACACACAGCCCTTAGCTGTATGTCACTTCTTCAGCTGTGCCATCCACCCAAAAACTCTTCTGTGCTACAAGAGCTTCTTCAAGTCTGAAAATAATGACCCTGCTGATGTCACAGCGGTGTCATCAGGGGATATCTCCAGGGGGATATATCCAGTTCAGGCCTCAGGTGTCAGACCTTTTCCCCAACATCAGAACTGCACCCACTTCAAGCAGCAATTAGTTGGTGTGTGGAGATGTGTTAGAAAACGGAGTTTAGACCTCTCAAGCTGTTCTGTTTCACTGTTCTCATTACTCCATCTGCTACTTCATATTATCAAACCGATAATATGTAAACGTCTTACACTGTAAACGTCTGTACTGTGTGCGAGTGTGCACAGATATCGCCATTTAAATGAATGAAATGTTGCGCCGAGCCTTTCGGTGCAGCTGCTTCAACAGTTTTGTCTTCAGTTGTGGTCAGATGGACTACTTTGTTTTTATTCAGGATATCTCTGCTCTGTGGACGTTGACTTTATTTTCATTTTTCTGTTTCTGACTTCCCATAGCTAATTTAAGAAAATACAATGTCAGGGCTCAATGCTGAAACTAGTTGACTATGAAAAAAAGTGTTCTGTAATGAACAAACAAACAAACAAGCTATATGTGTGTGTGCACCTTCAAAACACTCAGTGTTTCTGACTCATTTCATTCCTGGAATGCTTCATTACCAACAGAAAGGGACAATAAACAGCTCTAAATACAATAAAGAAGTGTTCCTTTCAAAGGCGGCTCGACTCCCTGGTGATGAACCATGACTAAAGCAAACGCTCTTTCCTTTATTATCCTCCAAGAGCAAGCTTACTTCGGAGTGGTGTGCAGTTCACTGACACCATGTTACAATGAATTCTGGGTCATGAAGGCTCAAATTTTGGGAAATTATCAGACTTTGTGTAATTTAAGCCTCTGAAATTCCTTCATACTGTGTGTGTGATTGTAAAAACTATGTTGTGACCTACCTGACCAGACTTTTTTGGGCTGAGATGATGAAGGACCCTCTGTACTAGATCTTTGAAATTATTATACACTGTCCAGCCACATTAAATCCACTTTTTATTCTGGTCTAGTCTCCAGAAGAAAGGTGTCTGCTGCTTCCCTCTCCATGCAGAGAGCAGCCCTGTGCTTATTAAGGCTCTACTCCCGACTCCTAATTACACTGTCACAGTTTATGCACTCTCTACCTGTTCCATTTCCGTCCCATCCCTTGCTCTGTCGGCTGTAATTTTATTTTGTGATAGTGGCTCGGTTCAAACTAACAGCAAGCAGCGGCAGCAGCTACATTATGTTACTCTGGATTAGTTTGGACCACCATGTTCGAAGCTTTTAACAGCAACGCCCTCTGGAGAGAGATAAAAAAAGACAGTGAGAAAAATGAAGAAGAGAGACAGAAAAAGGCCATCAGGGAGTTAAACAGAGAAAGAAACAGCTTTTACAGAGCTATAAATTGAAGTAGAACAAAGAAGTCCGACCGGAATTCAGAGAGCTGAGCTGCACATCCACTATTCATGCTCTCTGGGATGTTAGAACTACATTAATATACTGCTTAGATTAATATGAAGAGCCAATACTCGACATGTATTAATGATCACACATCATAAGGAAGATTATTTCCCAAAATGTCAAACTACTCCTTTAAAATATTGATCAGACATGTGGCTCATTTTAACTGAGAGTCTTCTAAATCTCAGTACATACTTTTGCCATTCACAATTGACCTTTCTTAAGTCCCGTCCCTTTTTGCTTTCGCTCCAATAAGGATTGATCAAACCTCCGTCCACTTCCTCCTTTCCTATCTAGCTAGCTCGTCTATGTTGGAAAGACAAACACTAGTTTTGAATGGCATGCACCATTTTGACCTAGAGTAAAATAGTAGATGTTACCAATAATACTAACTAATGTTCCATTAAGGTCAAACAGAGTCAGGGTGCTGCTGTGCTGCATGTTGGCTCACTGCAAAGTTGCTGCTGCACTAAATGGAACGGACCCTTAAAAGGAGCTGAAGCTGATCAAATTTGCATGCAATGTCTCTCATTACTCTTCATGAATGCTACACACCATGTATGTATCCAGCATGATTCCATCCATCCATCCATTTCTGTACTCCCTTATCCTTATGAGAGCCGCTGGCTGTATAGCCCAACTATATCTGTATACTTGAAAATGGTAAATGGACTGTACTTACAATGCCTTTCGTGTCTTCTGACCACTCAAAGCACTTTTTTTTCACACACATTCATACACTGATGGCACTGGCTGACAAAAGTCAGATAAGAAATGTGTTAGCATTTGTGCTTAGCTAATCTGGGTATTTTCATGTTTGAGGATTGAATCCAAAATGTAGGTGGATTTCAAGAAGGATACGATGATTACCTTTTTGTTTTAGAACTGATCAGAATTGTTACTAATGAAAATTATTATACATCTTTAATTATTATTGGAAGAAGTCTAAACATCCTTATATATTATGCTGGACAGTTTCACCACATGATCTGGTTCTAAATGCTAAATAATTAAATACTAAATATTGTTTTTTCATCCTGACGTGAAAAGTTAATGGAAGTCACAATGCTAGCTATCAGCAACTCCCATTCCAACATACTGCTGCTGGTTCTTATAAAATATGTGTGAGTGTGTGTGTGTGTGTGTGTGTGTATGTGTTTTCTGGAAGGATTTGTGCCCATCCTCGAGTGCCTGAGCATCCCCAGTCTCCAGCAGAGCATTTCAGCCTTTTTCGTTCAGTCTATTGATTTATCTAGCGTAGTGCTCACATCGACTCTGTGGTGTGATGTGAAAGCAAAGCAGCAGCTACACTGAGACAAATGGAGATAAAGCAGAGACAGAAACATATGCAGAATGATAAAAGGACAGAAACACTGATTAGAAGAAGGTCCATCTGGTACAAAATAAGGTAAAATAAATTGTTTTGGAAAAGAAATTCTACAATGAATGTGCACTACTATCACAGTGATCATCACTAATAACTTATTGAGTATTGTTCTCACTCTATATACTCTAATCAAAGATTTCAGGACAGTTTACTGTGCGAGTCAAGGGAAAAACAGACAGGAGAATGTCTACTATGTGTTTTCACATGTAAGTGGCATAGTGATTATATATTTTTCCACTGAAACCGCGGTTTGCACTGCAACGGCAACTGTAAGTGAGCCACACATTCCTCACTGTGCTCATGTTCTCTCAAACTGATCCTCTCTAAACTCTCAAATCCCTGAAATGAGATGTGGTTCTTGGGCCTCAGATCAACTCAGCCCGGGTGGCAAACAGACACAGATACAATAGTTTTGAATGGAATGCAGCAATCTACATACAATACTAGATCCTAACAATAAACTATGAAATCAGAAAAACTGTACTGAATGTTTGCAGCTGATGCTGAACTAAACTGCATAGAGAGAGCGTGTGTTTGTTTCCACTGATGTGTGTTGCTGATCAGTGTTCTGGGTAACGTGGTAGAGTACTCTAATTACGTTTTCCATGTAACGTAACGTAGTTTTGTGCATTAAGCAACATTGGTAACTTTGTTTTTTTTTTTTAAACAAGTAATCCTCTGTTTAAAGAATTTCTCTGGATAAGGAAAGAAAACTTCTGACTGCAGCCTGCTCTTTGTCAGACAGCACTGTGCCACCTGCGGATGTGTCAGCGGAGGCGCAGCGCTGTGATGATGCGTCTGTGCCCTGCTGACCTACGTTACCTGTGTGTGTGAGTGTTTTCGAACTGCCGGCAAGATGGCAGAGAGGACAGCCTTTGAATCGTGGAAGTTTGCACATTATTTTCAATTCACCAGCAAAAAGGACGAGAACAACATAACAGTAAAATGCAGACTCTGCGTTGGTGAAAAGCAAAGATGTCCACTTCCAATTTAAAAAAAAAACATCTGACTGTCTTTCCTGTTATTGTTATCCTGCAGAGTTAATTTGGTTGGATGACTGACGTTATTCATTGTCAGGAGTGTCTGTGTCAGTTAAGTTGCAGCATGTGCGAGGCGCTGCAAACGGCTTTTAATTTTTAGTAACGCATGAGTACTCTAACGCGTTACTTTTATTCATCGGTGACCCTGTAATGTAACAGATTACTTTTAATTGATAGTAACCTTGTAAGCTAATTAACTACCTTCAAAAGTAACTATACCCAACACTGTTGCTGATACACATACACCACTCACTGATTAACAACTCTGATGTGTCTCAAAAGTCTATCATGGCAGGCCATTAAACCTCCCAAAAGTAATTTTCTAAATTACACTTGTCAGCTTAAGAGGGGTCCCACTGACTACAGGTCGGAACTGAAAAGAGATTAGATCGGATTTAAAATAGCATAAGGGCAACAATGTGACAAACCTATCCAGTAGAGTGAGAATCTGACTTTCTGATGTCTTGAAAAAGTGTTTTTATTAACATGCACATGAAGATGGTTACAGGAGTTCCACAGGGCTCAAGTCTGGGCCTCCCCACTTCTTCTTCTCCCTAGACACAAGAATTTGTGGTTTTGTTTTACACTTGCATGGCTTCTACCATTGCTTTGCTGATGACACCAAACTATTCTCAGTCCCTCAATCTGATTCTCATTTAGTGCCTGTTCACCACTTACTTGCCAGATATGGTGTGTTTTGGCACAGTGACTCTGTTCATCAGCATTCCAAACCATACCCTGAGCCTAAAAATCTCTTCTTCCCAGTGGCCCAAAGCATCTGTGGTACCAACGCTAACACTCTCCCTGTGCTCTGAGTTCACAGTCCAGGCAGCCTGGCTAACAAACTGAGCTAACATTAGCCAAAAGAAGCTACAGTTCAGAGCAGTTTACCACTCATCGGGAAACATTTTCTCAGTAAAATGTAATCACCCAAATCAGTGAAATAGATGGCATTGTGCGACTCAGTGCTGTAACATGTTACATGCTTTGAGTTACATCGCAAGTACAGGTGTAAGTCAGTGTAACATCAACATGATTTAAAATGTGTTATTTCACGCAAGAAAGTTGTTTTAAAGCTCAACACTGTGCACCGACTGTACTAGTGTTCCTGTCAGTGAATGGATGCCAGCACTGGCATCTGTCCATCACCACTAACAATACTGTAGTGATGCCAACTAGACAGCGAAGAACCATGGGTTGTTGACCAAATATTGCATCAGGAGTATTACTGCTTCCTCCCAAAGAGATGGCTACGGTATTCAGCCAGAGAACTTTCCATTCCATTTTGTCTGGAGTGTTAAAAAGACATGATGCTTTATCTTTCTTTCTCATCATTATTTTTGCTTTTGAATTTTTGCATTGCTATAGTTAAATCACAGTAACAAAGCACTGCTTCATCAAATCTAAATGGAAGTTAAAAGATAAAGAATCAAGAGTCATGCATCAAGTTAATTAACAAGCTCCACTGGGTTTCACCTTTTGCTGTAATGTTGTATTCATGTTTCCATTGACAGCTGTGTTATTGGCTTCTTCACTGATCTTTTTACAGTAACAGGCAAGCAAAGCCACCAAAAAGTGGCCAACTGCTGCCTTCGGTTGTCTCCATCCTTCGCAAGACCCTCGCCTTATGGGTCATAGCTGTAACTCAAGATTCTCCCCGTGGTAAAGTGCCAGTTGCTCAAACATAAATAGGACCAATATCCCTCCTACGCTGTAGTATTTGGCTTTCAAACTGAATCACACGCATACGATTTCCAGGATTTATACGAACCTCCCTAACAGAAATGCATCCTTAACATTTCCTTGTAACCCACAAGGCCACACAGTGAGAGCTCCACTCCCACACAGTAAACAGCCACAAGGTGACATTTGTTAATGAATGGCCCAGAGGAAGAGCACATGTTCACCGTTGCCTTGTTTTTTTGTTTGTTTTTTTTTTTAAGTCTGACATTTTATTAAAAAGAATGGTACCTGCACACAACATCAAAACAAGCTGAAAATGTCACAGGCCAAATCCTCCGAGGCAAAATGCCTTCTGCTTGTTTCAACCAACTTCTGTACAGTCCAATCCCATCAGACCTTTATGTGCTTTACAGTTTAGACAACGAGCCTGTATTCCAGCCTATATCTCAGAGATCATCTGTTACATATTCATGACCCACTAGTCCAGTCCCCCTCAGGCAATGCAGTTATTCAGACTGGCCTGTAATACAGCGTAAAGCGAGCACATCTTCTCTTCTAGATCTACAATCTCTCTGTTTAAGGGGATCACAGGTGCTTAGCTAGATGCCTTTATGTTGGTGTTTTGGTCTTTTGTCATGCATGTGGGATTCTTTGTTTTGTGCTGAAGTAATTAAGATGTTTTGTCCCTTCTGAAGTCTAGTGCACGGCTGTAGATTTAAGGAAAGACTGGTTCAAAGATAACGTGATTTAAGACGATTGATTGTTGAAGATTGTTCAGGGAGATGATGAGTGTTTCATGTCCACCACAGTTTCAAAGTAAAACATCAAAGTGAAGCAATTCCAATATCACCAAATGCTCCAATACCTTTCATATAAAGTAGTTATTTCATGCAGCTTCAAGTCTTTTGGCACTTTTGTCCAAAACGATGTCTTCAAGAAGAACCTGTTCCACCTGACACAAGTGTCATGTCCTGTAAATGTTATGTATGGTCTGTGTTTTGTTTGGTCCATAAAATGGTTAGAAATGTTGTATATATGCTGTTTTCCAAAGCACAAGGATGAAGTCCTCCAATGTCTTGTTTTGTCCAGAACCCGAAGATATTCAGTTTATTGTCATCGAGGGCTAAAGATACCAGAAAATATTCATATTTGAGAAGCTGAAACCAGTTTTTCTTGATACTGCCCTATCTTCTTAATGACTGAGATGGGAAAATGAATAACACAAATTTCTTTATTGAGCTTGAGTCAATCTGTTTCTTGTAAAATACCAAAAACATAGAAGAGGATACAGCCAAGACTTTTCAGCAGTCTGAGGTATTTACCCAACTGAATTGTTTAAGGAGCTGCAAGTAAGCAAGAGCTTCAGAAGCACACTGCACTTTGATGAGAGGAATCATTCCTCCTGCAATCTCAACTTCCTGTTTTCTTCTCTTGCTCTGTCCCAGACTTTCTTTGTCGAGAATCAGTGATCTAAATGAAAGAATATGGCTAACAGATAACTGTGGAGAGAGGGGATGGGCTTTATCGACATCTCCATTACATCTACTAAGCCAGTTATCATTCCCAGGTCTCCTCCATGGGACCAAAGGCTGTGGTCTTTAAGGGCTGATTAGCACTCTATTCCTCAGGATCCCTATTGTTAGATAAAACTCTCCATTTCTGGCTCTTTAATTAGCTTAAGCAGCTTGGCACTGCCAAAAGCACTTGTGATATTCCATTATTCTAATCCTATTAGAGCGAGCCAGAGACAGAAGAGGAAAGAGAGTAACTGAGATTCACTGATTCTTTTTATAGCTAATGAGCAGAGCAGAAACTACAGATAGCTCTGCTAGCGGTAGCTACACGCAACAGAGCTGACGCTTTGTGACGAGTCAGTCTGCATCTGTTCCAATTCCCCTACATACATGGCTGTTAATACACGAGCCACAAAGGCAGTGGTGCTGACGGCTGTACTGGTCTGTCTGACTGGTCTCTTCAGCTCTGTTTAGCAGTGGAGGGTAGATTCAGAGTTCAGGCAGGAAGGAGGTCACAGACGGGTCAATCACAGCAGCTATAAGCGAAGCCTGTTATCCAACGCAGAGGAACTCTGTGTGTTTCACACGACAAGGCAGGAAATAGATGTTCTTACTGTCAAGAAATCATATGAAAAGACCACGGCAAGCTCAGGACACATGGTTGGCATCCAGTTACAGCATCTCTGGTCTCTAGTATTTTTTCATGTGTTTTGACACCAGTCTTCATCCATTTTGTGTGCTACAAACATAGACTTGGAACTATGGAGATTAGTGCATTGCCTTTTTATTGTAAGCTCTAGGCAGTGCTAGCGTACTCTCTGTGGAAAGACTGGAGATCCCTGCTGAAATGAGACAATGGAGATGGAGTTGCAGAGCCGGATCTGAGCGCAGGGAGCAGGAAAATACAGTGCAAAACCATGTGCACTGTCTATTATCAGGAACTTGCGAGAGTGGACAGTCTCTGTGTCTCTGGACGTCTGAGTTGATGCTGGATAAGGACAAGGATTCAGTGAGGTAATGTTAGTGACGTTATTCTTCTTGGCCTTCATTCATTCATCGTACTGTTATTATTACTCTGCAGTGCAGACACAAGTCTCTTGCACTCTTTGCAGATCATTTGTTCTTGCTTAACATCACTTGCCCTAAATCCCAAATACTTCTAAACAGGAAGTACGGAGGGAGTAGGGAGTAGCATTTTGCCTTCTCCTCCAGGCACTTAATCTTCATTTCGCTCCGTGTTGTTTATTACTCTTCCCCTCCAGACTGCAGCCGCAACATCCAGGACACGTTTAATTGTGGGAAACCAAAATGGCGATTGTGATAAATATTTGATTAAATGTGCAGCCCTATTTATCCATGACATCTAAAAGGCAGTAAACCTCCAAACATTCCCACCGAAGACATAAACAGAATTTCCAACAACAGCTGGGCACAAAATGGTGCACTTGTTTGAGGCTACTTTCAGCTACAGATTAATACACGTAATTACAGCAGCAGGGCGGTTTGTGAGGAGTGAGAGTCCAACTAAACTACACTGTGTGTGTCCATGGTAATGGAGGAACAGTGCAACAGTGTGGCTCAGTGCTGGGTTTTAATCAGATTTTTCACATCACAGCAAGCTAATAACCATATATTAGAACTAAACTAATCTTCCATTAAAATGGTCCAACTGAATGCACAATGGATTTTAGACACAGAACAACAGCAAACAGCATCCATGAAAGGCAATAAAGAATGTGAACAGATGTGAATTCAGCCTCAGCATTCACTGAGGGGTGGATGTATCGATGCAGGTTACAAAGAAGTCATCTTGAGGAAAATGTGCACTTATGGTGAAACCATGTGGAATGTTTTGAAAGAAGTCACACTAAAAGAAACAGAGCTGATGTGTGTCCGGAGCTAGCATGAGAAAAAGTCTGTAATGAACACAAACAGCAAAAACATTTTTCTTCTGTCTGACAGGACTTCCAAATGTTTGTCTTTACAGTTACATGCTTAACTTTAAATGCCACTGCTTTTTCAAAGTTTCACTTTGCATTTGATTGTTTTGCTCAGAATTCAGTTCAGTCAGTTCAACTGTATTTCATGTGATCTGTTGGATTGGATTATTACGTGTTGACTTTTACTTTTCTTGTCTGTCATTCCCTGTTGGTGGAACATTCTACCAGTTCCTATCAGATCAGTGAGGTCCCTCACACCTACCTTCAAAAACGTCCTGAAGTCCTCCAGCTCTTCAGAGAGGATCTCCTCTCCAACACTACCAACATCTGAACATGATAAATCTACCCCTCTACAACTGCTTATTGCTGCACTAACATGTCCTAGTCACACTGTTCCCATTTTTGTAAGTCACTTTGGAGAAAAGCATCAGCTGAATGACTAAATGTATATAAATTTATGTAAGCGATAGCTCGAATATAAACACATTCCATAGACGGGTCATAAAGAGTATTAGCTAGACCTACTCTATATGGAAAGTGTCATGGGATAACTTGTTTTGATTTGGGGCTATATAAATAAAATAAAATGAAATATATATTTATAGCTTATCGTACTCATAACAGCAACAACCTGTGTTGGTACACTCAGTCCAGATAAGAAGAGGACAGTGAAATCAGAAATGACAGATCCTTTGGTACTGTTCCCGATTTTTGAGACTCACTGGTGTAATAATGGCACATAGCAGGAATCTGACAGCCTCAACTCGCCACATGTTTTTCCACGTTGATGGAAAAAAAACAAGAAGACAGTCTGCAGATCTCTGACTCCAGCTCTGCGCTGGAACTGTTAAGTCAACATTAAAGTCTCTTTGAGCTTATATGGAGATTAGTGATGTTAAATTCCCTCCTTCATCACATGCAGCAGCACTGATGAATTGTTCTAGAAATGACCGTCTCTGAGGAAACATGACAAAGAAAAGCCAAACAGCCAGGCCTGGTGTTGCCAGTGTTTTGCCCTCTCGTCCTCAAACCCGCTCAGTCTTTTCCATGTCAGGATCCCCAGATGGATCAGTATCAGGTCACAGGCTAATTTGAGAAGCTTTTGTTCTCCAATCTACATACATTTTTGGATTTGATGTGATTTAGCATAGCCCTTGTTCTTCTATCTGTTCTGTAAGTAAGGAGACATTGTTAGAATGAGTGCAAACTATGACCTGCACTCAGCCTGACAGGTTAATCCTTGACTTTGACCAAATAATCTGAATTAATGGTCTAAACTAAAAGGTGAACTTACTACTTTTTTCATCCGTTATCACATTACTGATATTCCATACATACCCATATTCATGACAACTGAACAAACTCTATCCACTGATGAAGAGCATGAGAGGTTGAAAGTTCCAGATAAAGATAGTAAGGGAACTCTGATTTAAGATGAGTTTCTCTCACACAGGATGCAGAATTGTTTCCTATTTGGATTTCTGATCAATTATCTGTGGTAAGAAGTAGCAATAGGCCTACACAGGTTTGCAAACTGTCCATTGCCTACTGTATAATTTGAAACCGGTTAGCCTGAAAGCTAGCTGGAGCAACAGTCTGTCATCATCTAAAATAAATGAAATGAGAGAATGTTTGTACAGCATTCGTTTTCATTTAAAGTTGTCTTAGGAGAGGAATCCTGTATGTGCTACGCTAATGTTATTACAACAGGATATGTACCCTTTGTATAACGGTAACGGATGTGCTGCTCAGTTGGGAAGCGCTTGTGCATACAGTGTCAAATATTAGAACTGAATCACATGTAGAAAAGATGTTTCAGCTTACTGCTGACTTGCAATCATAATTTTGCAGAAATTGTTTTGTACTGCTTTGGACAGTTTGTTCCTTCTTGTTGGAAGCTTCCAGCAGCAAAAACACGAGTTTGACATCAACATTTTGCAATGCAACTGTCCGAAAAACATGTTGGTATCTATAAAAGATAATTGATTCAGATGAATGGGACAGTTTGGGACTGGTTCCAACCAGATTGGTGAACTTCAACTGCATCACTGAGTGAAACCAGCACAAAACATTTGAATCACTTCAAAACATCTCCACAGAGCATTTAAAGTGTTCGTCTACTGTGCAACAATATCTTCAGGCTGATGGGCTTCCTGCAACTGCCAGCTGAAAAGCCAATAAATCTAGACCCAGACGCAAACCTCCATTTTTCTGAACTTATATAAATACTGACAAGTTAGTCACATCTCAGGTCATGACAACCAAAGCGGATGATATGAGATATCTCATTGGGCTGCTGAGCTAACGTTAGCTGACGTCATAACTCACACTGACAAGTTGCTGCTCAGCTCTGAACACTCCAGAGACTTCAATTAAGGTGATTAAGATATTGATGTGAAGTACTTTAAAGTATACACTGAGGAATTCTGACTCTGTAATATTCCGTCTGATGCTACAGAGTAAGACTGGAAAGCTAAGGAAGGTAGGTGTTGAACTGTCCAATATGCTCTTGGGAAAGATACACGTTGGTATTCTTAATGCACATTTACCTTGAAACAGCCAAGAGTTTAATTTAGCAGTTTGCTTAACTCACAAGCTAAAAGATGACACGCTTGAATCGGGTGCAGGGAGGTTGTAGTGATGCAGCATTTTGTCTTTAAAGGAGGTCACCGTCTCCGGCTTGACATCTGAGCGTTAAACAAGGCCACACTCAGCAGCTATGAGCTTCTCAACACTTTGAGGTTAAACTCTGTGTCGTATTGGACCACATTAGTAATTGAAAATAAGGATTGCTCATTAGCTCTGACCACATTAGCCACTGGGATTTATTGAGGCTGCTCTATATTGCTTCGACTTTAGCCCAGCACTAAACGCCGCCCGCCTGCTGTGTACACAGATAATTGCACCATATGCATCATGCATCTGCACTAACAGATGACAATGAATTACAGAGTGCACGCACGCATCATCTTCTTTCTCAGTCAGATTCTCTCAAGCAGCAGAACAGATTCACTCAGTCAAATCTGAAAATTAGTATGTGGAGGAGGATCAATCTTCAGCTCAAGCACAGAAGAGCAGAACTCAAGTTCCTGCCTGTAAAGCTTGTCAGCAGTAAGCGTACGCTGGCTCTTCATCATAGCACTGACAGTTCATTTAATCCCCCGCTTTCTCCGCTGATTTCAAGTACAGATAAATGCTTTAATTTAGCATGATGGACCATCTGATATCAATTATCAGATCAGACGAACCCTTCACAGCCGACCTCTCTTTACAATCAACTGTTTTCTCGAGCAGCTACAGGCTGCCGCCAGCCCACGCCGGAGACGACATGTGACGGAGGGAGGGCAGCAAATCTGTCCGAGGCGGCCCACTTAGAACAAGTGTGGAGACAAGATCCAAACCATATTGGCCATCTGCTCCGTTTGTCTGCCGCCTAACTGAGGCTTCCACTACGCAAACACCCAAGACGAACAATGACAAACATACAGCGCTTCATGTTACCACTAGCCAAATATTGTTCCAACGTCTGTTCTGCTTAGCACATTACGCTGAGGTGGGAAACTGACGGCACACTACATTGCTTATCTATGCTATGATACAATGCAGCATTTTCTAAAGATGTGTGAAGGTGCACAGTGGGAAATGACATTACCTTTCTGTGTACTGGTGGTGGAACAGTTCAAAGAAACACCACCAGCCTAGTCTGGGTTGATTAGACTAAAGAAACACGCTCCACATCTTAAAACCAGGATTTATTATTTTACGAAGCAGTTTTTTGGCTTCTTTTCCTCCATGTACTGTAGCACTCGCTCTTCTCTCATCAAAGCTTTGACAAGTAGAAAAGCCCTCACTTGACCCTGAGCTCCTTCTGTCAGTAACACTGAATTCTACTGAGCCGTGCCAACTACTCTCAAGGCAGATCAGGCAGGGAAGTTTTCACATTTTCAATAGGTGCACGTACCTACACGTTAGAACAATTTATTCACAAGTGTATTTAATTCATAGAAGGTGACCTGAAAAAAGAAAGAAGAAGAAAGAGTACCGCCGTCTTGTCTGTATGTTAGGTTAGAGTTAGGGAAATATGTTAGCCTTATCAACTTGTCACCACTTCCCTTGTACCTGATTGTTAAATCTGTACACAAACTCAAATTTGTGGATTTTATTTGGATGATTTCTTGTTATTCCATTTTTTTTACAAAAAATCTGACAGTCGCTCTAGGTTTAGGTTTAGGCTCTAGGTAACTTTTGAGCACCACTGTATACGAATGAGATTTCGAGGTATTGGTGGGTGTAATTTTTGACTTTGGTCTTAATGCTAAGCTAGGCTAACCCTGGCCATACTCCAGCTACGAATATGAGAATGGTCTCATCTTCTCATCTCTTTTCTAAAATGAAGCTCCTGTTTTTGGAAGGTACTCCATTTATAATGTCAAAACATGAGCATTTCAATGAATCAGCTGATGGTTCAATCAGAATCAGAAATATTTTATTAATCCCTGCAGGAAAATTGTGTAACCAAGTTATACGTGCTGGAAAAACTTTTCTAAATTGCCGGTTTTGGGGTGAAAGACATAAAACAATGGAAAGAAACCTCACATCACCAAGCTGAATCAAAATAAGATCATTAACCGTCGAACACTCAGCTGCCCCTCCCTCGGCTCTCTTACCCGTGTGGTGGTGGCGAACATGTACTTTTCTCTGAGCTGGAAGCTGTCAACCTGCTCCAGGATCACCCTGCGGTTGCGTTCGCTCTGGAAGAAGTCGGTGCTGCTGAGTATGGTGGAGACCCCCTGAGGCTCGTGTCTCTGGACCAGCACGGTGGTGGGGGAGTCGTAGGGCTCCACGCCCCTGAAAAGAGAAAAGAGAAAGAGAAAGAGAGAGAGAGGAGAGGTACAGAAGTGAGAGGGTGGAAAACAACTGTTTTCCTGAAATAACACAGCTTTTATGGCATTTTTGTTATCCTGGTCCTGGTCTTCCAAACACAGTATTTTAGTGGATTTAATGGAGTACCAGCAGATCAACACTCATCTGCTAAACCTTTCTTCAACATCATAGAGGGAATGCCATCCTACCTCCATCTATGGACCTGAAATATAAGACTCAGAAGCAGCATGTTTCTCTGTGCCTGTCTCAGAGAGTGGCACTACAACATTCATCTCCATATCTTCTGTTGGTCGCTAATGGGACAATAACACACTCTCAGAAAAATAATGGTTCTTAAAAGGTTCTTTTGAAAGTTCTCGGGTTCTACAGGGAGCCATTGCCAACTGAAGACCTTCTTTATTTACGAGATGGTTCTTGGCAAACATTATGTGAAGTACTTGGGTTATTTGATGGTAGAATAGCAATGAATGAATGATTGCAACAAACTATTATTTTCTAAATTAATCATTAAATGTTTTGGTCTATAAGAATACAGTGAAAAAGTGTAATCATAATTTCCACAAAACAGCACTTTCAGTGTATCGCCACACTCCTACCAACACTTGTGTATTTCTAATGCAGTAATTCTAAGGTTGACTTGACCCAGCTTGTTAATGGACAGATAGCAATAGCAGGCCAATGTCTAAAATGGCCCTGTTGTCTAGCTTCAAAGTCAAAGCCAGTCAGAAACATTGGATGTTAGTGATATTTCCCGAGGGCCACACAGTGGCTCTGTGGTTCGCGCCTCTCAGCGAGGTTCAGGGTTTGAATCACACCCCTGTTCCTTCTGTGGTCTTTAAAGTCTCCTGTGTTCCCAGACATGAAGGTGATGTGAGTTTAAGACTCCAAACTGCACATAAATAAAAGTCTGCAGTGTATATTTGTCATGCAATTGTATCCCACATGTCCTGCTATCAAGTGTTCTACTTTAGATGTCTCATTTACAAAATCTTTACTCAACTTCTGCAGAGAAGTCAGTCTGAAATACAAGTTCTGAATTCTGCTTTGAGAGGCTGCTCCACCACCTCAAATAACTGAATTATTCCGGTTTTCTCTGAGCTGTTTCACTCCAGGAAAGAATCCTTGTCTTTTTTTAGGTCTACAAAATGTTCAATATAATAAATGTCAGCACAAAATACAGACTATCAGCATGTTCAGACCAAAAATATCTGTCCATGTGTCAACCTTGAAAAACAGCATGGTCAAACTATTTGTGGCCACGAGTGTACAGCGAGGGTGTTCCGTGGCACAGAGACTCCAGCCAGAATGAATGAAGGAGGTTCACTGGGTCTTATCGTCTGCCTTCCAAATCAGAGTGTTTTCCTCCAGAGTCTCGAGAGCTAAACAGAGGGAGCAGTGTCTCGGCTCGGCTCTGCCTCTGTGGCATTCTTTCAAAAAGGTCCCTGTTCAACTGATGGACAGTGTCTGGGCTGAGAGTCTGCAGTCTGTCTCTGTCCCTTCCTTTGAATTCATCTCTGCCCCCTTCTAAACACTTCCTAAACACCCGTCCATCCCCTTTTGGCAGTTTCTCATTTTCTGCCAGCTCTGTTTGTCATTCGATTAGTGTTTCCTTTCAATGTTTCTGAAGGAAAAAATACTACTCTTTTTAAACTGAGCTTCCAACAGCCACAAAGTTCTTTTATTATTTTCAGGTCAAAGGTTCACGGTCTCTCATTTTCAATGAAAAAATACACAATGAAACAAAGTATAACTGAGGTGGACAATTAAAGCTTTATATATATATATATATATATATATATATATATATATATCTTAGTCAGTATCAGTATATCAGTATGTGACAGTATGTGACATATTTAAAGTAATTCAGTAATTCTCAGACAATATAAAACATGAACGTCATATCTGTGACATCACCGACGTGGTTATAAAGCTCAGTGTGGTTTTTCATCAGACCAAAGCCGAGCAGCAAAGTATTTTCTTGCTCCTCCTTCCTTGGTGAGGGCAGGAGCACGAGACAGTTGCATAAATGATAACAATTGGCTGAGGTTGAGTTCATGGTAAGCCAATCAGAGGTGGAGTTGGGCGGGTGTCACTTACACAAAAAACACGAATGGTGAGTCCGAACAGTCCAAAAGTAGCCTTCTTTAAATGGAAGTGTAGCCATTACTTTTCCTTCCAACAAATTAAGGGAACATTAATTATTAATTATTATAGTGTAACAATGCACATTATGCCCTGGAGACAAGAGCCTCTCCACGTCGGTGTCAAGCATAAACACTATATAAACATAGTCATTATAATATATACAATAATCCATGACATTTTATTGGATGCTAGTCTCACTTTCCCACAGCAACGTTAAAATAGTTTAGGTTTGTGTACTGTGAATTTCTGTTATGTATTATATTAAGTGTCAATTTCATTATAATATTCAGATTTATCATAAATAACACACACACGTAGTTTACATTCTGTCAAAGAGGGATGGAGGTGGGGTCTAAATTCTTTGACACATCTGAGCATTTAAAAAATTACTTGAAAGTAATGCAATAATTACTTTCCAAAGTAACTAGTTACTTTTGTAATTTATAAGCCAGTAACTACTTTAGTTACTTTCTGGGAGAAGTAACTAGTTATTGTAAGTAGTTTCTTTTTTAGAGTAACTTGCCCAACATTGCCTGATGATGGCACCCACCAGCCACATTGTTAATCCTGCATAACTTTCAGCCTTAATATAATGTGAACAGGTGAGTTGTATATAAATTCACCCTCAGTACAGTTGTCATGAACAGGGAAATTAGCTATGGAGACCAAAACTGTTTTTTGTACTAGGCTGTAACATGTTTATTTCTGCTGTGAAGTTGGACATTTGAACATGGGGACTTATGGAGACTGACTCACTTCTGGAACAAGCCAAGTGGACGTTTGAGGAACTGCAGTTTTTGACATTTCCACATTAGCATCACTTCACTGCCACAGAAGTTCCCACTTGATATTTCTAATTATTTTGAACCAAATAACCTAACGTGAAATTACATTGTTTTTGCTAGCTTCCTGTTGAGACTATCTAGCTAACATAATAGGCTAACAATAGGGTAGCTGCATTTTACACTCCTGACTTTTATGAGCCTTGAGTTCAGCATGACTTGCAAGCTTCCACCAAATTGGGGTAACAAAAACAACAACATGGCCTAATTTACTCATAGGGCAACAGGGCACACAATAGATCAAAATGACAGGACCCAGCCTATTGCTGCTGCTGATGAACTGTGGGTTGTTAATTTGACCAGATCGTTACAGACCAAATTTCTTTCCCAGCATTTGTATAGCGATTCAGTGTTTTGAATAATAAGACAGCCTTCATAGTCAGCATGTCACTTGGTCATTTTTACGAAATAAAAAGCCTTCACAAGCCAATCCTTTAGTTTTCGTTCTAAGATATTTGTTTAGCCTTCTTGAGCATTATTTGACAGAGACAGCTTGAAGAGTGACAGGAATGTGGAGAGACAGAGATGGGGAATGACATGCGGGAAATAGTCACAGGCCAGATTTGAATCTTGGGCTGTCACGGCAAGGACTGAGCCTTTGTACATGGGGCAGATGCTCTACCAACTGAGCTAAACGACACCCCCTTTAGTTCTTTTTAACCTTCCCCCTGTGCCTCATCCTCTTTCCTGTTCCCTTTGTTTCTCTCAGCGCACTGAAATCACTTTGCCAGTAGGATTTGTATCATTGTCTGTGATCCATATGGAAAAAGGGATTGTGCTCCTCATTGTATACACGGAGGATTTCACTCCTCAGTCTGTCTCCTAGCAGTGAGATCAGAGGATTAGGAGCTGGGCGGGGGAATAACCCATCAGACTGGCTGGGTTTTTAAATGTATTCAGCAGCATACTGAAAGTCATGCTTGAGTCTCTTTGGCTTTCGTCGCCGTATGACTGATCTGTAACACAACAGTAGTGCCCCTTGCTAAAGCCAGAACAAACAGGATTAGACCCAAATTGGATGGAGCCACAGGGGGGGAAGAGTTTAAGATCAATCTTTATTTGTGCTGCCTTTGTCCTCAGATAATTTGCAGTTTCTCTTGGCCAGTGTACCACTGCAGTGATGTAGATTTAACAGACTTCATCAGATCCTAGAGGCTGACCACTAAATACCATCAATGGTTAAATCTATGAGCACAGGATGACAAAGCCAACGATTCAGTTAAATCATTGCTATTGAGCTACAGTAATAGGAGTACTTGGTAGATTATGAAGTTTTGTTGCTACCCTGCACACAAGTTTCAACTTGCTAATCCAGAACCTTCACAACTTCTATTCATGAGAACACAGAGGTGAGAAGAAAAGGGAGCGGTGTGGAGCAAAATCAAAGGGCACCCATACACATGGTCAGCCTGTGCAAGCTAGCTACAGCAACTTTGGGCTTTTAATGCGGATTAATTTAACTTCAACACGAGCAATAAAAAGAATGTGCATACCAAGATGAGATCCCCAGGAGGCTTCTTGAATTCATTAAAGATGTTGGAATGAATAATGAGCGTAATGAACTAAAATGTTAAGTCTGTGGGGAGATGCCTGTTTAGAAATGGATTTGGCTTTATCAGACAGACGTCTTATAAGAGTCATAGGTTTCTTTTTTGGTGATTAAATGACTCAAGATAGTCAACAAAATTTTGTCTTCCTCATTCAAATGAATTTTTATTTTCTTTTATTGCTACACATCATCTGATAATTCACCTAATTTTTACTGTACTCAACTAACACTTACACCATCCGACACTTCAGCTATTTACAGTGCAACACTTCAACTGTCTTTAATTTTTTACACTTTACAGTTTCTTTCAGCTTTTTAATTTGACAGCTTTGCTCACTTACACTTCAGTTTAGAGTTAAATGCTTTCAGTGCTTACTCATCAAATTACATTTCTTTCTTTGCTTAGTCACCACTTCATCATCTTCATTTCTCTTAGACTGACTGATCACTAACTACACACACACTGACAATTAAACTGCCTACAGAGATTACATTTGTTTTCATGATCACACCACCCAAATGTTCAGCTTCATTCAAATGATGCCCTAAGTACCTTTACACTCATTTTTTTTTTTTCAATTTTCATTAGTGGATAATTAGAGTCTTTATGATTTCTGTGATCTTAGAACAAATCTTACTACAACTACACATGTTGCAGGTCCTCTTCCACTGAGTCCACCATGTTTTGTGGTGTGCTCGTCGCATCCAAAGTTCAAGCAGAATTAACTTTGGGTGACCTGAAAGGTTGCACTGGCAACTTTCAGGTTGCCCCTGCAACTTTCACTTTTTTTTAAATTCATTTTGCTGTTCTCAGTATCATCTCTTTCAACATGGAGAACACACATGCATATTTGTTTTCTCGGTGTGTGTGGAAGTATTGACTATCAAAAAAGAAGAAAAAAAGGTGACTTTAAATTCTACAATATAGTGAGCATGATACAGGCGAGGTGTGTAGAGGGTGTGTGCAGACACATTGCCTGCTATCTTGTTATCAGTGACAGAATCCCGTTCACTGAGTGAAAAGTAATTTAGTTTCACAGAGGAGCAGTGGAGAGGGCGACCAGCAGCTCCATGTGATCTGTCTTGAGGCGCTTCCGTCTCAGACAGGAGACACAGAGACAGGAGGTGGGAGACGTTTATTCATCTGAATATTCATTAATCAACTAGCAGACATCAGAATGGTCTGATGGGGTTGCTCAGTGCTGTCTTCTCATCTTCCCCTCAGCCACAGCCTTGTTTTAGAGTCTTAAGCACTACCTTGTGCTGCTTTCATTTACATTTAAAGTAATAGACTCAAACTGTCAGAGTGTTTGGCACAGGAACGGATGTGCAATCACTGATTTCATTGTCTGGCTGTTGGCAGCAGCGGAGTTCAAAAGGCTTCAAAAGAAAGGTGACTTCTACAGCAGAACTCTTTGCCTTTGTCAAACTGGGTTAAAGCGGAAGATAAATCAACTTTTCTGATTTGCAGCAGAAGAATTGTTGTTCAGAGGCAAACACTTTTGGTCTGTTTATGTTGTGACTGCACTGAGTCATGTTGTGTTTTGGAAAAAGTAAATAATTCAAACACATTTTGTTAATCCACAAATCTGGGCAATTATCAGAACCATGAGGACAAAGAAGCTGCGAGGCGACTTAACATTTTACATTTATAAAACACAACATGAACAGTACATGACTCAAACTGCACTCTGTCATGTTTCCTGGATAAAGGCTGTATTACACATTTATAGTGTCAATAAATACCCAAGGTAGCAAACTCTCATAGCGTTATGAACAAGAGAGCCTAATGCATCACTGTAAGTCCCAGAAGAGAAATCTATCTCAGTCTTTGGATGTTCACTCACCCCCCACCCATCAATAGACTTTCTGCCTGTGTGACAAGATGTAGTGTCGACAAGCCAGGGCAGGGCATGGACCAAAGAAACCGTTATCGAACACCTTCAGGGCCCTGACAATCCAAGCTGGTTTCAAAGAGCTAGCATCAATGAAGACTGACTGATGTGTCACTTTGTGTTAACTCATACCATCAAGTAAAAGATGCGCAAACCAGCACATACAACCAGTGACACAAACCAGCCAGTCACTTACACTAAAGTGCATGTGATTAACCAGCCCCGTGGTGCTCAGTCTCCAAGCAGCCTATTGGTTGATTTGCTGAGGGAACTTAAGGTAGCTGCTATTTGAGAAGTATTACACTGGGGAACACAATTTTTGTTGAGTTAGGTCTGACAGCTGTTTTTAATTCATCTTTGGGTGCGGAATCCAAAACTGACCTCAGTTTTTCTCTATCACATTAAGTTTTTGAACTATAGGATCCCCATTTTCTTAAAAAAATATGAAAAATACTGTACTCAACAGATATGTGCTTGTTTTATAAACATTTTCAAATATTGATAATATTGACAATGAAATATGAAAGAAACAGTCATGACTGCAATGTATATTTAACACTATTATGTTTTTACTAAGGACATGGCTACTGTAATTATAAGTGGCGGCCACGGCTCAGTGGTAGAGTGGGTTGTCCAATAACCCAAAGGTTGGCTCAATTCCCGCTGTCACTGCTTGAATGAAGACTGGGTTGAACTGACAGCTGGTGGGGTGCCCGCTCCCATCGAATCACTGCCCACCGCTCCAGTCTGTGTGATCCAGCTGCACACACTTCTCACCGCACTGTCTCAATTGTGACTGCACAAACAAGTTGCCACGTAGCTGTAGATGAGTCCAAGCTGGCAAGTCTTACTACAGCTAATCAGCGGAATTTTGCTTATCTGGAGGGTAAGCTGTGGAGAAAAAACTTGACGTGCTGACTGCAATTTTGGAATCAGCATGACAATTTTTGCTTTAATCAGAATAAAAATCTAACTCAACAGTGTCAGACAATGTATAAGATATGAAGATAATCTATTGAAAATGGGTAATGAAAAATGGCTAGAAATCATGACGTGCAATAGACCCTAATTAAATTCAAAAACCTGATACCTGATCACAAAAATGTTACTCAACCATTATCACATCATTCTTTAATGAATATTCTGGATTTTATGGAGTCTGTCTGAGCAACTCGTTAATACAGGGGTTAGAGATCAAACCGTTTAGGGAGCGCAGAGAAAATGTTGTTTTTGAAGACTAAAGGTTGACTAATATGGACTGAAGAGGAAGATTTCAGTTAAAAACATGTTCACTTTTTTTGAATGATCTACTCACTACAAGACTGAATTATCAAGGCAGTTTAGTGTTCATACTGTATGTGTGGTATTTAGTCAGGGAAACTCCACAATCTGTAGAAAGACGTAATGATAGCTGGCTGGGACCAAACTGGACTAGACATCGTCTCCATTGCTGGTTGGTGGTTACGAAGAATGGCTACTTGCTAGTGTAATAAACTGGTTTCCATTACATATAGGAGTCTACAGTCGTGACTGACTGTTTTCCAGAAAAGCAAACAAATCTTTATTTTGCCATAAAATTTGAAGAAGTAAATATTTTACTTAAGTTGGTAATTGTTGTATAATCGTAATATTACATGAGGGGGTCTGCCGTCATTATTGGCACAGCCATGATGCAGTCTGTATGCATCACTGAAGCACCCATAATAAGTTAAAGCTCACCCTTGGTCTCTGCTTCATTATTCATTATTATTACTATTCAATCAAGTGAATATTAATAGTGTTAATGATAATAACTGTCTTCTTTGTTCCATCTGTGGGAACACACACACACACACACACACACACACATACACACAGAGTGAAAGTAAACATGAAGCACTCATGTCTGATGCTGTCACTTAGTTAAATAATGAAGTTGTTTACTTTCCCCTCCCACAAGATAAACACAGACTATCAGCAGTGTGAACATGTTCAAACCACTGCTGTGCTCACTAAAACATATGAATCAATCTACAGGGCAAAGGAAACAGAACCTTTTTTTTTTTACTCGTTTGCTTCTTGGATATCAATTAACATCTGGCTGTTTGTCGTCTGGCTTGCCGCTCATAATTGGTGGATATTTGGCGTTCTTTCATTTCGTTTTTGAAAAGGATGAGTGCAAAAACGGGCAAACAGCTCGTTGTCGTCTCTGATCCTTATGTGGTGACCATGCCACCATAAATTCAAGTATTTATGTAAGCCTGCAGCTTATTGTGAACAGTATTTGCTGGGAGAGCTCAGGGGATATATGTATTTTAGCTATACTGACTTAACTGGTATCTTCTGGAAGGCTGTATCTCCTCCATGACCTGAAGTTCAGGACATTTCTCACATACCGATGCACATCCTTCATTGTATACTGCATGTGTCAGGAGCTTGTCTTACCAAAAGTAGGTCTTCACATGCTCTTGGATCAACACCCATGTCTCCCCAAAGTCGTCTGATTTCCACAGCTACAGCAACAAGAGAGAGTGGTAGTGTTAGGAGAGGGAGGAGGAGGAGCGGTGGGGGGAGAAGAAGAAGGGGGGATGGGGCACTGTAAAAAATGTAGGTCACGCTCATTCCTTCATTTTGGCTCTACATATGTGACAAGGAGAACACTGAAGAGCCATTTGGCGCTACTGTGCTTCAAAGCAAGACAAGGGAAACAAAGCTTCATGCAAAAACGGAGAACCACCAGTGTCTGTCTTTATGATTTTATGAAGGTTTGTCTTTGCAATGCACAGTATAGTGTCTGAGATAGCTTTCTTCTCACAGGAAGTGTGTCTATTCTCTAGAATATCTTCTTGATATCATCTTTACAGTGAATACAGCAATGTCATTCATGTGGTATCATAAACCAATGGTAGGTCTAAGAAGAGCCGCTGCTGCTGCAGGTAGACAGTATTTACCTGTTTGTTTGGGTGAGAGCTGTCGTAGCCGAGCACCAGGTTGGATCTTCTGCTGTGGAGCAGCAGGTCTGTGGGCTTGAAGGGCAGAGAGAAGCCCTGGACGCTTTTACAGAAGTCAAAGGTGTTCCACAGGTAGTTGTTGGTGGAGTCTGCAAAAAGGTACTGAAGAAAAAAAGAATACATTTAGCACAGACATAAGACTACTTTAAATGTTATTAAGAACAGATATGATTCATTTTAAGCTAATTCACAAAGAAAAATGGAACTCTCTTACATGTTCAGCGCCACATCAACACACATCCAGCTCTGTTACAAAGCCTGATTATTACACCGTGCTACTCCCACTTTCCTCAGCTCGCTTTGATGTGCTGTGTCACTGTATTCCCACAGTCTGACAGAAAACACGAGTTACTGAAGCGAACGCCTGCTTAAGTGTTTCTCAGGTGCTCTGGTGATATCCAAGCGCGGCGTCGCGGTGGAGAGCCGAGGTGCCAGATCACTAATGTACAGTCGAGCTTCTGCTAATTCCGTCCCACCGGGAACGCAGAGGCTGTTCAAGTGTTCGGAGGAGTGCAGTGTACTGAATAATAACTATGTACCAAGAAGCACATGAAGCCAGGCAGAATCAGCTCTTTGTTAAACTCTCTGCTGGGTGTCATCTAAACCTTCATGTAACCATTCCAATAGTGTTTTCATTGACAATTGGTTCATTTGCAGTTCTGTTGCATTGTTCAGTTGCCCTCAAATACATTGATTGAACCAATTCATTCGTTTCTTTGCAATGAGAAGTATTTATTGTAAGCCCGAGATTCCTTTGTCTCATTCTTATGAAGTACTTATTTACCAAGTATTTCGGCGTGATCGCCTCCAAAATTCGACCCAACAGGGTCAAAGAGAATAGACCTGGCCTCTGTCATCACTCCTCAGCACAAAGAGTACAACAACTCTCTATCTGCGAGATATAAAAGACTGGTTTTGTAAGTGACTGAGTGCATTTCAGGTCAGATCTCTTGGCTCTGACTCAATCGACTGACACAAAGAAACCTGCAGGTCGACCGGCGCTGGCCTCAAAACAAGCACAGGTATCTGTGTACATCTAGTTTCACTTTCATTCAAAGCTTGGGAAACACGTTCAGGGGGGTAAATAAAGACACCGAGCAGGGGGGAGAAATAAACTTTAAAAGTAAAAGTTGGATTGAGAGAGGACACACTTTACATTGGGCTGAAAGTTTGGATGGCAAAGGTGCAACAACCTCCAGATCTTTACTCAAACTTAGTTTTGTGTCACACCCACAGTGGAGCTCCCTGTTTTCTAATACTATGCAGAAACCCAGAGAAGATCCTGCTCTTTCTCTCTATCTAACCTATATTTGTCCGGTACCATCGCTTCATCTCTGTCTACTTCCTCTAATCCACCCCTCCCGTCCTCTTTGCGGTACTCCATCTCGTACTGAAGCCACCTGAGCCAGACAAATGACCCCTTGATGCAGGGACTGAGCTTTTCTGTTCACTGCTGGGCTCCCTGCTGTTCTGGCACACAGAAACTAATTGGTAAAATATGAAATACTGTGTGCAATCATGATACAGCAAAGTAATGAAACGCCTAGTGTTAACTGTCTCTGAAGTTCATTAGTGGGAATAAGGCCACCTTTTCCCCCACATCAGTTCAGCCATTTGAACAATTATCCTGTCTCGGCGCTCTTTATGACAGCTGGCTTTCAGCCCCTGTCTTTCAGTGTGGCCATTAACAGCCATAAATACTTCTGCCATAAGACTTGTTGGACAACTTTTCAAGTAGACTGCTTTGTTTCAAGCCTAGCTCAGCCTTTAGAGCTAGTTCTAAGTGAGAATGCTTCCGATGCTATCAATTAAGCTTGTATGCCTTCATTGGGACGCTTTCAGACAGGATAGGACAGTTTAATCAGAGAAAGTTTGATCGTTTCACAGCGGTTGTGTTCAGCACAAACAAGTTATTAAGTTGGACATTTTATTACGGGCACTTGTGGAGGCCACACGTTGAAGTTTTTGGCAGTTAGCATTAGCTTTATTCCCCAGCCACGAGGGTTGGTGCTTGACTTCAACTGCTTGTTTTGGTGGTCAAAGGAAAGCCATGAAGTTTAAACTACTACACAGACCTTTGGTAGATCTTCATGACATATTAGTGTTGAGGAACAAATCACAGAAAAAGAGGTGGAATAAAAGAATAAAAAGGATCCAGGAGCAGAAAGATGGCTTCCAAAAGAATGAAAGGCCTGACAGGAAAAGGTGGGACCTCAGAAATGCAGTTCATGCCGTTCTTTTCCATGACACATACGATTCCCCCACTCAACCCCACCGACTGTACTGATGTGTTAATCATGTAAGCACTATTTCACCTCAGCTGAAGAGATCAACTGATCATATTGCACTCTGAGTGTGTGAGTGTTACTGACTGTGACTTACCCTCCTGTTGTCTGCAGGGCTGTGGTAGAACTGCGAGATGACCTGCTTGCTGTCGTCTTTGGCCTTGACCCCCGAAAGCTGGAACTTGTCTGAGACGAGCGTGAACGTGGTCCCGTAGTCATAGGACACGTAGACCTGGAGACAAAGTGGAGAAGAGGGAGACTGCTGTGATAGCTGCACAGAAGCCTCAGAGCATGTAGGCTGAACAATGAAACACTTTTCAAAAAATGTGCCACTATTTTAATGATATGATTAACAGTGTCTTAACAAGCTTAGTAAATGAAAATTGAAGCTGACAGCTGCTGATTGCACCTGCTGCAATGTCACCTGTAAATTCACTCAGCTGCAGCTGAGGTAATTAACACTGTTTGTGTGTGTTAGAAAATCAAAACAGAAGAAATCTGGGCTGCTGTAAATATGTCTTCATGCTGGTGTCTGTGCAGGTACACCCACTCAAACTTGGTTTCTTAGACACAACATTGCACAAAATAATACAGACTGTGTTGAGTCTTTCAGGGACATGAATTGAGAACCAGCTCCAAAAGGGTCTTTTTCATCCAAATCATATGCCTCTGGGATTATCAATACCTTTTATCGACACCAGTATGTTTTTCTTTTGCAACTGAGCATTGTAAACCGATGTCAAGCTTGTGCATCACAAAGGAAACTTGCAACACGAAGGAGTCATGGTGAAGGCGAAGGAATGGCCCAAAGTGTTGCTTCTTTTCACAAAGAACCATGACAAACATTTTAGCTGTAATGTCTGTGAAATGATGAGCACAAGGCTAGAAACATCTCTCGACATGACCTGCCATATTTGATAAACTCTTCATGAATGCTGCAGCTTCCCAGCCAAGCAGCACGTCTGTTACCGAGGGTAAACATCCTGTTATGGTAAAACGCAGATAAGAAACCCTGAATGAAAACATTAATTTAAGATGACGGCAGACAGCTAACTCTCAGCCTACAATGGTTAAACAATGGTAAAATGGTAAAGGCATTGGGATTAATAACATCAGTTCCCATTCCTCACTAGAGGCTGGCTAGCAGGAACCTTGGTAATTGTCAAATGTGCACCCCTGCGGTCCCCAGAATGCATTGGATTTGGTCTAAAGTAACATATTATATAATGTGGCTTGATTAGAAGTTGACCTTTCTGTAGTTTAAAACCTTGAAGAACAACATTATTTTATTTTATTCTAGTGAGCCAGAAACAACATGATGATGCATGCTTGTCGTTTAATTCAAAGAAAAAAAATCTAATAATGTAGATATTTGTCCTCAAATCAAACCTAATGTAGATTTAATTCCTTCATTTCTTCCAGACAAGTGAATGCTCTGAGAATTATATTTCTCTATTCTGATGCACTAAAGGCTTAAGCACCCTCTCATTCAGATTCAGACAAACAGCTTCTTCCCAAAAGCAATAACCACCCTGAACTCCCGTGCACTGGACACATGGACTCTTAAAAACCTTACCTACTGTCCAATACTCAATGTGTAATATCTATATGTAACACTGAATATTTATTTGGGCAAAAGTACATACTCCTCAGGACTGTGCACCTTACCTCACAGTTTTGCCTATGTTTATATTGTATATTTTTATATTTTCTTGCCTATGTTAACATTTTATATTTTTATATTTTAGTTTTTTTTTCACGGTTACACTGTTATTGGAGTTTGCTTTTTATCTCATTGTAAAATGCGTATAGTGAGAATAACAGGTATTCATTCATTCATTCCTCCTTCATCCCTCAGGAGGTACAAAACATTGGTTCTATAGCTATTGATAAGGTATAATTAAAAACACATAAATTTAAGTCTTCATGGTTAATTGAAAAGTAAAAAAAAAAGACAAGTGTTACATTGGCTGTTTCTCTCTTTTATGATGGATGATGAGGTCTGATTGCTAATTTTACTGTTGATGCTGATCAAACTCTGGACGTTTATCTTTCAGCTGAAAATATTTCTTTTGTCCAAAGGTCTCAGTGTTGACATTGGCCTCAAATCCTCCTTAACCATTGAAGAGATTTTCTGTATGTTAACTTCACATTTTTCAAGGCAGCTGTGAAAGCTGATTAAGTGTACAGCAGCCCAGGTGTGTCAAAAAAACCAAGAACCTAAAAACGGCTGTCCTTCAGGCTTTCAGCTTTAAAGTGTGTGTGTGTGTGTTGGGGGAGCAGATGGAGGGCTTAATCTGTGGCTCAACAATCACCAGAAACATGAGAAACATGTTAGATGAGTGTGAACACACACACCTTCTGCCGCTCTGCTGATTAATTGAAGCAAGTTAGCAACCAAGTTTCAGTGATGAACACTATGTGGGCTTATAAACAGACTGTAAAAAGTTAAGGATGTGCTAGCTTTGGTCACGTATGCATGGATGAGCTTCAGGTGTACTCACAGAGCTGGTTTTGGGTCCGGTGGCCCCGGCACTGTCCCGGGCCAAGGCTACAATGACATTGCTCTTCTCTCCAGCCCAGTGGACCACCATCTGGTTATGAGAGTCGTTCAGGTTGGCCTGCAGGACAAAAACATGGTTGAAGTACAGATGCAGCTCAGGGAAAAGACGAGCAGAAACTGGGTCACATAAACACAAACTGAAATGAAAATGATTTTTTTCATGGTTTCTTTTGAAAAAATGTCCTTAATTAAAGTCAACATTGTAAAAATTCTAAAATTAAAATTCAAGCTTTTTCTGCCCTCTAGATCAGCACTGATCTAGATCCAGAACTGATCCAAAATTCAATTCAGTTGTCACAAGGACAGAAAAGTGGAAAAAGTAATGATGGTTATTATGTGAGTAAATAAATTAAATAAAGTCAACTGAATATTTCTAAGTGAAAAGTGGAAGCAAAAATCTTTATTGATGCAGCTCTGTGGGTTTCACCTCTAGATGTAGAAAGTCAACTGAATTCTTGCTCGGTGGCACATGAATGAAAACATTTTTGATTTCAGGTCAGAGATTTGCCCAGATCTTCTGTATGTGCTTCAGCTTTGTGGGGTCCATAAAACAAACGCACTAGGCTTCCACCGTGAGTAAAATCGTGCAACTCTTCGACTTTCCAAATGTTATCGGACTGAACACACTGCAATAACGAAACAAGTCATTTTGGGGGTTGGTTGCACAGGTCATGTGTGTACCTGGACCACACTTTAGAGTCCAGAGCACACAGAGACTATTGAAGCCACACATCTGAGCTCATGAACTACATAATATTGTTTCATAAAAAATTAAGTTAATGAGAAGATAAACTTACACATACATTTGTTGAAATGTCATGGGTATTATTTTGCATGGATGTCTGCCTATGACAAAACAATATGTTTATATTTATTTTTTATTATTATTATTATTATTATTATTATTATTATTATTATTATTATTTATGTCTGGATATGATACAGTTTGTTTAAATTACCACCAATTAATTCCCATAAATCCCCATACATTTTCTTAATTCCCATGGAGTTTTGAATTTGGAATATTTCCCAAAAATTCCCGAGTTAAACTTCGCATGGAAAGTTTCTGGAAATTTAAATTTACCAGAAACATCCCACCCCTTTGCAACCCTAAACACACCAGTCATAATTTGTTGTAATGCCATAACAGCTCTTGGCATTTGCGCCTGGTGTTCTCCACTGTTGTTGAAAGATGGAAATAAGAGCAATGACAGCTTTAAAAGTGACATATTATCTCTAATTTATGCTGATTTCAAGAGATTTCAAAAAGCATCCAACAAACATTCTGTGCTAAGTCTACATTGGTATGAAACATTAAATGTTACATTTGAGAAAGGAATCTGCTGTGGTGGTAGACTGGGAATGATGTGGACCTTTTCACTTTCACTTTCATTCAAACAGCTGGAACCAGACCTGGAAAAGTTACTGAGCCAAAAAGAGAAATGGTTTGAAAATGACTTTGACCATTGGATCAGTGGGAAATCAAATCAAAACTGTTGTTTGTTCAGGTTCAAATGTTCTGTACAGTTCTAATTCCTCTTCAGCAGACGTGAACAGAATAATCAGTCCAATATCGACCACAAGTTCATTGGGGATCCACTCAAACGACGACCACAGGTCCCATAGACTGAAAACACAACTGAACACGAGACGCTTTCACTTCTTGGTATCAAGCTGAAGCTGCTAATAAAGATGTGCTTTGTTACCCATCCTCATTATCACTGTGAATATGTGACGATGCGTTCAGCGATCAGCCTAATCTGCTGACAGTCACTAGAATAGATGTAGACGTCTCATCAGCTTGACATATGGCTTGAATCTGAGGCTCAAGCAGACAGCAGTGACTTGTGTCTTCACAGTGAAACCACAACCATAAAGCTCAGAAATCTGTAATGATTTAGCGCCAGGCACCTAGTCAAGCTCATTTCACTTCTTTCAGCTTCGAAACTCAAGACGCACCAACTTTCTTTCTTTCTTTAACAGTATAACAATGAACAAAGATAAAGTTCAACAGCTCAAGGGACTGAATCACCATTCAGGCCATCAGGACTCTTTTAAAAGGTATGCAAATACACAGGGTACGACCTGACATAACCTTGTGCTGTAGAGCCTGTCAGAGCGGTTCAAGGAAAATAATAGGAATCCAGCATTTCCCTCGGTTGACCGCCTTTTTTTGGGAGGGTGGGGGGGACTGGGTGTATCTGTGAGTTGTTACTGATAGCAGCATTACCGAGAAGAATTTAGTGCAGTGAGCACTATCAACACGTTATGTCCACAGTGATACAGGGGAAGCAGGCTGGTGAGGCTAGTTTTTCAACATGTAAACTGCAACAGAGACATACAGAGACTTCTGCACTAGACCTGTGCAGTAAAATGTTTTAGAACGTGACAGCAGAAAAATCTTTACCCTATTAGGTTTATTAGGTATATGCTTTGAATGCTATGTATGCTTTGCATCGCATGCGGTCGCCGACGCAGGCGGGAAATCTGCATACGACAACACAAACAAACATGGAGGAGAGTGAACGTGACACAGCCATGCAGAGACAAAACAAGGCGCTGGTGGTACAGACGAGGGCCAAAAAAAACGGCTCAGAACAAACCCGGCTCGGTTGCATTTCCCAAGCCACGAGGCAGAGACGAGATAACGGCTGCTGGTACAACATGAGAAGTCTAATAAGAAACATTCCTTTCCATGCTGTCACTCTCTAAAACTATTGAAGATAAGACAGACTTTACTGTCTCAGAGGGGACATTTGGTTTAGGCCATAGTGATAAATCAGGTGTGTTATCTGGATATGAAAGGATGTATAACGGCAGAAACCTCACAGATGATGAGCAGGAAGTAGAAACAAAGTCAGTGGCTAGCTAATAAACATGGCGGAGCGTTTAGCAGCTAAAGACCTAAAGCTAAACTCAGACGTTGGTGGAGACGAAAAAACTTCAGCTGAAGTGTGGAGTGGATCTATATTTGTTGGGTCAACACAAACAACTGCCAATATTGCTAACGTTGCTCCGCGTCTGCCGAATGGTTTGTGGTGATATGATGTGTGATCGTTTGTTAATTCATTGTCAATTCATTTCGGCCGAAGTCTTAATATAATCTTAATAACTAAAGTTTTATGTCCCTATGTTCCCTGAACAGTGCTCATGTTTCTACGTTTATCTGACTGTCGATTAGACCAAAAGAAAGACTAAATCCTGATGAACAGGCCGTGATGAGGGGGAAAACAACTGGAGGAAGGTGCAACAATGAAAGGCTTCATGGTGGAGTGTATTGGACGCCTCATGACGTCAAGACTGACAAACTGTTTTTGCTTTTTCTACAACAATATGTGACAATAAAACAGACAACATGGAGCCTTTAAACATGTAAACGTGCAGCTGATGGAGGTCTAACCCTGTAGGCGCAGCGTGTATCGGGTGGGGAATGCAATGACACATACTAATTCCCTGCTCGCTGCACCTCCCATAGGGCACATAGATCAATGAAAAGAAATAGGCTATTTCATCTTTCCCATTGTCACCGCCTCACCAGCTTTCCTTCCCTTATCTTTTATTGATGCTGCTGCGAGGGGGCCGGCATCTGAGAGCCTCTTTTTTTTTTTTTTTTGCTTCAAAGCTGCACTTTCCTCGTGGCTCACACTGTGGAGAAAAACAACTAAATATCTTTGCTCCCCCTGTCAGTTGCGATCAGACGCAACCCCTCGACCCACTTCTGATTTGTAACGTCTGCTACCGCAGCAGCGATGTTGGGGATGACTGTGCCAAAACGTTGGCTTTGTGATGGCACGCCAGGGCTGGAGTTGAATAAAAAATTCAGCCTGAAACATTTCAGCAGTTAAAAACAGCTGCCGGAGTGCTGCGTGCATCGCCGGGTCTGTTATGATGTTAACGTCGGGGGGTTTGGACCCTCCATACTGCACCAACATTCAAAAATAATCTCACGAGGAGGAATGCATCAAAGAAAAAGGCAAAAGACGCCAATATCACCACCCACAGAGGCCTCAAAAATCTATAAAGCAATGCAGCAGCACACACTGTGTTTTAGTTAAGGGGGTGGAAAATTACAACACTTTATCACAAAATAGTTCCTGGAAAGCATTAAACATCAGAGATTGATGATATACAAATGCGAGACGACCCAAGTGTGGATATTTCTATTTGCATGATGTTGAAGTCAGAAAAGGCAACAGCAACATCCTGCAGGACTAGACTGTGTGTCGCCAGCAAGACGCCAGTTTAACCTTTTCCTCATGTAACTTCCAACAAAGGGACGACTATGAGCCGCTGTCAAGAAGCCAGCCTTGCTGATACACAACTCGCTTTTCCGTCTCTTGCTTTAGTCCTCCTCCTCCTCCTCCTCCTCCTCCTCCTCCTCCTCTCCATCTTCCTCAGTCTGCCTCCCCCAGGGCTGCCTCAGTGAAAGACAGTGCCGTCTCTCGGGATGAGGTGTTACAGCAGTAAATGTCTGAATTTTAGGCCTCATTGGCTGCAGTGTGAGAGGTGGCCAAAAGGGTGCCGGTGGCTCACACCGCAGACTGACGCAGCCGAATCTAGAGACTGATGATGACTGCGAGATGAAAAAAAAACAATTTGCCAGGTTGCAGCAAGTTGCAGCATGAGAATCAACGCCATGAGGGTCTGTCCGCAGACGATCACTGGCCTGCTCGCATGCAGGGGCTCAACACGGAGGCAGCGCAGGCTATGGACAGCATAATGAGGAGCATTTGCAAACCATAAAAGCTCCCTGTTATCTTCTTATGCAACACAGCATCTTTGTTAGGAGTTCCATAAACTGCTGCTCTAAGCCGGCAGAGCACAGACTTTGTGGTTTGGCTCACGACCTGAGTCTCACAGCTCGACTGATTCGACCGTTTCATGACCTTCCTCGCACAAGCATGCGAGGCCACGCCAGGCCTTTACAGGCATGTCCATGCCACGGGTGCCAAGATATTTGCACATTAGACCAACAGCAGCCATTTTCCTGAGATTCTGACCAAGCGACCTCTGGTTTATGACATTTTTGTGGTCTGGTTAAAATTTAAAATGCACGACGCAGAGTGTAAGTACATCATTACTGATACCTCCAACTTTTTCAGCCCCAGTGTGGAACAGCAGATCTGACAGTGAACACTTTAAACTGGTCTGCAAACACAGTACTGACTGCTCATTATTCCAATGTATGTGACTGCACATGAATGCACCATTGTGGCACTCTGACTGCAGTCTGAGTTTCTTAAAGTCACACTCCTTCAGAGGTCTCTCTCAGTAGATTTGGTGTCACCTGTGGGTGATGGTGGTAAATGTGTTTTGACCCTACAACTTCCACAGTTCTGTTTCCAGCGAATCTCTAGTGCATGTGTAGTTCACCTAAATCCCCATGAATGGCGGATGAAAATTTAAGGACCGCAGCATTGACGGTCCAGTGCGTTAGAGTTAGGGGGCTCTTCCAAAGAGTCCGCCATGTTTCTACAGTAGCCCAGAACAGGCAAACTAAACACTGACTCTATATAGGGCCTCCCGCTACGAAGGAGCGGCAGTTCAATTCAATTCAGTTTTATTTATGTAGCGCCATATCATAAGAGAAGTTATCTCATGACACTTTTCACACAGAGCACCTTGGAAGGTAACCACTGAAATCTGAATCAACTGCAGCTTTGACCCTGTTCACGCCTGGTGATCGGATCTTAAGTGGACAGCTTTAAGTACGTCAGTTCACACCTGGCATTAATGCAGCTCCTCTGTCTGCTCTGGATGCAAATAAACATACACTATTTCAGTCTGCAAGGACAAAATACTCTTGACCTTAACACACTGTGAAATGGACACAATGTTTCTTACTCAAAGAAAGAAATAACTTCATGTCTAACATTTGCTGAATTTACAAGAAAGCCAGATCATACAGACGTTGTCACAGACAGGATTAGAGTTTCTCTTCACTCAACAACTCTTTAAATTGTTTGATTTTTTAAGGTGGACTGTGGATATTGTAGCTTCATGTTCACAGACTTGCTGCTTAACTTGGCAGGGAAGAGCATGTGCAAACATGAAATCTGCATTACAGTGAACCAAAGGAAAACAAAGTGACAGTGTTTTGTGAGGACTAGTTGTTTCTTCAATGTGGGCCCAAGACATATTAGTGTTTACACTACAAAAGATATGTGGTCCAGTGAACAGGCCCCAGACCACCTCAGCAAGTATTTTAGTGATCTAACCACAATGTGTCACTTAGACTTGTATTGAGAGCTGTTCACTTGTGATCCAACCCAAAATGCAGGCTGTATCAGTAAACAGGCTCTTTAAAAGCTTCAGTGAAATAAATATGTATGTTACATGTCATCTTATTCATAAAAATGTACATTTTTGTCTATATTATACATTCCTACGTTGATGAGGCGCGTCTTTGTCTGCATTAGTACGTGAGTCGGGGTTGGTTATCTCACTGTTACCAAGCACTGTTTGATCATACCTTGATGTACATGTTATATACACAGAAACACCATCTCTGTCAGCCTTAATCGACACTGCTTTCCTGAAGCTGTAGCCTAGTAACATCTGAAAAGAGACACATGAATATTAATTTAGCACGCAGATGAAGCGACTGTGTCAGATCTGTGAATTTGTCTGAAAATAATGCACACCTTGAGCCGAGCAAGAAGTCACTAGTGGTCCTGGTGTAATTGCTGTTTAGCATATTTCCTGTGCTGGTTTGTCTCCTTTCTTTTTCTCCCCCTCACTCACACACACACACACACACACACACACACACACACACACACACTGCACTGCAACATGGCGGATAGTCCAGTGGTGGCTCTATAAGTGGCAGAGAGGTGTTTCTTATCTGCTCCCTTCCATCAATCTCTGTGACAGCTTTGTGGTCACTTGGGGAGAGTGCGGAGGAGGAGGAGAGGGGTTCAGAAGGAGGTGGGTGGAGTCGAGCGCATCAAAGACATCCAGTGAGGGTACTGTACCGCCACGGTTCCTGTCTCACTCGCTCTCGCGATCGCATGCATAATGCAGCCTGTCTCACCCAAAGCTATCTTGTGCTTCATACCTGACAGAGCAGACAGGACGCTGTGAAGCCGGCAAACGAGTCAGAGAGCGCAAAGGGGACGGATTACTCTCTTGTCATGAAGGGTCGCTCCTCAGCCAGACCTTGAGTGCTGATAGACTGGAACTGTTCTTATCGCCATCTTAATACTCCCACTCCTTCTGTGGTGGAGGAAGCCAGATTTATATCTGTATTCTTACATATGGCTCAAACAACACAATAAAAATAACTACCTGGTTGCCTAAATCGGTGCTTGTTGGAGTACACCATGGTATTTATGACGTTAAATTTGACTTTAATAAATTAGGAAATGCTGTCTTTGACTGGAAACAGACTTCCAAACCAGTGTTACTTTTACTTACATATTATTATTCCTTCAAGTTGATAGTGTTCTAAAATTATGGACCTGGATCCATCTGATCTGGATGAATTATTGCCAAAATGATTCCACACTCCACAGTCTTTAGAGTACACTGCCAGACTCACGATGGACGGTTTAAAAATGGATCTGCAGATCCAGAGATATTATACAATTCGTGCCACACATTCCTTTCTTGTCAAAACCTGGCGCCTACAATACCCACAATGCAGCTTGACCGCAGGCAGTACTGTCAGTGTGTTGTTCTCGAAGCAACTGAAGCAGCCTTAAGCAGTAATAAGGCCACGGAGGTCTAAGATCCACTGACGTATTAAAGAATGGACAGCGTATGCATGATGCACAAAATAGCGGCACTGACCGCCGCCATATTGGCTATCCTGCTTCTTCCACCTCCCAGCTAATCTAAATATCAGCAAAAAGGGTGCTGGTTAGCTCAGTTGGTAGAGCGTCCGCCCCATGTACCAAGGCTCAGTCCTTGCCGCGGCGGCCCATTTGTCTCATTTTCAGATATCTGGTCATCCCCGGCCAATGCTGACTCAAATGACATCACTTGAGGTCATTTATATTTGGCTGTGTGAGGTCAAATATACACTAAAGGAACATAAATATGATGAAAGAGGCAGCACTGTCCGGATCCCTGTCGACCTTCAAGGTTTGATACCACAAGCCAAATATGGAGCTATTTAGCCTTTAGTGTGCCACAGCAGCAGTCCATCTGGGTCAAGTGTTAACAGTTGCTGAGCGCAAAAATGACCTGACGCTTTCAGGAGATGAAATTTCTAATGTAGAGTTTGCCCTCAATGATAAATGGGGATAACAAGACCACAGGTGAATCTGAAGCACTCAACGCAAACTGAACATTAGAAGCTTCATGAAGATTAGATTTAATGCAGGACTGTATAAAAGACACAAAAATCAAACCAAGGAGGCAAAAAATGGAAAATCGAACTTCGTTCCGTGCTGTAACCATACACACATCTAATCCAAAACAAACAAAAAAAACTGAAAGAGAATTAATTCCTGGTTTGCAGCTAACTGTTTGGTACAGAACAGAGGCTTATGAAGATTTTATTGTCTCTCCTCGAGGAGTATTGCATCTATGAAGCTCAGACAATCAGATCATTCTGGTGATCTGTCATCTCATTTTTCATTTCTGCTCAGTTTTTCCTGTCAGCACAGGTGTAATGGGCAAAACTGGCTCCAGTGTTAAGGCCCACTGAGTCCCTCAAAAACAAGTTAAACTGCCAGAAAGGCAATTTGGAAAAAGGCCACAAAGACTTTTAGAAACCATAAGTGATTCCTCAGAAACCAAGTTAAACAGTACTCCCCGCACACTGCCCTTCCTCAGTGCAAAAGTTCACTTTCCACATAAACAAATAATAACTGAAAATGTGTTATGACAATCTATTATTATGTCCGACAGACTAAGCCCTAAGATAAGCTAACCTAAAGTATCACAGTCTACAATCTAAATAAATAACTGGAATGCTTTTGGAAACTTTTCCAGAAGTGTCCCAAGAAACCACGTGAAGGATTTTTTAAGAGCAGTGCCATCGCGGGCCATACACAAAATGTGTCCTTGCCAACAGTTGTCTGTAAGGTAAACACAAGGAGGACACATAATAGATGTCATTTTCAATACTGAATACCATTACGGTTCATTCTGTGTGCTGTGTGTAGTGGGTCATGGACCAAAAAAAAAATGTTCTTTCTCCACTCTGATTACTGGATCTTTCTTTTTTTTATTATTAACAAAGCTCAGCTCTAGTCCATGAATAACCAATTAAGTTGGACTAAAGGTGCTAAGTTTTGAAGGAGCAGCTCAAGCTCATGCAGGTAACGAGGAGCTCATTAACAAGACCGTCTTTGATGAGCTCTTCGGCTCTGCTAATGATTTTTCTTTGCTGTATGGGCATTAATGGGGCTGTACAGTGGGGATGAATGGGTTTGTTTCCAGCAGGTTAGTAAAAGGTTAGGCTAGTAAAAGAACGTCGGTGTTTTGCTGTTTGGAAACAGAGTTAGAATGGTTGGAAAGCTCACCAGCAGCTAGAGCTGTCACAATAACGAAATACCACACTACAGACAAGCCGGCCGCACAGGATGGCAAGCAACCACCGCAACCACATGTGACATCACATCACGCCACGTTCAATCTTTGTTTTCTGAGAGGGGAAAGCGGCTAGGCTGAAAAGAAACACGGGAAAAACGTTGTCTTCTTCTTTCCCTGCTACTCAAGATCCATCGGCTCACAGAATCACAAGCCCAGGAGAGTCCAACGATCAGACCTGACACCTGTTCAAACATGCCACCTGTAACAGCACCCACCTGTCAATCAAAGCGTCCACGCTGGCAATTCTGCATAACTTTAAGCCTTAATATCATTTGAACAGGTGAGTTGTATATAAATTCACCCTCAGTACAGTTGTCATGAACGGGGAAATTAGCAATAGAGACCAAAACTGTTTTTTGTACCAGGCTGTAAACATGTTTATTTCTGCTGTGAAGTTGGACATTGAACATGGGGACTTATGGAGACTGACTCACTTCTGGAGCCAGACTCAAGTGGACATTTGAGGAACTGCAGTTTTTGCCCCTTCTGCACTGGCTTCATTTATTCTAAGGGAAATCGTGACCATGGTGCTTGTGTCCAACAAAGATGCTGACAGCTGATGAAAATCTGTCTTTTGTTTTTGTTGTCTAAAAGTAGACTAACAAAGATCACATGACTGTTATGTGATGAAAATCATCAAATTTCGTGGTGAGAATAAAATGAGAAGTGTCAAAGTAAACACTGTTTCCAGTCACTTCAAATGGCATGTATTGTCTCTACATGCCTATTTATGTCACATCCCAAGCAGGCAAGAGAGCCTTTGTTTTCCCGTAACAAACAAGTCATTACATGCAACCGAGAAACTGGCTGCATTCCTTATCAGTTCCTGCATCCAAATAAAAATCCTCTGCTCTCGTCTAGCTGCAGGGGTTCCAACTGGCTGTCTGACAACAGTTAAAAGCCTCGTCAATAGATTGATTGAATTATTGATTGCTTAGGATAAACTAATGGAACTGTGACATTTCCAGCTGCTGTGTTTAGTATTCACAAAGATGTTAATTGCCATGGGAGCTTTCCCGAAGTTTGACCAGGCCTCGATTAACCCGTGGTAACACGACCAACAACCAACCTGAGCAGACGAGTGCAGCTCCGACGCATCAGAGGATTAACGATGTGAGTCAAACCTACTCCTCCAGCACACCTGAATAAACTCCGGACATCGCCGCTAACCTATTCTATTACGACAAGCATCCCTTGGTAGGTGTGGGCACACAGAGTCTGTGTTATTTCCCATCCTCCCACTGGAAGAGTAGCTCAGTTTTGTTGGAGCCGTTCCATAACTCGGCTCATTTCATGCCTTTGCGTCCCAGCAGCACGGTGAGGTCATTTCACGTGATGTCCGGCAGGTTTCAGAATATTACAACAAATAGGAAGATTTCTGCACAGAGCATCAAGAGAATGACATTTGATTTGTCCTGAGAGGATTTTATTGCAGCACAGACACACACTTTACACCACTTTATCTCTATTGGCTGCATTCCCCTCCTTTCTTCCTATTGGATATCCTATTGGTAGCGTGGAGGAGTTGTGCTCTGTGTCTGGTACAACCAAGGAGAGAAACAACAATACACTTGGGCATTTCGCTTACACTCTCTCCCTCAGTCCTCCCCTCCCCACAGCTCTGAGCTCTCCATTATTCGTGGAGGGTGGTGGTGGAGGGGTGGGGTGCATCATGGCCAGGAGAGCATCAGCGGCAGAGCCAGTCTCAAACAATGACATCATCTCTGCAGGACTGGCAGGCAATGAAGGCTCGCTCAGCGCTCTCTCACAGTTTGCATGCGTAAGTTAGCCTGTGCCGTTAGCTCCCAGTGTATTTCTGGCCACAGGGAGGGAGCACAATCGAGCCACTGTCCTCACACAATGTGACAACGGACATCCCCGTCTGGGGTCTTCTCAGGTTAGCCTCTACTGATAGAAAGTGAGGCGAGACAACAAAACTAAGGTTTTAAACAAAGGATGAGGAGGTGCAGGTAAATGTGCCGTGCTGAGGATGAAGCTGAGGATTGGAAGAGCTGAGTAGAAAATGATAAAAATTATATTCCACTTCTTTAAGTCAGAACTAGAAGTGGGCTAAAGTTGTTCTACGCCAAGTACGCTCTGCTTGAAACGTCTTGACAGCAGCTGCACAAACTCAAACACACAAAAACTAATGAAGATGTTTTCATACTGGAGCTAAGTGCTGCACACATGCGCACACACACACACACACACACACACACACACACACTCACTCACTCAGTCGGCTGTTATGCCTCCAGCTCGAGCTCTGGGAGTTAAGAGAGAGAGTTGGTGATGAATTTTAAGGAGGCTTTGAGAAGCAGAGGGGTATAGATGTGTGGCATGCATTTTGTGTGCATGTGTGTGTGTGTGTGTGTGTGTGTGTGTGTGTGTGTGTGTGTGTGTTGGTTTGAGGATGCAGCTTGTGGCAGATTGATGCTGCTGTAAACAAAACTCCAACTCTGTCAGTCAGCTGGATTTTTCCAAAAGCTCAACGCACAGAGAGGAAGTCTGTTAACGTGTGTGTTGTGTTTAATTTCAGAGTTGCCTAATGAAGCAGCATCAATATTTGTATATCAACAGTGTATCACATGACTACTTGGATGTGAAAGGAGCTGCCAGATGGAAGTGTCACCCAGCTCTTCAGTCTTGCATCAGTATGCTCTCATCGACTGTGTGCTGCTTGCCCAGCAGCAAACATCTACGAGCAGGGGAACTACAGTCTGATTCATGAAGCGTGTACGACACACAGTAATGGATGTGCAGGGCCGGGCACCTCATTTAGACACTTTTGAGTCTTTTTTTTTTTTGAGCTGTCATTTTGTACCAAGTTTCATAAGAGAGCCAATAAGCATGCCGCATGCTTGTACCAAGATCTAATAATTCTGCTGATTGGCCGTCTAATGCTTCTCATCGTAGAGGCAGAGTGCAGGATTAACACTGTTAGATTGTATAAGAAAGTGGAGGTAGTGTCTGTGACGTCACCCACAGGGTTCTGTGCTCCGACCACGCAATCTTAACACACCTCCACTGGCTGCCAGCTAAAAAACAGGAAAAGACATGGTTGCTCCAACACTTCCCATCCATCAAAGTCAATCAGCCGACATTAAGACAGGTCAAATGATGGCTGGGTGCTCAGACATGCCACCTGTACAGTTGTCATGAACAGGGGAAATTAGCTAGAGAGACCAAAACTGATTTTTGTACCAGACTGTAAACATGTTTATTTCTGCTGTGAAGTTGAACATGGGGACTTATGGAGACTGACTCACTTCTGGAGCCAGCCTCAAGTGGACATTTGAGGAACTGCACTTCCACAATAGCGTCACTTCACTGCCACAGAGGTTGCCATTTGCTTACGCCAAGAGATGGTGCTCTGTTTGTTTATACTTTTCAAGTGTACCTTGACATAAGGAACCATTATAGAAGTCAAGTTATCTGAACCAAACATTTGTTCACACACAGGCTACAAAACTACCAAGAACAACAAGAACTGTGATCGCTTTTTTTCCTACTACAACTTCCTGTTAGGACTAGAGATGTATAAGATATACATTAGAGATAATGTTGATGAGACAATATTTAGTTAGTTCTGGAATGACTCAGCAGTTTTCACAAAAACACACATCAAGCAAAGCCACTTGCTACCTGGAAGTCCTAACGTAATGCAGGATATTACGCAGGCAAGAGACGTACTTTAAGACATTATCCAACCCTGCATAGACACAAAGGATACACTACACGCTAAACTCTGAGGCAAACATCAGGACCTCCACACCAGAGCTCCCAGAAACTGTGCTGCAGTCTGATATGATCTCTTACACGTGAAATGTAAAATGAATCATATATTCAAAAGACTTTACACAAGCTAAGACCAGTCAGACTCTGAGTGTCCTAGACAGCATGTAGACGCCTTAATGAAGCGGCCGCAGGTCAGATCACTCCATGCAACATTTAATATACCCGTATATTAGATTAGAGCAACTGTCGCTCTCAGTTTTTGTGATCACTAGTCAAACCAGTAGTTGGAATGAAATGTTCCTAGACACTGATAAAAATAGAATCATCCCCTCAACATAACACAACATACAGCTCGAATGCATGGACGCTCGCTGTGCGAGCGTCCATGCATTCGCAGTACTGCAGTACTGCAAGCCCACGATGATTAAGAGGTAATTGTAACATCGGGAGACCAGAAATAGCAGTTACACTGTCTCTGAACAACAGCAGCAGCTGGTGAACAAACAGCAGGTATGAGGATTTAAAGCCATTTGACTTTGCTGGAAATGTCCCATTTCATAATGACATTAAATATTTCTCATGGCCACTAAATCTGACACAGAACCAATCACTCTCTGAAGTTAGCAGGCTCAACATCTGCTGCCAAGTTTAGCTAGTTAGCGCCTGTTAGCTAGTGATCATAAACCTGTTTTTATGAAAGTAAGCATGACCATTTAGTTTTTATAGTTTACGCACTTTATATAAGGAAATGAATGATGGCTGAATTCCAGTTAGCTGCTTCGGTTTCTAGCTCCTGGTATCCTTCATGCAGGCTCACTGTCACGCTGCCATGACTCACTGGGACACATGAATGGAACAGAGCCGTCGTTAATGGAGAGCCTCTTTGTCTGAAAGAGTCTTTAGACTCTTTGACTGAAAAAGACCTTTAGGCTTACAGTATATTACCCCAACCTGTGTGATGACACTTAAAACCTGCAACTGCGAAGGTGGGAGGGATACCAGCAGTAAGATCAGCTGCCAAAAAGTACATCTACCACAGCTCCCAGCCCCGCAGACTTTTTTTTTCATTCTATTCTGTGCTATAAGAGCCACAGTTAAGCCTCACCCCAGCTCAGTTACCCTCAGATCAGGTCAATTGATGCATGATTAAGTATTTAAATTGTACCCCACTCAGACTGAGCCATTGTCTCTAATTACAACGCCCGCTCAGGCTTCTTAACAAGTCCAGTCACACAGCTACAAGCCAACAGGGACAGCAAGCTGAGGGAGAGGAAAAAACACTTGACAAGCTAAGCATTTAATAACAACCTCAGCCAGTCACATCTTTCACAAGCAACGAAACCTGATCCTGATCTGACTCTCTGGAGGCCATTTGTCCTGTTTGCTGTGTTTGGACTGCGGGTGTCACCAGACAAGAAAGCAGCGGTCAGCATGAGACAGCAGGCTGATGACGAATGATGAAGAGAAACACCTCCTCCTGCTCCTCTACGGAGCTCATTCTGGGTTTGACAACCACACAATGACAAACAGCCATGCTGTCTTCTTTTCTGGCCTGTTATCATCTGGCCAATCCTCTGACCCCTCTTTGTATAAAGGTTATCATTATTCTGTTTTCACCTCCCTTGTCTGGTGCCAGAGCCAGTCAGCTTCTAACCTGGGCTTCAATTTAGGATTATTTTCATGACTGAATCATCTGCTCATTATTTTCTGGATTAATCGATTCATCATTTGGCAGGAAATGCTGCAAAAGCCAAATATATTCTGTTAATGACAGATATTCACATTTGACAAGATCTGCCAATAAACTAACTACAAATATCTGTAGAAAAGCTCTAACCTTTGACCCCTCCAGACCATGTGTCCTCACAATGTAACCAACTGACAGATTCCCAGATCAGATGCGTTGCTCCTAACTCGCACTTACTTTTTCCACTTGCAGATAAAATGTGTTTTTTTCCCAGGCAATCATGTTTCATTGAGACTGTTTCAGTTTGTTCCGAGATGCTTCATTACACACCGTCCATCATGGCGTTGTCTAAGTGTGGTTCAATAGCTTTATAATGCCGGGAGGATGGGAGAGTGCAACGTGTCAGACGACCGGATGGAAAACGTCTCCGTCATGAGTGACAGTGTTATACGGGCACTAATGACTGCAACACCACCAGTGTGCCACCAAATATACCAACGCTGTACACCAGCACTCCAGTGTGCCCGAACAGTACAGCATCATACTGTGCAGGGGAGGGCAAGGGAGGATGGAGACACCAAGCAACAACAACAACAACAAAAAGGCACACAATTATATTCATTTAAAAGGTGCAGTGTGTAAGATTTGGGGACTTTATTTTCAGAATGAGGCAAACATGTTAGCTATGTTTTCCTACATGTATAAGCACCTGAAAATAAGCATTTTTTTATTACTTAAATATTATAGACACCTTAAAGTGTTGCTTCTACTTGACACTAGGAAGGTGAGGGTGATGTGAGGAGAGGAGTTAAGTCCAATTATGTATGTTAGTTCAATATGTCCAAATATGAACAAACATGGCTGCTGGACTGGTGCAAATGTACATTACATTTAAACAGAATGAGGTTAGTGACCTGGAGCTGAGGAGAGGCCAGTGTGTAAGATTTGGGGCCTTTACTTTCAGACTAAGGCAGACGTGGAATAATATATCCACAAATATATTTTCATGCATGTATGATCACCTGAAAATAAGAACCTTTTCGTTACTTAAAAATTAGTCTTTTATATCTACAGTGGGAGTGGGTCCTCTTTCATAGAGGCCGCCATATTAAAACACGTTTTTTAAGGTAGCCCAAAACAGACAAACTTAATAGTGACTCTAAAAAGGGTCCTTAAAGTGTTGTTTCTACTTTACACTAAGAAGGTGAGGGTGATGTGAGGAGATTGCAATGCAGCAATTATAAACCACTAGATGCAACTAAATTCTACACACTGGACCTTTAAATGTGACTGTTTTATGTGTCCTTGTGTGACTGAACCTGCATATATATGCAAAAATACAAGTATTTCACTAAAGCCTTGGTTTGACAATGACAGGCTGTAATTCTACCGAGATAAAGCTAATGTATGCTATATTAACACTTGACTGTTAACAATTCAGAAATGTCACTTTCTCTCAAGTGTGCACAGTATGTGACGATGAACAGAGGTATTCAAATGCCTCATTACTGAATGGGGCTCTATCTTTCTCGTCTGAGAAGCTGACATCAAACTTTTCAGCTGAATTTCAGCTCGACGTCTTGATTCAGGAGGTGAAAGGAGGGGACAGCATTTTGTCACCTAGCATTAGCACCAGTTCTCCCTCCGTGTTTCTCCCACAGAGAACAACTATGACAAACACACACACACACAGGTTTGTGTCGCCTCGTTTAAGGACACACACATACACAAACACCTCTCGACACAAAACTGAACACGTCTCCCAATTTTTTAAGGTTTTCGGCTAACTTCGTCATGAATTTAATCTACGTAGTAGCTAGTTCTCACTTGTGTTTGGTGAAGTGTAACGTTACACAGCTGCATCGAGAACAGTACCAGGTGAACCCACACACACTCCCCTGACGTCCTGTGCTGTGTTCACAGGCTTTGCTCATTTGAGGTTAAACAGGTCACTTTTCGTGTCCGTACAGCAGGGGACACGAGCAGGGCTACTTCAGCATAAGGTGCACGAAATGATGTGACTTCAGAAAACACTGAGGGGCTTGCGTAATTTCTTCAAGACATCCTTTGCCCAGCTAAGGGCAGTCTGAGGTGATGCATGGTAATGAGATTTAAAGAGAGTAGCACCGTTGAAGATGGACTACATTTACCTGCCCGTACACCTTCGGCATGGTCGATTCACCGGTGCTCCGGCGGCTTCGATGCTGCGGATAGACGCCGGAGTGTGACCCGCCTTGAGCGGCGCTACGAGCGGCCAGAGGCAGCGCTGGAGCCGCGGCGCCTCCTCCATCTCCGTCCGGTAAATCCTCATTTGCTTCTATTGTGCGAAATCCTCTGTTTTGCGGTAGCATGTAACGCTGCTCTGGGTGAAGACGAAGGGTCGACGAATTTACTCCAGCAACCCAGAGGACTATTAAATATAAGGAACAGCGAAGAGAGGACTGCATCTTGCCTGCTTGTGATATCGCCATGTTTGTGTATGTTTGGATTAGGTAAGACTGAAGAGCTCCTTCTACTGGCAGTGATGCTGCCGGTGCTGCATTCACAAGCCATGGGAATGTCGGGAAGGACTAGACTCCTGAAAACATGCTCGTGTTGGCTCAGTGCTACACACAAAGGCAGTAAACAAGCCTCCGATGACCCGCACTGTGTCTTTGTCTGTCAAGAGACACACACACAGTGTGAATGCCAAAAACTTATTTTATCATACTTTACCATACGACTTACAAATGAACGGCATTATATGTAGAAAAACCTCTCAGGACATTAGAATGATATAAGCACAAAGTATGAATCCTAAATTCATGCATTTTACACAAGCCTCAACTGTGATTTAAAAAAAAAAAAAAACCTTCATTTGAGTGCATGCATTTAATTCATTTATTATTATAATTATTACTGTTATCAACAATGGCCTTATAGAGTATACTCAGGGACGTTGAAGGTGTGGTTACCTTGTTATTTATATGGCAAAGCTTTTTGACAGATCTGTATAAATGCCCCAGTCCCAGACAAGTTTCTGTCAGTCTATCTATGTCCATGTTTAGTCACAAGTCTTTCAGGTGTCTGCATGCTGACCATTAAAGGTCCAGTGTGTCAGATTTAGTGGCCTCTATTTACAGAATAAATTATTCATAACTCTGTTTTCATTCATGTTTAATCACCTGAAGGTAAGAATTGGTGTTTTTGTTTCCCTATATCAGGGAGCCAGATTTGACAATGTGGATGCCTGGGGGCAATCCTAACATTTCAAAATAAAACAATTACCAATAAAAGTTACAACATTACAAACATTGCACTGTTCTGTAACAAATTTGTTTTCATTGTCACAATGATCTTTTTTTATGACAATGTAACCCAATCTAAGCCAATCAGATGTGAACAAATCTAAAAAGTTCTGCCTTTCTTTCACACATCAGGTCAGATAAAACAGAACAAATTGTATGGAATATGTCAAACTTGCATTAAGTTGATACAAATCTTAAGATCATGTTCATTTTAAACATTACTTGTTATGAGTAATAACAAGAGAATAATTTCATCATCAGCAGGTGGTGGTGGGCACAATGATGCCTGGGTGCTCAAACAAGCCATCTGTAATGGAACTTACCTGTCAGTCAAAGTGACCATGATGTAATTATACATAACTTTAAACTTTATTTTAATGTGAACTGCTGAGTTATAATATAAATTCACCCTCAGTGCAGTTGTCATGAAACCAAAACTGTTTTTTTGTACCAGGCTGTAAACATGTTTATTTCTGCAGTGAAGTTGGACATTTTAACATGGGGACTTATGGAGACTGACTCACTTCTGGAGGCAACCTTTAGGCGGAAATTTAGAAACTCTGTTACAGGAACAGTGTGTCGAATTTAGTGGCATCCAGCGGTGTATTCGCTGAATACAACATAGTTCTGAATTATTTATGTCTTTTTTGCCATATTCTCTAAGCAGAGCTCCATAAATCTGACACAGTGGACCCTTAAGGCAGACTCAGGTACAAATTTGATGTTTACATCTCTATCTTAAAATTAGTATTCCCCCCAACTTTGAGGTAAACACTTCGCCTCCACCTGGGCTTAGCGGTAAGTCCAGAAAATTTGGACATTACCAAAGGGGAGTAGTCAAGAGTAAGGATGAACACAACTCAAAGTCATGTGGTGATTCTATTTCTTAAAAGAAAAAGAAAAAACAATGTGGAGGTATGAAGTATGGTCACTTACTGCTTACTGCTCATTTCTCAGGATCTTTATATGAATATTTCCTAGAACACAGTATCCTGATCTTACCCTGAATATATACATATACATGCTGTACAATCAAACTCAGTGTAGCTCTACAACAGTATCACCCACACATTCCCTATGTTGTCTTTACTTGGAGATTGATTCAGTCTACTTTATTTTCATTGATTGTGTTCTTCGGGGAGCACATTCATAAATATCCTCCCAGAATTTCATTCTTTCCTGCAAACCCTTTGAATTAGATGGTTATAGAATGGACTCCCACTTCCAGAGGAAAACAAAGTTGGTCTGCAGTACATCAACATCACAGGTAGATTTTGAGCCTTGGAGGTTTCATTATAGTTTAAAAAGTAACTTTGTGAAAGGCTCACTCCTGAGTTTGGTTTGGTTGTTAATTATACAGTTTAGAACTGGTGACCTTGTAACACTCAAGCTGGTGCATTTATGGATGTTTCAAGAAGACAACAAACTACTCAGAATATCAGAATGTCTTTTTTCAAGTAATTCAGTTGCACAAAATGTGTTTTATTATCTAACCACTGAATGTAACACAGTCTTTCTGATGCACTCATGAACAGTATACTCAGTACAGTATACTGCACTGATTATACTGTTTGTGAGTGTTCGTGAGTGCTCTTTTTCACCTTCTGCTTCCAAGCGTGAAGGAGAAACTACAGTGCTCACAAAAATGAAAAACACAAAAGGACCTATTTAGAGCAAGTGTTCTTTCCTGGGCTTCTGCAGAAACATTCGGTGGTTCAATAATGAGCAAAACCATATTAAACTTATTTTCAGGTCATTAAAACAGTTAAAACATAGATACCTAAAGTTGACACACTGGACCTCTTAAGACAAGCCAAATCTGGCCCACAATGGGTGCCGGGCAGACCACAGACCATTTTCTAATTCACCATGACAATAAATTCATACTGGGAATTAGTCCATTTTCAATAATATCCTTCAGCTCAAGTTGCATACCAGTGTACCATGGATCTGTGTAGTGCACAGAAGTAGTGACACTTGATTCCTTACTGACAGGGTGCTGAGTGGATGACTTGATGAAAAATAGACGGATGAATTTGCCTCGTTTTGCCACCTCAGTGTTTGAATTGCCAAATAACAGCTGCTGCATGCAAGGTAGCTAATATCAGACATCATCAAGAGTCAAAACATGCACGCTTCGGTGCAGCTTTCTTAACTGGTAACAGTAAAGAGCTTACAACTTTGAAGTCATGTTACTCTGCCTCCTCAGCCATCCTGTTCATTTATTTGATAGATATTATTCATATTTATTTATTAACTTTCCCTACTTAAGTCCATAAGTTGAGTGTCCCTGCTCTACCTATTTTCCAGGTCAGGACCAGTCAAGCTCAAAATATAGAACCATGTTCATAGAGTGTGTGCACTTTCCTCTATATTCCTATACATTTTCTTGGACTTACATAAGGCAGATATTTTAAACTAGCTATTATAATTCATTAAACCAAAATAAATACTATTCATTTTGTTTGTGGAACTTATCAGGACACATACTGTACAACCAAGCATAGAGGTTGCCTCTGTGGCTGTGAAGTGAAACCTATGCAGAAGTGTCAAAAACTGCACTTCCTCAAAAGACACTTTGACTTGAGTCTGGGGAGCCAGGAATTGAACCAGTGCTGGTATTGTGCTTGCTGGCTCACTGGAGGACCTTTAATGGAACAGAGCAATATAAATGAAACTTGTATCACCTGTGCTTTTTCCTGCTATGACAGTAAAAATGTCTGCTATAAAAAAGGCCTATTAGTAGCTTTCCTCTGAGGGTTTGTTAATGTACCTTTAGTTCAGGTTCTAATCCAAATATGTCAGTCAGTGTGTTACATGAAAATGTTACACATATTACCCTCACTGTGCAAATTATTCAAAATTATTGTAATTATTACATACAAAAATGTTCCTATAGAATCAGGTAGACACACAGAGGGCATTTCCAGAGGGATTTCCAAAAGCAAATGTTTAACTGACCTCAATATTTTATCAGTACTAGTCCACAACAAACTGATCAACCAAGAAAGCATCTACTTTCCTTACAGTTCTACATACAGTGTGATAGAAAACAATCATTTTCAAAGCTGAAAGTTCTCTCCATTTCCTCAGCCTCACTGTTACCACCCAAACATAACAGCTGACCAGTGAGTGTGAGAATATGCGGATGTCAACAGTTTCATGCTAGCATGGAGAGCATGTGGCCAGCCTTTCACTTGTTCCAGCTGACCTGTAACAGCTGGAAGCAGAACTAACTTAACCATCATACTGTCATACTATATTTCCAGTGTAAAGACATGTCACTGTAAATATTAGTTTAATGAGTTTAATTGTGTTTTAGATTAAAGTCACAACTTTATACACTGCCCATCCAACAAAAAGTTGCACTCTGATATTTTGTTGGACTGCCTTTAGCTTTGACTGTGGCATTGTTTTGATAAGCTTCTTCAGTGTCATAACATTTATTTCCATTCACAGTTAATTCACAATTAATTTTCTGCCAAGATCTTATATTAATGATGGGGGAGTCGCACCACTGAGCAAAGTCTTCTCCAGCACATCCCAAAGATTCTCAACAGGGCTGACATATGAACTGGTGGCCAATCCATATAATAAAAGGGTGTCTCATACTCCCTGAACCACTCATTTACAATGTGAGCCAGATGAATCCTGGCATTGTCATCTTGGAATATGCTCATTCCATCACCTGGTCATTCACTGTATCCAGGTAGTCAGGTCTCAGAACCTAGACCTGACCAACTGCAGCGACCCTGGGTCATAAACCCGGACCCCAAAGACTTGTATGGTGGGCACTAGGGATGATGGGTGCATCACTTCATCATTCAGTTCATACATTCAGTTGCCCACATGAAGATTTTCTTTGCAGTAATTACTCCTCCAGCCTCCACAGTCCTTGTTCTATGAAACAAACACATTATGCAGTTTATCTCAGCAAGCTGCTTCAGTTCATGGCTATACTACCTTGAATACACCTGGTCTAGTCTCTTTTCAGAAGCTAAGCAGGGTCAGGCCTGGTTCTGGTTGTCCTCTCCTAAACACTCTTCCTTGAACTTAAAGAAAGAACGTGTTGGTGGATGTTACAAATAGCACATCTTAGATACTTCTCGCCATGCATTCTTGGTTGCTCATGCACAGCCTTGTTTAGACTTATATAAATATAATATGTAAAATGTTTTATAAGCAACGGTAACTCCATGATAATCTGCAGGAATGCTGAATGTCTCTCTACCTGTCTGTCACAGGTAGAGAAGGTATTAGACATAATATTAAATGTGCGATATTCATGTTTTATATTTTGATTTGAATAGCAGGATGACTTATCTAGTTCTTAACAGCAATTTACACAGCTTGAGGATGTTTTGCACTACGCCAGTAAGCAGATTTGAAAACCAACATGTATGTGTTGTATGTCAAGTAACATGTATGTCAGGACAGACAGTGTCTGGATGAGCCACAGACAGTTCAGAGTTTATGAAAATACACCGCAGTGAGGACAAGTTTTTACATCACATCAACACATCTGTCTATACTCACATGCCTTTTTACTTGTTCAAGAAAATGTGAGATTGTATTATCTCCTTTTCTTTTCATAAAGGATGGTCCAGAATTCAAACAGCTCTTAACATGATTGCCATGCCATTCTTTTGCTCAGTTAGGAACCTTCATAAGCACAAAAGATTCAGAGCCTGTGTATCAGCAGTGGTGTCCAACCTTGCAGACAGGACACATTACTGATTAGAAAGCTTCAGGCCCAGCACAGTGTTCCACAGAGTCCAATGTTTGGTCCCCTTTGGTTTGTTATCTACATCCTCCCTCCGGACAAAATCCTCTAGCACTCTAGCATTCATTTTTGGCTGTGGTTTGGAGGTAGACCGGGTCCTCCACTAGTCAGATGATTGGTGGTTCGGCCCCCACTTCAATCCCCTGTGTGAATGTGTATGAATGGTTAGCTCCTCAAACTGATGAGCTTTTGGTGCCTTACATGGCAGCCAGTGCCATCAGTGTATGAATGTGTGTGAATGGGTGAATGAGATATGTATGTAAAAGCCTTTTGAGTGGTTGCAATACTAGACAGGCACTATGAAGCAGTCCATTTAGCATTTACCATTTTACTGCTATGCTGATGATACACAGCTCTTCGTGTACATGTTGTCCATGTCCAATATTCTTTTTAGTACCCTTCCTACTTGTCTCTATCATATACAGATATGGATGACAAACAACTGCCTAACATTGAAAAGTAATACAATAAAATACTGCTCATTGGTTCTAAATCAACTCTACCTGTTGCGGCAGTCTTTCTCAAGCTACAAGCCACAGTCTCTCCCAGATTGCCTCTTTTTATCTGTGAAATATCTCCAAACTACACCCTGCCTCAACTAGCTCATTGACTGGCTTTAACTCATCCAGAGATCTGCAGCATGGATTATTACACTTATGGAGTCCACTGAACATGTCACTCCTCTGCTGATCCAATTACACTGACTCCCTCTATCACAACAGCTCAACTACTATTAACCTTTAAAGCTTTTCTTAACGTTTCCCCTGCTTATCTCACAGACTTTCTTCAGACATATGCCCAGTCTCATTCCCTGCAACCATCATCAGCAGGTCTACTGGCACCACCAACCATCAACCTCAGCACAATGGGTTCCAGGAATTTCTCTTTTGCTGCACTCAAACTGTGAAACTCACTTTCCCTTCATGTACGCGACTCCTTTTAAATCTAATTATACTAACTGTATCTTTTACTGCATTTTAAAAGATCGATTTCATAACTTATATTTTATTGCATGTATTATTTGTTGATCATAAATATGTTTTATTGCTTTGTTGGTTTTGATTGTATTGATGTTTTTGATTATGTAAGGCAACCTTGAGTGCCATTAAATAAAATGTATTATGATTATTAAAATAGACAAAAATCTTCTGAGGTTATCACACCAAATAAGCTGTCAGAGGAAACACAAAGAGAAAATTTTATTGCAGAAAGACTGCAACTTCAGAAGACGTCAACTTGACTTGAGTAACTCGGACTGCTGAAGTCTCATAGGACTGGTTCTTTGACAGTTACATTGGAAGTACGTCTGTGATCAGTCAGAAGAAGGAGAATCATTGCAGCAATGCGTCAATGCTAATGTACACACCTGACTATTGTTATAGACATACTTAAATAATTGTGAATCTATCCTTTAAAGTTCTTGTGTGTAGGATTTAGTGGCAGCTAGTGGTGAAGTTGCAAATTGCACCCAAATGAATACTCTCCCACACCTCACCCTCTCCTTTCAAGCACGTAGGAAAAACTCTGGCTTCCAAATTTGCATTTAAAACAAAAGTCCATATCTAGGTCAGTATTTGGTTTGTCTGTGGATGAATGAATGAAGACATATTAATCAATACTGTATTCCATTCCTGACAAAAAATACTAGAAATTACACACTGGATTTCTTCACTTGGAGTTGTGGCTCTGGTATAATCAGGTTAACAGTTGTTAGAGTCCTGGTCACATTACACATGTGGTGCATATCATTAAGTTCCTTGTATTTGAATACTTCTGTGATGAACAACGTGATCATTTTTCTGGACTCAGAAACTGACTCTGAAATCTGAACATGTCTGTTTCTTTATTACTTTGTCACAGCTTGGATTAGCTACATATCCTTTTTCACTAAACGTTCTCTCTTTGGTTTTTGTTACTGCTTTATGGTTTTTTTTTTTTGACACACTGAAATAATCCACTTAGCTGCCACCAGGCAGCAGAATTGATCTGTAGTTAAACCCACTTTAGCAGCTTCATCTGACATCCAATTTACTCACATTGTAGTTCTAATCTTCCTTTATATAATCCCATTGATGTAATCCACCCAGGCTAGACTACATGGAGGGATCTGAAGACACCTCATATCCATGACAGCCAGTTTGTGTCTTAATAAAAGAGACCTTTTTCATGTGTCACTTTAAAAGCCGACCAGGACCTCAATAATTGATTGGTAGGTGCTTTGAAAGCTATATCTTTCAAATAATATTGATCCTGAGTTATGTACTGTCTATTACAGCAGCTCAGGGGAGTTAACATGATCCTTAACATACACATCCTCATCCACATCATCACGTGTGTCTTTGTTAACAGTTGTTAACAGTGTTTTATTACAAAAGTGCAATAATTATTGTTATTGTTAGTTCATCTTATTCAGGGTTTGGAATTGTTTCTCTTTGAATGCATCACGACCTGCAGCCTCATCACATATAGCCGATGCCCCTGTCCCTCAAAGCTGCTCAAACTCCTCAGCTGATTGCCTGTTTTACGTTTATTGATTGTTTGTATTATTGTTGTATTATTCCACACAGTAGCTATTAAAATTACACCTTGACAATAGAGTTGAAAATAAAAATAAAATCATTCCACCAAGAGTTAAGAACAAAATGTATCTATGTTTCTTCTAACAGTTAAATAAATGCATTTTTAATCATATCCGACATACAGACAGTAATTCCTCCATACTTTATTACATTTGTCAGCAGAAATGTCTTTTCCACCTCTTGAATTACCTGCAGAATAACCTGAATTTACCCGAGGCACCTGAATTTACGAGCAGCCGTGAATGCAGCACTTTCAATACAAGCGCTCGCGGCCGCCGCCAAGCGTTGCTTTAATGAACCGACGTCGAATTAACCGTCAGCTAACGGCCGTGCTTTACCTGTTCACCTGTTAAATCAATACGTGACATATTGAACTGCTCCTTACACACCGTGTAAGTAGAGGTTAGCTATGCAATATGAGCTAGTTGGGTTAGTTAATTAATATTTCAGCGAGCTGCTAATTTAACCTTTGTTTGTTTTAGCTTTGTGTTAGCTTGTTAGCCCACAAGCCAACCGCAGGACGAACTATTTAAAATTGACTCATATTAAATATATGCTTTAAAGGAGGGTTCATAACATTGTCCAGCTACGTAATTATAATAATTATACATGTAACTATGTTAATAACAGTAAAGGATGAACCACACATGAAAAGACAGCAAAACAAGCTGGTTTTAGGAGCTAACGTAACTAATTAAGCAAAGATTATCACATGACATCATGAGCTAACCTTCAGTTTGAGCAGCATAGTGTAGCCACGGTGCATGCTGAGTGTTTAACAGTGTTAAGAGGCATTATTAAATGTAATTAAGAGTCAGAGAATGTTTCTCTGACTTTTAATTACATAAAGCTGATTCCAGTCAGTCAAGTCAAGAGCTGATTCAGTGTACAGCTTTTGTCCTTTGACCCTCGATTTGGAAAAGTACCCCCAGCCCCGACAGGAAACAAAAAAACATGGTATAAAATAGAAGAAGAGAAGAAGGAGCCCAGCACTGACAGACATTACGAGATGCTACAGATGTCCTGTGCAGAGGAATTCCAATTTAGACAATCAAGATGACAGAATTGTAAACATATGAAGAAGTATGGATCTGAGACAGACGTCAGGTGACTTCAGGTGTTGTCGAAACAGTCACATGATCTTCTCTCCGCCATGGAGACCTGGACACACACGAGACAACGCTGAAACACAACATTCACAGCAGAGAGCAGGAAGACAGACAGCTGTGAAGAATACAGGCAATACAAGAGACATCACAACATGAAGACCAACAGGGTTTAAAGAATGGGATGTTACTGTGGGGCGTAGCCAATGGCTGGTTACAGTGTTTACAATACATATGTAGAATGTTGTGCCAGTCTGCGATGGCCTCGGTCTAATATACATTTTGCATTTGCAGTTACGTCACAATGAAAGAAGCAACACCAGCGGCAGGAAAGCTGACTGCACCAACACTAAACAAGACGGGGGTGAACAACAGCAGCAACAACATCAACAAAGGCCCTAAACAAGCCCAAGAGGTAAGCAGAGCTGCCGTGGTCTCCTGAGGAGAAACCTCTTCAACCGTTTACAGGAAAACAAACATTTTTATTCAAGCAGGAAATGAGCAAACAAGGTCGCCTGGAGTCGATGACAGCTCAGTGTCCTCATACATACTGAGAAGAAAAGAGGTCAAGCAGCACCTGGATGTGTGCCACAGTCTCTCTGATAAAGTTTGAATTATAATGCTTAAAGTAATGATTTACTGTTTTATTGCAACAGATGGAATGTACGCCTGCAAATCAAGAAGACTCTCCACCGAAAAAGAAGAAACCTCCCTCTAAACCGTCCACCGCACCGTCAGCAGATTCATTTGAGGCTACAGCGGCAGGTATGTGCGACGTCATACTGCCGGTCCATGCAGTGACGTGAAGAAGCAGCTCAGTCATCATGCTATGGTGTGTTGTTTTTCTTTGCCCATTGATTGAAATCGGCAGCATCCCTCCTGTTGTTTTGCTCTCTGTTCCAGGTGCTAGCAGAGAGGTCAGCTTGCTGCTTTCAAAATTTGCCAAAGTGCTAAGGTAGGTCATATTTAGACAGCTAGATTATGATCAATAATTATTTGTCGTCCATTATCCTTAAAACCACGGAAAAATATGCTTAAAGAATGTAGGAGTCATGTGCTTCATTTCAATGGTCAGTCTTCCTCTTGAAGAAGAAACACCATTTTGATGGATAGACATGAACTTAGTGCAGACATTCGAGGGCCAACAGGATGAATCCTGATGACTCGACATGCAAACATGCTAAATGTTCATGTGAACAACTTTTTTCAGAAACTAGCTCCCAAAATCAACCTAAAACTCTAATGAGACATATTTAGCAGCAGAGATGAAAGTTGTAGTTCTAGTCCAAAGTAGAGATGTGGGTGGTTCAGAGCCTGGACTCTGCTGTTTGTGTCCAGCTCACTTAGTAAACTATCAGTATCTTTCCACAGAGCACATTAGACTGCTCAAAGTTATTTTACCATTTTAGACAGAAATCAGCATAGACTGACACTGACGTGCTGCATCAGTCTCACTCAAACTCCAAACTTTATTTATCCAAAGCTCTCCTACATACATGATGGAACAAAATGTCTTTTCACTGGTCAATAAGACTCCAGTTGATGAAAATCTAAATCATCAGAAGTGAAGATCTGTGGCTTCAGTGTCAACGTGTTGCCCACTTCTGAGGTTAGGGTCATCTCAGGACGCTGTCATCTTCACACAGTTCAGCCTTTCATTGTCGTTTCTACAAAGTGATTTGCTTCACACTTCACACCTGTTTGTCACCTCGTGTCACAGTCACACCTCTTTAATGTGGTTTGTTGCAGTGAGAGAGCTGCGGCAGAATCCTCTCAGATGAGGGAGCTGGAGGGCATTTTGGCAGAAGCTAAAAGCCTCGAGTCGTACCTGAAGGAGAAGAAAACTCACCTGAGGCAAACGTTGGCAGCCATTTCTGATAAACTGCTGGGGTGAATGTGCTGCACAGACTGTTGTAGAGGTGATAACTACACCTGACTGGCTTTCTGTTGTGAATAATAGAATGAATGTGGAATATTGTATGTTTATGTGGTGCTTCATACAACACTGACTATAAAATACATTAATATATCTTTACTGTGATGAGTTTATTTAGTTAGTTTTCACTTTTCCTCATAGTAAGCTAAATATAACTGACTAAATGTTATTATTTTTAATGTATGTATGTGTGTGTTTATGTAGAATTAAAGTGTCTGTTAATTACAAGATTTTCATTGTTGTGAGCTCATTAAGAGTCACTGAGGGGAATGAACTCCACAAACACACTGAACAACTCTAAAACAAAAGAGGGAAATTATTAATATTCCATCTGTGACTAAAGAAATAATACTTCACACTGCACCATAGATAATACACTACATTATACCTTCTCTGCTAGATATTCACCTTGTGTTGTTAAATGTATAGTTAGGTCCATATATGTTTGGGCACTATCTGGACATTTGGACACATTTGCCGTTTGCATTTGGAAACTTGCTGTGAATCATCAACTGTAACAGAATGATGGGAAGAAAAAAGTAGATAATATATAGCTTATTCAAAGTGTCATCTGTAAAGCACAGTGGAGGCAGTGTGATGGCATGGGCGTGCATGGCTGGAGTTATATGTTGATGTGACGGAAGCAGCTGGAAGTTGGTTGGATGGGGATTCACTTTACAGATGGACAATGACTCAAAACCCAGGAGTTTTCTTTTTTTTTTTTTTTACAGCAAAGAAGCATAATAATCTGCAATGATCAAGACAATCACCTGATCTCAACCCGACTGAGCATCTCACTTTTTGAAGACAAAACTTCAGGTAGAAAGACCCACGAACGAGCAAGACAGCTGCAATAAAGGCCTGGCAAAGTATCACAGGAGGAGGAGGAAACCCAGCATTTAGCGATGAGTTCCAGACAGGATTCTTGACAAAGTACTATAAAGTAACCATTTTATTTAATGTGTTGATCACATTTGAGCATCTGTAATGAGGCCACTGTATATAAAAACAGTTGCAATTCTTAAACGTTACATACAAGATTTTTTGTTTATCTCGGCTGTTTCATTTCAAATCCATCGTGGTGGCATAAGGAGCCAAAGTTATAAAAACCGTCACTGTCCACATATTTCCAGACCCAGGTGTATTTAGCTGTTAGAAAGATGGCTGGCCAGCAGAGGGTGCAACTGTGCCACACTCAGCTTAACACAATTCTAACAGGGACTTTGAAATATGTAGAACACATAACAGTGTGGAGTGATTTCTACAGCATCCTACAGCGGTTGTTGGGAAGATTGCATCAGCAGTACTGTTGTACAACGTCCACCTTTAGTTCTCAAGCAAACGTTTCTTATGACAACATTTCCTATTTACTGCAAGGAGGACATGAGCACACAGAGAGCGGACATTTATTTACACTTTTCTTTTTATTGGGAGAGTATTCACAGTGACATAGCTTTCTGCATCATGTGCCAAAGTGTGCATTTACTCATCAGTTTCTGGCTCTGAGAAAATGGCATTCCATAAAAACCTGAACACTTTCTGTACATTCTTTTTATTGCAGTCACAGTGTGTGTATAGAATAGCAAGAATAGCAAGAATACAGACATTCTCTTCATTTCTCCACCTATTTCAGCCACCCATGCACAGCCCTTATCTTAACACCTAAATCAGCTTGAACTGAATTAGTCAGAGCAAAGCTTTAAAGAATAGAAAAAACAGCTTATTTACAACAGGACACGTTTCCAGAAGGAACATCAACTTAACAGCTACAACATGAATGAACATTTTTTCCAAACTAAACTATACACATCTGTGTAGTGACCTAAATTCACACATATGATGAGACAAACAAAACATCACAGACAATATTTACATTGTGTATAACATCCATCTGCATCTATCAGCATATCTCTTACATGTCTATGCCGTGGCATTGAATGTACCATGGAAACCGTAAGGGATGTTGACAGGAACCACTGCCCTGCCCAGCTCCTCAAACGTTTTGGCATCTAAAACCAGGAGGAACGTACTCTTGTCCTGGAAAGAATTGAGACACAGAAAACAACTTAACATTTACATTTAGTCCTTTAGCAGATGCTTTTATCCAAAGCGATTTACAGAAAATTTAAAAATCATATATCAACCATATATACCTAACAACAAGGTATTGTAACCTGTGTGTTTAAAAGCCAGTCAGTAAGTGTGAGAAAATGATTGCCTTTATCCGAGGCACAGGTACCTTATTCGGAGTGATGACGACAGACAAGATGACACCGTCGTCCTCCTCTTTGGCATCAGGGGAGGGTACGAAGATTGGTTCTGAGGGATAAAGACCAGGTTGTTCCCACACCTAGGAGAAAATACAGTAGTTACTTGCCAGTTAAGTTATTAACTGGAAGTTATTAATCCCCCTTTTAGTTCCACAGTGTAACAGCATAACACTCTTCAACATTTAAAGCTACATGCCATGCTATAACATATAACATAAAATCTGGAAACATCTTAGAGAGAAAAAAAAAATTCCACTCACCTTCATGTGTTTCCCGTGGAGGTCCATCTTGATTAGTGTGTCTCCTACGAGATGTCTGAAGCCGCAGCCATAGAAGTAGCGGTAGGGGTGGGTGTTATACTTTCCGTAGTTTATCTGAGGGAACTCCAGACCGCCATATTGATGAAGATCCTCCCCGTGGAGGTCCTCATGGGTGCAGAAGACCTGCACAGAGAAAAAAGCAACATGGATGATGAGGTTGAGGGTACGTAGTTACAGTGCTGTAGTTCATTTAGAACATTTATTCAATAAAACAAATACTAAACAAAGAAAAAAGAGTCTGTGCGTGGTAATATAGTAAATGTTGAGAAACATGAAATGTATTAAAATAAAAACAGAATTTATGCCAGTGTTGAAACCATGCACCATATGTACTGTCCACTAACTGTGTATCTACAGTTTGGCCATTGGGTCATAAACGTGTCTGTTGATTGGATAAAGTATCCTATCTGATATGGATAGCACGAGTTTCACAATTTCTTGTGTGTTGACACACGTGGATCATGCTGGCTGCCTACCTTGTCCTTGGCAGTTCTCATAGACGTGGCTGTGCTGTTGGGCCGGTTGTTCAAGTTGCAGTTGTAGGGCGTATCACTGTTCACATTGAGAGGTAGAACGAAACGCCGAGGGAAGACTCTACATAGGGTGTTATACACCTGATGGAAAATATAAACATATTTTCACCCTCAACAAACCAACTATTGTTCAGCGGAACCAAGAGCAACTTAAGCACAGCAATTACATTACACATACTTTTGGAAACATACAACTTGTTGAGTATTGGCCTTTACTTTATCTGCTTACCTCATCAAGAGCTTCTCCAGACTTTCGCAGGTTCTGGACGTTGTAGTTAGCGATTGCCTGGCCATCATCTGAAGCACACATATCTAGGACCAAGAAGCCGTCCTCTTCATAGGCGTTGATCTGATGGAAGGTTGACATCGGCAGGGCAAAGTACTTGATGGAGCTTACCTTTAAAGAAGAATTGAATGAATGAACAGATGAATGACGGCATGCCATTTGTTTAATATACTCCACAGTGCTGAATGCAGAAAGAAAACTACCTTTCCTGTCTTCTTGTGAATCAGGTGGAAGATTGTGTTGAGTTTTGGGTCCCAGTAAATGCCATCAGCAATGCTTTTCCCTCTTAACTTGCCTGTCACAATCTTCAACAGGTCCATCCTGATGGGCTGCTCAATGAACACCACGTAGTTCTCAGACATGGCTACAATAAATTGAGAAGATTTTATTAGGTTCTATTTGAAATTCTGAGATAATTTCTGTCACTAATCAAGAAGTGCTTGTTGTACTCAAATCACAAACTGAATACCCTTGGGTTTTGACTTTTGGTCAGACAAAACTAGACGGAAGATGGGTTTTGGATGGACATTTTACAGGTCAAACTGTTATTTGATTGAATAATAATGAATTGATTGAATCTAATTCCTTCCTCAAGCTCAAGGTTGAAAACGATGGGTGTTTTGAGTGAGAACTTGCTCACCAAAGCTGTGGTAGTAGGCTGGTTTGGACTTGTCCACTGAGGGAATAGTGCAGAGCACTTTGGTTCCTTCCAGGGTTTCCTCAGCTGTTTCCTTGGTCGGTGGCACCCGGATGATGTTGTAATACGCTCCTGTACAGGTACAATTAGTTTCTTGCTGAAAGTCATAAAAATGTCAATGATGCTTTGTGAACAAACAGATTTCAGGTTTCCAAAATACCTTTAGAGGTGTAGGAATTTCCCATATTGTACGTTGTTCCGTCAGGCTCAGTGTGAGGGTGTGCAGTCGCCCCGTTCACAGCAATGAATTTGCTCCAGTCCACCTAATCGGTGAAAATACATGAGTGCAGAGCCTTACATTTGATTCATATTTTAGGATTTATCCAGCAGCTAATCATTTTATGAGAGTAGGTAGTAGCTATCCATACACAGTAATATAGTACTCATTTATAACTTGCCTTAGCATTAATGTGTAAACCATTAGGTCAATAAAACAAACTGTCGTGCACAGACACACACAGTGTCTCTGCAGGATTGTCAACTACTAACCCTTTTAGTTGTCTCTAGTGTCTCAGGGTCCACTTTGTGCATGATGTTGGTTTCTGTGCTAACATAATAGTCCCCTTTGTAGGTCACAAAGCTCACATTGGCATTATCTGTAGACTCTAGAAAGGAAGAGAAGATGCCAAAGTTAGCGACATGACAAGCACAACAATAACTCGCTGTTCATTCAGATTTCACATTCAGTTCATACAATCAAACACTCACTTGGTAATTCAAATCTTGACAGGAATCGCTGGAAGAAATTTTTACAGGGGTCTGGCATGTTGATGGTGCCAAATTCCGATACTGCTATGCGGTTGTGTTCCTTGTTGGATTGGTAACTGTCACTGGACAGAAAGCGGCTTTTGTATGTCACCTGACCGTTGGATATTTTGAACTGGTGCAGGAGAGCCATACCATCAAACCAGTGGTTGAACCTGATACAAATTGAGAGAACAGGAGAAATGAGTCAGCTTTGTGCTTTAATGGCTGTAGGAGATGGATCAACACTTGAAGATGTTATACTCACTTCTGGTTTCCGATCTCGAACTTCCCAGGCCCGTTTCTCAAGAATCTCCCGTTGATCCATTCTGGGATTTTGCCAGTGATGTTGGTGCTGATGGGCTCAGGGGTGTCCTCCACTGAGGTCACAATCTTCTCGATGCAAGGTAGACCATGGACATCTGTGAAGTGACTGGTGTTCTTCCTAGACTTGGATTTTTTGAGTCCTGTGCAGAAAAAGAGCAATGTATTTAAGTACAAAAGATTTCTGCACATAAAACAATTCTAATTGATATGAAGGAAAACTAAAGAGTCAGATTTACCTGGTTCATTGCTCTGTTGATGTGTGATGGAGTCCATGACTTCAGTTTTGTCTCTTGAGTATGTAGCAGTGTCTAAGTCTGTAAACTCCTCTGTGGAGCTGTTGTTTCTCCAAGGCTGGCACTCAGCTTTATACCCTCCTCCTGGGTGTGACGCCCCCTAGAAACAGTCACATAAGCCTTTTTCATGCTTGTGTAAGCCCTACAAAACAGAAGTACTTTGTGATCTCAGTCAAGATGATACAAGCAGTAACTTATTTACAGAGATAATCACTTGATATTATTGACAAGAAGCAAAATCACTGGCAACATTCATTGTACTTCACAAGTGGGTCTTTATCCTCATGGTAATTATTTAGTTTGTCATCCTAAATATGCATGTATAAGTGTAGTGATGGAAGCTATCATGGATTTTTTTTTATAAAAGCACATAAGCAGCCTGTTTTTGTTTTTGTTATTACAAACTCCTATTTCTGGAATAATTAAAGCATTTCTTCTTTCTAGCTGGGAGTTTCCTGTTGGCTTCATGTGGATCATATCTGATTATCACACTTTACAATACCCAATGCATATGACCCATAACTGTTTTATGGTTTCCCTGGGGGCACTGAAAGTTGACAACGTCAGTTAACTGATTCACCTGTGATGCGGGGTCGATCGCTGTTCTTTGTGTTTCTTCTTCACAAAGGTCACAGGTCTAAATTGCCAATTAGTCATAATTATGCAACCATGGAGTAAGGAACTCATAGGGGAGTCACTTGATTTGCAGATGGATGAACTGGATATTCTTTAGACTGGTTTACTCATATTTGTGTATCAGCACTGTAAAGAAATGATCAACACCACTTTGAGATAAGAGTGAAGAAAGAAGCATGTTCAGTGATGAGGTGTGTATTTTAAATGTAATAAAGCCAACAGCGTAATAACATGCCAGTGATGTTATAAAGTTTTTGAGCAATAAGTTGAGTAATAACATTTTGCCAAAAATGTAATAAGTTATTATTATTATTGTTATCATTGGCTCGTTTTTATGTTATTGGTGTAGCATTAAAAATATTGTTATCCAAAAATGTAATACACAAACAGGAATGCATTGCTTGGGAATAAAATCTGATTTTGCAGTTTTTGTATAGATATAGTGGATGGCATAGTCGTCATATTCATTCATCAGGGGTACGCACTATGCAGCACTCTCTCTCCTTAATCATGGCTGTAAGAGACAATTTGATAATTATTTGTTGTACAAAATCTTTATTTAGAATATTGTTTATTTGCTTAGATATGTACATTCATAATTTAATGTATGGAGGAATATTACTGCATTCATATGGTAGTTAGATCACTTAGTGGAATGTGTAGAATTCAGGAAGAGAACAGTGGTCATGTGACCTACATGTGTTTGCTCAGTGTCAGATGAAAAAGTCAAATCAGTGTTATTACATTATTGGCTGCTACAAGGTTCATTGAAATTGTTACACTTTTATAACAAATTTAGGAAAAGGCAAAAGCTTTCGTAATGATGGCCAATGCATAGTAATAATAGTGTGTAATATTAATGCCTTGTAGAAACAAGGAATATAATAATATTCCATAGAATTATTTTGTAGGTTGGCACACCTTCTCCTCATAGTTCTTTTCTTAAAAGAACAGCACATTCTCCATACTAGGAGGGCATGTATTCTATGTCTTATGGTCTATAAGCATACTTTTTATAACTGTCCCTCTTTGTGTTATCTATAGCAACATGCATCAAGATTGTGTCATGGGTGAAACAAAGGGCATGGGCTTGCAGGTTAACCTTTCCTCTTGTATGGCTCTTCAGTCCTGACATCCAGTCTCTAAAGCTGTCCTAAGAGTCTATCCAAATAATAACAATAACAACAACAACAACAACAACAACAACAACAACAACAATAATAATAATAATAATAATAACGAGTAACTCTTTCAGGCTCATCCATGTCATGTGAGTAGAGGTGTAGTATTTGAGTATTTGATAAAATCTGTCTGGTTTTTGAAACATAATGGTAAATAAAAGAGCTCAAACAAACAATAGTGAACCAAGAATCTCATGACAGGGGGTAAAACAAAAGTTTGTAAAGTGCAAAAAAAATTTTTTAAGAATAAGGATCTGTGTAAAACCACTTTGGTTTTATGTGTGGTTTTGAAAAAAATGATGATGCATGTGATATGATTTGCGTAAATGTACCATTGGATGTTGTCGGGGAAACTGTTTGATGTTGAAGCATTTCCCCTTAGCTATTAGTATTCACTTTTGCATTGCTAGACGGTCCTTGGTAACCACGTTCCTCCCATACCAGTCTCTCAAACTACGCAATTTACATATGCCGGTTACATTTACATTGACAATTTATGAACAGGTTGTAATGTAAACCCATTGCAGAAAATATGGGAATTTATTTTCCAGCATTCATACAGTATGTCACTTCTTGCTGATGCCCATGATGACTGCTTTTTTCTAAACTGCTTAAAGTGGCTGAGTAAAGTGGAGGTGGAGTTCCCAAGACACGTTATTTCCCTTTTCAGGTTCTGCAGAACTTGACTTAGCACAGTGAAGTTATTCAATCATGCTTACATACTTGCAGCTATTGTGTAAGACGTCCCACAAAAACAGCTCTTGCCCTGCAGGATCACATCATCAACTATAGATTAAACGCAATAATAGAAGTACGACTCAACTTATATATGAGTTCCTAATGTCAAAGCTGCGGTGTGCCAACACTGGACATTCAGCCTATTAATCTTTAAGAAGTCTGGCTCCCTTCCCCTTGAAGCCAAGGAAAAACTATTGAGTTTTTAAAAAAAAAATTTTATGTGTATTAAAGCACATTTAGATTTTTGATTTGGTCATCTCAGTTTATGGTGAATATAAAAAAGAATGAACTAGTGTTTCCAAGTTAACCGTAACATGCTGTTATTTACAAATTTTGAAAACAATTTTTCTCCCTTATTTGCTACTTTTAGGTCGTCATGACCCCAAAAATTCCAAAAAGAGTAGCTTGTATTTGTCAGAGCTGCAGAATGACAGCTGATGGAAATCATAAAATTGTTGCACACTCCTGTCATCGAGGATATGCAATGTGTATATTTTGTTCACCTTTATGCAGAACAGCAAGATCACGATGAAAAAAAGAAACTTCAAGGAATAATTAACAATTCTGGGAAGTCCCAAGTTAGGTGAGAAGATGAATAGCACTTTAATCTCTGTGCGGTGCTTATGGACCTGGCATTGGGAGGCAAATGGCTTAGTTTAACATAAAGATTGGACGCTTTTGGGTTTGACTCATATGCTGTCGCCTCACAACAAGAAGGTTCCTGGTTTGAACCTCGGCTGGGGCCTTTCTGTGTGGCGTTTGAATGTGCTGCGATGACATTCTTCCTGTGTCTACTCAGGTTCTCTCTGGGTGCTTTGTCTTCCTCCCACAGTCCAAAGACATGAACCTTAATGGGTTCATTGGTGACTCTAAATTGAATATGCCTTGTGATTAGCTGGGAAAGGCGCTTCAGCCCCACCGTGACCCTGATGAGGATTTAAAAACAACAATTTGTGTTTTGGGGGGAGTTATGTGCCTTAAGAATTTCATTTTTGCTACAAAGTGTGTAGACACAGCTAACATTGTGGTTGGACATGTTAAACTTCATGCTAAGCTAAGCTAACTGCTTCTTAAATCACAATGCACAAACATGAGACAGCAATCATCTAATATATTTTTTAAAATATGGAGAATTTCCCAAAATATTGAACCATTGAGCCATAGTTATCTGTGTAAAGAATGTAATGAACACTGTTAGCATTATTATTAGATTCAAATGTTTTTTGAAAACTTATGTACAGGCGGTTGAATCATCCTCTTGTGTTAACTATTTTGTTCTTGGCATAGACAAGCAAAGCTGTAAATAGAGGGAAAGGCCCAGCCGCTTGTTGCTCCAGTACATTGGATCCTAGAAATAGCAGCCCTGTGGTAGGGAGCGCTCTGGGCAATGTGCTCCACAAAGATGCACTCACACAGACATAATGGGGAAATTTGGTTCACTAGGCCACAACTTCAGAACCCATGATTTTGTCTTCTTATAGGAACAAACTATAAATATATCTTTACCATTCTAAACAGTTATTGTCCTCAACTCCATGCAACCTCTTCATATATAATATACCCTTCATTTAGTGTGTTTACTGCTCAGACTTTTGAATTCAGTCTTATCTTGCTGTGCTGTTACTTTGTGTTACTGTGTACTTAAGAACATAGATATGAGTACTGTGCATTCATCTCTGGAGTATGACAGATAACACAACAGAGCTACGATGTCTCAGTAGGTTATGTGCACTGTCACTAGTGTTTGGGAGGATGTAGATGGTAAATTGGGCTATGAAATGGTGTTATTGACTTACTACAGTGACTAAGGAGGCAAATGCGGTGCCAAAAATATTCATGTTATACTCTCTCTGTGTCAGTGATGTGTGTTAATACCATGATCATACCTGAGTAAGTCAACAGTAATGCTTTCATTTGGCTGACTGAACAGTTACTGGTAATATCTCCTTTGTACTAATTCATTTGTGAGCTCGGAATGCACTTCAGTGACTCGAACAGACAGACTATCAAGGCTTGAACATGATTTATGCACTACATTTTGAAATGAGTTTATGACCACCCGACAAAAGAAACTTCAATATTTAGTCTGTTTGGTGGCTGGTGTGGATAAAGTTATTCAGTGAGTGCCTCTTTCCTGTACTGTTGAGAATTGAGTTGTTAGCTCATGCAGCAGCATCTGATGAAGAGAGAAAAACAACAGCAATGACTATATATATAATAACATAGCTGATTTATAGCTTCATGCAGCCTTCTAGTGGCATGTGCGCATGTATATGGTGTTCACATATGTGCAACCCAGTGCTAATTTACCATAATGTACTGTATGTGACCCGCGCTTGACTTTTCAGTGACTGGCTTTATGGGTTTTTTTTTTTTTTATGGTTTTATGACCAAAGTATAACCACTGTTGGACAAAGACTCAGAGATATTATAATGTGTCATGATAAGAATAATGAGCTTCACAGATAAAGCCATATTTCATATTGGTACAAGACCAGCCTGTTACATCATAGTAACATGCACCTTCATATCATGACACACCCACCACCAGAACACTGCAGGGGAGATTCAACTGCAGATTCAATGCAATGTCATTTCACTAGGATATTATGTGTGTGTTCAATGTTTGTTGGAGTTGTTCTTATGGGTCAGGGGTAGAAACTCTTCTTGACTTTGGTGGTCCGTGCTTTGATGGCCCTGCAGCACCTGCCAGAGGGCAGCAGGTCAAACAGATATATATCATATATAGATATAGATCATTTTTTGTCTCAGGAGTTAGAGAGGTTCTTACGGGTCTTCCAGGGAGGGCAAAGGGCAGGCAGTGATTTTCTGCATGGTGGTGATAACAGCACACTCTGATGGGAGGAACGGTGGGCCACCAGCAGCAGTTCTCCCAGCCTGTTTTTGCAGAGCATTCTCAGGACGTGCAGGTTATGCTGTGCCTTCTTAACAAGAACAGAGGTGTTTGCAGACCAAGCGAGCTCCATAGAGATGTGGGTTAACAGGAATATGGAGGTGGTGGCAACCTTTTCCACACAGTCCCCATTAATAGGGTCCCCCAGGGTCTGGTTTCTTGGTTTTTGTGGTGTTTGCTGAGCATCATGTGGTGATTTTCATGTCTGCAGGCTGTCTTCTCCTGAAATGAGTCAGAGCCAACTGTAAACCTATCATAATGGCATCCATTGGTTTGTGAGAGCTGCTCCCTGCTGTTCATTAGAAGGAATGCAGGTTTGAGACACTTCACAGTTGGCTTCACTGTAGTTTATTTGACAGTTTAAAAAACCTTTAAAGACCTTTAATAATATTATTATTATAATAATAATAATTCTCAGTGGGTTCAACACTATGAGCGACCCCTTTTTATGTCTAAGTAGTAATTGTTATTTCAGATCATGACTATACCTGCTTTAAATCAAGTTACAGAGACAGGAATTAAGTTTGCTTTGAGTTCCCTCGCTACAGAAACCTGGTGGATGAAAAGAAGCAAAACTGTTAAATACATTACAGTTACTTTACGTCTATGCTAAATGATCCTCAAAGCAACTGCTGGTTTAAAACACAGAATACTACATATGCTGTTTTTTTTAGTCAAAAACACTCTATATGTATTGTTATATTATATTATTTCTGACTGTTGATAGTAGGATCACCACATCCCAACTGACCAGATGTAGGACAAAGACTACGTTTATATGGGACAGCGTGGGATACCAATGCATCAAGGTAGTCTAAAAGGACTTTTAAAAAAATAAACATTTGTATTCTGCCCCTTTGCTTACAGTATAACATTACTATGCTTTGCCATCTGGTAGATTCAGCAGCACATAACAGCCTGCAGATAAAAACTTAGCAAATATATCTCATTTAAATGCAACTTTCCCAAGTTCTCTCACGTGAGAAAACATAGTAAGCAGAGAGCAACCACATAACCACAGCACTCTAAACACCATATTAAAGTGTTTGCTCTAGTAGAACAATATACTGAACTATGTATTCAAGTAGAACATGCACTGGATTAGGTTACATGGAGTACATAGGCTGATTATCTGAACAAAACAAAACTCACTCAGCTCAGAATCACATAGATTAACTACACAAAAGAAATGCATTTGGAAGTGACCTGCGTTTACAATGCCAACTAAAGTCACTACATAAAATAATACATAAAATAAATAAAACCAGAAATACAAACTAAAACTGGTCAGGAGGAAACAAAAACCAAGGAGAGCACCTGACTGGATTTTTTTTTTTTTTTTGAGCTTTGTCCATCAAAAGTCTTTCAGTTTTCTCCATCACAGCAACAACTGCAGGCAGGCTGGGCCCACACAGACAATGCACCACAGAAAGCACCTGCCAGTGAAACACAAGAATAGAGCACTGTCTTAAAATCTAGCACCACAACACTCTTAGACCATGATCTTACCTTACATGTTCTTGGCTTTATCCTTTTTGCTTGAGCATGCAGCTTCTAATAAGGCCTTCTGCTTAAGTGCATAGCTGTAGAATTCCTTGCGGTATTCAAAGTTGGTCTTGACTTAAATTTCAATCTTGCAATGGTTCCTCTGATCAGTCCAGGGTGCAGGGTCATGAGGGAAAACACTCTCTCTACAGAAGCACTGGTTATGGGGAGGGATGCCGAAAAGAAAGGATGCAACAGCAGTCAGATTTGGTGTCTTTGTGCTTTTAAGCACAACAGGAACACAACGGGAGCTCTTCTCTCCATAACTTCCTGCTGGTGTGGCAGAGTCACACAGTCAATGTTCAGCATGTCTCCAGCATGCTTTGCACAGTTGTGCCACACAGTTTGCCCTGCCACTGTTGTCTGCCTTTAGCTTTTGGAAAACAGAATTGTTTTTCCTGTAGTTTACACTAGCATTATCAGCAGTGTAAGCTGAAATCATGTCCAGTTGTAGGCCATTTTCCTCTAACTTGCTTGTAATTTGGCCATGTTGTAGCAGCTGACTCAAGCAAAAGTCAAAGATCTTGCTTTTCAAACCCAGCTCTGGTGTCTGGTATCTCAAAGATAGTGGAAAGAGTTTTGTAGTGCCATGATTAGATGCATCTGAAGCCACTGAAATGAAATGAAAAATGGCACGTGGCGTGTGTTTTATCACTTGGGAGCTCCTGAACCATTTTTAATTTTTGTTTTTTTAGTTTTTAATTCTCTCAAACAACTCTCCACAGAGGCAGGTGCAGGCACATCTGTAACTATGGATGCTGCCTTTGTACAACCACATGACATTTTCTTTGCAGTCTCAGAGTCTGGAAACATTGATGTTAGCTTATTACCACAGTCTTCTGACCTGTATGTAGGGAGTGTTTCACAGTGTGGTAAAACACTGATTGGTTCAGCTGCTGTTACCTTATCTGAGTTTGAATCTTGTTTTGGTTTTAGCAGGAACGTATGCATAGACTGGGATGCCTCCTTTTTTTAAAGATTATTTTTTGACCTTAGAGACAGGTGAACAGTGACAGGAACAAGGAGAGACAGAGATAGGGAATGACTGGTGAAAGAGCCACAGGTCAGATTTGAGCCCTGGGCTTCCGCAGCGAGGACTGAGCCTTTGTACATGGGGCAGATGCTCTACCAGCTGAGCTAAACACCACCTCCTTTTGAGCAACATGTTTTCTATGAGTCTTGCATTGTCTGTGTCGTTTCATGTTGTATTCACCTCTGTGTGAAGCAAAGGGGCAGAATACAAATGTTTATTTCTTTTAGACCACCTTGTTGCATTGGTATCCCACACTGTCCCACACAAAAGAAGTCTTTGTCCCATGTCTGGTCAGTTGGGATCTGGTGACCCTAATGATGATGTATTATTATATTTATACTTTAGGGGAGCACTTGATGATGTTATATATAAAATATAATATCAATCACTACCAACGTGATATGAACAAATATTTAGAAGCCTTCTGGCACAATAAATGATTCAAGAAAACTTTTAGACTTTTTTCTCCTCAGCTCGCCCGCCCTCTGGTGGGAAAATCACTTCAAAACAAATAAAATCATTCATTCTAAAGGTTACACACACACACAGTTCATAGAAGTGTGTATTTTTGTCAAGCATTGTTCTGAAAGTGGATGTGAAATATGCACACCAGACTTCAGTCACAGGACAGGGCATTTAAATAGATATATATATATATATTATCGAGAATTAAACAAACAGCAGTTTCGTTTGGTAAACTCATTTTCACTTCCGTGTAGTCCGTGTGGAAGCGCGCGCCCTCCCCTCTCCTCCTCCTCCTTCACTCACACCACGCGGGAACTTTTTACTGTGCGCCCATCACTCATCGTCCCTCAGAGCGGCATCAGACGGCGGGGCGTCCGGATCCAGGTGACACTCTCTGTTTGCACACGGTCCTTTAAAGACGGCAGAGCTTGAATTGAATAAGCGACAACTATTAAACACGGTGAGAGATAAACACAACGTTCAAATTGAACTTGAAGTTACTCTGAAGGCGTTGCCACTATGTTTTATTCATTTATGCTCTCTTTGAAGGAGAGTGTGAGAGTGCGCTGTAGGCAGCGTCACTGTTAGCTGACCTCCATGGCGCCGCGCAGCCCCACACCTGATACTAATGAGCAGTGTCCCGGCTGATAACGAACCTTTGGGTGTGTCAAACCGGTGCTGTGGTAAACTGCTGCCTTTTCTCTCTTCCCGCGGATCACACTCTCCTTCAAAGAGAGCATAAATGAATAAAACATAGTGGCAACGCCTTCAGAGTAACTTCAAGTTATAAAGAGTTATTGCTGCCTGTGTACGACAGAAAACTGTTCAAGAATATTGTGGCTGTTCAGAAGTCTCTTAGACTTAGTTTAGTGAGATGTTTAGCATGTTGAAGTGGTTTAGCTTGTCTGACACAATACACCTTTCTATGAAAAGCGCTTATTTTAGACGATATAATACTACTACTACTACTACTACTACTACTACTACTACTACTAATAATAATAATAATAATAACATTAATAATAACGACATGCTATTATTATTATTATTATTATTATTATTATTATGATATGTAAAATAACTATGTCCCGTTGTTCAGTGACTGACAGCACGCACCTACACCTTTATCACGGCAGCCATTTTGGCATGAGACAAACGCAGGTGTTACCAATGATACTAATTTAGGCTCCGTTCCATTCAGGTCAAACAGAGTTAGGGTGCTGCTGTGCTGGTTTGGAGCTCACTGCAAAGGCTCTGCTGCACTAAATGGAACAGCACTTTTGTAAATCATAAAACTGAAGCAGCATACGTGGCATAAATGGAACATTTCTGGCCGAGTTGTTGTATTGGATCACATTGGATCCCAGTGAAATGTCCAGTGGAAGATGACGTGTTCTTCTGTAACTGTCCTCCCCATCACAGCTGTGTTTCCTACAGCAACCTCGAGAATATATGGAGCTTGGCTCCGTATTTGTGCTTTGTGCCTCCCCCTTTTTCCAGGAGAGCCAACGTACAACACAAGTTCACCTCCATGTCTGACCTGCAAAATGGGACACTTTAAAAGAAGAACATGGATATCAGATTATAGAGCAGCCCACATACCGGAGCGAGGTCTCTGCCACTACTGTTGATCTCTCTGGTATTGTTCCACAGAGAGTAAATGTCAGCAAACTTCCTCCCTGGAGAACATCTGCAGAGGATTGTTGTGGAACAACAGAGGGCGTTTCATGTAGTTATTTGTTTAGTTCATATTTAATGTAGACACAAATCTAAAGTCAGCGTGTATAGAATTTAAAAAATGGTAACACCTACTGGCAGCAGTGTATGTCCCCTGGATCTACACTGTACACTTGCACTGTTCATCATAACCAAAAAAACTTGTACCTCCACCAGGTCTACCTGATGGCTACCAACAACTACATCACAATGAATTTTCGCACTGTATGTGAGAGAGCCTTCATCTTTCATGGTAAAAGTTATTTGATATTTTGTTTATTCTGAATTAGATAGCACTATTAAATGGTGTAATATATGTATCATTATTATTCATCTCTATTCCCTGATTTGTATATCAAGCCTAAAATCTCTTCTTTTACTGCCCACCCCTCCCAATTCAGAGATTCAGACAGGTAAGGTGATTCTCATATTCTAAATAATATAATGTTTTATTTATTTTCTCCATTTATCAAAGAATATACACTACCGGTCAAAAGTTTTAGAACACCCGAATTTTTCCAGTTATTTATTGCAATTCAAGTCACTCAAGTCCAATCAGTAGCTTGAAATGATACAACGGTAAGTGGTGAACTACCAGAGGTTACCCAAAACTGTGTTTTTCAGTTTTGGGTACATTTCAGAACAATAACACAAAATGGGTTAACAATTGATAGCTGTCCTGCAGCAACAGAGGGTAACCAAGCCTTAAAAAGCTGGTGCTACTAATTCCTACAGGTGTTCCAAGTTTGCTTGCTTACTAACAAGCCCCTCTGTCAGCATAAAAACAGTGTTTGAACACAATGTGGTACCATACCCTCGTGAGCATCAGTTGAACAGTATTGTACTGCAGAAAGTAGTGTGTTGCTACAGAAATGGCAAGAAAAAGGCAATTAACAGTGGAAGAGAGACAGACCATCGTAACACTGAAAAATGTAGGTCTTTCCTACAGAGAAATTGCAAAGAAAGTCAAGGTGTCAGTGAGTACAGTTTCCTTCACCATCAAAAGGAAGTCAGAAACTGGGGCAAACTCTGACAGGATAATTTCTTTTTTGACTCCAATTGCTTATTTGTACTATGCTTTCACGTCTGAGTGCAATGAGACATTAAACGGCATAATTTTCAGTAAAAACACTGGAAAAATTGGGGTGTTATAAAACTTTTGACCGGTAGTGTACATAAGCAGTGGGTGCATGATGTTTCTGGTGTCCTAACATGTATTTCTGTCAAAAATGCAGACATGGAAACAGACAACTTCGAAATGTCCCCTCTCCCAGCGGAAAGAAGTTGGATCTGGAGCAAGGACAACAAATTTGTGGTTATTAATTTTGACCAGAAAAATTTTGAAGCACGAACCATGAATGCAGCGCAGCTATGCAAGCCTGGTAAGATGCACTAATATTGTGCTTTGATTAAGCCTTCATTGATGGGCTTCCGATTTCATAGACAGTTGAATACGTGCCCAGCTCTGGGGCAGAAAATGTATTGTGACAACAACATGAGAGGATTTGCTGGAATATGTAAACTTCTTTTTTTAGATAAATGCTGCCAGTGAACATTTGTCGGATCCTAGTGGTGAACATGACACATGAAGGCTAGCAAGCACTAGCTTGGTATACTAGTAGTGCTAACCCAAACTACACAAAAATGTCATAAATGTATACACACCAACATGCAAAGGTTTGGGAGCACCTCAACAAAAGCTTGACTGCATTCAGTCAGAAGGCTGAGATGACTGTATATTGGTAAACAGTGTTTTATGCTTCTTCAGAAATAACAAATGTTTTTTATATGAAGAATTTGCAAAAAAGTAATGTTTTGTGCATGGAGAACAATGTCATGTACATTAGGTCAACTAAACTGACAAGTGAAAGGGCAGAAGGAGACAAAGATTGCTGTGAGCAGCAGTTAAATCTGAACATGAGGAATCATCAGCCTGAAGGCTGACCCCAGAACATGTGCAGGTTTCAACAGGAACTCTCTAATTCTTTAATTGTTGTTCGGGGCCCAAACTTTACATTAGTACAAACTTTGATACTGTCAGATGCTTGCGGTGTATACTGAAGGTGAAGCTTCACTCATTCAGAACTTTGCCAATAGAGGACTGATTAAATGATGTTTATCAGCCATTAAGGAACATGACAAGAGAGGCTGCACGTCTGTTTATCATACTCAAATATGCAACACAGTCAGACCACTCTCTGACCACATGGATAAATGCAGACTACACGGTTCAGTCATTCTCCCTGCTTTTCTGCTCCGGGTCTTTGAAAGGTGTTTACAGCATGGGAAGTGAATGACTACACTGTCTGTTCAGTGATGTTTTAGGAAGCCATGTGGTAAATGTTTATTTTGAGGAACTGCTGATATGGACCATGGTGTACGTGTTCTTAGTGTTTGATGCGGCTCTCCTAATCATGTGCAGGTGCTTTAGCTTCATCTGTCCACATGGAACAATCAGTTTCTAATATTTAGAGTCACCAAGCTACTGGTTTTCACTCGCAGGACTCATTGTTTGAGGATTTCAAGATTCATCTTTTGTTTCTGTAGCATTTATCTGCAACATTCTGCCTTTTCCTCATGCTCGTCCTGTGTTTCTTTTTTTAGAGTGCCAATTTGAAGTCAAGTTGTACAAGGAAAACAATCTAGATACGTTTAAGAGGGCAGTTATAATGTACCATCGCCCTGCCAACAGTGGAGCCAAGCCGATGGTGGTATGCTGCAATGTGGACAATTCAATTCATGCTGAGGAAATGGTGAGTAAAGACCAATAATTATCAGTTATTGACAGTGTGTGATGTGAAGGTCCATTCTGAGTTATTCTGTTATCAAGACAAACAAAGCAGGGTCTAATTTATCTAACGGAAGGATGTTCCAGCACGTCTTCCCCGTCTGTGGTTTGGTGTGATACCTCAGGCTGGAGGCTGTGTAGAACAGGGAAGTTTCAAAGTCTATCATGGGCCCGTCTTAAAATAATCTACTCTGCATTTTAGAACTACATTTCCCACAATGACGAGGCATTTGATGGTACAAGAAAGTATACTTAAAAATGCATACTTTAAATGCATTGTTTGTCGGAGGTGTGAGATGTCTGACTGAAAGGAACTGCAACATCATTTGAAAGTAAACCATTTCATACTGGGACAGAATCACCAGAGCAGAACTAGCATTAATACACACATAGTTTTGTAAATGTAAATGAACACGTTTTGATGCAGTTCCATAATGACAGAGGGTTGTAAGTCTGGACAGTGGATCAGATGATCAGTGGTGTGTCCTCCAGTCTGCATGTCAAAGTGTCCTTGGGAAGGATAGTGAACCCCAAATTGCTCCTGAAGGCTGTGCCATCACTGTCAATGTGTATGAATGGTCAGCTCCTAAAGCTGATGAGCTGTTGGCACCTTGCATGATAGCTAATGCCATCAGTGTATGAATGTGTGAATGAGGTAGTGTAAAAGCACTTTGAGTGGTCAGAAGACTACAAAGGTGCTATATATTACTAGTAAAGTTTGAAACATGGTGTCAGAGCAAAGATCACATGAAAGCTTATGAAACAAGTGATAACACAAAATGAATTATGGGATAAATAAAGCTGCAAAGAAACACTAGATTTATCTACACATGCAATAATTCAATCATTTCCTGTGGTAAAGTCTATCCTGACGGGGCAGCGCTTGCCTCAGTCGGTAGAGCGGCCGTCCCATATGCGAAGGCTCGCTGCGGCTGGCTGGGTTCGAGTCCCGACCTGTGACCCTTTCCCGCATGTCATTCCCCATCTCTCTCCCCACATTTCCTGTCACTCTTCAGCTGTCTCTATCAAAGGCTTGGAAAGGCAAAAAAAAATCCATCCTGACAACCTCATCATTTACCTGCAGCCTGTCTATTGAGCAGCAGATTGAAACAGTTGAGTTCACATCCAGACAGTTAAATGAAGTTTGTGTTTCTGCAGGATCTTCCACACACAATTATGGGCCCTGCACACAAGGCAGTGTTCCTACGGAAAGAAATCGCAACATCAAAGTATGAGCTCCAGTCCTCTTTGTACCAGAACAAGTACCTGGGATTTCAGGAGACTGAGGACGGCCTGTACACACTGGTCCTGCTTGAGAAACCTCAAGATGAAGTGGATGACGCTTATGTGTTTAATATTTCTAAATGTAAATGACTTCCAAATGTCATCGTAAGAAGCTTCATTATGGATAAATCTCACTGCTTGCCCATACTTTCACTTTTTTTTTTTCCAATGTGCAGTTTCACAATACAGATTCAACCCATTTAGAACTTGTACAGTACCACTGACCCAGTATGACTGTAGGTTTAATAACATTGTGCCATTTAAACTGAATGAATTACAACTGACCCTGACACACCAGTGTTCACTGTTAAATAATAAATAACTGAACATGATTTGTGACATAACTGAATCAACAACTCAATTCATTAACATGAAATACTGTATTTGTAATTATGTATTTATTACAGATGATTAGATTTAAAAAAACATTTTTACTACATGACTTTGTGTGTATATTTTTGATTGATCAAGATCATGATTTTTATGTGAGTATATTTTTATGACTATCATTCACTTAAAGGGAAACTGTCACCTTTCAAACAGCTTTGTATCTTTGCAGTCAGCAGAACTTCTCCTGTGTGGTCTGACTAACACTTTGTACATATATATGTATACATATACCTGCTGTGTGTTGTTAGGTTAGTTCAACAATGACACTTAAAGCCAACTTTGTTTTATTTCACTTTCCTTGCCACATCTCATTTTGTGCGTATCATCTGAAATGACATTGAACAGATATTACAAATATGATACCTGCTGAAGGAAACAGATCAAGCTGTCAACAGTTTGAATGCAGACCTCAGATTTTACAGCGATTAACTCGACCTGTAACACTCATTCCAGCAGTACACAAAAAATGTCAATAGCTGCATGCAAGGAGTGTGTGTATACCAGTTATATGCTATGAGTAAATAGTTTTGATTTGAAAGCTATATTGAATCTTATCATAAAGGCTCACAATGATTTACAAACTGAAATTCTGTTTGGTTTTTTCCCCTTGTTTGTAAAGAGGTTGGAACTTCTGTCAAGAATTAAAAATGTCAATGTGAATGTTTTCAAAATGTGTCGGTTCTTAACGTACAGTTTGCTCACTCACACAGTGGACTTTCATAGTTCATACATGAAGTACAGCATGACGCAACATGTTACAGAAGCATTCAGATTACTGGCACTGTGCCACACGTGAGTTTATTGGCAGAGGACGGCATTTTGCAGCTGTTAATTTCAGACCCTGCTGTGGATTTTACACTTAGCTAACAAGAATTTATACACTGCTGGACTTGATGCCACAGGTAGGTTGAGTGTTACTGGATGGCTTGAATTTATGAAGCCCTTCAGATTTAGCCTGCCTGAACTTTAACTAGACGTTCAGTAAAGCAGCAGAGCAGTTCTCTTTCTGACTTAATCAAGCCAACGCAAGCAAATGCAGTCTGCTCTTCTACCAGCACAAACCACAGTACTGCACATGACTGAGAGTAGAGATTTCACAATGCAACCTCTGATGCATCTGCTCCTGTCAGTCAAACAGGAAGACGACTCAGGCAGAGTGACACAGTGAGGCTGTATTAAATAACAAAAGACACTGAATGGACCTCGTGAGTCGTGGGGTTCAGTGCGAAGGATGCCAGTTATTCCTGACTGCTTTGACAGCAAAAGACAGTACATACAATGTGACTGACACTAAACACATGTAAGATAACCGCCACAGAATGGATACAGAAATGAAAAAATAAATTCAATGTCAAACAGCAGCAGTCTGTAAGACTTTCTGGAAGTTGTTTTGTTGAAAACATGTACTGCATGTCACCTGTAGATATAACAAGGATATATCAGGATACTGGATGTCTCTTATTTGTGGAATTGGTGGTGACATTTTAAATAACTGGACATGTAGCTCTGGATCAAACTCCACAGGAGAACGCAGATTAAATTTAATCGACACTGAACAGAAGCTGATCTCCCGCATACTCAAAGACAAAATGGATGCCTGGTTGCAAAATCATTACTGGAACCAAACTGAGCAAAAACTTAACAGAGAGACAAGCCTGAATTGATTAACGTTAAATACAATTGCACACTTGTGAATCACTATAATATTGTCAAAATGATATATTTATAAGAATTTACATTGAAGACCTTGAATTTTTTACAACCACTCAGGACATGGTTGCTCCTGCCCCAGTGCCTCGGTCCTCACAAGACTCCCTGTCCACAGTTCTGTTCATTTGCTCCAGAGCAGAGCGATGGCTTTGCAGATGCCCACATCATTGTAGTTGAAGTAGCAAAGACCAGCGAAGGTGACCGTGGACAGGAGGAAAAGACCTGCGTTGGCCATCTTGATCTTTGTGTCACCATGAACATAGTCTGTTAACACCTGCCCGATACCCCTACAAGACAAGAAACATGGGCAGGAAGAGAGAAGGCCTCAGTATGCTTCATATGAACTGGTAGATCCTGGTGCTAGTCTTGACACTGAAAAGGCTGATGATGAACATTATGATGTTCAGGATATTTGACTTTTGGGTGAAATTTATGGAAAATGTAAAAAGCTCACGCTACACTGATATTATATCATGAAAGTAAGACATTTAATTAAGCACCTAATGATCATTTCTTCATCTCAAACAATTTATTGAAACAAGATACAAACAGTGGTTTGTATATTGTAACATCCATTAGAGCTCGACTAGACGTCTCATTCTGTTCACGTCGACTTATTCCGACACTCAGCGCTCAGTGGTAACTTCCCTCTGAGTACTTCCTGTTTGAAGCCTCACACTGACCAGGTACTGTTGATGGATTGTTAGGTGTCGTCATGGTGTCGTGATGTCAAAATGTGAACAATGGACAAAGAGGACTGTTTCAATACAAACTGAATTGAAGCACTCGTGATTTTTGTGGGTAATCACCTTGTTGGAGAACAAGAAGTGGTGAAACATTTGGACATGCATTCAAAAGTTTAGAGAAGTTCAAATCAAGCGCATTTTAGGTGAACTCTGAAATTTCATCAGAAAGAAAATATCCTGAACTTTTTGTGAGCAGTGTCTTATAATTGTGAGCCTGCTCAGTATTAGTAAAGAACTGGAGAGGTGTTTTGGCAAATTGATGTTGTAATCTAGTATTTTCCGTCTATAGAAAGACTTGTAGAGACTTGTAAAACATAAAACCCTTTATATTAACTTTTGAAATGATGTCACTGCGTTCTCAGATCATGGTAATTACTACGGTGAGTGCAACTTGAGTGAACATACCCAATAAAACCGATGCTAGGAGCTACGACAAAACCCGACTGACGTTGTGAGACATTTTCCTTTAACAATGAGTCAAACTATCCACTTTGGCACCTTAATTCAAAGAGCTTAATGTCTAATTGAATATGTTCATGAGGTCAGCATTCACCTCCAACATTCCTTAGTGCTATAAAATCCTATTAGGCGCAGACTATGCTTCAACCCATGGCAATGACCAGGCCAAATGACAGTGGAGCATTTGTCTAACTGGTAGAGGACGTGCCTTTACCCTTCAAGATATGCACCTACCATGAAAGCTGCTGCATAATGAGACTTCTTACTACTCATGACTGGGATTTGTGGCCTACACATGTCACACCGTTCAGTCTGTGCTCTAACGGGTGGAAGAACACGGTGCTGTGACGCTAAGCTAAAGCCACCTTCTCAAGCCTGCAATCAGAGCCGGAAGTAACCGGAATTAATAGCTGATGGCAGCTATGGTGGGATGGCCCCCCACCACCACCAAGCCCTGTGACACAAAGTTTGCCTTTTGTCCTGTACGGGTCAGCAGACAAGCCAGATGTTTGTACCAGGACGAGACTTTTGGGAAATAAGGTGGAAGGTTTGAAGAGTTTTCTTTTTTAAACGCCCTGGGTCTGTTTAATCAATCCACTGGAATACGACCTCACCATTGACCTTTGACTTCAGCAATTTCTCCACAACAACCATTTGTTTTTCAACAGAACAGTGACCCCAGACACACCTCCAGTCTATGTAAGGCACAGGTGTCAAACTCTGGTGTGCTGCTGCTTGGTTGGAAAGAAAACCTGCAGCCACACCGGCCCTTTTGTGGAACAGTTTGACACCCCTGATGTAAGGGCTATTCAACCAAAGTGGAGAGTGACCTGGCCTTCACAATGACCTAAACCTAAACCTAACTGAAATGGCTTGGGATGAGTTGGGACTGAAGGTGATTGAGAGTGTGCAAAGCTGCCACCAAAGCCATCTAAAATAGATTACATATACACTTTGTTGATCAAATTATTTCATGTGTTATTTGCAGTAGTAAGAAAAGAAGATTTTTGACTTATTCTGACTGTACATATGTAAACAAAACTTTCATCTTCAGAACTAATGCAACCAGGGTTCAGATTAGTGTCTGACCATCTTACCAGTGTCCATGCAAGGTCAGGGCAGCAGCCAGAGAGTAGTCAACGACAGGACTGGGGTTAAAATAAGCTATGGGTCCCATGGACAGCAGCAGGATGCTGAGCACTCGCTCTGCTGTCCAATGCAGAGAGGCGGCTTTGGAGCCGGAGCCCGCTGTAGAGCAAGAGAAACAGCAGATTAACCGCAGTGCAAAGTCAAAAATAGTCCAATTCTCTTTAACCAGCTGAATGATGAATGATGGCAGTGGTAGTCCGTCCACATTTAGAGTTTTAAAGGCATTTTGAGAAACATGCTTTCTTGCAGTTGGAATTGGATGACTGATGCTTCTCACGTTTCAGCATTCAGCTGAAGTTTGAGTCAGTGATGGATGGATTATGAGGTACTTTTTGACTGTGTTGCTGACTGAAGCCTCACACAGATAAGTCAGGTGTGTCCCAACAAAGAAGCAAAAAAACAAAACCTAACAAAAAAAGCCAAATGAATTCCTTTAATACATGATCGCAGGTGTGTTGACAAAGGGAAGGCAAACTAGTGTTGGACCGTCGCTGCCATTGTGACTGCTTTGTTATGTTTTGGATGTGTTGGAAAGCTCTTTATGAAGATGGAATGTTGTAGCAATTATGGATCCTTGCTGTCTGTTAAAGTCGAAGCAATAAATCATATATCTCATAACTGAGGAGAAAGCACAAGCTGGACACTTGTGTTTTTAACATATCGATGCTAGTGCCAACAAAGTGTTGTTGTTTTTAAACAAGATATGACATTTTACCTGCAGCATTATGTTTTCTTCAATAAAACATTTTTTGAAAATGAAATAGACGTGCAAAAATATGATTTCAAATGAGTAAAAATAAAAACCCAGTGAACAAGACTAAGAATCTGACCAGGCTGAGCCCTCGTTTGGTGTTTGATAGATACACCTGGCTTTCAAGAGAAAGCCTCCACCCTTCCGTCACTCTGTGAACGACACACTAACCCCAATAGTAGGTGGCTGAAACCTAATAAGCAGACTTTACATGAACTTCATGCCAAAATATCATGACCACTCTAGCATTTGCGGTTCTAAATCTAGACCACAAAACCCCGGCTGTACCATCGATGCACGATTAAGGCCACCTGCAGTCACGTTAAACCAGAAAGACGGTTCTCCCTGGAAACAGAGTGCGTACACACACCGGTTAACAGAAAAATAACTGAACTAAATCAATCAGTATGACAGCTACAAGGTCAGACACTAGCAGTGTAATGTGCTGGTGTCAGAGGTGTTGATTCCGCTCTGTGGTCATCTCTGAGGCTGTGGTGTGTCACACTCTTGCTTTTAATATGATGGTTTTCCTGTTGTTCTGTTCACTTCCTGTACTCTATGTTCAGCACTGACCGTAGACAGCCTGTGAGGCATGGATCCTGGCTGTCAGCAGGTGGGGCTGCTCCTGGTATTTGTGTGGTACGACCAGCGGTCTGGCCAGCAGGGTGCTTTGGTAGAACAGAGCTGAAGAGAGAGGACAAACTGTCACGTTTCACATGAAGCACAGCTCACCCAGAACGAACTGTAAACCACAAAATGAACTAGAATTAGCAAATTTAGCAAAGCTTACATATTTCATGATTATTTTAGGCTTATTCTGAGAAAACATTTGATAAGATCAAATTATTTTTTTCTTAAATATAAAATGTTTTGCAGCTGAGGATTTGAATTTGGTCGACTCTGTCAGGCTCTTAAAGAGTATTATCATATAAAACATGAAGGAAATGTTTCATGAGTTCTCTTGCCTTAATTACGAGATTAAATCATTAGTTGTATAATCAAAAAGTTTTATATCATTTTAATTTAAGAAATAAAGACTACTTAATGCTGCCAACATAAAAATGAATTTGTCGTTGTGGTAAATAACATAATATACTTTTTAACACAAAGGTATACTGTAGAAACTCTGCAGTGATGTCCCCTTTGTTTTTTTTTTCATTTCCTCTCATCAGTCTTTTCCCTCCATCCTTCTTTCTTCCTTTGTTGTTATCCTCTCTCTCTTCTCCGTTTCTGGCCCTCTTCACTTTCAATCACAGGCTGTGTTCAGCCATGTGAAGTAAACAGCCCTTGTACCTTCCAATATGGATCCATTAAAACACTTTATTAAAGTAGTAATGCTATTTAAATAATTTCATTGAAAATAAATAATTTTTAACATTCCCTCAGTACTAACCAGATTACACAATTTAAATCATAATTCTTTACTTGGACAGCAGAGTTGACCGGTTATGGCTGAGATAAAGCTGACAGCACTGTTGTAGGCGGCTGAGCAGAGTTCGGGGTCACAGCCAACTCTGATGCATGTGTACAAATCTGACTTTAAAGGGTCAACATTTCCCTACAAATAGAAACATATATAGATTTTTAAGTTATGAGTAGATTGTGAGATTTAGGTTTTGAACACATTTAACACATTGGAACTGTTTGAAGTTGTAAATTCTTGAGTGGGGTGAGGGTGTTTTCTGCACAGGCTGAGTTAGTTAGAGTTTAAAAGATTAAAACAAAACATTTTATAAATCATGTTTTTTATGAATATAATTATATATTTTTTAAATACAATTACACGACTAATCTCGCAGCGTTAAATCTGGTCATTAAGTGTATGGTGGGTAACCCTGGATGAACACTGGGTGGTGTCCACCTCACGGTCGGAGGAGGGCGGTGGAGAGCAGCCTTCCTTCACCTGCTGTGAACTCTGGCTGAAGGAGCCCCCGAGCTCCGTGCTCTGTAAGCCGAACTAAACACGGAGCTGTGTCATGTCAGAAAAAGCCCGTTACATGTTTACCCCGTGTGTAATGTCGTCTACATGTGTGTCATTTATAATTCACACATTTATGAATGAAGTTTGGCGTACACTACCACCTCTAACGTCACGGTCGGTCAGTCTGATGTCATCACGGTAAAACATTTCAGTCCAAATTCAGTGTACGTCACTGTTAATCCGTTTAACTAACGTTAACCAGTGACGCAGTTCTAACTACACCGAACATTCGCTGAACTAACGAAACTAAAAGTCGTGAACTTGGCAGCAGCAGTCTCTCTGCCAGCCACGATTTGCTCGTACACAGCTAATGTTCGACTGCCCTCCTGTCCAAACATCCCGGCCTCAAAGTACGACAGTGAAGCAGACATGCGTATTGAAACGAGGCAGAAACACAGAGAGGAGCCTGAAGTACTCACGGTTGACTCCTCTGCGACACACAGAACTCAACCTGACGATGGCCGCCATGATGATTAACCAACCAAGGTCACCACGGACGACCCGGATGTAGTTTCTGCGCTGTCAGAAGCACAAAGATGTTGAACGTTTGAGAAGATCAGCACTTTCACTTGCTGCGTACGTAAATGGAGGAAGAAACAACGTAATAAGTTAAAATATGTATCATAATATAAATGTTTTTTTTAATAATTCATCATTATGAATGGTTTCTGAATGGCTGAAAGTCCCATTAGAGAGCCACTGTATCGTAAAACATGAAATATCTTTGTAAGCGTCACGTCCTACGTCACGCTGATTTACAAATGGCATACGCACGAGCCGTCACTGCGTAGTAGCCCGCCCTGTCATTTGTACATCAGTGATTACGTCACGAGCCGGTCACCCGCAGTGAAACCGAAGGTCACCTCACCTCAGCGGCTCGTTAACGGGGAGACACGGTCGTCCCATATCTGTTCACTAACGCAATGGACGGCTTTGATCAGCTGAGCGCGTCGGAGAAAGCGGAGGCGAGCGAGCTCCAGCGTATGATCGCCATAGAGCAGCAGAAAGCGCAGTTCCAAGCCCAGGTCTGTATGCTAACCGTGCTAACTGTGCTAACCGTGCTAACCTGTAGCCAGTCCGTGAGCATGCAGCACACGCGGGGAGACTTGACGCCAGAGTCCCCTGGAACATCATACAGTATTACAATTCAAGGTTAGGTCAGTCCAACGTGTAACACGGACAAGCTGACAGGTCACAACAAGATATGATATAGATAACATATGATATGACAAGTTACATGGTAAGAAGATATGATAAGATGTGTGCAAGGCCAGGATAAGGAACAAGTGAAGGGAATTAGGAGACATTTAAGGACACAACCACTTAACACCCCAGTCATAAATATGTAATAACACGATTCAAGGGACTCTCACGACAATATTTGTTTTTTGTTAAGAATGAATGAATCAGCTGATATATTCAGAATCAGAATCACGTCATTGGTCTTGTACATACAGGAATAGACATGAGTATAGTTTAAAAAGACAAGGGGCATGACAGGTAGGCACAGACATGAACATAAAAAAATAATAAAAATAAAAAATACACACACACACACACACACACATATATATATTATACCAACTGACACTAACTCAGCTCCCTGACACCATTAGCCTACACAAACAAGGCTAACGTTAGATAACAGCAAACAAAATAAAAGCTGCATAGGGTTGCTTTAAGATTCTATATCATATAATATTCATTTTCAAAAAATTTGAAAATGTTATACAACTTATTCATTTTGATTAAGTTCTCTGTCATTTCCAGGTCCACACTTTCACTGACGTCTGCTGGGACAAGTGTGTGGACAGTCCAGGCTCCAAGCTGGACTACCGGACAGAGACGTGTCTGCAGAGCTGTGTCGAGCGTTTCATCGACACCACCCTGACCATCACCAACCGTTTCACACAGATGGTGCAGAAGGGCGCTCATTAATGATGGACTATTGATGCCAACAGGACTGTGTAAAAAAATGTATTACCAACATGCTGCTGGGAGAGAATGTGAAGAAGGACAAGTGTTTTTATAACTTACTGTTGAAGTTTTCAACTGGTGCAGCCTCATGGGGAAAGCCAAAGTTACCAATGGCAGCAAGAAATCATGTGATGTGATGTGATGTCAGTAAAGTGAGGCAGTACGCTCATGCTCACCATCCTGTCTGTGATCCTTCATGTACTCAACAAACTGGGGAAGTAAGCAGGGAATGAATCCAGCTGTGGTCTCTGACATCCGGCAGATTCAGTTTCTTTTCATCTAAATATTTATTAACATAAACTTAAATTATATATAGTGAAAGCACACATCAATGCACTCTTACTAAATATGAAGACACTTTCTCTGTGCTTGGTGTACTAACTCCTTTCCTGCAATGCAACTATTGATTTAAGTGTATCCTCATAAAATGTAAAAATATATATACATGTTGTACACCAATACAATAAGCAAATAATTCTTAATAACTGTATACACAAAAACTCCTTTAGAGGTCAGTATTATTATTAGTAGTATTATTATGATACATCTTCACACTGGCCTCAGTGGAGAGCGCTGTCTCTGCTCAGAGGGGCGTTCATACAAAATACTTTTTGCTTATGGTCTGTATGAAAATGAACCAACCAAGGAAAAAACATACAACAAAACTGTTTGATGTTTTCTTGTACATATAGGTTTCTATGGTCAAACAATTATACACTATATGAACAAACTGAAAAGTAACGTCTTGACGATCCGCTCTGCACTGAGATGTACAGTAGTCAAGGGAAGTCTGCCATTTAAACCTGCTAGCCTTCCCTGATGGCTCATATTAGATGTTCTCCACACATGAATGTCCGAGAGAACTCTGAGACATTTCAAAACAAGTGAGGAACTCTGGGTTCCAGACTGTTCTTTGCAAGGAACATCCCTTACTGGATCAACAGAGTTCTCCCATGTCTTTTAGATTCTAGCTGTTGGAACCATCTCTAGTCCTCACAATAGCCTGTAACCTTACATTAGGAATGATAATCAATATATGTATAAATAAGTAATATATATATACCTCTGTATACTAGAGGGTATCGTAAAGTTTTGATAAAGGGATGCAGGGAGATGGAAGTTCCTAGAGTGATTTTATATATCCTACTGACTACCATAGTTTAACACTCTTTAACCAGTTGCCAATGTATAGTATTAGGTACATAATTTATACAGAATTTTCAGGTCAGGTGCTGATACAAAGGGAGACAAAGTAAAAAGACTCTAATACAACAGACTTTAATCCCAAACAAATGAGAATTTAAAGTGATTCCTTTATTCAAATATTTCATTTTTCTCTTGTTCAAAGGGATTTTTTTTAAGTAAAATGAAATAGCAGAAATGAATGCATGACAAGGTAACAAGACATAACAAGTGCTTACACTGACAATATAAAGAAATGAGTTTTCTTTATATTGTTTATATACACACAAAACTGTTTTTTTTTTCTGTAAACATGTTTATTTCTGCTTTTAAGTTGGACATTTTAACATGGGGGCTTATGGAGACTGGCTTGTCCTGTAGCCAGCCTCAAGTGGGCGTTTGAGGAACTGCAGATTTTGGCAGTCCCATGTTGGTTTCAATTCAGAACCAGAGATGTTGCTAGAAGGAGCCCCTATCCCCCCAGAATGTCTGTTTTTCTCAATAAATGTCAGAATGAATTGGACAAAAAAAGAAAAGAAAATGATCAGTAGATTAACTAATGCTTAAAATAATTGTTAATGAACTCATTAACAATTAGTTACATGGCTCGTGAGTCTCCTCTGACATGTGGCACACACCACGCAACAGTAAAACCCTGCAAATCATGATCTTAGTTAAATAATAGTTGCATTTCTATTCATGGTAATCTGATCAGAATGTCAGTTTGTCAGTTTGAGAATGTGTGTAAATCAATAAATATGTACATAACACAAAAAATATACATCAGAGGGGGGTTAGTACTGAAGGGGCAATATATCAGACAAAAAAATGTAATATAAAAAATTTTTGCTAGACAAAACTAAACTGTAAGACTGTTAATGTGTTTAGCTGCTCTGAGTGCAGATTTCATTGCAGTTTCGATCCACCCATGTGGCGTGGCTGTGTGTTCTCCTGCAAAGTGCACCCGTCCCTCACTCTGAAACAGTTCTCTGGCGTAGTGTCCCTGGTATGGTGTGAACAGGGCGAATGCACCCAGACTGTAAGGATCTAATCCCCACTTCTTTACCAGCCCCCCTGTACACAGAGGCCTGATGTACTCTCCGTGGATCTTCACCAAGTCCTCGAGTGCCACAGCCATCAGCTCCTCGTCGCTCATCCCTTGGAAGAGGGTGGAATCGTCCGAGCAGGTATAAGATGCCAGGAGGGCTCCAGCGCCTGTTCCGGGGAAGCTGTGGCTGGGGTAGTAAATGAAGCGAGAGGGCCGGTCTGTGATGCTCTTCCCTCCTCTGATGCCTTCTTTCTCCCAGAACCTGTCCCTAAAGCTGAGTATCACCTTGGTGGAGCTGGCGTAATGAACTGACCGCAGGGCCTCCATCTTGTCCCCAGAGAGAGGCGGCTGGAAGTCAATGAAAAGAGTGGCCTTCGCTGTGGCTGTAACCAAAGCATAGTCCACTGTGAGGTTGGTCAGGGAGCCTGAATTCCGCCAGTCCTGGTATGTCACTGTCACATTGCTGCCACCTGTTTGGCTGATTAGCTTGACCTTGGAGTTGAGGAGGATGGTGGCATTTAACAGCTGGTAGAAAGCCCTTGGTAGGTGCTCGAAGCCATCCGTCACTTCAAAGTACCTGGAAGAAAACCACCAACATTACCTTATTTGAGAGTTTTATTGTCTTTCAGTTCATTGTTTTGGTTTCATTAGCTTCAACAGGCGGCTAAAAAGTTCTTTTACAGCAACCGATGGACACAACATGATGAACTTACTCAGTGTTGTCATTGATGTCTGACTGTATATACAGCATCTCTATCAGTGATGTGTAGAAGAGGCTGTTCTCATTCAGGATGTCGCCGACCATCCTCAAGGCTCCACGACTCAGGTTGCCCTCCTTCACCAGATATTCCTGTCAGCAATCAAATGTGAGCTCAGAATCATCCTATGACACGTGTGACATCTGAGAGGACAGCGTCAAAATAAATCAAAGTTTACCTTCACTGTGTACGAATCGTATTTATCCAACATGGCGCTGCAGCCGATTGCCTTGAGGTCCTCCCTCACCTGTGCACAGATCACAATGCTTGAAACAAAGACACGCCCATCCCTTGTGCGATAAAAATAACACCATGCAGTAAAAGTGATGATTATGCTATAAATGCGTGGAATGTGTACAAACCTTCCACAGTGTCTCACTGAAAAGCTGAGCCGCTGACTTCCCCCTTTCTCTCTCATTCAAGCTGTAGTTGAGCACTCCGGGGTTGTTTTCCACTGCATAGGTTTTCTGAAGCAATCCATTCACCAAATAGTAGGTGTTGATGTCATCTTGGATGAAATGGTTTAAGGGAATTTGTAACTTGGAGGCAAAAGACAGCAGAATCCTGTGAAACAGATACAGTATAGTGAATATCTTTATGTAAGATATGTATATCTCCTGATGGTGGATGAAGTTTAGTTAAAGGTGCATTGGTTGACCTTTTGCCACTTGGGGGCAGCGCAACTCAATTTGCACTTAGTGTCACCTCATGATAGCTGATCTGATGAATGTGTGCACACCATTCATGTTTCTGGCTGGACCTCCCATTTTAGCTCTGCCAGTCCCTGAGTAAAATATACAGTTCTTTAGCTGTTAAATGCTGTACTATGTTTACCAGCTAGTTGCCAACTGTGTCTCTGTCTTTGTGTTGCTTGGTGCTGGGGAGGCAGTGTGCAGTGGATGTATATGGCTGAAAAGGACACCGAGCCATAAAACCAAAGGAATAATCTAAACTCTCAAAGGAGCTGAAATAAAGTAGAACTGCAGAGTTGTGTGATAATTCTCTGTGGGCTTGTCACTGTGACTGACCCCTTTCACATCACACATCATCAGGTGTCAGTGTCACTGGAGCTTATCCCTGACTTTGGGTGAGAGGCGGGATACACCCTGGACAAGGTGCCAACTTGTGGCAAGGCCATTTGTCTATTTGATCCATAATTAATAATAATAATAATCAATATGGAAATATAGGCTACAGTAGGTTTATAATGCTTTATACATCAGTAATAACTGATTTATTTCAGCAACGATTGACTTGATGTGTGCTCGCAGTTTAGAGTAGAGGGCTGAGAAAACATACAGACATACAGAAAGTGCTTTGATATCATACTTGAGTGTTATAATAAATTGAGTAGTTGATTGAACAACCCAGTAGACAGCAGACTGTACTCACTTATGAAAGCTGGGGATCCTCATGGCGCCCACTTCTGCATACCAGCCTTCTTTTCTGTTCCTGAAGGTCTCTACACGTCCCCCAATACGCCCACTGGCTTCTATTATGGTCACCTGGTCGTTCAAATAACCATAATGTTAAATACACTTTAATATGTACAGCATGTATCATCAGTATCCACTCAGGTCCACTCATCATGTTACCTTATGCCCGGCATCTTCTAAAAACTTTGCAGCGGTCAGTCCAGCGATGCCCCCACCGATGACTGCTACATGACGGGGTGTTTTAGTGACAGGAAGACCTTTATCCACAATGTCCAGAAGCTCGCTGTAGTCAGTGTCCTGGAGGCACTCGTACAGGGGGTCTCCAAAGATCCCGCTCACAGCAAACACCACGACCCCGACCAGGACCAGGGGAACTGACCGAGGACGGAAAATATCAAGCAATGAATTCAAAGCATCATGGGCCAAATGCAGAAGAGGAGGGAATATTCTCAAATCTGAGCAGATAAAACTGAACCCCTCCCCCAAGCAACCAACTCACAAACATTACCGAATCTCCAAGCAGAACTGCTCGTTTATGATGAATCACATTTAAAAATATCTGTCATGTTGCATTTTCACAATAATCCGTTGCCTAATCAGTTCTCTCTTTTTCATAATATTAAGAAATTAAGAATTATTTCAGAGTTCATTAAATGGAAATAACAGCATGATAGTAGTTTAACTATTGAATAAACCATGTAACAACATGTAATAGCAATTGATTCAATACTCACAGAATTTGCACAGTGCCATGTGAGGGAATGTCTTGAGGATGGAACTCCACAGTCTGGACAGTCTGCTGTTACTGACACTATGAGAGGAAAAGGAAACCTGCCAGAGACAAGTGTGTCACAAGTTCAGTGTAATCAAGAACAAAATATGTTGAATTATTGCAGATAATGAACACACACGCATAAGTAAATGAGCTAAAATGAGAAGCAAACTGGAGGCAGCTCAGAGCAGACTATCACCGCACTCACCTTGATCAAAGGTAAAGTCTCGTAAGTTGTTGTAAGCCTATGCATGACTGAGGACTAATGACAGAGCCCTGATGGAGCAAACTCTTTCAATGCTGTCCCTCCATACGAAAGCAGTCTGGAAAACCTGGGAGAGCGTGGTATGTGTGAAATTACACACAACGTCATTTTAATGAGCGACTGTGTGGCTCCTCAGGTCTTCCAGAAATATTTTCCCACACCGGCTCGAGAGTCATCCACACTGAACAAATCAGATTAGTGAGGTTATACGGCATACCTCATTTCCTCCATCTTTGCTCATTTCAATATCTGATCTGAAGGTGCTCGTTCAGAGTTATCCAAAAAAAGAAAAGTCAAATTTAAAACTGCTCTGAATTACTTCAAACATAACAAAACACCATACGTTTTTTTATTATTTCCCTTACAAACACGTTTTTTGTATTGCTTAAAAGAAATTGTTTCAACTACTTACTTGTAAGTATTGCCAAATGAAGCAGTCTCAACTTGCCCAGCCTTTTGTCCCGACAGACAGCAGCACACTTTTTATAGACTGCAGGAAATGAAAGCAAAAGCAAGACACTGAAAAAATTAAAAAAGTCCAAGTTTCATTTTCCCGATAGCGTGAGTAACTGCACTGTAAGTTTTCTTCTTCTTCAAAGCTAAATAACTTTCCACCTATTGCAGAAGCTGGAAGTGACCAAAGCATTTTTAGGAACTATTTTAACTGACAAGAACAAAGGAATAGAAAGAGGTGTAACACATACAGGAGCAGGAGGTGTTTCCAGTTTCTTAGATTTCTAGTTGCTGCTGTTACTCCAATACTTAAGAAACCTGGATCTGACCCTTCTGACTTTAATAACCTCCGCCCCATTTCCAACCTTCCCTTCATCTCCAAAATATTAGAAAAAATTGTAGCCTCTCAACTCCACTCTCATCTCTCTCACAACTCCCTCTATGAGCACTTTCAATCTGGATTTCGCCCCCTACACAGCACTGAAACCGCCCTCATAAAAATAACCAACGATCTCCTTATGGCAGCTGACTCAGGACTACTTTCCATCCTCATCCTCCTCGATTTAAGTGCAGCCTTTGACACCATTTCTCACCCCATCCTCCTCCAGAGACTTTCCTCCATTGGCATCACTGACACCCCTTTAGACTGGTTCCACTCATATCTATCTGGTCGTACACAGTTCATACAGCTCAAGTCCTTTAAATCCCAACCCTCCCCTGTTACCTCTGGCGTACCCCAAGGATCTGTCCTGGGGCCCCTTCTCTTTATCACCTACCTCCTTCCACTTGGCAACATCTTCCGTAAATTTAACATCAATTTCCACTGTTATGCCGACGACACCCAGCTCTACCTATCCGGAAAACCATCTGTCACTCCCCCCCCCCCCCCTCCCTCACCTCATGCTTATCCGAAATCAAATCCTGGTTCACCTCCAACTTCTTAAAACTTAACAGTGACAAATCTGAAGTCCTCCTTATAGGCACCAAATCCACCCTATCCAAAGCTAGCAATATCTCTTTTTTAATTGATGGATCCTCAGTCTCCCCCTCTCCCCAGGTCAAGAGCTTGGGTGTCATCCTAGACAGTTCTCTATCATTCCACTCCCACATTAACAACATCACTAGGTCCGCTTACTTTCACCTACGCAACATTAATCGTCTTCGCCCCTCCCTCTCCTCCCACACCTCTTCCATCCTTGTACACAGCCTTGTCACCTCCCGTCTTGACTACTGTAATTCCCTCCTCTTTGGTCTCCCCCACAAATCCCTTCACAAGCTGCAACTGGTCCAAAACTCAGCTGCCCGCATCATTACCAGAACCCCTTCATTTCACCATATTACCCCTGTACTACAGCAACTCCACTGGCTCCCCATTAAGCACAGAATTCATTTTAAGGTACTCCTCCATACTTTCAAAGCCATCCACAATCTTGCCCCTCCTTACCTGTCTAATCTCATTCACACTGCTATTCCCTCTCGCTCCCTTCGTTCCTCCTCCTCCCTCCTCCTTACTGTCCCCACTGCCCGCCTCAGTACTATGGGGAGTAGAGCTTTCAGTTGCTCTGCTCCCCAACTCTGGAATGCATTACCCCCTGACATCCGCAATATTGACTCTTTACCCCTCTTCAAATCTAGACTAAAAACTCATTTGTTTCAGCTTGCCTATGCACTTTGACTTTTAATCATTTCTTTCTTTGTTTTATATTTTTTAGCCTGTGCTTTTTATTGTGTATTGCCTTTTTAATCTTTACATTTCTATTGCTTTTTGTCTTTGTATAGTGTCCTTGGGTGTTTTGAAAGGCGCTTTGAAATAAAATGCATTATTATTATTATTATTATTACCTGTGTCAAAGCTTGATTAGCATCTGAGCGGTCTGGTTGCTGCTTTGGTAGCTGCCTCAGACAGGGAGATGTTCACCTGACCTGCTTATTGCAGCTCAGGTGAGATTCTACATCACAGGTTACAAAACCACACAGTGATGTATAGCTGATGCATAGCTGAACGCAGCACCGCGCAAGGTCAAGGGGCAAGTTTTATTTCACATTATTGTCAGCTTGTGTAAAGAGTTCACTGAACTAATGAGGCTTTAGGAGTCAAGTCAGCCATGTTAATGAGTAATGTGTCAGCTTTAACACTCTGAGAAATTTAGAAATCAGAGGTTCTTGTAGTTGACTTGTTGTAAAGTCAATTTGTCAGGTGCACTGAATGTAGGTTTAGAAAATAGTTTGTGAGACGTGGGAGAGGTGAAAGGCATGGCACTACATGCTCTTTATAATATTACTTATTTACAGAGACCAACATTTCCCACTATGTGATGCCAAGGAAAAACAGACAAACAGAAACTGGCTCGTGGTGGGACGGTGGCATGTGCTGTGACTGGCTGAACCAGATATTTCCATCATGAGTTGGTATAGAATAAACCAGAACCAAAAATAAAGTGAATGTATTGGACTTAAAGGCCCTGCCGTGACCGGTTGAACCAGATATTTCCATCATGAGTTGGTGATCAAACAAAAGAAAGTAAAAGTATTAGACTTCAATTCATCAGACAGCCAGAAACATGACTTTAATAAATGAATGGTAATATTGCTCTATCTGTAACTGTTTACTCACACGTTCTCTGCCCAGTTATTCATGTACAGTAGGTGATGAAATAATTCTCAATATATCTCAAAATAAGAGAGTGAGCTAAAAAGATGTCCACTCTTTCTGTTAGCTTAGCATAATTAATGGAAGCACAGGGAGAAACAACCAACCTGGCTTCCTCTTTAGTTCTTGAGAATTACCTAAAAGCTCTCTAATTGTAGTTATACCACAGAACTTCAGCTAAAACCACAAATGTACTTCTCTGTGTATGTAACTGATTGAAACAGTGTGTAAGCGAGTTTTAGAACTTCTTTGGAACTTTGCAGAGCTGTTTGTGCCTGATTCCTGCAGGTATGCTAAGCTAAGTGACTTTAACTCTATGCTTAGCACACAGACATGAGAGTGGTAGCTTCTCATTTCAACTCAAAAGGTGAAACATTTTTCAGTGTCATGCCGAGGTATTTTTCAGGGCCACAATGACAAACAGTTGAGGAGTGACAATTCATGTGGTCTGCAGCTTAGAAGAGAAGACTTTCTCATGCTTTGCTGTGCCACTTACTTTCCTTTGTGGCTTTGTGGGTCAGAGAGCCCTGCCATCGCTGTCACAAACAAAGACTTTTCTAACTGAGCAACAATATGGCATAATGCAAAACATTTACATCAAGTTACTTGCTGTGTTATTGAGGTTCGACACACATTCATCATTATTGCACATTAGTAGTTAGCAGTGTCAGTTTATGTAACAAAAAATTAAAAAAAAAATTATTAAATTATTTCACATTATTGTCAGCTTGTTTAAGGAGTTCAATGAAGAGAGGAGAAATTGAAGAAGAAGAGAAGGCAGAAAAAGAAACAGCAACTGTTATCAGTCAATGTCAGGCAGACAAAATTAGCAAAGTGAACATTTAATGCTAGCAGCTAACTTTAAAAAGAAGCAGATGTTTCCCCCAGGAGTTGGTGGAGAACAAACCTGAGCTAAAAAGAGAGTAAAAATATTAAACTCGTCAGACAGACAGAAACCTTAAATATCTTTATATGTGACTTTAATGGTAATATTGATCTGCTAATATTATTCCTGTGTGTACAGAATGGAACTGGAGACAATTAGCTTATTTATCAGGGCCAGAACGACATAGAGCTATGGAGCGACATTTTTTTTTAATATGAATATAGCTGAAGGAAATTCATATATACTGCAGGTTACAGTTAGGAGACATTCTCAAGCTTTGCTGTACCACCTATGTTTCCTTTGTGGCTTTTGGTTTGGCTGTGGGTCAGAGCGCCCTGCCATCACCGTGAGAAATACATTCATTTTATACATAATAGTTAGCAGAAGTGTAAGCTGAAGAAAAAAGAAAAAAATCTTTTGCAAATTAAAATTTAACCTCAACCTTTAGTCAGTGAGTTTATAGTGAAATTAAGACCCATGATTAGCATCCTTGCTACTGACCAACTACAGTAGCTTCTCTAATAACTCAGGAGATGTTCTCATAGAGGGTTTGTTACATGATTTTTTTTTTTACGAGAAGCTGGAACATATTCCTTTTGTTCCCATTCAACAACACATCCCACAAAACTTAGCCATTGGCATGTCTCATACAGCTGTAGCTGTAAAATATCCACAAATGAGATGCAGTCATGAGGAAGAAGCATTTCAGAATGACCTTTATATGGTAAAATACAGAAGCTCGGAACACCCGCTTATCATCCAAATGTAAAGGGATATATTGTTTCCAGAAGGTGCTGATGTCAGGGTGAAGTCTAGCATTTCAGTAAATGTAACACTATGAAAGAGACTAGTTGGAGATTTTAAAGTCACAGTGTGTAGGATGTGGATAGGATTTACAGGATGATTATGTGCATATTTTGCTGAATGAGACCTGATCTGCTGAAGCTTTATTATTAGATAGAGACAGCTGAAGAGTGACAGGAAATGTGGGGAGAGAGATGGGGAATGACATGGATGGATCACAGGTCGGGACTTGCAGCCAGCTGCAGCGAGCCTTCGCATATGGGGGGGCCGCTCTACCGACTGAGCTAAGCGCTGCCCCATGCCAGAGTGTTCTGATAGAATCACTGTGGGCTCCAAAGTTGAGAATTTCCATTTCTAAAAAGATGGGAAAAGTCCAAAAAAGACCATTGTTCCTTTAGTACATAAGTCAGATTATTTTGTGATGTATACTGTGGTTGGCGCTGTGACCTCACAGTAGGAACCAGCTGTGGGGTTTTCTGTGTGGAGTTCCTCTTCGTGCGTCTGTGGGTTTTCTATGGGTGCTCTGTTTTATAAATTATTCATTATCTGCCCAGAATATCTTTGTGTGTGTGTGAAAATGTTTGTAATATGTTTTATTCCTAACACAATATTAATGACAACCTCACCATAATTTATGCGACTTCAACACTATACAAAGAGATGGCCCAAAAAATCTCTCCAGAGGAACACCCATACCTTCTGTAATCTTTAATGGGCATTTGGACATGGACATCTCAGTTTTAGGACATTTCAGGTTGACTGTGGAGGGTTTAGCTGATCTGAGTGTCTCATTGGTGGCTGGAGTGTGACGTCAGGCTCAGTTTTTTCCAAAAGTTGGATCTGGCTGAACTTCTCTGCTGTCTGTGTCTGTCTGCAGTGTTGCGCTGCGACATCGTAAGTTATTAAGTTTGTGAAGTTTTGTGAAGATGAAAGACCACGTCTGACCCAGAGAATCTCCTGTTGTGTGCTTACAACTCCAATATGGATATCAACCCGTTCTCTACAGTGTTTCTTGGAGTCGATTGAAAGCTCAGTGGATCTCTTCTGGACGAAATGATCCTGCAGGATCCAAAGTCTGTGAACTGTTTGTGTTTACTGTTACACATAATGTTTCTGTTTGTAGCTACTTGCCAGAAAGTACGAGATTTAATGTTTGATTGATTTGTTCATTGCTACTGTATGCGTGCACATGTTCATTCAGTTATTAGCGGTGTGTGCAATTTACTGACTGCACTAAGAGAGTTTTGGGGCCACAAAAGAAATCTTAGGCCCACTAAACGCCTACGGCCGGCCCTGATGAAACTACATATCCTTTGAGTCGTAGTCACTGGCAAAGGCTCTTGGGAGCTGTAGTTGTTGGATTCCAGTTTTACTGGTTTTATCCTCATCTTTTTAATATGACGTCAGGCCATAACTCCAGGTCTCGCGCTTCCACAGCGTCAGAACTGCGTGGGAGGCTTTCTTTATTTGAACATACGTCATCATACAGGAAGTAAACAAACCAGAGCAAAGAGTTGTCATCAAGACGACCACGAGACCCTCCCATTGAGTGCCATGACAGCTCGTGCAGGTTGAATGTTTTTTATTTATTCATTTAAACGCGTAGCTTGGTCAGATGTGTCTACGATAGGACGTCTAGCAGTGTCCGCGATGTGTGCCGTTAAACCGCAGCCGGTGGAGGATACTTGTACAATGTTTGGGTCCTAGCCTTACGCTAACGTCACATATCTCCAGCCAAACATCTCACAATTTAAAAAAATGTATAGTTAATGGCAAAGAATAACACTTCACAGGATACCGCGGAAGACCTCAAACACATCGCCCACATCCTCTCTTCATTTCGGCTTTATTTAACTTCATAAAAAAGTAATAATGTTATTAATATTTGGCCGTGTATCCCTCCGCCTTTCATGTTCTTCCCTCCTAATAAACCGTGGAGGGTGGAGACGTAGAGCGTGCTATATGCGTAAACCTAAAAACAAAGAAGCTATTATATTGAAATATATCGGTCCGGGTCAAATAATGTATGCCGAATGTTCTTCTGGTGCTGGTATTTCAGTCGGTAGTCTTTTAAAACCGTGTTTATTGCGCAATTACGGGTCACGGGACAGATAAACTCTAAATTGTCAAATTTATGAGCGCGGTTTGGTGTCGCACTTTCTCACCAGAGCTGATAACGGTGTATGTCAGGGCTAACCGTAGTAAATAAAAAAAAAAAAAAAAACTTGTTGGTGGAGGTTATTAAAACTGATAAATACAGATGAACACACAAGAATAGTGTGACTGGACTGGCTCGGTATTTAAGCTAGCAAACATGCATTTACTGCCGAGACATCGAGCAAACTAACGTTAGCAGCTAGCAGGAATATGTTTGGGCTTTACTATTAAATCCCATTAAATGAGTTTGTATAAAACAGCCTTTAATACCGTATCAGTTAATAATATAGCGGTTATGCAGTGTATCGGCCACTGTATTAGGTAGCCCTTCCTGGTACCGGGTTGGACCCCGGTTTGCCTTCAGAACTGTCTTACTTCTCAGTGGCATAGATTCAACAAGGTACTGGAAACATATTGACATGAGAGCATCAAACAGCTTCAGATTTGTCAGCTGTACATCCCATAGGTGATCTGTTGATTGGAGCTCTGTGAAGGCCTATTATGAGATGGGGCTTTAGCTCTAAATGTGTAGACATGGTGTCAGGTAGGCTGTTATTTAAGCAATGAACATAAAGGACCAAATGTGGCAAGAAAATATATATGCCTAACACCATTACAGCATCATAACCAGCCTCAACTGTATGGTAACAATAATAAGAAGAATATCTTTATTTATATGGCACCTTTTAAAAGAATTTTAAAAGTGGTTTACAGGACAGCAGACCCAACAGAAGGCCACACAGGTTGAGATCCAGAAAAGTCAAAAACATAACAAAGGATAAAAGGAAATGAAAATTAAAGTAATTAAGACATGGAAAGATAAAAGAAAAATATAAAAACAGACAAGTCTGTAAAAATGAGTTTTAAGAAGTGATTTAAAAGAGCTCACTGATTAAGCAGGTCGTTCCAGAGTTGCGGTGCCCTGATGGAGAAGGCACCATCACCTCTAGTTTTTAGCCTCAACGCCGAAAACAACCAGAAGTGACCCGCCTGAAGATCTAAGGATGTGGACTGGCTCGTACGGGCTTAGCATGCAGGCAGTATAGTCGGGGACCAGACCTCAACAGGCTTTAAAAGTGAAATCTCTAAAATCAATCCTGAATCGCACAGGAAGTTGGAAGGGAAGCTGAAATCTGGGAAATGTGATGTTGTCTGTTAAAACCGGTTAGAAGACTAGTTGCTGCGTTCTGGACTAGTTGGACGTGTGAAAGTGATTTTTTGTTAATACTGAACAGGAGTGAGTTGCAATAGTCCAGTTTTGACAACATAAAGGTATTGATTCTTTTTTCAAAATGGACTGTGGGAGCATAGATTTAACTCTGGACATGGTTCTTAATTGAAAATGTAGAATGGATCCATGCTTTCAAAGTCTGACCCGAACATCTGAATATAGCCTCAGTTTCCTGATCTTAGCTGACAGGAGTGCGTCTGGTGTGGTCTTCTGCTCCAAGGTTGGACGTGTTGTGCATTCAGAGATGCTCTTCTGCATCCCTTGGGTTATTTGAGTCACTCACTACATCTGTCTTTAATTAAACAACATCGACACACAGCAAACATGAGTAGTGGTCGGTTTCTGAGGCCTTAAATTGTGTTTAATTAAGCTACCAACTGTTCAGTCAGGATGTACAGCTGCTCAGTCTGTTTTGAATGTGCCTGATCTGTACTCTCCATTGCTTCTGCTTCTGATTTTCAAGGTCTGATGTTTTCCTGGCATGCATGACCTCCACAACTCATCTCAAGGGTGTCAAACCAGACAGTAACCCCCACAGTGCCATGGCTGAGGTGTTGGGACAGAGGAGCCTGGTGGGCTTTGGTGTGGTGTTGGCGTGGCTGGTGCTGTTCCACCTGCTGGTCAACATCTGGCTGCTGTGCGTGTTCACCAGCCTGCTGGTGGTGCTTGGCGGCTGGCTCGGCTCGCAGGCCGTCCTGGAGTCCAACAGTGTGGTTCACCTGGAGAGGTTTATCACCCTGGATCAGGTAAATGTACAGTTTACATTTATTGCATTTACTGGGCTAATCTTCGCCTTGGTTGCTTTTGGGAGCCCGGGCTCCATATTATTTTACAGTATCACTTAGTTTACACTTATTTTATCTAAATTTCAGGTTCCACCATCTGTGGAGGATGAGCATCACTTGGACCAGGAGATCCACAGCACTGTGAGGAAAATCATCAGGGACTTTGTCTCCTCCTGGTACTCCACTGTGTCGTCTGAGAGCGGCTTTGAAACAGAAATCCAAGAGGCCATGATCTGTATGGCCATGGAGCTGAAAACACGCGCAAGACAGGTTGACAGGAAGGTACAATTTATTCATTTACGTTTCTTCACAATATATATCTATAATACTTTATCTGTGTTGATAAATGTACATAAAGATCGATATCAATCTGACTCTTAGTCAGACAATCATTTGGTCAAATCTTTCCGTTCTGCTTTTCAACCTTTTTAGCTTGGGACCGCTCATTACAGGTGATGGCCGAAGTGTGGACTTGACTTCAGCCTATAAGAGGTTTTTAGCATACTGTACCACAGGTTCAAAAATCAAGAAAAAAAGAAAAGATTTTTTTTTTTTAAAGATTTAAGTCCAGACCTTGACAGTATATTGCTTAGCCCCATGCCTATTGATATATCTAGAAAGAAAAGTAAATATATAGTCATCAAATATGGATGATATAATGAGTATAATGAGAGGGGTTCCATCATGCAGCAAACAGATTATTTTTGTATGGGGTGTTTTATTTTGAAAATCCACTGTTTAAGCTGCTCTGTGTAAATTAATGTGGGCTCAAAAATAGAACAGCTGCGTATTAATTGCGGAGCTGGAGCCGACTAGAACGGCTGCGTATCACTGTAGTGACTGAGACGCACACGCTGCACATCCGTACCTGGTGGATTTTAGGTGTTAATCAAGAGGCATCCTCTGTTGCTGGGAAATGAAGCCATTGTGGAAGTGCTAAAAACTGTAATTGCTTGAGCAGTCGCTTGAGACAGGCTGCAGAAGTGAGTCAGTCTCTATAAGCGGCCATATTATTTCACAGCAGAAATAAACATGTTTACGGCCTGGTACAAAAAACAGTTTTGGTCTCTATAGCTAATTTCCCCGTTCATGACAACTGTACTGAGGGGGGTGAATTTTTTAAACTCCCCCCTTCAGATGAGACTCGAAGTTGCTCATGAGTTATAGTGTGACCGCTTGATTGACAGGTACGTGCCGTTACAGATGGCTTATTAGAGCACTGCCTGCCGATATTTAGATTAGCCGGGAGGTGGAAGAAGCCGTACATCTAACATGGCGGCAGTCAGCCGGTGGTGCATATTTTCAAAACAGTGCTTCAGAAACGTCCGGGTGACGTCACTCAGGCTCTGTCCATTCTTTATACTGTCACTGGGGTTAATGGCAGTATTGAAAGAAACTGTGATCTAAAACCTACAATTGGTGTTTAATGGGTCATGTTTGAATCCCTGCAGGAGCTGACCCAGAGGATCCTGGATCTGTTTGGCTGCCACCTGCAGGACTACATCAGAGCCAAGGAGCTGGTGCGCGAGCAGAAAACGCCTCTGACAGCAAGATGGAGCAGCGAGAGCGAGCAGCTGTGGAAGGAGTATTCCAGGATTACCACGCCTCACTTCGCCATGACCAGCGACACAGTGGAACTAAACTACACCAGATCAATTGTAGATTTGTTGCTGCACATTTTGGTGCCGTCGCCGCACTTGGAGACCCGCACCGGACGGTTTGTCGTCGGAGAGCTCATCACCTGCAACGTCCTGCTCCCTCTCATTGCCAAATTGGCTGACCCTGACTGGTTAAACAGTTTCATAATCGAAATATTCAGCAAGTCTAGCAAACCACAGGAGTCAGTCACAGCAGAGCCAATGACTTCATCACCACCGCCACTACCACCGCCACCTGCTCCATCAGAGCTTGCTCCACTACAGGAGACAATGCACACACCTCTAAAGAATAATGAAGTTCCTCCACTGAGAGCTGAGACTGAAATGGTTCATGACACGGAGATGGCCACGACTGAGCTCGCTGCCTATGATGTGGTTGACTCCGAGGAGGTGGACTGTGCACAGAACAATGCTGAAGAGGAAGAACCTACTCCACCTTTCTTAAGGCATTACATGAGAGGAAGCAAGTCAAACCCGTTTTACCAGGAGAATGACTCTGACCTAGAGTCTCCTATGGCCGACTACAAACGAGGCTCCATTGATTCTCTGGTCATGATAGGCCAAGAAGAGGTCCTCTGTGACAGACAGAGAGAATGTGCCACACCTGCGGAGAACAATAATGGTCTGGACCTGGAGGATGCTTGCCCCAGTCCAATAGAAGGCCCCTGCCCGAAAGTCCTGGTGAATTCACAACCAGTTGAACATCCTAATGGTTGCAGCACCCCACCAGTTGTAATAGCAGAGGGGACTCCTTGTATCAGCAGCCTCCAGGACCTGGAGAGGGATGGCAGTTTCCCTTCAGTAAACCCCGCCAGAGACCTCCTTCTGGGTGTAGACCAAAGTGCGCTGGGGAACCCCAGTGAGCTGTCAGACGTCAGTCCGCTGCAGGGCTCTTCTCCTATGCCGTCGTTCAGTTTTGAGCCCCTTAGCAGCCCAGATGGACCGGTCATCATCCAGAACCTCCGCATCACCGGCACCATCACAGCTAAAGAACACAGAGGCACAGGCTCCCACCCCTACACTCTTTACACTATCAAGGTAGGAGATATATCTGTTTGTCCTTTGTTCATTACTCTTTATATTGTCCCTGTAGGATACTGTACCTTTCTAGGTGCAACACTTTCTGTCGACAAAGATGTGGCACATCGCCGGTCCTAATGCCGGCTGAATGATGCATTGTTAGTTCTGCATAAATTTAATCCTCAATATAATTTGAATGGTTGAGTTAAAAACAAAAACTCTCAGTACAGTTGCCATGAACAGTGAAAAAAGTGTTCTGTAGCCAGCCTCAAGCAGCTGCTCGAGGATTTACAGTTTTTAAGCACTTCCACCTTTGCTTCATATACAAGCCACTTGGTGGATACAAACGCGAGCATGTGGGTGAGAATCCACATCCTGTTATTGCTTTTAGGTCATTCTACTGATTGTCATTTGTTGATGGAAACGTGGAAACGCACACAGCATTGTGTCAACAGATAGAGTGAAGAAGAAGACTGCAAAACGCACATTCAGTTTTTCCAGACATCAAGGTGTCATTGGCAACAATGTGTAAAAATACACTGTTTCATTGATGTGCCTTTGTTCAAGGGCTCTTATCTTAACATTATCAGATTTCAAGGGCCAGTAATGGAAAATATCCGCTTGTACCTTTCAGTCATTTGGATCTGTTCTACATTCACAGCCTGTGCTCCTTGGTTTCAGTGAATAATTTACCTGTCCAAATTCTCAAGATTGAAACCAAAATGTTAAATTGAACAATATTGAATGTCGGCACAAGCCTTACACTGTATTATGGTGGTTTTCAGTATGAGACAGCAATGGCTTATGAGAACCCCGGAAGCATCCAGCCAGGCTCCGAGGATTCTGAAGTTGCACCGTCAGGTTGTGAGAATCCAACGTCCGTTCAGCCGGTGGCTTATCACATGGTCAACAGACGATACAGCGAGTTCCTCAACCTACAGACACGGCTGGAAGAAAAAACAGAACTACGAAAACTCATCAAAGGTAGAATTTAAGTCAACATTAAAACTGGTTGTTGCTGCCTGAAGCCAACTGTGTCCTAGTCAGCTTGAGTCTGGTGCATGGTCTACAAACAGACCTGAATTTCATTGTATTCTTTCATTGTATGTCAGGTGTGAAAGGTCCAAAGAAAATATTTCCAGACATGCCGTTTGGAAACATGGACAGTGACAAGATCGAGGCCAGGAAAGGACTTTTGGAAACCTTTCTAAAGGTTAGTGGATTGACATTATTAACTAAAGTTTGTTTTTGATCACTGAGGCTGTTGATGATCATTCTGTCCTCTTTTTCAGCAACTCTGTACCATCTCCGAAATAGCTAACAGTGAAGAGATGCAGGAGTTTCTAGCTCTCAATACAGATGCCAGGATCGCCTTTGTCAAGAAACCTTTCATTGTGTCACGCATAGACAAGGTTTGATCCTGTTTCATTGGAGAATATGATGCAGAAACACAAAATATAACATGATAAAAATATTTTTTGATGCTTCTGATTATTTGTAAGGCTGCTATGCTTAAGCCTCTAATGTGTGTACAGTTTGTGTTGTAATATATGTGTGTATTTTTGTGATTAGATTGTGGTGAATGCCATTGTGGACACCCTGAAGACAGCGTTTCCCCGTTCAGAACCTCAGAGCCCGACAGAGGATAACGAGGGAGAGATGGATGGAGGGAGAATAAGTACTGACAAGAAGAGCAAGTATGAGTCAAGAGATCTAGAACAACTTTTATTGACACGTGCCAACAACTCAAGCCAATACAGAGAGAGGTGTTACACAAGTGCCCAGCCCTTGTAGACTTATAGCACCACTGACCCCACTTAACCTCCACAACCCGTTCGACACACTCTTTCTGGATTTTGTTCCTGCAACATGTTCAAAAAAGCTGAGACAGGGGGATCGAGACTGTGAAAGTTGTTGAATGCTTAAACAACACCAGTTTGTAACAATTCACAGGTAAACAGGTTCATTCAAACAGGCGATAGTATCATGATAAGAGCTCAGTCATCTGTATAAAGTTGCAACAGTTTCAGAACAACACACAGTTTGAATGAATTTATGGATTTCACCATCTACAATCTCTGCACTGAAGGGACAAGGCTCAAAACCAAAATCAACATAATTGTATAAAGATATTTCTTCCTATTCAGGAACACTTGAAAAAACTGTTGCATTGTTAAAATCCAACATTCAGAAACACAGAGTGTGTGGAAGAGTATAAACCTCTGTGTGTGTTATACCTGCATTGTGTTTGTAACCGTAATGGGTTATGTGGCCTATTTTATCATAGTATGCTGTTAATGAAATAAGACTCATATCTTCTTATTACAGATTTATTGCACAGTAATACGTGATAAAGATGATGTTGTGGTGCCTTGCACACATTCATTTGTTTGTATGATCTCAGGTCTCGTCTGAAGTTCTCCAGTAAAAACATTCCCTTTATGAATGGCTCAGACATCAGACCATCGGTTTTGTTCAGCTGGGACCAAACTAGCACAGTAAGACACTCACGTTGAACCTGCTCTTTGATATATAGACTGTAATTTGCTGCTACAGTAATACAGATTTCTTTTCCCTCCATCGTTAAAGGTGTTTAACGGAATGTCTTTGGGAGATCTGCAAGCCTTTGTCACCGAACAAGAAACACTGTCCATCAGAGCGGAGCCAGAGGTGGAGGACAGTACAGCAGTGAGAGAATTCGGAGACTATCTGATGGGCAGCTTGAGTGGAAAGCACAGTCAGGAATCTGGTAAGAACAGGCCAATGATTATTCCTTATGATTGATCATGAGTGCATCAGTGATGCCGAAGTCTCAGAGATTTTGGCAAGCCTTGGCATGTTGCTGTAGCCGAAGAGACAAAAAAAAGACAAAAAAGAGACAAATACACAAGAATGTGACTTGATGTGACAGTCCTTTTTTATTTTTCCTTTCCTTTGAATAAGTGATCTGAAGGCAGTATGGAAAATTAATCATTTATGGATGCTGATCTTAAGGGGTTACATAAGTTGACTCCTGCGAGACAGAGACAGTGAGGCAATATGAGAGAGTGTGTGAGTGTGAGTAAGCAAAGCCAGAAGTGGAAGTGAAGCTTTTGTGGTTTCACAGTGAAGTGTGTGGAATTCAACTGCTTCAGTTATAAAATGCTGACAGCGATAGATTAATTAAATGTGTATTTAGTGCACTTACTTTATGTGCACTAACCATTTATTTAAATGGTATTAGACACAGTACACTAGACCAGTAAAGCAGAAATGTACAATACTACCTTTAGACTTTTCCATGCCATTGCTGAGACTCAGCAAGTTTCTGTTGCTGAGTATGCAAACTTCAGTGCTCCCTGAAACTCCTCACTGCTGTTATACTGAATATCAGCACATGGCCTTGTGACGAAGGTAATCACAGCCGTGCTGATATTCAGCATAACGGCTCAACCTCGAGTCTGATGTAGCCGCCACCAACACACCAACATTTCCTTAACACTATCTTGGTAGTTACTTTGTGCAAACAGTGAAATAAGAGTTTGTTGACAATTCTTGGTAGAAATATCAGTCTTTTCCTTTTCTTAATGTTCTGATGAAATCAAACATGTTTAATATTTTTGGAAATCAGGTACACTTTCTTCAGTACTAAACAGGAAATCCCATCACACAATTTTAATGTATCTTGTCCACTGACCAACACTTATTTCAATAAGAATCTTAATTTTTTAAACCGGTTCGCCTCATTCATATGGTTGTCTCCTGGTAAAACAATACTGGTAATGACAGAATCCACAATGTAAAGTTTGTAAAGAAATGCAGTTGATCTTTATAAATTATATTAACAGGTTTCTGACAAGAAAACTGTCAAGATATAACATTCTTTATCCTGTGTTTTTATAGTCATGTAATGGTGATGTATCATTAATCTAACCATTGTTACAGTAAAACACCTGTAATATGGAGTGATACGTGTAGTTAAAACTGCCAGTGTACTGTTGTATAATGTGTGTTCCAGTACACCCAGATCCAGATTCAGGTTTGTCATATGTAAGTTAACACAGGGTCAGCAATACAACGAAATGTGTTGGACAAGAGGCACCCGCCAGCTCAGCATTAGGAGCTCTAGACAGTGTAACAGCACTACACATAAGAGTAAAAATAAGCTAAGAATAAAATACAAGACTATAAAATTGTAGATAAAAAAAGAACAATATAGAAATACAAAATATAAAATATACTATAATACAATAAAAATATGATATATTATATAATATATGAAGAATATAAAATATACTAAAATTGAATATGAAAATAATACACATGACACATATGTAAGTGTTCTAGTAATTCGGCGTGAAGCTTCTGCTTCATTTTCAGACTTGTAGTCTTCAACTCCACCCGACACTGACGTGAGACAGTTTGTCAGACTTCAGCTCCATATGGAACCACAGATGGCTTCATACAACTATTATTTTCACATATGTAGTAGTACTTCCCAACACACGTGTGTAAACACTGTGATGTGTAAAATCATTGACTTCCTTTTGAAAGGTTCAGTATGCATAAAACAAACCATGTCATATGTCTATATTACATTTATGTTAAATAATATAGACTCATTCTCAGTCAGTCAGAATAAAAGTCAACAGATGCTCTGCAGATTTACAGATACATTTATTTATTAACAGTGATACAATTAAAGATTTTTTTCTTTCATATTCTTCAAAAATCAGCTCATATTTTTGGTTTACAAGACAAAAACAAAACAAAACACATGTGCGTCCATCCACATGTTGCGTCACATAACCTCACTGCTACATCCTTCTCCATCAAAGGGAATCACTATAGAAAACTGGATGATGTTCCGTCCTGGAAGAGGGATCCCTCCTCTGTGGCTCTTCCTGAGGTTTCTTCCACATTTTTTCCCTGTTAAAAGGTTTTTTTTGTGGGCAAGTTTTTCCTCACTCGAACCGAGGGTCTAAGGACAGAGGGTGTCACTCCCTGTACAGATTGTAAAGCCCTCTGAGGCAAAATGTGTTTTGTGACTTTGGGCTATACAAATAAAATTTGATTTGATTTGATTTTTGATTTGATTATCATCATATGGAAACTATCTCTGTCTCCTCATTAGGCATCTGATCATTGTCTTTTTGAAGGAATCCTTTTTTTCCCAGACACTCCTGACCAAATATTTCACCATAAAAGTGTCCAGACTGACAGTTCACACGGTTTTAATACACTGTTCTCGCAACATATACTGTTTATATAGTTGTTGTTCAAATTGGACCACACTGGTAAAATTCAACACCAAAATTCAGGATGAAAAATTAAAAACAGAACTTTATAAGTCATAAGTTTGAATTGTCAAGTTCATGTTCTGTTAGTCATATGACCCAAAAGGAGAAGTACAGATGAGTAACTGGAAAGCCCTGAACATCTCTACGTAAAAGAGTCAGCAGAGTAAAAAACACATCTTAAAATTGCAAACCTTATGGAAGTTCAGGGGAATTCAAACCACATGTATCCAGATAAAAATATTTCAATGCTATGAATTCAGTCTTTGAATTTCAATATCAAGTATTTCGTCATGAGTACATTAAGGTATCCAGGTGCTTCTATATTCTTTCTACCTTCACCGAGATACCAATGTTCAGTTTTGGTTCATACTATCGGCATGTTCATTATTGAGGTTGTATTATGGAGTGTACCTGAAAGAGCACACTCATTAATATTCCCTGTGTTTATAATTCTTCCATTTCTTCCGTGTTTTTTTCAGTTCGCTTCTGCTCCCAGAGTTTTTGTCGCACATACACAAACAAGGTGTCAAAACGACCAGCTCGGTTAGGATCGGTATGCTTATTTCTAATAATATTTCTTTTTTTTTTTTTTTGAACATTTATTAAAACATATTCCTTGACAAGACATCCACACAGTGTTAGAGTATCAGATATAGACAGTTAACTAGTAGACCAAGAAATAAAATAAAATAGACATTACTGCAGTAATATACACAGGAGGGGGTAACAAGGTATCATCCAAGTGTTCGTTCTCTTACTTTCAATCTGATCAGCCCAGTTGAGTTGAACTTCTTACATTTAGTCACTCAAATAGTTTATGACAGGAGCCCACTTTTCCAAATACAAGTCCATCCGGAGTCGTAACCGCGCAGTTAAGCTTTCCATACAGTTCACAGTTTTCAGCCTTTGTGTCCATTGTAGTAAAGTCGGTGGTTGAGGCTTAAGCCAGTTCACAGTAATCATTTTGTGGGCAATTATCACAAGAGCTCTAAGCAGGTACAGCTGATTATTTCGAAGATCTGTGTGAAGTGTCCCTAGAATCAACTGCTGAGGATCAATCAGCCTGTCCAACTTTAAGATCCCACGTATTTCCTCCATCACCTCCTTCCAGAATTTTAGTAGTTTGGGGCAATCCCAGAAAATATGTGAGAAATCTCCCACTAGACCACAGCCTCTCCAGCAGAAAGAGGAACTTTTTTTGTCATATTTAGCTATCACTATAGGAGTTTTAAAATATCTCATCCTCACCTTCCAACTGAATTCTCTCCAAGTTGGGCTGCTTAAGCATCTGTGCCAGGACACCCAGGACCTCTCCCACTCATCATCCCCAATTATAGCATTAGCCTCCAATTCCCATTTGCCCTTTACATCCAGTGTGTCCGCAGAACTATCATTATGAATTTTGCTGTATAAACAGGATACTATTTTTGACACATTTCGATTTTCTGCTACCTCAATCCAGTAACGTTCAAAATTTGAAGGTTCCTTCCTAATTTTGTCCCAATCCTTGTGCGTAGTCAAATAATGCCGAATTTGAAAATATCTAAATAAATCCTTTGATTCAATACCATATTGTGTCTGAAGTTGCGAGAAGGCCCTGAGTGTCCCTCCTTCCATTAACTGATTTATAGTAATCAGACCTTTTTCAGCCCACTTATTAAAACCTCTGTCTAGTTTGGCTGGTAGAAATCCACAGGCCTCCACCACCTTTGTTGCCCTGGATACAGACAATGGCAGATTTAACAACAGTCTTATCTTCCTCCACACCCTTAATGTGTAATTAACCCACTCATTACGTATCTTAAGGACACGGCATGCACTTATACTTAAAAAGGGGAGGGCAGTGAGTGATACATTCCTTATAGAACTTTGCTCAATGTGTACCCATTTTGTATCCATATCTAATCTCATCCACGAGACCAATACTCTTAGCTGCGCTGCCCAATAATAACTCCTGAAGTGAGGCAGGGACAAGCCCCCCTTCTCTTTACTTGCACAGAGAACTTTGAGTCTCACTCTGGGCCTTTTGTTCTGCCATATAAATTTGGAAACCAAATGATCCAAGAATTTAAAAGTAGCTAGAGGGACCACAATAGGAAGAGAGACAAAAAGAAATAGCAACCTTGGCAGCACATTCATCCTTATAACTTCAACTCTGCCTATCAATGATAGAGGAAGCATCCCCCATCTTTCAAAATCTTTTTTGATTTGAGAAATAAGTTTGTCATAATTAGCTTTATATAATTGAGAAGAGGTGTGTGTCAAATTCACCCCTAGGTACCTAAAGCCCTCTTTCGACCATCTAAATTTCACTTGATTATCTAATTGTTTAGGCCAGCTCCCTGTGATCATCATTGCTTCAGATTTCCCCTCGTTAACCTTATACCCTGAAACTTCCCCATATTTCCCCAAGCACTGCATTAGAACCGGTATAGACGACAAGGGGTTTTTTACAAACAAAAGAACGTCATCTGCGAAAAGGGCTATTTTATGTGTCATGCCTCCCCCATCAACTATCCCCTCAATCCGATCATTTCCCCTAACTAACTCTGCGAGCGGTTCGATACACAGTGCAAACAAAACAGGTGAGACCGGATTTCCTTGCCGAACTCCTTTCTTCAGGTTGAAAAATTTAGAGCAACAACCATTGACTCTAACTCTAGATATCGGGTCCTTATTTATAGTATTAATCCAATTAATAAATGTCAAATTAAACCCCATTTTTTCCATGGTATAATTTAAAAACGACCAGTCCACCCTGTCAAACGCCTTCTCGGCGTCGAGGCCGAGAAGCATTGAGGGGTGGCCCGAGTCTCTTGCTATTGATTGTATGTTTAGGGCCCTTCTAATGTTATTTGCCCCCTGACGCCCTGGTATAAACCCGGTCTGGTCGGGGTTAATCAATTTCCCCAGGTGTTTCTGCATTCTCTTCGTCAGTATGGAGCTAAGAATTTTTACATCAGTCCCAAGCAAGCTGATGGGTCTGTAGGCACCACACTCAATTGGGTCTTTCCCCTCTTTGTGTATTACTGTTATTATGGCCTCTGACCGGCTCTTAGGGGGGTCATTTTCGCTTAATGCATAGTTAAATATTTCACAGAGTTTAGGCACCAACTCTGTCTTTAAGGTTCTGTAAAATTCCCCAGGAAAACCATCTGTGCCAGGAGATTTGTTATTTTTCAAGGACATGATAGTTTCCTCTATTTCACTTTCCAAAATTGGGGTTGATAAGTTCTCCGCCTCTGCCTCTGATAGTTTTACTAAGTTAAGATCTCTAAAGAAAGCCTCTAAATTGGCTGTGGTTGGCACGATCTCTGGAGCATCATACAGGTTCCTATAGAAGCTTTGAAATGCTTCAGCCACATCTACCGCGTGTGTAACTTCTGTCCGGGATATTGGGTGTCTTATTTTAGGAACAATACGACTTGCCTGTTCTTTCCTCAGCTGAAATGCAAGTAGTCGACTCGCCCGATTTCCCAACTCATAATACCTTTGGTCCGTGTATCGAAGCGCTCCCTCTACCTTAAGTGTAAGCAAGTCATCCAAAGCAGTTCTACAATGCTGCAGTTGTTTCAATATGTCCTCATCCCCAGTTATTTTATGTTCATGTCCCAGTCGTTTTATATCATCTTCTAATTGTTTCTCTTTCTCCAATCTCTGTTTTTTTAATTTAACAGCTATCTCAATGCATTTCCCTCTTAAAACTGCCTTAGCACCATCCCAAAGGGTGGAGGGGGAGACTGCTCCATTTTCGTTTATTGCGAAATATTCTTGTAGAGTTTGTTTTAGTTGTTGTTGAATTATTGTGTCTGTTAACAATGAAACGTTTAATCTCCAGTATTTAAAATGTCTTTCGAACCCCAATTTTAATTTAAGCCTAACTGGACCATGATCGGATAAGGTAATAGGTTCTATAACGCAATCCTCAATCTTGTGAAGGCTCTGCTTAGAAATGCAAATCAGATCAATTCTAGAATATGATCCATGCACGTTGGAAAAGAAAGTAAAGTCCTTAGTCGTTGGATTCTTGGCTCTCCAGCTATCAACAAGCCCTAACCCCTCCAACATATGTTTTACCGCCTTAGATTTCCTACTCGGGGGCCCTTGATCTGCAGGCAATTTGTCAAGTTTTAAGTTCAAGACACAATTAAAATCCCCTGCTAGAATTACAGTTCCTCTAGCTTCCCTTGCCAATATGGATGCGATATCCATGAAAAAAACAGGGTCATCATTATTCGGAGCATAAATATTCATGATGGTTAACTCTACCCCACCTATGGTTCCTATAATCACTATGTACCTGCCCTCCCTATCCTTTACTTCTCTTTGTATTGCAAAGTTAGCAGATCGATTGATCAGAATTGCTACTCCTCTCTTTTTACTGTTTGGACAGGATGCATAGAACACCTGCCCAACCCACTCTCTCCTCAGTTTTTTGTGTTCAGCATCATTTAAGTGAGTTTCCTGTAATAGTCCTATAGAGCAACTATATTTTCTCAACTGGGCTAGGATCTTCTTTCTTTTTATAGGATGATTAATACCTTTAACATTATAACTAACAACCCCTAAGTCAGACATAAAATAATGTATGTTTCTGCATTTTTTCTTCTCCAAAATTCACCATTGCTTACAATAAATGGCCTTACTTTAACATTTACATCATGTACCTGTGTGGGCGCAACGAACGTGTCAAAGATATAAGAACTCTTAAGAAATAACCGTAAATGAACAGAACTGTCATAGTTGACTTCCAAAATCCCAGCTGGGTGCAGAGTTGTGTCCAGCCCCTGTTGTCTTATAGGCAGAGAGTTGTGGCCTTTAACACTCTCTGGGGGATACACACTTGGTGCTAACCAAACCCCTACACAGAGAAAAAAACAGATTCCTCTGCGAGGCTGTAGTCCCATCTCGGGTATCATCAATAATATCAAAATAAAGGCAAAAACGAGTGTTTCACTCCTCCTTTACACTAACCTTTACATATGATTATCACTTATATTCAGCGTGTTCAGCTGTCCACGTTTCATCTAAAGGAAAAAATATAACTTCTTATCGTTGTCATGAGTTAAACATAACCTCCAAAACTTTATCCGTGCATCTCCATCACTCCCGCAGGAAGAACCGTAGATCAGCGTCTGATAGTGACGCGTCTCTTTTTCCTCTCCTCCCGCTCTCCTGCGTCCTCCATGACTCCCTCGCGAGCTCCCGCTCCATCTTCTCTCTATCGCTCACCTGCACAGTGATGCCCAGCTCCCCCAGGGTCGGTACAGCTTCGATCAGCGTTGGGAAAGTTTTCTCTCCGGTGTCCAGGGAGATTTTCAACTGCGCCGGGAAGCGACATCTGGCCTGGATACCTTTGTCCTTCAGCTGCTTTATCACTCCTCGGACCCGCGCTCTCTTTCTCTGCACCTCCGGAAGGTAGTCTTGGTCAAAATATATCACTTTTCCTTGAAACGTGACTCGTTTCTGCGCCCAGGCTTGGCGCAGGACCGCTTCTTTCACTGTGTAGTCTAAAAATCTCACGATGATGGAGCGCGGGGGAGCGGAGGCCGCCGGCTTCAGTCCCAAAGCTCTGTGCGCTCGCTCTATTTGTATGTTTATCTCCGGTGGAAGCTGCAGCGTCGTATTAATTAGTTGTTTCACGAACTCCACCATGCCATTTTTCTCACTTCCTTCGGCTACCTGATAGATTCGCAAATTATTGCGGCGCATTCGGTTTTGTAAGTCTTCGCAGATGTTAGCCAGTACCGCCTCGCGTCTTACTAGATGTCGGAGCACCCGCTCATGTCGCTGGCCTGTATCTTCCACCGCTCCAACCCTTGACTCCGCATCCTCGGTCCTCCGCTCCAGCTTCTCCATCCTCTGTTTCAGGTCCGACACCGACATTTCCAATCTGGATAAGGAGGCTTTGGTGTCTGTAAACGCCTCTTGGTTTTCTTTCCTCAGTTCCCTTAACTCCTGGAGGATCTCCGCCATGCTTATTGCGCCTTCGTCTGCACTTGCTTCATCTAAACAAGATGGCGGTCCCTTTTTTCCTTTGGCGTCTCCTTCGAGAGTTTTTAAAAGTTTCGCTGTGTTTCTCTTATCCCTGTTCGCGGCCATGATCTATTTTGGATTTCTGGTTATTCCTTTTACCTCTAAGTTAGTTTACAAACTTACAAACAGCCGGACATCGCCGATTTGCAGCGGAGCTAACACTCGTTGCGTGCGTCTCAGCACATGGCGCCACCGGAAGTCCACTTCTAATAATATTTCTAATAAAATAGTTTCAACGGTTTCGCCAAAAAAATGAATGGGTATATATTACGAGAATGTTTGCGGATAGAGTGAGTGATGTCCTCGCTAGAGTGGAGAGGGAGAGAAAAGTTTGTTGAAAACTGCGATTGTGGCTGCAAATGTCAAGCTACAGAAATCATTTATTGCTAGAAACGTAGGAAAATTTGTCGTCTCACTCATATTCGCCTGCTAAATCTGTCAAATGTATAATTTGGTTGGAGACGCAAAGATGTGGCAGCAACACCCATCTCCTGCCCAATCTAGAAGGGCAGGGAGTACCTGCTCTTTACCAGACGACCCAGGCCAGAGTTTTTAACATTTAGCTCTCAAACTGGGCACAGAACTGGTCGACAAGATGCCCCCTATCAGGGTATTTTGGCTTTTGGATACGACACATGTTCGGCTACTTCTTCAAAGGGCTTCATTGAGAGACTTTCTGTGTCTCGGAGGGACAGACAGAGTGCATGTGCACACCTGTGACTAATTACTCTGACCTGCAGCTGACCCTGGTTGCTTGGCAACCTCAAGCCTGCCTTTGACTAACTTTGTTGAAGTCTCTGTGCTACTGCAGTGTCAATAATAATAATAGTATGGGGCAACGGGGCCAGAGTCAGGCACACTCAAAATTTCTTTAGAACATTTTCTAGTTGTATTATATTGTATAGAAGTGTCGAGGAGGTCATAAACATTTTTCTCTATATCTGCACAGCACCTGCTGGCTTTTGTTGTTTTTTTGGGGAACACTAGCTAGATTGTTTGTAGTTAGTAAGCACGGCACAATGGTGTTTCTTTATTGTACATGCTATTAGTCAACATGTTTGAACACAAGAGCTGTCATCAAGCATAGATGTGAAGATAAGCCATCACCATCTCACAGTACTGCAGCTGGCACACCAACAATAAGCACACAAAATGTCCTTGATGATATCGGTTCAGTGAAAGAAGATGTTAGCTCTGAAATTGCTTGCTGAGAGTAGATTGTGTAGATGTACCTAACCAAATGGCCAGGGAGTGTATATCTGTTGAATGGAGCCAACCTGTGCAAAACGTGTACATTTTCTGCACCTAAAAGCTGCACTTGGCAAATGCTCTACATCATTCTCCATCATGACGCAAACAAGCTTCCTCAGTCCACCCAACATCCAGAGAACACAGATCTTTATTCTTCTGTAATCTCAATGTCCATTAATATAAAGACTGCACCCACATTAAGACAGAAGTTTGATTACATGATTGTTTACGTGGCTGGCAGCTGAGATCAAGTTCAGGGAAGAAAAGTTGCTGCATATTCAGCATGACAAAAAAAGTGTGGTTAGTTATACAACAGCCCTTTTCAGTGAGCCATCAGGACTTCCATCAATGTCTTCAGGTTCCAAGTGGCAAAATATAACAGCAGGAATTCCTTTGTCCCATTAGCACTCTGTGTCACATGTATGAGTTGCAGCAACTCATGTTGACACTTTTGCCAACGCAAGGCTTGCACTTTAAACTCTTACTGCTCACAGCAGGACTATAGTTCAACAGCAGGCTCACATGTCCCATTAAAATGCCTTCAGCCTTGTTGCAGTTGTTTTTTCCTCATACACATTAAATATAAGCTCATTTTGATTGAGAAGAATGTTTTCTAATATCAGTCAAAATGAGCTTACATTTTCAAGATCAGGAAAGAAAACTTACAGCTAACCAGGTTGCTGCGAACCTGCTTACCTGAATTTACAATTTTTTAAGGCAGTTTTTCTTCCCACCTCCCAATCATATTTGAAATATTACTCAAATATGGCATGTAAGTTTTTTAGGACTGCAGTAACAGAGGAAAGTATCGAATGTCAAATGTAAAGGATAAAGGTGCTAACCTTTGATGGTCACCTGCTGAGAGGTGTGTTTGATTCTCAGAGGTTACCCGGATGAGTTTTGATGTCTTCAACATGTGTTCTGTCTCCTGATTGGTCTTTCTACTCAGCTTTGACTAAAAACATAATCCATGCTAATGTAACATGGTACATTTTAGTGCAAGAATACAAAAAAACAAAAGCGGCAGCATCCAGGTCTGACCACATGAGGGCAGTGTTAATAAATGTATGAAATGGATGTGATTCCTGGCCCTGCATGTTCATCAGACGCACACAGAAGAAATGTGTTTCTCTGAAACAGATTACAGTGTTTGGTTTCAGATACATGGATCCATCTGTCTGTCAGATTCTGCTTTGTCATGCTAAACCAATCTGCTCATTCTGATATTTGTTCAGTAACACAGTATTTACCTTGTTTTTTTTTATGTGTCTTGCATGGCGTGGGCACAGCATCTGAGATGGCGCTAGCCGAGGTGGCTCTGAACATCCTGTGTCTGCTGATGAAGAAACAGTGGAGCTGGCTGTGCACTGAGAACATTCAGAGGGCCATCAGACTGCTGTTTGGAACCCTTATCAACAGGTGATGTTCATGTAACAGTCATAAGATGCCACAAAAAGTACTATAAAAAAGTTTATTTCATGAACACTTTGTCCAAAGACGTAGAGACATAAACCAAGCGCATACTAAATGTTGGCAAAGTGATCGACTGTCCAGAGTAAAAACTCTTCCAGTAAAGTATATAACAAATAATGCTAAATAAGCAATAATTACAATTTCCACTTTTCTGACACAAAAATCCATTTCTCTCGGCTTTACCTCGACTTAAGACTTGATTGAGACTGGGAGTGTCATTCCATTCTCCATCCTCTTGCCAAGGTAATGCTAACGTTGCGCAGAAGAACATTACAAAATTGTAAATATTGCCTGCAAAATGCTGCATATTCAGCAAGACAGAAAAGTCTTTGTTAGTTACACAACAGCCCTTTTCAATGAGCTGTCAGGACCTTCTGTCAGACCAAGTTGCAAATATAACAGCAGGAATTCCATTGTCCCATCAGCCATTGCACTCTGTGTCGCATGTATGAGTTGCACCAACTCCTGGTGACACCCTTGCACTTTAAACTCTTAGTGCTCACAGCAGGACTATAGTTCAACAGCAGGCCATTAAAATGCCTTCAGCCTTGTTGTTGTTTGTCCTTGTACACATTAAATATAAGCACATTTTGATTGAAATGTATTTCTTACATTTAACATATTAGCATATTTATTTGTATCCATTGTTAAGTTTGACATTTATCGGTATATCTGCACAGCACCTGTTGGCTTTTATTCTGAATGATTCCTGTAGCATCTATAGCTGAACAGATGATCTAACTAGCCAGCTGATGATTCACAAAAGCTTTATTGGTAATACTGTAGCTCCAAAAACATGACATGAACACACAGCTAAGGAAAACAGAAACAAAATGTTACCATCCTATAACATCCTGAGAATTTTCATATAGATTCAACTACAACTCTTAAGATTGGATTGAAAATGAATGAACTATCTATACAGTTATGAAATATCACTTGTATCTTGACAAAAGGACACATTCTGGGCTGTAGCTTTATTTCATATTGTTTGATATTTAAAATGATACAATTGATTGATGATACAACATCAAACATTACAAAAACAACAACAAATACTTTTTGTCCTACCAGCATTACTCTTTCAAAATAACGCCACTGGCTAATGGTACAAAGTAGAGAACTGTGCGGGACTGGTTTTCTCATCCCGCTCCTGATGGCTCCCGCTGAATTTTTGACCATTACCGCCCGCCCCTGCAACGTGTGCACGTGTCCGCCCAATCCTGCAATATGTGTGTCCACTCCTGCCCACAACCCGCGAAACTCTGAAGCTTTATGCCTGCACCGTAATAGACATACAGTGCTTTTGTGACTTCTCGCATCCCGCAAGAGAAACATGCCATTTATTATATTAATAAAGAGATTCATTGGGTTGTTTGTTTCATCCGTCACTGTACCACCCCCGCATGCACGTCTTTTGATGCATGGGAATAGCGCTTCTTTTTTGCTTACATTCAGCTTTATATTCTATTCTTCTCCAATTTAGTTAAAGCTAGCAACAGGGCTGCTTGAATGATCTGCTAAACTTAATTTTAACGAGAACATGACAATGCAGCATTGAATTAAAATATAACTTTGTTTAATAGCTAGGCTAGCCCACATTTCGATCCCGCACAACCCCGCTGTGTTTTATGTCCGCTACCCACTCCCGCCGTAGCTTCACTCAAACCACCCGTACCCGCAAGATATGCGTTCCCCCAGTGGGACCCAATCCCAATGCAGACCTCTAGTACAAAGGTAACAGCAAGAAAATAACTATGAAATGAATAAACATGAAGAACAACAGATTACACAAGCTATTTACAATTTCCATGCATTACATGCATGTTGCATGTGTTGTGTTAGTTTGGGGAGCACTAGATAGATTGATTGTAGTTAAGAAGCATGGCACAATGGTGCTTTTTACTGTGTGTATATTAGCGATTACCATGTTCTAAATATAAGCATGTTATTGTGCCAATGGTAGCTTGTTAAAGTATTAGGACAAAGCACAGTTGAGCCTACAACTGAAGCTGACAACAGTACAGCTAAAACTGATGTTACTGAGCCAAGTTTGACAACACAGAGCTGAGCATGACAAATTGGTGTTTTTGGTGTGTATTGAAAATTGCAGTATCCCTTTTCCTGTGGATTAGGATATTAGACAAGGATAACATGTAGAGTCTATCAACAAGGCTCCATCAGAAGATATTACTATTAAAATATGAGTATCTCAAGATCATAACCTATAAGGGTAAACAAATACCTTTTAAATATGAACCAGATTTTGACTGAAAAGCTGCATACACTGCATGCCAGATAAATAAGACATGTGACGAGTGATCACTAGGAGAGGGCAAAAATCCAGAGAAGTCGGCTCATAGAGACCATCCTTACTTATCCTTAATTCAAATAACCAACAGCGAGCTAAAGTCATAAGTTTGAATAATCTTATCCGTAAGAGCATACACTTTGATCAAACAGGATTTACTCCCAGCAGACACGTTGCTTCCCCTGATGCTGAAAAATCATTCAACCAAGCTGAATGGAATGATTTTTTTCTGAACTACCCAAATTCAACAATTTGGGTTCAATGAAGCTTGTGACCACAGGTGAAGGTTGGATTACACTACGTCAGTCAGGTGCAACACCAACATCTCTACTAATGGGTTTCCTGATTCATCTTGATGCAGACTCCAACTCACTGTACTTGACTTCAAATGGACAATTCCACACAGTTCTCTAATTGCAACTAGGAAATATTAAGTGCAAGTTAAGTCTTTTCTTTATAATTTGGCTGCAAATCTGCCTCACTGAGTCAACCGTGAGCCTCGTTCAGTTGATTGTAGTGGAGGTAATCGTTTCATTCACTTTGGTCATTTTTCGTCAATGGTTCTAAGCAGATGCTGGTTGTATTTTAAAACAACCTGACAATGGTTGCCTCAGGATGACTCTTGCCTTCCTGAAGTTCTTTTACGAGGGTGGAAAAGAAGTGACGGAAACTTCTACATAGGAGGGGGAGTCTGAGTCTACAGACTCAGACTACAGACATGAAGACACATGTTTCCTAGTAGAGATTCCACAGAGAGGGCTCTTTATGAGCTGGAAAAGGGACTCTGGCTCATGTGCAGTTGTTAGTCAAGAGAGATAATATTTTAGACAAGGCTCGACTATGATCCTTTGCAGTGGTCTCGGTTTTATAAAGTCAGGGGAATTGCTTGCCTATGTTGTACCCTTTACCACTTAACACAAACATAGAGAGTGAAGGCTGTTGACTGACTGAAGATATGCTCTTTATCTGATTAGGGAAGCTTGCTCTCGCAGTTGGAATAGCATAAGATCTTTTCACTATTACATTTGTTTTAGAATATAGGAGCGTATGTGCATACATGCATACCTGCACTATTTGGCCTGCGAGAGAATGCCTGACATCGACTCCCGAAACATTTGTCACAGATAGCCATAGCTCCTGCTGCTTGTAAACTGAGCATGCAGACAATGTTGTCAGGTTCTAGTGTTTGTGCTGTTAGCGTTGTGACCTCACGTTCCCTGGGGTGTCAGTACCAGAATATAGTTTCTTCATATTGATACTGGGGCCCTCTATTTTAAGAAGTTCCACCAGCCAAGTATGAAAGGCCTTGTGCTTTTGTTTGGCCTCGTCTATATTAGGCAGCAGTCTGTCAACATTGCAGTGACAGCTCTCAGTGTAGCAGGTATCTCCTGTACAGAGGAGACGAGACACTCTGTCTGTGAACTGCTGCTGATGGAAACGCTACATATGAAATTGATTGATGATACTAATAATTGATGATACTAAGATACGTCTTTCCAGTGTGGCATCACATAAACTTATGGAAAACTATAAACCTATGGAAAACTAATGCAAAGTGGTGTATAGACAATAAAGCAAAAATAAATAAAAGCCAAATAGATATATATGAAGACCACACTACTAAAAGGAAAACGTGACTGAAGAATGATAGCTCACATTGTTGGAGTGTTTTATAGTAACTGGCCCACAACGTTTGGCCTTTAGCCAGGATTTACTGATGCTTACTGGAACCATACCTTAAGTATTTTGGGATGCAATAAGAGATGCAAAACACAACAAAGATGTGGCAATCTTAGTTTCCATTCCTAGCCAAGCCTTAAAGCTCCACTAAGTAATATTTTTAGCCATGCTAGCGTGCTAGTAGCATGACTTTGGGGTGGTGGGATGGAAGGTATGTAGTACAGTCATGGTCACTAGCCGATCAATCCTAATGACTATAATGATCCCGTGACTTTCCATCTAATGCCACCAGCAGGTTGAATTTTTTGAAAGATTCCAGATTGAAATGGCGTGCCATCTTATGGATTGTCATGAAATGTGGTAGACAAGTATGTGGCCGTAAAATGATTGGACAGTGCATGTATGCATGTACCGGTTTCTGAAGAGACGTTTCAACGGTCAAATTGGTAGTTCTGCTTCTTCCGCCTCCCAGCTAATCTAAACACAAAGACGTGGATCATCAGCTGACCTGAGCCGGGCTGAATGAACCCTGGATGCTCAAGAAAACCATCAACACCCACCTGTAAATCAAAGTGGCCACGCTTTTAATTCTGTATAACTGCAAGTTTTTAAGTTCCATAAAAATTCACCCTCAGTACCTTAGTTGTCATGAATGGGGAAATTAGAGAGACATTTGACCATGGGGGCTTATGGAGACTTCCTCTGTAGTCAGCCTGAAGTGGACATTTGAGGAACTGCAGTTTTTGGCACTTTGCCATAGACGGAGGTTGTCGCTTAGTTTAAACTGACAACTTACTTAGCTATTTTTTCCCCTTTTGTGGCCATGCTATTGGCTTGATAAGACAGTCCAGGATGTCATTGGACAAATGAATGAACCCCCTTTGAGGAAATGCCTTTGCTTCCACTTTGTCCATTGTATTAAAGTAAGACAGCTTGCTGTGTGTTTATGCTCTCTATTGGTTTCTGAAATATATACTTCATCTTTTCCAAGAAATATTCAGTACAAGAGAGAAATATAAGAACCCATTGAGGCACACATTGATCTTAGCTAATGACCACAAAGTCCATTCATTAACTAAACTCTACCTCTGAATGTATATGTATAAGTATAATTCATTGTTTTCCATATTTGGTCAGCTATTCTTATTAATAAATTGAACCACAAATTAGTCTAAAAATCTCATTTAGAACATTCATTGGGAGTGGCAGGTTATATCAAGTGCTGTGAAGGGTTTTATATAATCTGACAGCTGTTTGGGGGGAGGCAAGAGAAGCTGCAGGCAGCAGAAACCTTATCCATGCAGGTCTACAGCTGTAGTGGATGCACGTCTGTCACAATTTAATTCTGAATTGCCAATGGATAGAGAAAGTGTGTGTTTGTGTGTGGGGGGATGAAACCAGGAACCAACAGGCCAAATCTGGGTATGTGTGTGTGTTTGTGTGTTTGTGTGTATGTGTGAGACAGGTCTGGCTGGAAAAGCCAGCTCTCTGCTCCTATAAATGGGGTCCAAGGCGAGGCTCTGGTTTGGGAGATGTCTGATTTTTATGGACTGGAAAGTGGGACAGTTTAAGATGAATATAGTCTCTTTCTCTTAGACAGCAGTCTGGATGGAAAATCCAGCTGGAGCCAGATTGTTGTCAGTGTCTAGATGTACTGTAGATGTAGCAGAGTGCAGCCACTTTACGTCAACATCACAAGCAGTTGTAGGGATACGCCATGTTCTTTTTGGTTAAATATGTCTGTAAATATAATGCTTCCTTCATTTGCCAAATAAGAAGCAGCGTAAACTCCATTAAATTACATTAAGGCAAACATCCGTCAATGGAAATAATGATCAGTTACACTTTCAGAGACTTATGTCAACCTTTAAAATGTGTGAAGGAAACTCCATAATGGATTAGAGTGTTGACGTGGGTTTGCTCTACAAATGAATGAAATACGGGCTTTGAGACTTACTTACTTACTTTTGTGCACTGAACAGCACTGGCTGCAGTCGTGTGTTGGAGAAAGCGTGTCAGTGGTGGTGATGATACAATGTAATGATTGTAATGAATCAAATAGCATCAAGTGGTCCAGATTTTCTCTGCAAGCTCTTTTGCCATTGGGCTGTGGTCAGTAACATACTGTTAGTGTGGAACATTCCTCCTGCAAGTCCAGACAACACGTCATATCTGCTGATGGACTGACATTTTTGGAGAATGTCCTGGTGTCGATGCTCCTGTACTACCAGGCTGATACTCAGCAGTCTTCCTCTGGTTTGTCAGTGTGCTCCTTGTTGGTTTGAAGTGCTTCCTTTTTGGTTTACAGCACGTTTTGCCTCACCAAACTCCATGTGGCACCTCTGGTCTGCCAGTCTTTTTTCTGCACCTGTCGCACACACATGATTCTTTATTTTTACTCCCTAAAATGGCGTATTAATACTTCCATAAACAATTCAAGTGGTACCGCAAGTCCTCGCTGACAGCTCGATGATGGAGGTGAGGATGAAGGGGAGTATGGAGGCTTTAAAGCTTGTCAACAGTTGTCATAGAGAGTGCTCTCACTCTCTCAATCTTTTTCTTTTGCTCTCTCTGTCTCCGCTTCAGCTACACTGTTAATTAATACCCAGGGATCTCCATCTGACATACAGTGGTCTGACTGGGTTACACCGGTGGTGAACAACAAGTTGTTTGGCTTCAGGGAAAGTGGTTTCTGTCTCATTGCTGCACTATTTAGCCGCTGACCACATTGCGGCATTTGGAGTGAACTGTGAAGCTGTGGTCACAACTCCAACATGAACAAACTGGCTTTTCTAAGTAGTATATTTTATTCACTATGAGTCCACTTGCATGCTATTTCATAATTTGTTTTTCAATTTTAAGACTTGGCAGTTTGCCTTCGCATGCAAGGTTGAGCACAGAGTATGGGCAGGTGGATTGCTTCAGAGCATTGGAGCAGACTGTATCCAAGAACAACAGCCTTGAATATTAATCTAGTTATTATAGTCTTTCCTAATATGATGTTTTTGCTACATGCTCATGTAGATGAAACTGTGAAGACTGTTGTTCAGCACAATGGAAAGTGAATGGAAAGTCATAACACCAGATGCTAAACTTTCAGATGTTTTTTAAAGTACAACAAAACCATGTTCAGGGCTGTGACAAAAACAATCCTAATACATTATTTATTTTTTTCAACAGCACTCATCAGAGGACAGGGTGTGCTCTGTTGTCATTTAGATGGCTCAGTTATGAATAGGAAGTAATCACAATCAGAGCTGAGCTATTTCTCTGTCAACTAAGCAAACTGATGACAAAGGTTGTAAAATGCAGTTGAAACATGCAGAAAAAGTGTCAAGAATGAACCATCACACTCAGGACCTCTTAAAGCAACCTTATTAACAGATTTTTAAATCATATGATGCTACACTGGCTTGTAATGAGGTGAATGGTGCCTCTATCATTCCCACACTGTGCACAGTATGCGTCTTTCTGCACTATGTAACTTTGTGCTTTGGGTTTGTTCACCTAAGAGAAGTATGTAATGCTTTGCACTACCAATTATTTCACTGATTTTGGTGAAACTGGATAATATTTTATGAAGAAAATGTTCTCTGATGTCCTGATTGGGAGTGCAGCCGGTGTCATGCCAGAATCAGAGCTGAGCAAGCAGGCAATGTAACCAGGCTCTATGGACATAATAGCAGAGGCTAAGAGGATGCTGACGGAGGGAGATAATAAAGTCAAAAATGTGAACATGCCAATAAAGAATTATTTCAAAGTAAAAATGAAGTGTGATGATAGAGAGTGTCAGGAGTGGTGAAAAGTCATTACTTGCTTTCAGAATTCACATATTCATTCTAATCTAGTACAGTTCCTTAGCTATTGACTAAGGTGAAATAAATGTATATATTATTCCAGTAAGGAGAGATTCATTTAAAATGTATAGCAGCACTTGTTGAGGTTAGCAACAGAGTAATAATAATAATAATAATAATAATAATATAATAAATAATAATAATAATTTTAATAAATATTTTTATAGACACTTTAATAATATTAAAGTGTCTTCATTAAATGCACCCAGGCAAAGATAGGAGTTAATAACTAGACATTGGTGATTAGCATTAACATTAGCATCCTGACTCTATCCATAGTGATGATAGAGTTGATGGGGTTGTGCAAAAGTAGGACAGAAATACAGAGTAACGAGATGAACAAAAGGTTGTGTTGATATTGAAAGACCAGTTGACTGCAGCACCAGTGCTGTGTAACCATGCCTACCACAGACACTACAACAAAAAAGAAGGCCACTGTCATGTGTCCACAGATCCATATGCAGTGATGTTTACCCAGGTCAAACGGCTCATTTGTCTGGTAGTCTGCTGCAGGCTCGCCCCCGTCTCCACCAGAAGGAAAAAAATACATGTTCAAATGAACTGGCCCAGGCAGTCTGGTCTAAAATTACTACATGTATGAATACGTATCAGCAGGAGTATTTAGCTTGAGATATAAACAGTATGAGAGAAGATGTCATATGTGTCTGGCTCTGAAGATACGACTATTTTAATCCTTTATTATTATTTTAGCTCTTTAGTAGCTATTTATTCTTTTGGACGTTGTGTTTCACTTGGCACCTCTGCCTGACTTTGCAAATGTTGAAGTTCATTTTTTATCATGTCTTCACAAAACAGAAGACCTCATGACATGGTACTGTGTGAAGACCTAATGATTCTCAGTGACAGCGATGTGGGGAATCCACGCTTCCATGAAGTCTTTCCCTTCTAAATGATTGGCAAAAAAACACAGACCAGTCTGCAACTCAGGATTTTTGACAGCTCTGGTTGTTTTCATAGTGAGAAGGTGATACCACAGTCCTCTGCTGTTTTTCTGTTCTGGTGCTGTTCATTGACGTATGGGTCCTGGGGCTAGGTGTGAGGTATAAACAGAAGATCCCACTTGGAAGCTCCAGGCTTCTTCTGTCAGTACAAATTCACTCTCAGGCTGTGAGTGTGCTGGTGGCCAGATGGGTGGGCCATACATGACAGATTTGGTATTGGTGGGAGCAAGAGGAGGGATGGAAAAGATGCTTGTTACATAATGGTACAGGCTATCTATCAACCTCCATAGAGTGGAGGAGGTGTGACATCCCTGGACAGGCTGTTCCCGAGATGAGACGAATTCAGACGCGCCTCACAGTGGGATCAGGCTGTCGGAGTGGTTTCTATCTCACCCTGGTGTTTCAGTTGGATGTTTGCCCTGTGTCATGTCACTGTCACGTTTGCTCTGGGCATTATTCCCTTTCTACATCTATAGACGTTGTTCAAATCTAAATTGTCTTCTATAAGAGGCTAATAATAGTCTGCAGTTGCTTTCTAATTCCTACAGACCTATGTAATCGTCTCAAGGGGACATTGTAGGTCAAATACTTGGGTCACTTCTCGTGAGGGTTATGAAAGACACTTATCCCCATCCCCAGTGTGCCATCAGTTAAAGCTTGCCAGCCTGTGCGTATTTATCCTTATTTAGTGTTAGTGAGTTGTAGGGACATTGAAATCCTCCCTTGGCAAGACATGAAAGATAATATGACTCATTATTGTCCACACTCTTGATAAAGTTAGATTAAGGTCAAGAGCTGTGTACTAAAACCTGTCGAGATGTTGGCAAATTGAACTTGATAAGTGACCCCTTGGCCTTTTCACATCTCTGGTGTCTGATTTCAGTGCTCACCTGAGCCTGGAGCCTGAGCTGTGGTTCTGAAGTCCTGGTTCATCCTCTGTCTCCAGAGACATACTTGTGCAATGACATCTTGTCTGTTGAAAACTGGCTGTAGGCTTATTTTAGCTCAAACAGGACCTGGTTATACTTGTCTGTGTTTACCTTAAATGGAAACTAGGATAAATCCCACTAGAGTCCAACACATACATAGTTGTCAGCCAGCTCAGCTTGTGTTTTACATGTATTTGGATTGTCTTGCGTCACAAATTTTTGATTTCCTGCCAAGTATTTGAATAATCTCCCCTTTATCTTGATTGTCATTGATTGTGTCAGGTTGCTTGTTGGAATTGAGCCCACTGATTCATTTAATCAGTTAATTCAGACTCTCTATGAGGGTAACTGGACTTTCTCAGTGAGCTTCCTAAAGGCCAGAAGCTAAAAGTACACAGTGTGCAAAGCTAAAGAGTTCAAAAAGTTAAGAAAGAAATAAGCAACATACTCAGCTATATCCTTGCTGTTTGTTTTGTCTACTTATTTGGTCAAAATTCTAATTAATTGTGAAAAAATCCTAAAAGGAAGAAGACCCACTCTGTGGACTCTACAGCTGTTTTGCCAGATGACTTTGTCAAGATGTTTTTGAATCAGCTGCTCCTGAGAAAAGCATGTGATGTCCATCAAAAGGAAAAAAGGCACTGGATAATTCGCATAATAATTATTATAATGACAATAATCAATCAACAGTAGTGGATGGAAATGCATATCAAAATTAAAATTTCTTTTGACTGAAACCTGACTTCTGTAACGTACTCATGCCAGACCTCAAACTTCAGTCAGCTGCCATGAAGAAACTGCAGCCAGAGGCTCAAGCTTAGGCACTGTTTCTACGACTAAGCCCCTAAGTCTTAACTTCCATTGAAAAATGGAAAAATGTGCACAGTAGTTGCAGTATCATTATAGATTATACTACGCAAGAAAATCGAGAACTCAAATTTCAGTTTGACTGTGGCAGAAATTAAAGAATTCTCTGAGTGTTACACTGTGCTTTTTAATGCAGTTAAATCAGACTTGCACCAACACTCTGTTTATGATGGGAACATGGTCTGACCTTGATCTGACCCATCCATCCGTTGTTGTACTCAAGTTTGAGTTTTGCAAATGGCTCCTGTAGCGTGGTGTGCCTACCAAACATAGCGTGTTGATGGTCATATAGTCGTACATGCTCAATATTAGCTCCCTGAAGGAAGCACCTCTTCTTTGCAAAGTGTGAAGCATCATAGTATTTTCAAGATGATTCCTTGAAATGCATTCAGCCTTCTGCTGGTATAGTTTTGCTTGGTATATTGCCCAGATAATCACCACAGTTATGAGCAAATGCAGAGTCTGCCGTTGCGCCATGTTAAATTGCATGGCAGTGTTTCTCAGAGAAATGAGCACTAGTCCATAAAACAGGATGTTCTTCCTGTATTTACTTTATTGCTCCCAACTCAGACACATGTGACCAATAAGCGGAGGGAATGTACTCATGTGGTTTTTAGTGATGCATTTTGGATGGTTCGGATATTTCTGTGTGAAAGGAAACCGAAGGGGGGAAATGCTCAACTGATTCGGACTAGGACAAATGAACTGTAGGAGAGAAAACGCTCATTTAATCAGCTATCAGTCAGTTGGTAATACAAGCCAAGTTACGTTTGGCAGTTTGCTGAAAATGTTTGGGTTCAGAGACTGACAGTTTCCATTCAGTCTATATTAAAGAAGAGTAGGAAGATGTCTATAAATTTCCCTGATCTTCCACAGAGATCATATTGGGTTCACCCTGCCTACTCTCCTGCTACCTGTGTATCTTTGGAAATTCAAAGGTGATGCTTGAGGGTATTTTCCTCATAAGATTATAGTATGTCACCTGCATTGTAAATGTCTGTTTCCTGGCAGGCCTAGCAGACAAGCTGGAGTAATCACTACCACAGAGAGTAGCTGGCTAGGTCCCTCTGCTCTCTCGTGTGAGCAGCACGTTTTTCACTCTTCGCTGCCGGGTCTGCAACAACCATCTAGTCATTGTCTACAGCACTGCTAGACTGGATTAAATCAGCCTTGCTGTAATAGACTGTGTCCACCTTTTATTATCATATGCTGTATACAATATTAACTGTTTTTTTTAAATGCCAGTAAAAATGGTACAAACTTCTTCAAGATGTTTTTAAAATCATCAAGCTGATGACATGTACAGCTTCTCCTGAGATGATCCACACTTGTGTATGAATGTGACTTTAAGACAGTTACACTACATGTTTTGTTAAATTTAAGCCACATTAAGCCCACAGGCAGGGAGCAGAACATTGGTTGGGCACTCTGCTCCTGCTTGAAAAATATCTCGGACTGAGTGGGCCTGGAAAACAACTCTGGTGGTTTTCATGGTAGCAATAATGCTGTACAGTCTAAGGCTCTACCAGACCACAATCTCTCATATAGAATTACTTGGCATTTGTCAGCTCTAATTGGTTGAAAGCGCTCTGCTGTGTGTGTGTGCAGGGTCTAAATCTGTGTGTGGTTGCATGCGCCAAAAGGAAAAGTAATCTCTTTGGTGATTGCCATAAGACTGAAACGGTGATGACAGCAGAGACTAAGTTCGATGGATGTTATTGTAGCATAGACAGACCTTGACCTGTGTGTGTGTGTGTTTGTGTGTGTGTGTCTGCCTTGTTTTTTGCATGCACTGACTTATCTGAGTGTTTGTCCTGCGTGCTAAGTGTGATGTGACACATATGAAACCAAGACGGTGTTAACGTAAAACCTCTGTGGGCCACGTACAATTACATTCTGGCTCACGTCTATGTTTTGACCAGCCATGAGGAGTGAGGCGCCACGACAGTCCTAATAAAACCTGGCCCAGCATGTGAGTGCACACGCTCAAACATACACAGAGAATCCGAGCTGACCTTAGACAGCAGGGCAGACGGCTGTAAGCTGGCACCATGACCTGAATGGAGGTGATGATGTGATGTTCCCAGAGCCAGACGGCTGGGCTGAGATGTACGCCTCACCGGGGGCAAACACATCACAAAGTTAGGTGAAAAAAATGGCACAGTTTGGAAGTCTTTCTGTTTCTGTAGGTTTGAATGTGCAGGAATTGATCTGTGTTATGGCTATACTTTGTCAGCTATGAGTTGATGATGCTGATGAAATGCACCTTCCTGTTATCGTGTTGCCTTTTTGCACCCATGCTGCCTATGTGCATATCCTTGTTTTTGTGGTGGCCACAACCGTTGACCATTGACCATACAGTCATGGACGAAACTATTGGCACCCCTGGAATTGTCCATAATATGCACCATTTATCCAAGAGTGTTGCAATTACAAATGTTTTGGTATACACATGTTTATTTCCTTTGCGCAACACAAAAAAGCATAAGAAAAAAGCCAAATTTGGAATAATTTTACACAAAAATCCAAAAATGGACTGAACAAAATCATTGGCACCCTATTAAAACTGTCGGTAAATAATTTCATTTCAAGTTTTTGATGATTGTTTAAACTCACCTGTGGCAAGTAACAGGTGCTGGCAATATAGATGTCAAACCTGAAGCCAGTGTATGAAAGTTGACTCAACCTTTGTGTTTTGTACCTGTGTGTGCCACACCAAGCATAGAGTAGAGAAAGAAGAGTAGAGAATTGTCAAAGGGCTTAAGAAGCAAACAATTTACAAGTCAATCTCTAGAGATCTTAAAGTTACTTTGTCCACTGTGTGCAATATAATCACAAAGTTTAGAATCCATGGAACTGTGGCAAATCTCCGTGGATGTAGACGGAAGAGAAAACTGAGGAGACTGCGGAGAGCCCCACTTCTGACAGAGACATAAAAAAGCCAGACTGCAGTTTTCCAAAAATGTACCTGAGTAAGCCTCAATCCTTCTGAGAGAATGTTTTGTGGACAGATGAGGCTTAGGTAGAGCTTTTTAGTAAAGCACATAATTCTACTGTTTACAGAAAACAGAATGAGGCCTACAAAGAAAAGAACACAGTACCTACAGTCAAACATGGTGGCGGTTCAAAGATGTTGATTGTGTGCAAGGAATCATGAAATCTGGAGACTATCAAAAGATTTTGGCCTGTAATGTAGGGCCAGTTTGCAAAAGAAGTGTGTGAGTGGTCAAAAATTCCAGTTGAGAGGTGTAGGAATTTTCTTGATGGTTATAGGAAGCAATTGGTTTCAGTCATTTTCTCCCAAGGGTGTGCAACCAAATATTAAGTTGAGGGTGCCAACAATTTTGTTTGACCCAGTTTCTGAGTTTTGTGTAAAATGTCAAATTTGTCTTTTTTCTTCTGCTTTTTGTGTTGTTCCAATGCACCTAAAAGAAATAAACACGTATATACCAAAGCATTTGTAATTGCAACACTTTTCTGGGAGAAATTATGCATTTTCTGGAAAAATTCCAGGGGTGGCAGTACTTTCATCCATGTCTGTTGTCATCCTTCCTGTAGTTGCCCTAGCTGCCCAGAAATTCAGAGTAACCATGCCAGAAGGCCAACCGCAACTTCCTTTTTACAGTCTGTAGTTTAAGCTTGTAGATGTCCTATAACAAAACAAAAACTAAACACTCAAACACGTGGCTAATCTACTTCATCAAGACTCTTATAGGAGTGGTCAAATGTGACTGAGAATGGACTGGCAACATTACTGAACAATAACCACAACTGTCACCACATTTTGATTCAAATGTCGCTAACCTTGGTAGGAAGCATGTGACATCACCCTTTTCCAACTAAGCCTCGCTCCAGTTCAACCAGTGAGATGAGCTCATAAAAAATACAACTACACAAAAGCTGTCAATTAATAATGAGATTGAGAGATCTGTTTTAGGGCCTTGAAGGTGTTCACTTACATCAAACAGTGTTTGTCTATATTTAGTGTGCAGACAATGTTAATCACACTTCTTGGTCAGTTTTGAAACTCCAAGCTAGCCAGCCTTTAACCCTGCACCATGCTGTGTTTCACAGCAAGCAGAAAAGGCTAAAAATATCTTTTTGGATGAGGGCATGACTAATTAAATTAATGCTTTACGCATGCATCTCCAAATAGTGTATGTCGTATATAAATAGATGCAGCATTAATCTTAGTCTCTACTTCTGTCCATAGTCACGACTGTTCTGAGTAAAAGTTGGCTGTTAATACTGGACAATTAACACTTCATCATGCTGACTGACTTCTAATTTTACTCATCTGCTGAAACTGAACAGAGCTGGTTTTAGCACCTGGTGCTGACTTTAGTTGTGCTATAAATTTGAAAGCTGTATCAGATCATGTACGCATGTATGTGTGTCAAAACAGTAAGGAAATGTGTTGCAGCATCTGGAAGTAATCATTGTTGTCGCAGGGCACACACACACACACTCAATCAGTACATCTTTCTCCTGCCTGAACGGGCCTCCCAGGAGCTATTTTATAGCAGCGATGACCCCATTTGGCCAGGATTTATTTCTGAGAAGTAAATTGGATTATTTTTTAATAATGATCAGTGGTTTCAAGTGCATGTGTGTCTGATATTTCCCCCCTCCATTTCTATATTAATTACAGTGCCAGATATCTAGTGTTTTTTTTGTCACATTCAACTCCCGTCAGGACAGACTGGAATAGTAATTCTATCCTAATGGGGCTTTAGGGAGATCTTTCTAACTCACTGCTTTTATATCAGAGTCACTCTTTATTAAAGGTACAGTGTGGGGACTTCTTGTAAACACATCAATGTTTACATACAGCAACACACTGTGTGTTTAACAGACACACTAGACCAGACATGTCCAAAGTCCATAATGTTTTAGTTATGGCCTGCTAGGGTTGTTAGATCCTCTATGGCTGGAAGGTTTGGCTTTTCTGGCTGACATAATGAAACATTTGAAAGCACTAAACGGACATAATTTATGGTATACCTGTAGATGTGACACCAAATATTACTTTCTGAATGAGAAGAGAAAGATATGTTTAAACTTAAATGTTAACAGACTTTGCATTTCTCATAATAATACATTTTCAAAGCTCCATTAGTTGTATCAGTTTTATGATGTAAGTTATATTCTTTCCTCTACCTTTGCTGACATATCTTTACTTTTCATGACACACCACCAATTATCAATCAGGGAACGGTATGAAAACATCGGAAGAACTGTGTATTATGTCGCTAGTGTGATTGTCCACAAACACAGGATCTGCTCATAAAGACAGACTCCAGAGATCCAAGAATATTAAAGCTCCACAGGACAAAAATAGCCTTTCCGTTAGTCCCAGACACTTGTCATTTTAGCCATTCTCTCATTAACGACTAGCACAGCTTCTTGTCTCATGAATCGCCTGTGTTCATTTGAAGAAACTCAACAGTGTCTTTTTACCCAGGAATTCTGTGGTTATGGTGTTCTACAAAGGCTCATCCTCTCCACATGACTCCTGTCTTCCCTCACTGCCATGTCCACAGCATGAGTGGTGATTCCTCCTTATTGCTCACAGGCTACAGATAAATGATCTCATCTGTGGGGATGTAAACTGTTTTCATGATGTCCATGTTCTCCCGGTGTTTTTCTCTCTGATGTAAGATCATTTACTGACAATGGAACTCTTAATGGGAACCGGGGTAAACAGTATGAATTCAAAGACGCCACCTCAGAGGTCACGGTTAAGCAGGTTTCTTATACAACAGCAGAATGTCACTACCAGGTGGCTGCATTCAGTGCAATGTGCATGCATTTTCACTGATACAAATTGATAATTCATGATCAAACGAAATGTATTACATTATTTAACACAAAATGTAGCTAGATAGTGTGCCTGAACGCAGACAGTGGACACAAGCTTCTCGTGCTGCTCTGCTAATGTGTTTCTCAGACTAAGCCTCCTTTGTAGATGCGCAGAGATCTATGTGCCCCCTTGAGATCTGGTGTTACTACTCTGCTCCCAATCTGAAGGAGGAAAAGTTTTCCCTCGGAAGTCCTCCAGCTGCGCCGCATCAACTTTCTGTGGTTTGTGGACTATAAAATGAAGTCTGAGGCAAACTGTAGCTGCTGTTAGCTCAGTTTGTTAGCCAGGTTGCACAGCTGTGTTTGAAGCACAGGTATATTGATTTAGGATGGGTGGTAAAGCCTTATACTCTATGAACCTAAGAACAGAAAAGAAGAGAATGACCGAAAGAAAAGAGTGAATCTTAGAATGACATTTAATCATGGGTGAGAGCTTGGTGAAATAAAAGGCTTAAAGATGCTGCTATGTCTTGTGTTGTTGACCTTTCTTGATGTTTGGCTGTTAGAAAAGTTTCTGATCATAAGTAAACATAAATACACATGTACAGCTCTCCATATTTACCACAGTTGCTCTATGCAATGTTGCATTTAATCAAAGCGCACTAACTTGTTTTCAATCAGGGACTTTTAATCCATGTGGCTGTAAGGACTGTAAGTAAGAAGATGTGAAATTGGCAGTTCAGTCTTGGAAATTGTTGATAGAAAACTTTTTGGAAATCTCATTACTTTCTCTTTTTTTGTCAACTTCTGCCTCCAAGATCAAGAATGAATTGTCAAGCCCAACTGCATTTACTAAATGATTATGAATACCTATTTGAATTAGAATTATAGTTGGTTAATTTTGTTTTGATGTGTAAAATGACCGTCTTTATTCTTAATAACAGACAAAATATCAGAGAGGAAAATTCTCCTTAAGGCATGTCACCCAAAAATCTATTATGCAACTCTGGAAACTCTGGAAGAATAGGAATGGAAACATAAAATGGAAATCAAATTGTGTAAATCAATTCAAGTTGTATAAAATTTCAGGAAAATGTACTTTTTCCAGGGACTTAATAATTTTACAGCACTTTTGATGCAGTTACAAACACAGCTTCAGACCGCTGGCAAGTGGAGTGAAATTTGCATGATCAAAATCTTTAAATAGGAGCAACAATGATTGATGATCTAGTTCGGAGAAAGTTGTATGTGTCCATCCTGTTTATCGTCTCGTGTTTAGCTCTGAGAAGAAGTTGAAGGTTTTTATTTATAGGACTCTGCTCAATAGTTACTGCCTGTAGCTTAAACATATGGAGGTAATTGAAGATAACAGACTTGTCTATGAGCGCTGATGCATTCACTTAGACCACAGCCATTAAAAATGTGTTTATATGCTGTGTTTGACTCCATATCCTGTCTGTATAACCGTGGTCTGTACACGGGTCTGCCTTTTAAATCCTGAAAAGTGTCTCTATGGACCTCCACTGTACATAGTCTGAGGGAAAACATATCTGGATGAGTGACACGTTGTCCAGTAAAAACTGATGCTGTTCATTCCTGAGATAACACAGGCAACATGGAGTGCCCTATCTATTGTCCAGCTACAAGATGTATCAGTCTATCACATCCTGCGATGTTTGTACCAGTCTGGCTCTGTGGACACGTTCACTTGCTTTGTTTGTTTTCAGTTGGAATTGTGAAATGAGTTGGTAAGAGTAGTGTAGATTGTTAAATAAGCAGGTGGTAGCTTACAGCTTCAGTACAACTTCAAATGAATACACAAGACACTAAAGATCTCAGATTTTCTAGTATTCGCAGTGCAGATCTTTACCTTTTAACAGAGTTACTAATGGGCGGCATGGTTGTGCAGTGGTTAGGCTGTGGGCAAGTTAATTGGTGACTCTAGATTGCCTAAATGGTTTGTCTTTGTGTGTCTCTCACCCTTGTAACCCTGATAAGGATAAGTGGTTATTGAAAATAGATGAATGCATAGTTTCACAATGGTATGCAGGACTTTATACTACAGAGGCATGTTGTTGCTGATATGAGATTCACTTAGAGCTATTATGCTGTTAAGAATGTGACTGCTTTGTAGAAAAAGTATGATTGATAATTTGATTTAATTCATAATTAGACTTTTGAAGGTCTGCAGCAGTAGAGGGTGGTCTTTTGTTGATATCAATGTTCTTTAAATCAGTCAAAGTACAGCCATGATAATAATTATATTATAATGAATATTTCTTGATTGGGCTTGATAAATTGTTGCCAGGTATTCTTGTCTGGTATGTAATATTCTGCATTTCTTGATATTCTGATTGGTCTCAGCAGCGTGCCTTAGTCTGGAACATTTTAAATAGCCTGTCTGCTGCATGTCTTCAATTAAATCAGATCCCAGACCAGCATGCTAATTTAAACTGAAGCGTGATGAAGATTGTAGTTTGCAATGAAGGGTGCAATGAGGGTTTGCAATGAATACAGATAAACCTCAGATGAAAACACTGCTAAAGTATTTTTATTTGTTCAACACATTTTCATAGTCTCCACATGACCACATAGAAAATGATCATCCTCATTTGTTAATCAGAAACAGTTGGTGAGCAGGACAGTCCTGCTGTTATTCTTGTGGTTTGGTGTTACAGAGTTACAAATCCCAGAGCTCAGAAAAGTCTCCTAACATTAAACATCAGCCTTCATTACAAAATACACTTCAACCAAACTTAATTGGTCATAAAAATGACTGTAATGTACAATACCACACAGTTGCCCACCCCTCATTCTATCTTTTTCTATCTTGGTGTTATTTTCTACATTGCCACAAACTATAAAATAACACATGGGATTATGTGGTAAACCAAAAAAAGTAGCCACCTTTCTCTTTGATGGCCCATCCCATCTGGTTTGCACTTGGGACTCATTTGCTCAGCATATATGGGAACTCCTTCCAGACATTTGGAAGTATTCCAGGGGACGAGCTACGAAGCTGATTGAAAGAATGCCAAGAGTGTGCCAAGCTGTCATCAGAGCAAAAAGGTTGCTGCTTTGAAGAGTCTAAAACATGACACATATTTTGCTTTGTTTACACTTCTGTGTTTACCACATAATTCACAAATGTGTCCAAATTGTACTGTATATTTTAAATGAACTGCATCAAGGCTGCAGCCACTCATCAACCTTTTCTGCCAACTTAAAGACAGCTCATTAATTGTCTCACTCACTCGTCCAAATGAACATTGGCTTCCCTTCTCTTAGTTTGCACAGCCACCCAGCTCTCACTCCTCTGCTGCTGTCACTTTTTCCACTCTGTTTGTCAATTAAGTAAGGTCATTTTCCAGCTGGGATATGGTGAGAGAGATTTTGTTTATATTTTTGCAGTGTCAGTAGAAATGACAGTGCAAAGAGTAATGTGCCCCACTGGCTTTAGTCAGAGAGAGTAACATAAGGCATTACTGTTGAAAATAAACAAATCATCTGCGTATGTCCATGCATTCATGCATCCATGCAGTCTTCAATTCTGTGTGCAGTCTGAGAAACATCATCCAGTGTGCTCACACAAGTTTTTACTCACTGTGTGCACAGCTGTAGCCCATTAATCATGAGAGCTGCAGCATCATTTTGCTTTTTGCATCATTACTGTTGTTTGTCCTAGTAGTAAATACTTAAGTAATTTGGCAACACTTTCTAAGAAGACCATATCTATGGTGCATTATGGGAGCATTCATAGTGAATTATAATCCATTTATAATGCTTTATGACTACACTCACATCATGCCTTCTGATGCACTACATCAGCAGTCATAAAGCATTATAGATGTGACTTATAATGAATTATAACTTCACATGTCTTAAGGTATGAAGCCTAAATTAAATATTCATTCTGTGAAACATTATTTTCACTGTGGAATGAAAGCCACACCTGTTACAACCCCCTTCACACACAGGTATGCCCAGACAGCAGGAGTCCTGCTTACAGTCAGCTCCATAAATACTGGGACATCGACACAATTCTAATGTTTTTGGCTCTATACACAACCACATTGGGTTTCCCACTTTTTTAAGTAATGGTACAAATTAACAATCATAAATTAAGCTTTCACTTTTTAATACTTGGTTGCAAATCCTTTGCAGTCAATTACATCCTGAAGTCTGAAACGGATAGATATCACCAGACGCTGGGTTTCATCCCTGGTGTCTTCAGTTCCTGCTTGTTCTTAGGGGATTTTCCCTTCAGTTTTGTCTTCAGCAAATGAAGTGCATGCTCAGTCGGATTCAGGTCAGGTAATTGACTTGGACATTGCATAACAGAATAACATCACCATCACTCTGCTTAATCTTTGTCTCATCTGTCCATAGGATGTTGTTCCAGAACTGTGAAGGCTTTTTTAGATGTTGCCTGCCAAACTCTAATCTGGCCTTCCTGTTTTTGAGGCTCACCAATGGTTTACTATGGTGGTGAACTCTCTGTATTCACTCTGCTTCTCTTGATTGTTGACTTTGACATACACATACCTCCTGGAGAGTCTTCTTGAGTGTTCTCTGTTGTGAAGGGTGTTTTCTTCACCAGGGAAAGATTTCTTTGGTCACGGTTTTCCATGATCTTCCGTGGTCTTCCGGGTCTTTTGGTGTTGCTGAGCTCACCGGTGTGTTCTTTCTTTTTACTGTAAGAATGTTTCAAACAGTTGATTTTGCGACACCTAATGTTTTTCTGATTTATCTCTCTGATGGGTTTGTTTTGATTTTTCAGCCTAATGATGGCTTGCTTCACTGATAGTGGCAGCTTTTTGGATCTCATATTGAGAGTTGGCAGGAGGCACATATACAGACTGTTGTAATTCCTACACCGTTCATCTGATTTGGATGTAAATACGCCCAAATTAAAGCTGAAAGTCTGCAGTTGAAGCACATCTTGTTCATTTTATCAAATCCATTGTGGAGGTGTATAGAGCCAAAAAGATTAGAATTGTGTCAATGTCCCAATATTTATGGACCTGACTGTATTTGGTATAATTAATTTTAAGTCATGCCTAAAATGCTTCATGATTATTGCTATAGTGCTTTAAAAAACATTAAGTGTATTTATAAATGTAGTCATAAAACATTACATTACATTACAAGTCACGATTGCCCCCCATAACATGGTGTACATGTCATCTTCATACAGAGTATTACTTGTAAGTTTAATGTAGTTTTTATTCATTTTATTTCAGTGAACAGTTAAACCTTTAAACCATAGAGACAGAAGATGGAATTTAGAGGATCATGCTTTTCTTTTTTTCTAAATGTATGATAAATGTAACATTCTGGTGTCGTGACAGCATTAGTGTGCAGGTTTTGTAGAAAGAAACAAGTTCTTTTTACATTCAGTCTTGCGCACTAAAACTCGTTGTGTGTGCTAACCTTCAAACAAATGTGATGAATATATTTCTTTTCTACATAAACCATTCGCAAAGCAGATGTTTTTTTAACATCAAGAGGATGAATCACTTGTCTGCCACTGACACTGAGAAAATAGTACCTCCCAGGTACTTCCAGAAAAAAAAAACGAAAATGTGCGTCAGTTACTGAAACACAGCAAGACTCTCAGCACAGGAATGATAAACATTTTACCCATCATGAGATTTAATCCTTCTAAAAATTTACAGTTGTAACATTAACGTGTCTGTGGAATGCCCGACAAGCTGTAAATTAGTCCTAATAATGTCACAGTGCTCCAGCTCTTTATTGTGTCTGGCTGTCATGGCTGTAGGTCTTGTTGTCCATGTGTTCCTCTTTGCAGTATCCACTCGTAACTCAGTGAGATTTAGTGAGCTTGTCTCTGACTGGTATGAGCTGGTGAAGAGACACACTTGATTGTCCACCTGCTGAGCTTTGACCGGCCTGGACCAAAATACACTCTTGTTACTGGGGATGAGGCTGAGTGGTCAGGACACTTTAATTTACAACATTATCCGTGATTGTGCCTATATGAGTATAGAATTTATTTTAATACCAGCTTAATGCTTTAGTAATATTTTAATCAAACTGACCAAAGCCTTCATGCTTTCAATATCAATTACTCTTTTTTTATCAGTAGAACAGACCAACAAGCCAGAACCCATCTATATAAAATATATAAAAAGAATTCGCAAACCATTTTTTCTTGAAAAAATTGGTTTCTTATCAAAATAGTGAATGAATAATGTCAGTTGTTTAAATGATAAATCTTGTGTGTGTGGTTTTATTCATGTCCACAAATTCAGCCTGTCAGTGTGATATCGTTGTAAAGTTTGAGATCTTACTCACCAACCATTGGGTTGGCCCATTACATAAATCAATTAAGTTCAGAGTTTCCTGTTTTTCCTCTGCAATTGTACAATGTGAAGGATAGAGCATACCATCAGTATTAAGTATTTGGCTTCTCTTGTGCTGTTATGAAATACTAAGGGATAAAAGCATGTAAAATAGTGGCAACGAAAAAATCGTGGCTGGCACAACTTGTTCATCCACAGCTTCTCCGAGTGCAGCTGGGCTTGAGTGCAGCTCAGCAGTATATCTGGCCAGCACACGCTAATGAAATAACTTCATTAGGGGCCACATGAAATGAGCAAAAGAAGCAGAACATTAGGTCCAAAGGGAGGTCCCTGGTTCTTTTGAACAGAGTGCTGAGGTTTCGAACAATGTTGCATAACAGCATCTGCAAGGTGTTAAACATTTTTAGGGTGTCTGGAAGTCCTGGAACACTCTTTCAGTATCTGAAATTATCTTATTTAAGGCCTTAAATGGTCTTGAAAACCTTACTTACTTAGTGTCTTACCAGTATCTCCTAGAGCTTTACGGGGCTGACCCGTACAATGTTTGAATACTTGAGTTACATTGAGATGTTGTTTTTAGCTTTTACTTTGTGCTTTAAATAACCCTTTCATCCAGTCTGGGTGGCGACTGGCAGTGTTTCCACCCCTCAGATGGTAAATCTTGGTGTTAAAAAAGTCAGGTCAGAACAGAAGGGTCAGTGTCACCCAGCTACACTGAGCCTAGTGAATTTACTCATCACAAGACCTTAAATCCAGGAGTTACATGGAAGACTTGAGGGAAATTGGCTTAGTTTGAGATCAATTTCAGAGTGGGACTGTGCCAGGCCAGACTCCTCTTCTGCACCTTGATTTTCAAATCCGTGTGGGAATGCAGTGAGGCATGGGTTACATTTAAAAGGGATTGGCTAGTCTGAGGTCAGGATAGTTCAGTACTGCTCAGGTCAGGCGTGATGAAAAGGTCACAACACATTGAACTTAATGACTTAAAGTCAGAAAGTTAACCAGTTGGTGCCAAGGTCAATGTATCTTGACATGAGATAGACTTTGATGTAAAGCTGTGGTCACACCACAAAGTGACATTTTCTTCCACATAAACTGGAGGGACTGGATGTTTTGTGGATGTAAGGCTAAATGGTGATAACTGCTAATGTTACATACGTAATTTTCTCTTCTGTTAATTCTGTCAATAGAAAGTTCGTCAAGAAAGGAAAGCTAACGCTCTCTATCAGTCAGTTAGCAAACTCGTCAGCTTGTTTACAGGACAGTAACTTCACATTTTATTCAAAACATCTGTTTGTACCAAGGCTCCTATTTCATACCTGTCTGCAAAGCATGTCTCTTTTATGGAACAGTTTGTACTCCGTTAAATAAAAGTGAGTGGTGCCTTCATTTGCCCTCTTAAAGGTTACTACTGTCGCAATGTGTTACTGTATAAATAGTGCAAACAAAGTTGAAGATTGACCTCTCCTCCACAAGTGAATCCAATCGAATGTGCTGCAATATTTCACTGTTAAACACTGGTGGATTGGAATTCTTAAGCAGGCACCAGTTTAAGACTTCACTCAACGATGCTAACTTGAAAACACTGTCGTGTGTTTTGTGAATTTCAGATGGCTGGATGTGAGTGTAGCCAACCTGACATGCACCAGGTACTGGGTGGTGTACCTGCAAGTCATCCAGGAGGCCGTGTGGCCAGGTGGGACTCTGCCTACGGCCCCGCAACTGGAGCGCAGCCAGCAGGAAAAGGACAGCACCAGGCAGCAAGCCTTACACTGTCTGATGAGACTCCTACCAGGTACATGTACACACACAGACAGTAACAATGTTGAGCACAACCAGTACATCAACATGAATTACCAGACAAAATTCCAACTTAGTTTCCATTAGTTTGGCCCTATTCTACATTTTTAGACGCACATAACAATCCACAGGTGACACACTGTTAACGAATACTTTTTTTTTGTCTTTGTGTCTCTAGATCTGGTCTCAGACATGTTGGGCTCAGACAAGTACAAACTGAGCTGGCAGACTGCACTGGACTCTCTTCAAGACCCCTACATTAACAGGTGAATATACACTACAAACCCAATCGCCACTTAATGCTCTAAGTTTCAGTGCGGGTTGTAGGTTCAGTACATGAGCAGAGAAGGATTTAAAAAAAATTTAAAAAAGCACGTGGTGATCCTTTGTCACCGCTTTTTCTCAGATTCTTAACTTCATCGAAACACATGGACATCATACACACATCCATCACTGATACACATTTATTATCCGGTGCTTGTTTGCACGTACATAGTGACAGTGTAAAAAGGAACTGCCTCTAGTTTTTCATCATGACTTCTCATGATCCAGAGCCTAAGGTGTAACTTAACACAGCATGCACAATATAACATATAGTGACTTGTGAGTCCACATTTCAGACCATGAGACGATTTCCACTCTTTAGTCTTCCAGCTTGGTGATTACTGTAGCTTTATATTTTGGTTCTTCGCTGACAGGAATGAAACCTGACATGGTCTTCATGTGCAGTAACCAGTCCATTTCAGAATTCATTCAGAGATACACTCCTACTATTGAAAATAAGTGTGGCCTTTTCCTTCTCTGGCATCTCTTCTCCACTGTGTCGTTCCCTCCAGAACTGCCTTCGACTGCATGTGTTTTTGCTTATCACTCCACTCTCAGCAAACCCATTACACCGTAGTGCATGATAACAGGAAGGAACGTCTTTCTGTTGGAAATGGCACCTTGAACAAGTATAATCAGCTCACAGGGCATGTCCATTCTTTTTTATTTTAAGATTATTTTGGCTTTTTAATTTGACAGAGACAGCTGAAGAGTGACAGGAATGCAGGGAGAGACAGAGATGGGGAATGACATGCAGGAAAGAGCCACAGGTCGGATTTGAACCCTGGGCTTCCGCAGCAAGGACTGAGACTTCACATATGGGGCGGCTGCTCTACCAACTGAGCTAAACACTGCCCCAGGTCATGTCCATTCTGATGTTAAAACAGTACCTGGTGGTCCTCTTGAATGCACCTGCATGCTCTGTATACACGCATGCAGTCAGATGGTTTTCCTTCTGTCAACAAGCAGGTGTATCTAATCAAGCGGCCGGGGAGTATACGTGCTCGCTTGCACACAGAAGATCCTACGGGGTGGACTACTTTCTTCACTAAACAACAGACAGATGATTAAACAACAGCTGCAGACGGTGAAAAGGGATTACAGATGTAGAAACAAATCGTGGTTGAAATCGGTCAACTTTGCTCCATGTAGAGTTTTGATTTAATACACAGTCAGACATCAAGGTGCACTGAATGAAGAAAACATTAAAAACTCATTTTAACTCTTATTAATGCAGTCCTGCATGCATGTTTTGGCTAGTCAGACTGAAGTCTTCCTGGTTTCAAACTAGTTCCATTTGATAATGACGGGCCCATTGGACTCTATGTGGCTTACTGAATCACCCAGCGTTTGTTGTAGGGATATCTTAAAGTACTGTGAAGCTTTTATTTAGGTAGAAAAGATGCTGACTGCTGGTCCTGTGTTCCCTCAGACACCTGGTCTACTGCATATTTGATCTTCTGCTTGAGTTCCTGGTTCCTGAAATACCTGAGGAAGACTTCCAGAGAAGCCTGTTGCAGACTCTTTCCAAGAACCCAGAGAAGCTGCTGGCATGAGAAGAAACCCCCACAGGGGAACGCCTGCAGAACGAGCAGTCATTGTCCGCCACCCTCACTGATCATTCACCAATGAAGATTTGCTGAAAGGAAGTTAGTAGAACAGGCTGCCCCTGTTCTACTATTGTCCCATGATGTGTGTAAGTCAAAGTTTTTGGTGAGACTGAATATTGTCCGACCCAACTTTAAACTCTAAGGTCTGTGTTAAGTTGATGTATTAACACATGAGGCTCTTGAACATAGTGTCCTGTACACACACACACACACACACAATCTGAAGTGGCTTTGATTACATGAGAACACCTGGCTTGTGTTTAATCTCAGAACGTGCCTGACGTGCTGATCAGATCTAAACATGTGGCCAAGCCTCTTGCGATCTCTTCATCCAGCCTCTTCCTGCTTGCTAAACTCTCCAGCATTGACTAAACTCACTTCAGATGGTCTGCCCCCATCCCCTGCTGCACTTTCGGGGTAGAAGAACCCACACCTGTTGCTCTAATCTGGAGAAGCAGGATTTTCTTTCCCCTCCAACTCAAATCTCAAAAAGCTCTATTGGGATTTAGCATCAGTGCTTTTATTCCCTGTAGATCCATTCTTCGACATCCCACCGGCTCTGTATAGAGCCACACATGTGATTCTGACATAGTGTGAGCTATGCCTCCTAAATCTGAGCCTTCCTGAGGGATCACATGTCTCTGCTAGTGATTTTTTTTTTACCTGCACATGTCCAGGTGTAGGAGAAGTACATACTGTAGTGCAGTGTGGTGAAGAGTTGGCCATAAGATATTTTACTGGCTTCACTGATGCGTCACAGTTCTTTTAACAGGTCCCTGGGAGAATTATCTGTGCAGTTAATGTCTAAATCATATAAGAACTGGGCTCCACAAAAACAGGTATATGAAAGATGTTGGACTGATGTTGGCACAGGTCCATTCAATAACTTTTTCTGTAGTTTACTGTAAAACAGCCTGAATCTTTGATAGTTGGCTAATTGACCAGCAGACTTTAAGGGTGTGTAAATGACATAGAAGCACAGTTCCTTACTTTCAGTGCATTTCAGGCCATTCGGACAGATTTGTTTTTGTTTGTCCAACTAATCAGTCATCAGGTCATCAGCCTGTGAAATTCTAACACTACTTTCACGACAGAAATAGTCCCTATGAAGGCCGCTGACTGCAGGTCCTGTGGCTCCTACTCACACTTCTTACAGACTTCTTACAAAGCAAACAAAGTGTTACTAACAACATGGCTCTGTTTTGTTCAAGTGTCCCAGTAAGCCATGACAGTGTGACACTGAGCCATGAACAACACAAGGACCGTGGTATCGTTGTTATTATTTAAAGCTGTGACGTGTCAAAATGTGGTCAGTGGAAAAGTCATTAATTCCCTTCATGCTATGTTGAAGTAGCTAATGTTCCAGCGCAGGTTCCTTGTGAGTGGAGGTGGCAGGCCCTGCGCGTTAAAAGAACTGTCATGATAACTGCACTTTGTAAATCTGCCTTAGCATCTTACCGCCTTCATGGTGGTAAAACAACAATCAATGCTCCTTTCCAGTAGGATAAAGATAACGAACAGAAAATCTGCATTCATGTTACAACACAAACCATGATTCATGGTGTGACCCTCATGTCTTAACACAGACAGTCTTAAAGTACTGTTGAGTTCATAATATTATATATATAATGATTCATTCTAATGCTCCAAAATGTCTTAAATTTAGAGAAATTCTTCATTGTAGTACTGCATACGTTTGTGTTTTATGAATTCACCAAATGGATTACATTTAGACTAACACATGCAGTATTGTATTTGAACATTATTATCATCATCATACACACACATCGATTTGTACATCAAAATACATCTTGTTTGACTGAAGTCGTGAGGTTTTGATGCCAAGTTTGACAAATGTTACATTTCATCTCATAGAAGTCAAATCTTAATATTACTCTTCATGTTCATATCATTCCAGTGTTTTGCACTCTTGTCCTGGTTTAGTGCTCTTATCCTTTTCCCTGTCTGCTGTGTTAACCTGTGATTCAGCCTATTTATGAACCTATTTATTTGCTTGATTTAGTAAACTGTGAGCTTTGTGTGAGTCCTGTCCGTTAAAGACTGAGCGAGGTGCCAGTGCAGACTCTTATGAAGTGCTTTAAAGTGGATTTTTGTCTTACAAGGTGACTTGATGAAGTTTGGCCCTGCAGCGTTGCACCTACAGGTCCATGTCTGAGACCATGCCCCTTAGTAGAACATCAGCACCCAGTTCCAGCTCCCTGCAGTCAAACTGTTAACACAAGTTGTTTTTATTGTGGAAAATTGTGCTGAATGTCGGGCTGTTACAGTTATTTGTTGTGAATACATAGGTAGGTACATATTAACTCTAATCTACTGCTGCATATTGCTGCTACCATGATATCAAACATTTGCTCTAGTATCATTATAAGAAGACAAAACACTTTCTCATTATTACACTTGATGAATGTATCTCATTAAAAGAAGACATGTTTCTTGTTCTAACATAAATTTGTGTGTTGTTGTAAAAAGAAAGAGCCAGTCAGGGTTTGAATAGAGGAGAGAGAGGCTGTGCTTGGGACGAGACATCCATCCATCTTTCTCTAGATCTGTTCATGGTGTGCAGGATCAGCCTACACTGAGCAAAAGCCCACCATATCTGATAGATAGATGCTAGATCTAGATATAACCATATCTGAGAATAATGACAAAGACACATTTCTGCATCTCTATAAAACAAAAAATAAAAAATAAAAACATAAACCATCATCAGATGATAGCTGATGGGTTCAGAGTTGGGTTTCAGCCAATGTATTCCAACTCTTGGCTCTCTACAGAAACAACACAGCACAAACACAGTCAGTACTACTGTCCTGTCTACAGACTGGATTCATGGCTGACACATGTACACATTCATACATTCAAACTGAATCAAATGAAACAAACCAAGAGTCGCTGTAGGGCTGATGTTGGCAGTATGCTGTGCTTGGCATCAGATACGTTAGCTTGACACATACATTGAAACAGAGCTGATGTCCTGTCTACGAGCTTCTTTAATTTAATGCAATCAGCAACTCTGTCTGAAAAACATTGTATTAGAAGAAGGCAGCTTTTCATTTTTACCAACTCAAACCAACAATACACTCATGAAAGTACAAAAAACTCCAGCTAGCATCACTTCCCAGAATTTATTGTAACTTGGTTTCGTCCATATCTATAAAATTCTTTGTCATTTTATGGTAAAAATAGTTGTCTCTCATCGCCCCAACCATTATTTGAGCCACATACACATTGAGCGAAACATGAGGTTATGAGTAAGTTTGGAGCACACTATATGAAAACATCAGCATGTTGTCAGGCTGATCAGGGCTGCAGGATCTCCTCAGGCACTGACTGGACTTTTACCCCATTATAACAATATACTAACTTCTAATGAGAACCATTTCTCCTTTTAATGAGACTTAGTGTAATAATCAAAATGTTTCAAATGTTTCAATAAGAAAATGAAGGAGTTGTGCCATAATAACATGACAGATTATGAAAGGTTTTCTATTTATGTTTTTGTAACGGTGGCAACAATATGCTGCCTGACTTTATCTGCTTTGATCAGTGGTAGATGTTAGCTGTTAGATCATTCATGGTGAAAAATGCACTGTGCTGTTTGTCTTTGGAACTTTCTGCATAAATGCCAAATACCAATTAGAAGACTTAGACACCGAAGCTTGATCTGTGTTAGAGAAGTGTACAGGTCCACTCTTTCCTTCTTTACCTTTGCACTCTTTCACCTGTCCACCTTCTTTTCTATCGGGTCGTGTGTCTGCTGTTCCTCTCCACAGAGGAGGTCGTGTCGAGCATGTTACCGCTGTGAGTCTGTCTGTTTTATAGCGTACAGATTGTGTCGGTCTTTTAAACATTTGCTGGTTGTTCCTGAGCATATTTGCAAAAAAAAACCTAACAACAATAAAGTTACCAAACATGAGTTATTAAATCTTCAACTGTTGTTCTCACTCATTATTTTCTTGGCCTGAGGTGTGTGATACATTTTACAAGAGGCTGGTGAGCTGCTCGCTTATCTTTTATGAGATTCAGCTTTAAATTTATCCCAGGCATGTTTTAACTGTCTGGATGTTCACCAGAAATGTACATGGCGGCCTCTTCGGGGTCATTTACGCATTCCATATTCTGATTCTTTGTGTCCACATTTTACATTCGCTCTGCTCGATCAGCTCCCTGCTAATTTACTATAGCCTGCAGACTCGTGGTTCACGTCCAACAATAACAGTACCCTGTAATAATGATCAGAACCATTTGTTGGAACAGTTTCTGTTAGGCTCCACTTCTTTAACAACAAAGGTGGAGTACCGGTGGATGGAGGCTTTGCTTTGCGTTACAGAGAAATCCTCTTAAATGGGATTTCCAGATAAAACTGTAAGCACGTTGGATTAGTCAAGCACTGAAACACTGAGGAATACAGAATACTGCATGTGATTAAACATTTACATATATAATGTACACTGAATAACTTGGATTTCTTTCTGTTGAAGATATTTGACAGTTCTGACAGTCACACTCAAGTCAAACTCAGTCTTTGGCAGAGCTTCTTACAGCTTAAAATCCTGGTTCTGTTTTTTTCTAGACTTAATTCATTTAGTTTTATGATTCATATTAATAGTTATTTTGCCTCTACCACTGTATCATAGGATCCAAAACCACAAAGTTCACAAACTCTCAGCTTCAGGGTCATTTACCTGCTTCTCCTGGAGATTTTGGCCGCCATCGCAGAGTCAGGTGGAGCCTCACAGTCTCAAAAGCTGCACCTCACCTCGGATACTTCCATTAGTACACTTCTTTGTAGTGCACTGTGATACTTCCTGGCGTGGTGCACTAACTTCATCAGCGTATTGTCTCAATTTGAGTATGAGCACTGTGCACTTACCAGAAATGATGAAATCACAACATTTTACTGCTTCTTCTTCTTCTCCACTGAATTTCATCTGTGTAGATCATTAGTGCCGACATTTGACTGACAATATATAAATATTAAACATATGTACAACTTACATTTGTATATTGTTGTATTTGCCACAGCTGCTTCAGCTCCAGCAGCTTCCTCAGACACCGTTTTCACAATACTGCTCGCCCCTTCACTTCCACAGGAATGCCGACCACCGAGGGCGAGAAGTGACTTATGTACTTAAAATAGCAAGTGTGAGTATGGAAGTACAGGAATTGAGACACAGCACTACTTTTATTACTCGACAAATGAAAAAAGGTCAAACATTTACCCCACTGTGTTCACACGATGACTGAATTTCTGTCCATTGACTCATCAGATTATTTTCCGCAATGAACCCTCCAAACTCATCAAGACCTGAACTAATCTAAGGCTTTATCGTCCCGTGTGATCTAGTTCTAGTGATTGCATATGAGCTGGTGTTAGCGAGCGCTCATACTTTAGAGAACAAAGTGCCAGAGAGAGCGACCGTGCCAGTAAAGGCCTCTGTGTGGGGGGGAGGAGCCTCAATTCCTGGAAAGCTATTCAGAGATCTGTGTCTTATACTGATCAGGGGTCTGTGACTGGGCTGTGACCCACACAGCAATCACGATATCTATTCGGACAGATGCAAGTAATTTGAAACACCTAATGGCTTTCATTATCTTTAAATTTAGCATGTTTTATGTGCAGAAATCATAATTTAGCATGTTCTCTCAGCGTTTTCATCATAAAGTCTAAGTTGAAATGTTGCTCTGGAGGTTTGGCAGACTACCATTCTGTAACAGGGGACCTCTGGGATTCATAACTGCCTTTAAATGAAGAACTACTGTAATTCCCCTAAACAATATTGGACAATTAAATAAATAAATGCTATGTCCAATGAAAATAAAATCTCATTATGAGAGTCCCAGACTGTTTAATGTGATTGTGGTTGAGGAGGCGCCTCATCATGGACGACATCATGGACGACACAGACTGAGTGACTCTGAAGACATTCACAGGGACAGAGCACGAGGAAGAAGAGAAGAAGATGACTTTGTGTGGTCCTCACTGACAGCGGCTGAGTGCTCTTTGTGTTTGGGTGGAAGCCACGGCTACTGACATCCCACACGCATGACCAGACTGACTCACAGTGTCACTGTGGCAACACTGTGTGGGGTCGGAGGGTCAGGGAGGAGCTACTTTACCTACTGCTGCTGCTGCTGCCGCTGACACAGACTAGAGAAAATCAGAGGTTGCTATGGTGACAACACATCCCAGTTCAGCTTCTTCAATAACTCCCTGCAACAGATCATCTAAGAGGAGTGTTGGAGACTTGTCTGCAAGTTGATCAAAATTTGCTGAACTTAAACTGATAAACCAACAAAACTACAACAAAAATGTTGAGTTTTGAACTTTATTCTCTCGACCTCGCAAACAGAAATTTATAGAACTTGCTCAGCTCGAGGTCCATTTAGGAGCTTTTCTGGAGCTGTTGGTGCCAAATGATCTTCGTCATCAGCAGACAGAATTTGCTCAGTTGTCATGAAATGTTAAATGTGACTTCTAAACCAAGATGGACCAGTCATAGTCATAGTCATCACTCAAAGAACTCAGGCCCCTGAGTGTTCGGGGCAGTTACCCAGTCACTTTGCAAGGTTGGTTAAAAAAAATTGCGATTTCAAAATTGTGTATTTGAACATACACAGAACTGAAAAGGTCCAATTGGTGATTAATATTTGAGTGAATATTTGAGGATGTTGTAAAATATCAAAGAAGCACAACATGTGCAGCACATTTTCCCTGCACTTGAGTCCTATCTTCAGACCACTTATTTTGTCAGATCATCAGTCCCGGAGCCAAAGATAATCAGTTTGTAATTATACAAAACAGAGAAATGTAATTAATATTCACATTGCTTTGTTTGGAGGACAAGCTTTTGTTATGATGACCTGACATTTGCAGCAATGCCAATACGTTTCCCAACATTTATTAACCATAAAAATGCTGCAACCGTCTGCTAATGAAGATCATGTGATTTTATGAAAAGCTCCAGAACAGCTGCTAAATGGACCCTGAGCAGAGTTTACTTTGGTCACTGTTTTCATGGTCCTGAATGAACTTTGAAACTCAATGTGCAGCCCTAAGTGATCATCTACATGTTAATGTCACGTACTGAGACAGAGCTGACCAGTCACCGCTTCTTTTGGGAAGTAAATGAATTAAAAGTTTTCTTTCATCAGCTGCAGAATGGGCTTATTTACACGGAAACCACATGTTCTTCGTCCTCGACAGGTTATGCAATCTGGTCTCATCACCATCAGCTCCCTCCTCCTCCTCCACGCACACATTCTCCAGCACTGTGACATGCTTTGGTCTGCACTCCACATTCATTCCCAGTCTAAGTCTTGTTTTCTTTTCTTCCTTACATAATAAAATACACACACACACACAGGCCTGCAAGTCTGAGGACATACATGTTTGAGCTGACTGCCCTTTAAAGGACAAAACTTGAGACACAAGCCCAAGTCTTCTGACAGGCCTGATTAACCTACTTCTCAGCATGGCAGTCATCTTTTCTTGTCAGCAGGAGACATTTGGCGTTGTTCCTCCGACGGCCTCATTATGGTTTTAACATCTTGAAACAAATAAACGTTGCGTTTTTCTGCCAGAAAAAACAGCTCAAACAGAGTGTGGTCTACTTTTCAAAATCAATCTGTCCAAGATAATGAAAACAGTTGAAGAGAATTCTTCAAGCTGGCTGCTCACACACACACACACACACACACGTCATACCAAAAATGAGGACAACTTAGGAACTTTTTGTGCTTTTTGATGAGGTTCTGAGCATTTGACTAGTTTTTTGTACGGAGGTGAGAAGCCACATTAGAAGCTTTTTTTTCCCCATCTGTAAACTGCTTGGACGAGCTCTCACAGCGTGTTTGGTCCTTGTCTCCAAATATCAGCTGTTGTGAAGTTACTGGACTGATGACAGTCATCTCACCTTTAACAGGGTGCAGATACAACCTTTTTTTTTTTTTTTTTTTTTTTTTAAATGAAGGAATCTTCAGTCAAATCATCAATCATTCAATCATACCACGTCAGTCTGTGCTGCTCTACAGCGCCCTCTGGTGGCTGATATCCAACTGTATTGCATAGAATCATAACTACACTGAAGAATTCAGTCTGATGCAAAACAAACAAACAATGAATAAAATTATAGAATGAGAATGAAATGAGATAAAAAATAACCCCAGTATAATGTTGAAGTCGGTGCAATATGAAGACAGGTTGCATCAACTGTGTGTGTTTTTAAAGGTTTGACTGTTTTTATGAATGATTTTTTAAATATATTTTTCATTTCTACATGTGTGTTATGACTGTAATGATTATTATCAATCCAATTTTCATCTCTAACTTCACATCTGTCTCAACATGTCAGATTCAGGGAACACGTGAACCTTTAGATGGCAACACAACCCAACTGATGATTTAGTGTCCGTTCTTAGAGAGGCCACAGGGAGGCGCTCCATGCCAGTCTAACAGGGATCCACCTGTTACTGCTCTGATGCAAAGGAGGCTGTGAGGAGGGATGAAGCACAGAGTCAGCTCAGGGTGTCTGAAACATCATTATAGCAAAGAACCACGGCCAGTGCAAAGTTTGTATGTTTGACTGCATCGGTTTGCACACGAGGAGTCAAACATGACAACAGTGTGGTGAATAAACGATGACCTCTAGTCAGACTGAGGAACACGGAGGAAAATGAGAAGCAGCAACAGCTGGAGGAAGGTGGGAGTGATTGGGGGGGTTAACTCCCAGTCCAGCCAGTTGTTTGCTGGTAACCAGCTCTCCGGCTCGTTGTCGCAATGCAGCTAAACTGCTGAGCAATCACAACAACTTCAACAGCTGTATTTGTAACCAGAATCCTCCTCTGCCTAATTAATTCCCCCCGCCTGGATAATTGGGCTCTCTGTATTTGTTATTGTTTCCCTGCCGAGGCCGAGTGAGACTGGGGAAATCAGCCTCCGTTAGCCCAGCCACACCAAACTTCTTTAAATGGTGAATTTAACAGAGCTGCTCGTGCTGGTTTCTGTCATTTTCAAGACTTTGTTTCAGACAGTGAAGTCATGGTTCATAAAAACATGAGGAAACAATGACATCCTTGCAGTGTACATCATGAGGCCAAACTGCCAAAATGATCTTTCTTATATTTCTATAAAAACATTGTTCTTTTTTTCCTCTCCATGTTTCATTGGCACTTCATGGTTCAGGTGTCACGTGGGTTTCCTTGTTATCAATAACTGCGTCTGAAATTGACAGCTGTTATAACATTGTATTAAAATATTAGCAACCTAGTGTTTTAAAGAAAGTGATGAGTCAGTAGGCAATAAGCTGTTAGCCTAGCTTAGCATAAAGACTGACAACAGGCAATCCTGTCTCCAAGTAAGCACGTTCATAGCACTGATTTATCACAGCAAATGTGTTCATTGCCACCTGAATTATGCTATAATGAAACAAACAAAAAAAAAATCATGCAGACCATATCTGCATGTGAAATGTCACGATGCAACATATTTTTTTTTTTTTTTTTGCAACAATATTCACTATAGCAACACAAACAAAGCTAAGGCATGATTGTTTTTGTCAGCCATGCTAGCAGCATGAATGGAAATGTCGGTCTGTCGATCCGTTGGTCCGCCTCTGTGGTCCAGACTGAACTATTGAATGATTTGACATTTAGTGCAGACATTCATGGTGCCCAGAGGATGAATCCTACTATCCTCTTACTTTTCCTCCAGAGTCATCATGACATTTGTGTTTTGATTGAAATGTCAAGACAAGAGATGGAGACCACAGACACATTTACCTCTGTGAAAAGATGGTCAGCCCTGGTGCTCTTGAGTTATGTTAGCTGGCTGCTATGTTTTGTGTTGTTAAAACATGGATGTAATCTCCAGGTCGTCCCCCACAGCCATTTTGAAGCTCAGTGCTGCTCTGGCTGCATTTCACATAACATTAATACTTAATATCATTTGAACAGGTGAGTTGTATATAAATTCACCCTCAGTACAGTTGTCATGAACGGGGAAATTAGCTATAGAGACCAAAACTGTTTTTTGTACCAGGCTGTAAACATGTTTATTTTTGCTGTGAAGTTGCACTTTTTAACATGAGGACTGACTCCAGCCTCAAGTGGACGTGTGAGGAACTGTATTTTTCGGCACTTCCACGTTGGCTTCACTTCACAGCCAATAATAATTAGCACAGTGGGACTGAATTCTGAAACTGGAGGCGCCAAAAAGAAATCTAACATAATGTTGCTTTAAATGATTTAAATGATGACGTAGTGCTTCCCTGTCTGTTTTATACCGTATTGCTTCATGCTAACATTGAATGCTTCTGCATCTATGGTTTTGAATTATTGTGCCTGTCTCAGATTTAATGCTTAATGTGCAGCTGTCCTCAGCAGCATGACTCTCTGTTTGCCTCCACATTAAGTCAACAGAGTTTGCTTTGTTGCACAAGTGGCTGATTTCCTGAAGTGAACAGGAAATATACCATTGTTGGCACGTCCGTGCCATTCCATAGACCTCCAAACAATGCTGGCAGTGAAAATGCACACACAGGGTTTATACGACACGCCCGTCACACTCTGCGAGCCACACACATGAGCACACACAACAATACACACACATCCACACGCCTCCAGAACTGCTAAAGAAATATGCACTTTGGCTCCATGTAGCTTAGTAAGCTTCAAATGAACAGAGTCTGCTCGTCACATGGGGATATCTGCAGAGACAGAGAAACACACACACACACACACACACACACACACACACACATACACACACCTCCAGGGATCATTTGTTAAAGTGCTCTTAACTGTGGAGGAAGCTTCAGGGTGGAGGTGAATGGGAGGTCAAGCTTCAGGTCGTGAAGTGATCTGACCTGATGCCTCTGCAGCCCTGAGGGGCCGACAGCAGTCCAAAATCAATAAATCAATAATTCTGAGACATCTTAATATTCATTATGAAGAAATATAATCACTGCAGAGTGCTGCTTTTAGGAATTCAGAGGATGTTGTTCTTCCTGGCAGATGAGTGTACATTCTCTTCCATACAAAGCCAAAAATGACCACAGAAGGGGAATTTCATTATTAACAACTTATTAAGGTCCATAATAATGCTCTCTGTAATTTGTATTAACTGCAGGAAAAACATGAATTTCCTCTAAAGAAAAGTAGCTCTACTAGTTATACATTGAAATGACAGGATTTATCTGTTGACTAATTTCATGTTGTTGCTTTTTTCTGACTAAAAGATCATGAATTCAACACTCTACTCACTGTTTCCCTAAGATTTAACACAAACCTACACACAGTTGTTCTGTTCTGTACAACGTTTGTAGGACATTACCAAGTGGCAACCACCGCAACGGATATTAAGCAAGTCCCCATGTTGAAGTGTCCAACTTCCCCGTTCATGACAAGGCTTAAGGCTTAAAGTTATGCAGAATTAACAGTGTGGCCCCTCTGAGTGACAGCGGGGTGTCATTACAGATGGTTTGTTTGAGCATCCAGACGTCATTTGGTGCCTCAGGTCTGCAGATGGTTGACATCTTTACCCATTTTTAGATCATCTGGGAGGTGGAAGAGGCAGGACCGCCAACGTGGTGGCACCTCGGAAACCTATGGATGATGTCGTGCATACACTGTCCATTCAGTAATGAACTGACTTCATCCTCATGTTACAGTAAAGCAGAGATGACCTCTTGGATCTGTTTTTGTTGGACGTCTCTGTTTATAGGACTACCTGATGCTCTTTGGGGCTATTTCAGCTGGCAGCTGACTGTACTGTTTTTCGTATTGGTGGATGATCAAAGGCTTGAACCACGTGTGACCTCTCAGACTACAGTCTGATCCCTCATGTTTACATACAGTCCAATGAGGCAGATTGAGTGGAGAATTAGCAGCATACTGTCTCCCCGGAGGCCTCATATTCAGGTCATATGTGGAGGGTGATGGACTGAAACCTTTACAAATGCAAAGGATTGTATTTACTAAAGCCTAAAAGAAAGTCATTCATATAAAAATACAGTCATTCTTATAGTTTGTATATGTCCAAAAGACTGTGTGAGTTCAAGGCTCTGCAGTTCCTCTCTTAGTGGCTTTCAGCTCATTGTTTCGGCTCACTCTCACGACTCTCATCAGCGTTGTTTTCCTCTAACTGTCCAGCACCACACTGCTGTCGGGCATATGTAGCATCTAGCTGGTGAACATAGTGAGACCACTAGCAAGAACCAGATGCTTGATTTGAGTTTGAGGTTTGATTTTATGTTTGTGTTGATTGTTCTGTACATGTGACATCCATTGCACGTCTGTCCGTCCTGGAAGAGGGATCCCTCCTCTGTGGCTCTTCCTGAGCTTTCTTCCACATTTTTTCCCTCTTAAAGGGTTTTTTTGTAGGCAAGTTTTTCCTCACTGGAACCGAGGGTCTAAGGACAGAGGGTGTCACCCCCTGTACAGATTGTAAAGCCCTCTGAGGCAAAATGTGTTTTGTGACTTTGGGCTATACAAATAAAATTTGATTTGATTTACTGTATATTATTCAGGAGTTAGTGGAAGCTAAAACAGTTAAAGTGTATATGGGCAAATAGTAGTTGTTGATTGACTCAGATAAATACGTACAGTATGAATACTACATATTGTGCTATAAAGATGCATAACAACCTCCCTCTACTGGCTGAAACTCTGCTATTGCAATTGAATTTCGCTATTGGCTGATCTGTGACAAGTGATGTACACGGTGGCAGCTTTTTTCACAAATCACTGCCGACCCCCCTCGTCTCCTATGAAACCAACACCTCTCAACTCTACAGACTGTGGCCTGTTCTGTAGCCATGCTGGCACTCACAGACAGACACACACATCAGACCTCTCTCAGCTTAGCCTCTCTGAGTTGCTACTTAGACAAAACATTACAAAACTTTTACAAATGCCTGGAATGTACTTTGAGTGGCAACCAAAGCTCCAGTGGACTGATAAGTTCATCAGCTCTGACTACCAGCAGATTATTAGTGCTACAGTGAGTGGGGGTCAGTCTGTCACTCTGATCAGCGTTTCCTCCTGCTTCACAAATTACATAGCCACGAGGCCATGCCAACTGTAGTGATTGTCCTGTGCAGCTGTCTGCTGTAAAGAGAGAGGGGATTTAGTTACAGTTTAAAGAGTGAATACTGGACTTCATCGGGGGGTCAGAAGCATGCAGGATTTCCAAATGATTGCTAATGTTCCTCCATGTCTTCGCCAAATCAGTTATGATAATATGTTGATGCTCCCGGTAAAAAAAAGTTAGCCCAGGTCTAAACTTCTGCTGTAGATGACAAGAATGGATCTTTTTCATGCAAAGTGACAGAGCTGAAATATAATGTCTAGCCCTGCAGATCATAGGAGGACATGGTTGGAGCTCAATAGCATGGGTACTTTAGTGACAAGAGGAAATTATTAGCTCTATAAAGGTGGATTAGGGGTCTTTAAAAAGTTGATCGTGTTACTCTGTATCAGCTATTGCACACAGAAAAACTGGAGATCAGGTTGACTAACAATCACAAATCATATTAGCTATAATCCTGGCATGCCTCATTCTAAGGCTCATTAACAATTTAATTACTACAAATTGTGAGTGAAATCAGCTCATATTCAGAATTGTTGATTGACGGTGATCTCCAACAGCAATTAATAAACTGAACAAGACAATCAGCAGAGGAAGAAGAAATTTGCAGTGATCCATGATTTGGGTTTAAGATGGCTAACAGCACTTTGTTAGGTTGCCTTTTGTTTTGCATTTTAATAGACTATGTCTCTGTGCGTTCCTTTTCCCCTCCTCTCTCTCCCTCCCATTAACAAAAGTACTCCAGCTGCACTATCCCTCCTTCAGGCCTCAGCTGGCCTCTGAGATCTAATCATTGAAGGGGGATTGGAAGGTACATGTTGAGTTCCTAATTTGAAATGTGCAGATTAGATAATGAAGGACGGCCTTTGGAGAAAGTCCAGACCACCCACCCATCCACCCACCCATCCAACCGTCCATCCATCCATCCATCCATCCATCCTTCCATCCATCCATCCATCCAACTATCCACAGTTGGGGAGAACGACTTGAGTGGGAGCAGTTGTTTTCATCCCTCTACCTATTAGAATCATGATTGGATTGAATGTGAGTTTGTGAAGTCTCTGTGGATGTGATTTATGCAAAACATGAGAGGGTTTTTTCCCCCAGAAAGTGTCCCAGCTGCTTCTTTCTAAACAAGAGATGATGAGGTGAAATCTCATCTCATCCTCCGGCAGAGTAAAGTGACAGTCCATGCTCCTCCTGCAAAAAACAACGTGACCTTTAAACTGAAGCGCTGACCGTTTCCTGCAGACATCTCCACTGTTTTCATGACCGGAGCATGTTTCAGACAGACTAGGTTTTATGATGTCTGAAGGCACATCAAGTGTTTCTCTTGCTATACTTGTTCTGAACAGAATACAATATCTTTGCTTGTCTTTGTAGTCTCAACTCGAAGATTACAGTTTCGATGGTATATTGTGATTTCTGTGAGATCAAAAAATGTCTCCCCAATTTTATTTTCATCTCTTAACCATCCTTAATCTTCAATCTTCTACTTACCTACTCTCTCTGTGATAAGTCTATGGCATATATATTTTAAGCCTAAGTATTGTTAGCCTGTCTCCCCATTTAAATCTTGTATTAAAATAACAATAAACTATCTGTCTATCTAACACTATACACACCTTGTAAAAAAAGGCAAAATTCGCAGAATTTTATATGAAACAGTCGTGTCTGTTCAATGTCGTTGTCTTGTCACGATCTGTTGCCTTCACACAATAATGATGCAACTCTGTGGCAGTTGATTGATTTTTTTCAGGCAGGTTTTCACCAAGAGATCTCAGAACATGATGTGATTTCTGTTTCTTCTATCAGCAACAGGAATTACCAGGAGCTGAACTGAGGTGAGATCATGAGCTGCAGAGGCCAGCAACAAACACTTGTCATCTTCAAACTTGCCATCGATGACAAGCTGATTTGTCATGTTGCAGCGTCATGCAGGTTTTATAGCCTCTGTGGGCAAATATACAAGCTCCTTCACATGTTTAATGCATCACTGAGTGTTTTCCCATTTTCTCTGGCACGGCTTGCGAGGTCGTGGGTTGATTTTCCGTCTGCAGTAATTCTTATCACATCCTTAAAATGACACTGATTTTCTCATAATGCCACTTTTTCACCTGGTGTCAGTCTCAGTCAGAGATGTAGTAGTGGTGTTGATGTCGGTGTAGATTGTGATGTTGTGTTGTGTTGTTTAAGCAGCTGCACTCTGCCATCGGTACCTCTAACATTCGTTTTAGCTCATTCACAAATGGCCATTGTAAAAGCGTCCCACATTCTTTTGCTTCAGTCGGATAACATCAGCTGGAGTTCCCGAGGGCGACTTCAGAGCAACCCACACAGAGGTCATGAAAACATGAACAGCATTTATGACCTTGCAGTATCAATAAATCACTGCCACAGTCATTCTGAGATATTAGTGTACTGACCATGAAAGCAACAAAAAAACATCACTGAGAAGATTACTGGTCAATACCAGCAGTCTCTATTGGCTTTTACAGAGCTAACAGCTAATTTATGGCTTAATAACATTCAATTAAGACGAGTCACAACCCTATGGGGTATGAGCACATAAAATAAAACTGTCTGCTCGCAAACACAAGTGGTCTCCAATGTTCCCATGGCAGATGGGACGAGGCTGACTAAGTTCTGAATAAGATTGCAACACATTCGTTTCTGTCCCTCAAAACTTGTCCCAGAACCAGCCTGAAAGTTTTGGCTTAAGCTTGTAAAAGGCATTTAGGCTATCACCTTACAAGCACTGGCCACTGTACTCCAAAGTGAACATTTTGACTTGTCATAGAGCTGTTTATGCAAAAGACAAGCTTGCTAACGTTTTAGCAGCATACAAACAAGTCCATGCTAACAATAAGTGTACAGAGCTAACGTAGCTTTGTAAAAGCTACAACTTTTAGCTAATTTTTTAGGTAGGACTGTCAACTCTCATGCATTGACCAGGACACTCTTGGATAGACATCTCTGTATTTCTGGTGAATAAAATAAATGTTATTTATAAATACTAATGACAACTACCACCAAGAGCAGTCAATCTTGCTTAATGTCTCAAACAGACCTCACGTCATGTTGTTGAACACAGATGAAATGATAATCAATAGTTCTGTTCGATGACAGAACACGTCATAATTCATGTTATCATCACCTGTGTTTGACAAGTCACAAAGACAATCATTTTCTTCTCTTAGATAATGTTTCATGTGTGACTGAACTGACCTAAATGTAGAAATGAAGAGGTGGTTTTGATCGTCTGGGTAAACATTTTTACAGATACATACAATTTGCACATGTCCTGTTTAAAAGATAGGCAGACTAACCTTGGTTATCTCACTTGATGCTTATATCAAGCGTCCATCAAGCAAAGCCAAGCATTCTGTCATTCAAGTGCAAAAGCAGAGGAAAGATAATGAATGTTTTCGCATATTTCCTAACTTGTTCCTGAACTTACAATACACTGACTGTGCACTGAAAAACAAAATAAGGACAAGGATTCAGGCTAAACAGTCACATAATGCTGGCTTGTTTAATAGCACAAAACATATGTAGATGAAAAATGATTTTGGACATATTTGGTGTTGCCAACTAGAAGCCTTAAGCTAGCATGAACAAGAAATAATGTTCTCTTTGCAACAGGAAGAGAGAGAGGCTGTGGGGAAAATGGACTTCATGTTGAGAAACACTGGCTGTAACAGTACCACCAGTGTGTTTAGGTCTTCAGTCATCTATGTCATGTGATATCTTCCAGTCATAAAACAAGAGCATGTGGAATTGGCTGTTTTAGGCTTGAAGACATTTCATTACTCATCTGAGAAGTTCTGTCAGGTCTGCTGAAAGGTCTGAGCACTGGTGAGACCAAACAACCACTCAGGGCTGAAATCACATGACAAGACTCATTAAGACTCCAACTGCACCTCACTGACAAGAAATACCCTTAAGAGGAAATGGTTCCTACCCTTCCTACCACAACTATGCCGACGACACTCAACTAATTCTGAAACCCATCCGGCAGCACAAATCTCTGCATGTGTGGCTCCATTATTTAGGGTTTATACAATAGATAGCTTCAGACCTGATAACCTCCTGGTGATCTCAAGGCTAGCCTCTACTGTAGCTTGTGTCACCCTCATTGAGCACTTCTTCCATTAATCTATCTGCAAAAATGTAAACATGCTCCTGTCCATATGACGAGACAAACTCATTTTTTACAGAAGATACTAAGTTGATGATCATTTGATCACAAACACAAAACTACAGCTCCCATGAAAATGCAGCAATGCATATACTATTGTCTGTTATAAAAATTAGTTTTATACTGTGTTTCAAATGTCTTAAATCATAAGATGTGTACGTGAGTTTCTACTCCTCACATGTTCTGTTTTTCACTTCTCTAATATGACTATGTTGCTAAGGTCGAGTAAGGTAAAGTCCGGGATAATGTGTAAATAGAGGAAGAAGGGTCGGGGACAGGTCAGAGTGGTGATATTGGGGAAATTGGGGATTGGGGAAATGCTAACTATTAAAGGAAATTAAACTAAAAACTTATGATACACATGTATCTTTGGGGAGGTGTCCGAGACAACCCATTAGCGAGAGGGTGTATAAGAACTAAGTGTTAGAGCTCCACAGCTAGCTTTTTCTCTGTAACCCCTTTGTGTGTTGCACTGCTAAATGCTCCTTCTTGTACAAGAATAAATTCAACTTAACTTTGATACTCCGAATCCAATCCTCCTTATTAAAGGGTCATTTGAAAATTCTTATAACATGGTATTTTGAAAATGATTTTGTCCATATCAATAATATCCACCCAGCTACTGTTTTGATTTTATTCTTTCAGCATTTTAGCTATTTAATAAAATTCAGTCCTCTTTGTCCTGCTGTTGTTTCAGACATGTCTGCACCATTGACGGTATATGGACAGAACCTTTGGGTCTCTCCGAAGGTACTAGTTATATGAGTGAAACTAACTGTTCAAATCAAATCAAATCAAATCAAATTTTATTTGTATAGCCCAAAGTCACAAAACACATTTTGCCTCAGAGGGCTTTACAATCTGTACAGGGAGTGACACCCTCTGTCCTTAGACCCTCGGTTCCAGTGAGGAAAAACTTGCCCACAAAAAACCCTTTAACAGGGAAAAAATGTGGAAGAAAGCTCAGGAAGAGCCACAGAGGAGGGATCCCTCTTCCAGGACGGACAGACGTGCAATGGATGTCACATGTACAGAACAATCAACACAAACATATTGTACAATTACAATGAATTACAATAAATGGTAAAGTGATTGCAGTAGCAGTTGAATCTGTGATAGAGATAGAGAGACACAGATGCACAGCAGCAATAAGTCATTAACCAACAAAGCTGTAGTGGGGATGGTAGCAATAATGACTATATATGGCATGTAATGCTAAATATGGTGGACGTCAGCAGCAGACCACGGCGGCAGCCACGATCCATGAGAACCTGCTGGACGAGAAAGCACAGAAACTCCGGGGAATAGGTGTAGTTAGTAACATCCAAAGAAAATGTGTAAGAGAGATAATGATTGACAGAACAATAAGACCTTAGGCCCCGTTTATGCAGACTCTAAGGGATAACGAACTGCCTTACATTGATAGAGAGAGAGAGAGAGAGAGAGAGAGAGAGAGAGGGAGAGAGGGAGTGTAAGAGAGATAATGATTGACAGAACAATAAAACCTCAGGCCCCGTTTATGCAGACTCTAAGGGATATCGAACTGCTTTACATTGATAGGCATGAGAGAGAGAGAGAGATAGAGGGAGAGGGAGAGAGGGTTTACAGTAAAGGGACATCAAGTGGACGTCAGCAGCAGACCACAGCAGCGGTCACGATCCATGAGAACCTGCTGGACAAGAAAGCACAGAAACTCCGGGGAAGAAGTTTAGTTAGTAGGGGGGGGGGTCCCCCGGCAGTCTAGTCCTATGGCAGCATAACTAAGGGAAGGCCTGAGCCAGCCCTAACTATGAGCGCAATCAAAAAGGAAAGTCTTAAGTCTAGTCTTGAATGTGGTGACCGTGCCTGCCTCCCGAACCCAGAAAGGTAGTTTGTTCCACAGAAGAGGAGCTTGATAGCTGAAAGCTCTGGCTCCCAGTCTACTTTTGGAAACTATGGGAATCACAAGGAACCCAGCATTCTGAGAGTGCAGTGGTCTAGAGGGGTAGTAGGGAACTATGAGTTCTTTTAGATATGATGGCGCCTGGCCATGAAGAGCTCTGTACGTAAGGAGAAGAATTTTAAATTCTATTCTAGATTTAACAGGTAGCCAGTGCAAGGAAGCCAAAATGGGAGAGATGTGATCTCTGATTTTGGTTCCTGTCAGAACACGTGCGGCAGCATTCTGAATTAGCTGCAAAGTCCTAAGAGACTTATTGGGGCAGCCTGATAATAGAGAGTTACAGTAGTCCAGCCTAGAAGTAACAAATGCATGGACTAGTTTTTCTGCATCCGCTTGGGACAGGATGAGTCTGACTTTGGTAATGACTTTGCGTAAGTGAAAGAATGCAGTCTTTGAAATTTGTTTTATGTGGACATTAAAGGACAAATCCTGATCAAAAATAACTCCAAGGTTCTTTACGGTGGAGCTGGAGGCCAGGGTGGTCCCATCTAAGGTGGCCAAGTCTCCAGAAAGAGAGTTTCTGAGGTGTTTGGGTCCAATTACAAGAACTTCAGTTTTATCTGAGTTCAACATCAGAAAATTGTAGGTCATCCAAGTTTTTATATCCCTAAGGCACGCTTGCAGTTTGGCTAAATGATTGGTTTCATCAGGCTTGATCGATAAATATAATTGGGTGTCGTCAGCATAACAATGAAAATTAATGGAGTGATTCCTAATAATGTTCCCTAGAGGAAGCATATATAGACTGAATAGAAGAGGCCCCAGTACAGATCCTTGTGGGACTCCATGACAGACTTTGGTATGTATGGAGGATTCATCATTGACGTGGACAAACTGAGATCGATCTAAGAAATACGACCTAAACCAGCTTAGGGCGGTTCCTTTGATGCCAATCTGATGTTCCAGTCTCTGTAAAAGAATTTGATGGTCTATGGTGTCAAATGCAGCACTAAGATCTAACAGGACGAGTACAGAGATGAGTCCTTTGTCTGATGCCATTAGGAGATCGTTTGTGACTTTGACTAGTGCGGTCTCTGTGCTATGATGGACTCTAAATCCTGACTGAAAATCCTCGAATAAACTGTTCTTGTGAAGAAATTCACTGTTAACTGTTGTGTGGGAAACCTGCATTTTTGCTAATGGCCAGCAGGGGGAGCTCTATTGGTTGCAGTAAAGAGATTTTCTCCCACACAGAATGATGTTCATTTAGTAAATTATGGCCCCATTTAGAGCAAAACGATAAAGCTGGATATGCTTTAGGGCTACCTTGTGATTGACAAGTCATTTTTAGTGAGTTTGTTACTGCATTTCATATTTACACTGTTTAGCTTAGTATGAGAGCGCTGGACACCGGGGAGGCAGCCATTTTTTAAGAAAAGGAGTCAATGCCACCCCCTTTTTGTCCAAATATGTATATATATCCAAGATGGCACCTACATGAAGGAACATCTGATACTGATTGGGCCGAACAGATGAGGATCTTACATGTCAGTTTCATAAATGAGTCGATGAAAACTGGAGTGGATGGTTTTCTGTGGGAAAGCTGCGGAATCTGATCAGTTTACAGTCATATTACGCACATCAACACTGGATGTCTTGCCAACAAGACCACTTCATCCGTTCCTTGTTCGCCCTGCTACAGCTAATCGCCTTGGGGGAATTACATCGCTATCATTCTGTGGTCACGAGAACCGTTTATATTAACGTGCATGAAGGGAGTGAAGGGAGTGCCACAGCTGGTTTCAGGTAATAATTTCACCACCGGTTGTCCGAAAACAAGCAAGGAAGAAGTAGGAGGAGGAAGCAGTGGGAGGAGGGAACAAGGAGAGGCGTTATTATGGCAAGAGAAGAAGAGGCGAAGAGAAGTGGAGCTTGAGGAGGAAAACTGTCCACTGAAACACTCCTCCTCATGTCCACTTTGATCAATGACAGGGCGGTAGGTTAATTTAACAGCACCCCGTTTGTCTGGTAATTCCCAGACTCAGGATTATCAGCAAAGTGATTAATTTCCCTCTATATCATCTTACCTGTTATTCTTACAGCGTGACGTCTTGCAGGGATTTTCACCGTCGTTGTTCGTTGAGGCCTCGTTGCTCTCTGCTGCGTCAACACTGCTCTGTGATTTGTGGCCTGTGTCAAACACAAGAGGACGAATGTTCCATGCCACTGTATCCAAAACAGTTTCCTCTCATTTCCTCATAATCAACTGACCTTACTTAATCACCCCGAACATTATTTTGCTTAAAGCTGTCACTCCTCCCCTGGCTATCTCCAGAGATTACAGTGATGAATAAGAAGATTCGGCACTCTTCCAGATCATACAGTTTGAGGCATTTCAAACTTTATTGGAATGAATGGTTTTAAATTTCAATGTGTTTTGGATCATGAAGTGGGAAATGTTAGGGCTGCTTTTCTCACGGATGAGACTCTAAGCATTTAGCATGTCTTCAGAGAAACTCATGTATATCCAAAATATTGCCTTAAAAGGACTTAAAGCAACATTGTATAACTTTTGGTATTTCTGTGATTTGGCCGTCCCAGTTTCCCCAAAATAGTGAGAAATGTAAACACAATTACCCAGAGCCCAAAGAAACTCCTTCACAATGCTTGTTTTGTCTGACCAGCAACATTGTTACAAATGAATGATTTTTTTTTTCAAAGAATGAGAAGGATAAGATAAATACTTTACTGTTTCCAAGGGAATTCTCATGTCATGAAACTGCAGCCATGAAGAGTTTTGTTGAAAAGTTGCAGATTATTTAAAATAGTAATAGTGTGACTATTGCAAAACAGATATATATTCAGATACGTTATTTTTGCAGCACCTTTATGCCTCTGATGTGCATATTTATGTTCACTGGTGGTGTGATTATAAGACATGTCTTGAATAATAACTAACAGGTGAAAACAGGATGAATCGAGCTGTCTCGTACAGTAATGATTCAGGGCTTATTACTTTGGGATCAATGTCATACACTTTTAACACACCAGTCTGAGAACACACAAACACTTAGATTCATTCCTGAACAGCTTTCATGATCAGCAGATGGATTTATTTGAAGTGTAGCCCAGACAAACCTTCATGTTTACTGTACAGATGTTTTCTTTTCATCTCTCTTCAACTCTTCCAAAGAAAATATATATTCCTAAAAATGTCTATTCCTGTATCATCAAGAGTTTCTTTGACTACCCTAGATGCTTAATATATTGTTGCTATTGGTGCAATCGTCCAGTATAATCAGAGTTCCCTGTCGGCTTGAAGGAAAACCTTTTTTGTCGTTGTTGTTTTTGGTCATTTGATGACAGTTCATGTCTAACATTGTTTAAGGGATAATCCCTGGAGGCTATGGAGGTTTCTCAACCCATAAAGCATCTTGTCATTTATCATCTAACCATCACCACCACCACTAATGTTCACCTCAGAGATGTTTGCTTTTCATCAAGGGATCCTGTGTTCTGGTCCATAATTTTATCACTCTGAAACAAAGTCTGTCAAAACAGTCTTAGACAAAAACCACTTGATGTGTTTGGATTGTGTGCAACCACTGACATCAGTAAAATTTTAAAAAGATCACTGCAATGATGCAGCTTGGCTGCAAAATATGCAGGCACGCCCAGAAAAAGTTGGGCCTAGCTCAAGTTTGAGCTGAAATGCAATGCAACATTACCCAGCAACCCAACACAACTGACAACCAACAATGACAAACAGCAGTGACATATATATTCCATTATTATTGTGCATGAACAGATTTTGAAATTTCATCATGTGGAGGGGAAACATTGTGGAAACTCCAGGAGAACAGTGAGAAGATGTGTAGGAAAATCAAAAGGCATGCAAAGCATGGGGTGCATATTTTATCAGCTTAATTGGCTAACATGGGTACTGGAAGGAAGCAGGTATCACTGAACCCAGCTGACCAAATCCTGCGCTGTGGCATTAATCTGAAAGGGGGTATTGTGTTTTGGATGCAACAGTCTGAGCTGCATGTGAACCAAAATAAATGCAGTGACCCAAGGCAGAGAAGTTGAGCCAGAATCAACGCAACCTGATGTCACATTGTAGTGGTCAAACTCCACAGTAAGCCTGAAATATCACTGAAACTGAAAATATCCAGGTGGAGTTCATGCACTAAACTCTGATATTCTACCTGTTGTGTTCTGGCTTTGTTTATTTCATGTACCCAGATTCTACATCTATGTCTGCCTTGAATTTACGCTGCAAACAGAGACATGAAGACGTTTCCCCCAGTTTGTGTCAGATGATTTGAGAGAGAGGGCAAACAGTGGTCGAGCATCATACACAGTGAATGAGAGGGAGTGAGCACCAGTACTGAGAACCACTGAATCAGTGAAATAAAAAGCGGTTACATACAGCACAAATAAACACACTCCCAGCAGACCCAGTAACCCCCTACACACTGCTGCACAACCCTGCAGTGATTTGTTGCAATGTCTAATTTGGTTTGAATAGGACCACTGACAGTATAAAGAATGGATAGCATATGTATGATGTCACTCGCAGGTTCCTGAAAAATCTGTCTAAATGTGTAGCTCTAACTGTCTCCTGCCTCTTCTGGATACTGGCTAATCTAAAAACTCATGGTCGTGCTAAAGCAAGCCATCTATGACAGCAGCCACATGTCAATCAAAGTGGCCACACTTTGATTACTGTTGAACAGAACAAAATAAGACTGACTCATTTTGCAGCCAGCCTCAAGTGGACATATTAGTGTAAAGTGTGTGCAAATACTAGATCTGAATTTTATTAGTGGTAAAATGCTGATTACCACCGGATCAAATCAAAAAATCAATATGAGGCAGTAAAAAGACACAAAAATTATAATGTAGTTTCTGGTTCACTTTATTGCACAAACGTTGGCAAATATGAGGATTCTTGTTAGTAAAGCATCATAAAACACTGCCTGTAACGTGCATGCTTATTGAAAAGCTTTGATATTCACGGAGTGACGACCGCACTTAAACCAATTACAGAGTCCAGCTTTGAGCCTGGAGTTCTGGAGGCTGATGGATGAGGAGCGTCTATCCAGAGAGCAGCTGAGATCTCTCTATTCTATCTGGACTGGAGCCAAATGGACAAAAAGCAAATGTTCCCACTGGGAGAGGAGCGGAGTAGAGTTTTTCCTCTTGCAAAATTCCTCTAAGAGAGAGGGGGATTAGTTAATCAGCTGCACCTGTTGCAGGCAGGGACCGCTTGGTGGGAATACACACACATGCACACACACGTCACACACCCATAATGCATGTAAAAACACAAGCACGCACGAGAGCGGACAGCCGAAAACACACACACACACACACATACGCAGACAGAGATCCAGAGCTTGGTGGGAACATGCCTGTGTGATTGGTCAGCCTCTCTGGAGGTATCTGAGGTCAGAGGTGAGTGTGTACGCAGTGTTGTGATCATTGCTTTCACATTTCACCAGAAACAGAGGGACTTTCCACCGCAGAGGGCTCCAACACAAAATGGTTTATGCATTCATGATGTCATCTTTCAGTGTGTCACACATTTGGAAGACGTTAGCGCTCCAATCGTGCTGCAGCCCAGTCTCAACACTTGCATGACATAGCCCAAGTGCATATTCTAATGGCCTGTTTGTGTTTCTGTGAAAGATTCAAAGAGAATGCGTTTTAAGGTGACTCGCTCTGGCCCGTACTGAAGCTTGGTTTAATGCTTTGCTTGGGCTCAGGCCACATGACAACAAGCCAAGGGAGGAATGGAGGAGGCATATGATTTTGATGATAATGTCTCCAAACAGTTGTGCATTTGTTCATGCTCAGACCGAGGGGCTAATGCGGGGCAGCACTTTCCCTGCCCCCTATTAATCCGATTATCTGATTGGTCATTGTAGTATTTCTCTCATGAGATTAACATTCCTCTTCTGTTTGACTTGATTGTCACCATCGATTCTGGTCAATACATCGGGCCAGAGGTTCCGAGAAATTTCACACAATGACAATGAAATGTCCAGGGGTGGGAGAGGAAGTTCTGCTGTCAGTGTTTGGCCCATCAGGCAAACTATTGCCAGCAGTATATGAATATAGCATTATGTAATCACATCTCTGTATGTAAAGTCAGTATTTCTTATGAAGCAGTATAGATGGTAATAATGAGCCTCAAGCTACACTGTGCTGTTGTTCCGCTACAGTGATCACACTGTGGTTATAATCAGACGAGATATTAAATGTAACATCTATTAAGTTACATAATACAATGCATTAAATCATAGACATGCAGGAGAAACTTTTAAATATAATGTAAAGTAACAAATTTTCTTGTACCGTGCATAGAACCCTGTGGAAGGTCCTCAGCTATAGCAGAGATGCTAATGCAAAACATCTGCTTCATGGTCGGTTCCTGCTCTCCAACTTACTGAAAACAACATTATGATGTAATTTGACTTCGCCAAAGAAAGCGTGCAAATGTGGTGCAAGCATTGCATCTATATTTGGAGAGCAGGAGAACTCTGACCTGTCAGGATAAATGTGGACGGCGCTGTTTAGCGCTAAGCGTCAACGCGGCAAAAAGCAAGACGTGCACGGGTCCATGTGCGTCTCGTTAGTGTAGCGTTACCTGGAACGTGCAGATGGGGAATGAAGCTAGATGGAGAGAGGGGTAGAGAGGTAGAGAAAGGGGATTTTGGGGTGGCTCGGGCTTTGGGTGTGGTGGCTGGATGATGGTGTCTAACTGAGCATTAAACTCAGCGAGGCGTTTCAGCTGTTAGTGTTGGCCAACATGCTGTGTGGTTACTAACTAATGTGGTGGGTCTGGCCTCAGGGGGAGATTTCCTTTCTCTCTCTCTCTCTCTCTCTCTCTCTCTCTCTCTCTCTCTCTCTCTCTCTCTCACTCTGACACACACTCACACACACATGGTACACACATGGCACACAAACATACACGCACACAGAAATCAGGGGTGTGTAATTGGGAGGTGAATCCAGTTCATCTTTTAAAGTAAATTAGCCAACATCACTTTAGTAATTAGTGTCAAATGTATGTCCAATAATTATTATGCAGTGGATACTTTGATGTAATAATTCTGCTTTTTTATTTTTGATCAGATAATCAAAGTCATACATCATGCTGTTTTTAGCTGTCACTTGTCCTGCGTAAGTTGTTCAGTTGATGATGTAATGGCTGTGGAGAGCCAATAATCTGTCATGAATGTGTTTCAATGCAGTATAGCACATCACCAAATTTGCTTGTTTTTTGTTTTATGTATTATCATTAAAGCTGCAGCTTTAGAAAGCTGACATGGACACAGAGAGGATGCATCTACATTCTGCGAAGACAGCTGTATTGATTAAAATGGAAACAGACAGCCGTTTTGCTTTAAGGTATGATTTTGAAGTGAACTTATGATGTTGATCGCACAGTGTGACGGCTATCGAATAATGGCATCACCATCCAAATTTAGACTGATTCTCTATCAGCCTCACTTTCACTCTGCAAGTCAGTCTCCAACTGAGCTCCGTGTCTCAGAAACTGAAGGCTCAGTTTACAGGACTGTCAGAATAAATGAATGAATGAACCAAAAACCTATTCAGACAAGGCCTTTAAACTTAATGTTAAATGATGCTGAAGTCTAATAAAAGCTTTACTAAATGTGTACAAACTTGATGTTAAGCAGAGCTGCTACTGTAGGAACTGTGTGAATATGTAAACTAAAGGGTTTAAGTACATCTGAATCGATTTATTTGTTAGTTGATTTGTTTCAACTTAAGATCTGAGGGCAGCCCGGTCACTGACCTTTTAACATCATTCACACCTGAATGGAATCAAGTTGAGTGAACTAAGGGATTTAAGTAAGTTGACAAAAGAAGTTCATCTGTTGAATCACCACTCAGTTTGAGTGAGTGGACTTTTTCAAATTGAAACAAATAGTTCCTTTTTACAGTGTAAATGTTCTTATTCAGTACCATGTGGATGAGATATGGACCACGCCATAAACTTTAGACAGTATTTAGACAGCTGACTTAATTTAGACACTGTCTCTCTCCTTCTGCATGACATCATGTTATGGAAGTGCTGTTCATGTTCTTCTCTACATGTTCTCAACACACTTCTGCCAGATGATGAGTGTCTTTAACCTCTGACCTGTCAACCTGACCCCATCATCATTATAATAACATTATTCATATTATGTTATTGCTATAGAATATACATCCACAGCAACTGCCCGTTCCAAAATTCAATCTAAAACTATCATACAGCTCAGCTCGGAGGAACAGAGAATGATCAGGGCCACTCAAACTGTGATACCACTGGGAAATGCTAGGGTGGAAGTGGACAGGCTGCCTGGTTGCATGTAAAAATAGAGACGTATCTGTTCTGTTTGAAATGTGAAATGCTGTGTAGACACCGTTAGGTGCTCTGAGCCGTTGGTCATGAAATGGCTCCTAAAGATTGTGTGTAGATGTAGATTGTGTAAATATATGTAGTGATTTGTACACATTTGACCATGTGTTGTACAACTAGTCCTTTCCTGATTCGGCGAGGTACGAAGTGAAGAAGGAGCTGGAGCAGATGAGTACTCCATTGTCAGATACAAGAGCACAAGATAGAAGTGTATTAACTGCAGATTCAACTGCGGCAGGCTGCAGAGATGAGTGACAGTATTCTGGGTGGTCAACAGTACAAGAAAAGATTTTCAGATTACACAGTCGTCTGATTCAGTGTTCATATAAAAATGTTGTTTAATTCAGGGTTGCATAAACATCCTGGAACTATGATTCATTTGTCTGCATACTAGTGCTGATGTGCTTGATGATGAGCATCAGCTGGATTCCATAATTTAACAAAAGTCATATTTACAGTAACTCTACAGAATTGCATACACCCATATCCACCCACCACGCACACACACACACACACACACACACACACACACACACACACACACACACACACACACACACACACACACACACACATTTTCACTTAGAGCTTTCTTCCCCTCTGCACCTGGACTGTGACTGACAGCAGGGTGGTGGGTGACTCTCGGTGACAGCAGCGGTGACCTCAGACCGTGTGACGTCGCAAGCGGCTGGTGACGGGTGATGCTGCCAGATGTGAGGCTGCTGCAGGTTTTCACAGCTGTATGCGGATAGAGGCATGGACAGCATCCAGTAACAACCTGCTCTAGTCCCGTGGTCCCCGGGGACTTGTGGCCACGAGAAAAGAAATTCTTACGAGAGCTGGAGTGAAGGGAAGCAACTGTTAGCTGCGGTGTTTCCACAAACAATGTCCACTTTGTTGGATGTCAGGGTTTGACACGTACAAGCTCGTAAAGGTGAATGGCCCCAAAATGTTGTTTTATTTTAAAACCGCCACAGAATAAGTTGGTTGGTCCATACTAAGTGTTGAGGTAGATGTCTTTCATCACATCCATGTTGGAGGTGACCTGCTGCTTTTTTTTCTAACAGGCCAACAGTCAGTAACACAGAGTATATTTCAGGATGATCTTAGTTTTTGTGGGTGGAAACTTTGCATTGCACAATGTTTCCTGGGACAAAGCCTCAGTTATTCCAAACAATGTTCTCTCTCCGATGATTGGCAGTGAAATATATGTTGTTTATTTGATCAGGGTGTGTGAATGGAATCGAGCAGGGCTGATTGTAATGTAAATACTTCACACTATGGCTCATTCCCAGAGTGAATATTTTGTTAATTAGTTGTCCTTTTGTGTGTGTGTAGGGGTTTTGAAGTACTCTTCAATCACACACACTGAACACAGTTTTGTGTGTACAGTAGGAGTGTGTGTTCTATTGTATGCATGTGTCTGATTTGTGATGTGTTTTTAATAGAGGGTGGTGTAAAAGGTTCTTGTTTCTTACTCAGTACCATGTGGATGAGATATGGACCACGCCATTAACTTGTATTTAGACAGCTGACTTAATTTAGACACCTCTCTTGCTCCTTCTGCGTGACATCATGTGATTGAAGCGTGTTCATGTTCTTCTCTACTGAACTCAACATGTTCACAGCACCGCTCTGCCAGGTAATGAGTGTCTTTCACTTGTCAACTTGAACACATCATCATTATAACTACATATTAAGTTTAAATGTTTCAGCCTGCTCCAATCTGCCTTTTAATACATGATTTAAAGATCTTATTTGCAACTTATAAACCCTTAATAAAGTGCACCTTAAAGTGTACTATAGACCAGACCTGTTTTAAAGGTCCAGTGTGTCAGATTTAGGGGACTGTATTGACTGAATATATCATAAATAGAATATAATAACTATGTTTTCATTACTGTATAATCACCTAATTTAACCCTCCTGTTGTCCTCATTTTCTGTATACACCCTGTGTCCTCCGGGTCAAAATGACCCGTCTTCACTAAACCCCCAATATAAGCAGCTTAATTGAATTTTAAACACCAAATTTCATATTGCTTGAAGAAACAACTTGTCCTTCACCACAATATGTGTAATATAGTTCTCCCTCTTCACTTGTATTTCTATAGCTTAAGAAAAGGAAAAAAATGTGTGAAAAGGAGTTTTGGATGCATTTTGATTCATTCCAATTACTAAAGTTTCTTTCTTTTTTTTTCCTCCAGTGAACAATTTAAGACAATACAAAACAATACAATACAATACCAAAATATGAAAAATAACATAACCCATTCAACTAATTAGCACATGTAGCGCAGTATGCAAGTGCACAGCCTTTGCAGATATATTTCTTACACCTGCAGCACACAGTATGTGTTTTACAGTCCTTCTTTTGAGGGCAGAACTGACATCTCTTCCTCTTACTTGCCCTAGCTGGGGAAGTGGCTGTGGTAGCTGGATCCTCAGGTTTATCAGGAGCTCCTGCACTGACATCAGAAAAAATCAGCTCTAGAGCCTCTTCAATGTCATCACGCACACTCATGGCGTCAGCACAGAGAGAATTCGGGGTCCTGTCATCTGCAGCACCTTTATAACCCCTTGAAATCCACAAAAAAGAGCTCTGCCGTCTGCGAGAACGCCACCTGTCTTGTCTTGTTTATGTCTGCTACTGTCTTGTTCAGGTTTACTACTAATTGATCTGAGACTGATCAAAGGCACAGCAATCCACGAGAAGACCACCTGATTTGTCTTGTTTACTTCTGCTACTGACTGATCTGAGACACAACTAAAACATTGTAACACTCTGTGGTGTATAATAACTCTGTGACCTTGATTTCAACTCTATTTGCCTCACAGGTCATTTTGACCCGAAGACCACCTTTGTACTTTTTTTTGTACAGCTTACATGGAAATGTGAATAAAAACAACATTTCATTTTTTCTACTGTTGGGGCCAATCTAGGAAAAGTCATAAAATTTAAAGTTAAAAAAATATCATTTAGTTGATTTTTTTTTGGTTTTTAACACAGTGGCGGGTCATTTTGACCCGAGGACAACAGGAGGGATAAGAATCATTATGTTTTTATTACCTTAAAATTAGCTTTTTATATGTACAGACACCACAGGTCCTCTTCTATGGAGTCTTTCATGTTTCTACAGCAGCCCAGAATGGACAAAATAAACACTGGCTCTCAGACAGGCTTTTTGAGGTTCATAGCCACTGTAGCTTCTACTTCTCATTTGGAACTGAAAGGTTAGTGGAGGGTGTTGCAAGCTGCAACCGCATCCCTTGATGTCACTAAATCCTTCACAAATGAGTTTCAGTCCAGATTTCAAATATTGTCACTTAAGTTTTTGTAAAAAATCTAACCTCTCTGCTCTCACTCAATCTGTGAGTCTAAAGAAACGTTGACTCTACATTTCATAATATAAATAAACAAACTGTCAAGAAAGGGAGTATTCTTACCTGATTTACTCATGAAACAGAAAGAATACAACCATGCACCTTCTGATTAGTTTGTCTCATCACAGCTAACATTAGCTGACACACCTCATTGTCAAACACACTTCATTCAAAGGTGACTCATGTGTCAAAGTGTCTCGGTCTTTCTACTGTTTTTACTAAGTTCACAGATGTAGATGTGAAATAATCAGTTATCAGGAGTCAGTTATAGTGGCACTGAAGAGAGTTCCACTGGGAAGTGGTCTGAACAGCAAAATGAGCTGTTTGATTGTGATTTTTGAGCTCAGTTTTCAAAGTATTATTTATTATTTTGAGGTTGGAAGTGGAATCTTAATGAGACATTTAACTTTGATATCACTTTTACTATTGAAAGCCACATTTCCAGAGGTTAAAGTACATAAGGGTTTGTAAGAGCAGCTCCTGGGCTGTTGTGCATCCTTCACAGTAACACGCTTCGCCTCTTCAGTTAGCTCATTAATTCATCAGTTTGACATCTTACCGTCTGGAAAAGAGCTGCACAGCTTTTGGACACATATTCATTTATTAACACACTTGTTCACATCTACAGCTGCAGACTTGATGGATTATTATACTGCTGATGAATTACAAACATTTATAACTGGTGACTACAGAGTTATTATTCTACTCTCTTGCTTGGACCCTGACAGAGTTGCAGGTGGAAACTGACACAGAGAAATGTACGAGTAAAAAAGGTAAAACAAATGTTAAACAGACTGAAGCTTCGAACCAATGATGGCGCTACAAAAGTGTCTGATCATAAAAGCTGCTATGTACAACTGTATGGATTTGACTGGTTATTACTAGTTATCTGGCAGTAAGGCTTGACTAAAATAACTGATGAGCCGTGAGTTGATGGAAGTAGAACGGATGTGGACGGAAGGGAAACCTGAATAAAAGAGAGGAAACATAAGAACAGCAGAGCTTCCAAACAGGATACATGACATCTTTAAATAGTTTAATGAGCATCAAAATAATGTGTACTGTATGCTTTGGCCTTCACAATCACTAGATCTCACCCCAGCTGAAAACCTATGGGAGATTTTCAAGAACACCAAATGAATAAATATATCTATCTCTAGAGTTCAGAGGTTTGGAGAATCTATGACAAGGATCAGTGAAGCTGATGGTGGACTAGCATTTTACTAAGACATCTTAGACACCTTTTCCACAGACTGAAATATCTCAAAGACTCCTAATGATGATGCTGTTTGAAGGATGAAACCTAAGTACTTAATTACTTTGGTGGTCCTCAGACTTTTGTGTCATCATCAGGTCAAAATTTAGTTTTCCAGTTCTTTAGTTTTGCAGGAATGTGGTTAGAAACCAATGCCATTTCTATCCACTGTATTTAGTGCTAATCAGCCTAATCAACATGTTAGCATGCTAACATGCTAAACTAAAATGCTGAACATCATCCTGCTTAGCTTCAGCATGGCAGCATTGTCATTGTGCTCATTTTAGCATTGTGTTGTTAGGATTCAGCTCAAAGCTACTCTGTGCCTCCATACAACCTCACACAACTCCTAGCATGGCTGTAGACTTTGAGTCTTATTCCTTTTGTTTGTCTCCCATTGGTACGAGTTTAAAAGAAGAAAATCGTGAAATCTGGGCCAAATGTCTTTCACAATGTTTATTTGTCAGAGAGGCTCGCTCCAACTCTGTTTAAACGTGGATATATGACATCACCGCCATAAAAGTAATATAATGGTGCACCTAAAGAAACATTTCAGACAGTTATTATGTGTCCAGAGCTGGACAAGGTGTTGAGGTACTATTCCTTTCACTTCTTTGGCCAGTGGGATTTTTTTCCAGAGAGGTTCATTCTCCGATCTGCCACTGTTATTGGACCAAAGTAATCAGAGTAATTTGTAACATAGATAACTGACAATAGATGTAAAAACAACTATACTGATAAGCATGCATGCCTTAGACACAGGGATTATGGGTATATTGTCTTGACCTGCTGGCTGGATGAGTAATAGCTAGTATAACATTACACACATGCAGAATGTACATTGTGATCTAATGTGTTCTTGTTCTTTCTGTCAATCTAATATATAGAGTTAATGCCTCTCTGGTGACATAACAATATTAGCAGTATGTTGTTTCCTCCGGGGACATGTTAGCCCTCCAGTTAAGATCTCCAAAAAACATTTACACAATGTTTCATAGGGTATAAGGTGACGAGGGGACTTCAGTCATATGTTGAGTCAAGGTGGGCTCTGAAGTTGTGCACCTTTATTGAAAACAGCAACATACCAGAAGGGTGAAGTCAGCTCGGCCCTTTTGTTTTTCACATTTCAAAGAGAGAACATGAGCTCATTTCATCCTCACCGTCCACATGCCGTAATATATTTTCATCATTAGGCCTATTACAAATATAAACAGACTATCTGAGGGCACAGTGAGTGTGCAGCCAAATTCTGTTCTTCCATTTTGTCACCTCTGTAATGCCTCAGGGTGATGCTGGAAGAGTCCAAAATAGAATCTTCTGTTTTCATTCATGACAGAATGACAAAAAAAACAAAAAAAAAAACATTTTACCTCAGAATAAAAATGAATGCACTGCACATTGTCTCTTTATTAAATACAGAAGCTTGAAATGAGTGACTTGCTTTTTCCAGATAGACCAGACTGAGCCTCATGTCCCCAAATTAGTTTTTCAGGAAATGTTGTGGACGCAGCAAAGAGCGCTTCTAAAAGGACAAGACATTGAATTAAAACCACAAGCAGCTATACTGTACATGTATACTTTAGCGTGGACTAATACTCATAGAAAAGTTGTTTTTCATGTTTATGCATTTCATAATTCCACAGACGGTGTTTCAGGTGTATCAGGGTCCTTTAGTGGGTAATCTGATGACTGGACTAACTAGTCCTGACACATTACATGACAGTTATACAACACAGGAATGACTGAGTATGTGCAGGATGTAACCTAACAGGACCTCTCTGTGCAGGCCAGGCAGTAGACTCAACATGTTGAGGCCCATGTTTCTCAGATTTGCCCTTTGGCAAACTATTGTGAACCCAGCTGTGTGTTGTTGTTGTAGCATTTAAATATATTCAGTTTGTTTTTTCAGTACAGGTCTTCGTAGGTCCAAAGATTTGTGCCCAAACACAAACATCTGTACTACCTGGAACCCTGAAAGCTAGGAACCCACGTAGAACTGAGAAATGTTGGACACAAACTCAATTGGGAGACAGACTCGATCACACAGATTTCACAACTAATTGCTGTCAACAGGTAAATGTTCATTTCCAAGTCATCCCGTGTCTGGTTGTGATGCCTCTAATCTATCCTCCTTCCCAAGAATGTTGGTGAAATACATCCAGGTATTCTGTTATTCCTGGTTGGATTTTTGTTTCATCCACTATAATAAGGTGCTTCACTCTTTGACCTTTTGAACTGTACTAGGGATTTCTCATTGGCTGCCACAGCTACTAATGATGCATTACTAATTTGCTATCAACCCTGTTGTCCAGCACAAATCTGACCTCTGCTCTCTGACTCTTCACCTCATGGGCAGGGACACTCGATCACGCAGGTCATTCATCACATCATATCTTATCCGAGTTGTTTTTGTCTCTGAGAGTTCTGCTTCATTTCCAGAATGTGACTAAGAAACTACAAAGAAACACACACGCCGAAGGACATCCCTGAACTGTTTTTGTGTCTGAGAGTTCTGCTTCAACTCCAGACCATTACTTAAAGAGACAGAAAACAACAACAGACACAAAGTGGCATCAAAGAGAAAAAAAGAGAGCAACAAAGAAACACAAGACAACAACAAAGAGACACACAAAGTCACAAGAAAGACACAAAAGACAACAAGAAATAGACACAAAGAACAACCAAGAGACACCTGGTTGGAGGATTGGGGGGCCTTTTACATGTCCATGCCCAGAGGTCAATTGTCTTCCATATCCAACCATGTGATGTTCGGCTGTCTGAGACAAATGTGTCTCTGTTGCAGGAGGGCAAGGCTGGATGGCACACCTTTTCTTTCCTAAGGATAGGATCGCAACAGTGGGTGATGAGGTCAGCTGAGGAAACTTCATCAGACATCCTTTGTGTTGTTTTTCTTGTGTGGTGGAGGAGGAATGTGACAGACACTGAAAGCTCTCGCACGGTGTTAAAGAAGACACTGTAGCTTCATGGAGCCAGTGAATCAGAACAGAGAGATATTTTCAAGTTTTTACCACTGTCTCAGATTCTATGAACTCAGGGAGATAATGTGACATGAAATTACCTATTTCACAGTCTGCTGCATGCATTGCGCAACAGTCTGGTGGCTCTGAGGTTCTGGGCAAAGAGAGGGAGATGAGCAAAATCCTTGAGACCACAGAAGAATATTTTCCTTTGCTATGACATTGCCAGGCACCGTGTTTTTTTCCCTCGGAAGCTGTGGGCAGGTGAGCGCATGCATACGTGAGGGTGTTTGATGTCCTGCATATATTGCAGCCCCCCAAATATCCCCCATATCATCAACTAGACAGTATCTGTCAGCGGACAGAGCCCTGTTCTCTGCCAGGGCTGCAGTCATCTACCCCACGGTGGGTTTCCATGGTACTCAGATACACTTGAGAGAAACAGTGTTGTTGTCCCTACAGAGTCTACTGTTTGCACATTCCACGTAGAACTTCATCTCAGGCACCGGGAATTAACTAAGTCAATACTGAAGAGAGGAAAAAGAAAAACTAAACATCACTTCTTGCTCTCACGAAAAGCTTTATTTGGTTTAAGTTTCAACCCAAGGTAGCTCTTTGTCAAACAATACCCCCTTTACAATTTTACTACCATTACGTAAATGTGCAGGGGGTGAAATGTTGCACTGGGGGATAGATGTAGAGTGCAGGTATTCTTTCTCCAAAGTTCACCTTTGATTTAAGGTAGTTCTACTTAGTAAAGTAGTTCTCAAATATTTGCACATACATTTGCCTGTGTGGCACAGGAAATTCATTCATACTCTTTATGGGTTTCAAGTAATCATTTGACAAAGTGCAGGAAGAGGCCAGTTTGACCAGAAACACAACTGAGCACAGTGTTTTCACAGTATGATATTATGGCACAATGAAAACTATATTAAAACAATATTCTAGCAGTTAGCAGAAATTTATGAAGTGATGTCATAAGAAGTCTGAGGTCGTGATTGCACCACATGACAGAGGTGTCAGTTACTGATGACTACAGACAACATCTCCACTTTCACTTCACTGCCGTGTTTACACAGGTTTTCAGTGCTGGTTCAGCCTGTCACACCAACATTCATTAAAAGTCTTGAAGTCTGCTGCCAATGCTAGACAGTACGTTTAGATAGTAGTAACTGGTTTTGCCTGAACGTTTTGACATGTAGTGGCTGTATGGATTGTGTTCACTGGAAATATTTTTTCATATGGAGGTGGTTGGTGGATGTACAACATGCATGACTTTGAAAGAGTAGGGACTGTGTCTTGTGTGTACATCATGGGTTTGGTTATAGAGAATGGTGACATCTGTCTTGTGTCACTCTTGTCTTTTTCAATGTTTAAAACAGTATACATGAATTTTTTTGGCCCCCTGGAGGCAGTGAAACAAGTTGAAGACACGAGCACACAGACATACAGTGTTATCACATTATAAAGTGTCTAGTGAATGTGTTACTACTTGTCTAAAAAGGAGTTTTTCCTTGCCACTGTCACCAAGTGCTTGCTCACGGTGGGAATGGTAGGAGTCTCTGTAAATGATATTCTAATGAGAACAGTATAGACCTGCTCTATGTGATGACAGAACATTAAGCATTCATTTAGAGCTCCAGTTTCACTCTCTGCCAGCTGGACGATGCTGGACAGCCAGTGTGCAGATGGTTTATCAGAGTTTCCTGCTGAGACTGGAAACAAGGTGAATGAAAGCAGTCAAATATTAAAGTTCCAGAGCATAAAACCAAAACAATAAGCTGAAAGACACTAACAGGCTCTATAAAATGTTCATCTGAGGCTTAGTCGCTATCCATTACACATTTTATTTGATCAATTTTCTTGATAGAAATTTTATTTGACATAAAAAAATATGGATACTTGCAGCTTTCATTAATATGATGATCTTTCCGTGTAAAGAGGCAGCTTTCTTTCAAAATGTGTTTTCTCTTGCAAAGTACAGCAGTAGTATTTAAGTGTACTTTTTAGGAGACAGGGTTGTTGCTGGGAGTGATTAGTCTACTTCACGTCTGTCGTCTGCAGTACTGAACTAAAACACAGCCCTCAGAATGTGTCATCTCCAAAAAATGTCCTTCCGTTTGCAGTGTTGCATACCTCAGGAAGCCTATTGAGAAAGGAAAAAGGCACATAACTCAAAGAGCGTTCCTTTGTGCCAAGACCAAATATCAATCATTAATTACTGTCTGTCCTGAGGCATAGTTAGATATGGTTCTGGCTGTGAATTGTTCTTGATGTATTTGGACTAGGTGCCAGAAAAGGTTTGGACCATGAGGGAAAATAATTCTCGGCTGAGCGACAGTAAAAAATGAGATAATTTGGCATATGTTAAATAGAATGCACTCTGTTTTATCTGTGCTGTGTCTTGCACACAAATGCGTGTCTGGACACATTTTCAGACTCTCACACACACACACACACACACACACACACACACACACACACACACACTTCATTTCCTTACGTGTTTGTCCACTTATGTTGCGTAGGATTTGCAAAATGTCAACATGTCTTTATACACTGCTTGTAGTGCTGTAAACAGCTAAAGTGCAGCGTTGTGGTAAGAAGAAGAAGCTGAGATTTCCCAATGTTTCAGCTCAGTGACATGTAGAACAGCTGCAGCTCCAGCCTGGCTCAGCCTGTGACGGATAAGAACGGCGGCATCTTCAGAATTTAACGCATCTCACTGCGGCAGCCATCAATCGACATGCAGACACATTTATTTCAGTTTGGTATCAATGAGTGTGAGCCATGAGTGTGTCGTAATTCAGAGAAAAATAGAACACGATGCACACCAGTGTTCTTCTCATTGAAAATATTGGAATTAAATGGACATTAATCACTGTTGACATTCTGCTGCATGACTCCATATTAGGGCATGGCTGAGACTGGATGCTGAGTGATACTGATATTTGTGTGATAATATTAAAATATATGTACTGATTTAGGTTTTTCTTTTTACATAAATTCACAGCAAAAAATGTTGACAAAGCATTGCAACCAAGATATGTATGATACCCCCCAAACAAAACTGATAACTGCTAGCTGTAGCTACCGTTAGCTCAGTTAGTCGTGCTCGGACTGGGAGCTCAAAGCCCTGGAGAAGTGTTGGTATTTCTAACACAGGAGCTTTGGACCGCTGGGAGCTTTTCGGAATCCTAAGTTAGGACGGCATAGACCTTTTCCTAAACATCAGCACTGTTGGAAATCAATTCACTTAGCTCTGAGTATTTCTTTCTTTCTGATCCAAAATCTTATGACATCATCTTCTTAACACAGCATACATATAAAGTTTTCATAATTTGTTTACAAGAATGAGCACATGCCCAGGCATGCGCATAACATCACCTTGATGATTTCATGTATGCGTGATGTTGATTTTAAGTCACTGGCGGAGAAAAACAGAACAGATTTTGTCAGTTCTTGTTAATTTGACTTGGAGAGTCCTGTTGCATTTTTTCTGTGACACACTGACTCATAGCACTCAACATTTGGTTGTCAGCACTTTTCCTCCATTGAAGTACAGTAAGTGCAGCAGCATTTGGACACCATCTAGAACAATCTGTTCCTGTGCACACTAGTGTACAAACAAGAGTGGCACAAGCTGTTACATTAATGCACACGATGAACAGCCAAAGACTGAAATCCAGTCCTCAGTAATAAAGAGCATCGGCCTTGACAGGAACTGGCTTCTCTAGCAGTAAGCCAGTATATAATAGATGGTGGAACACATGAACTGCTTTATCATTTGTGTTTCTACAAGTATGACTTGTTAGGGATAGTCAAACAGCAACAGAACCATTTCATAGCCCATCGTCCCGTCTTTCCTTCAGATCACTGCTGCTAAACTAATCTAATTCTTTCTAAGATACTATCAGCAACTCCTCACTGACATCTGGCGATCTTCCTAAAACATCCTCAGTCCATCTGATGACAAAAACATGTTCTTTGTTTGTTTTTTTAGCTAGCACCCTGCTAGCCATTAGCTAGTCTTTATTTTGCCTCTGTTGCCTCAGCCGATGCACGCCATGTTGTTCTACACCAAAGCACTGTGGACAGGGCAGTTATGATGCATATTTTAAGGCAGACATGCAATGCCCACTGGGGAAAAGAGAAGCAGAGACAGAGAGCGCAGTGTTGCCTTGCATTTGCCTGACAAACTAATTGTTAATAGTGATGATCATGATTCACTTATGGGATTATAGTGACGTGCGAATCACAGGCTGTGTTCCTGCCTGTAAATAAATCTGTTCTCATTTATGACAATTTGAACTGTCAAGTTCAGCTCAGAGAGAACTTTGAGTGATTAATCAGCCAGTTAATCTGGCCAATGTTGTTGTCATCTTCATGAGATTGATGTTGACTAAAAGGTAAAGTATTTAGTTTAATATTATGAGATGCAACAGCATCACACATTTCATCCATTTCTAAAAGCATTAATACCTTTTAATAAACATAGTCATCTTTTGTAATAGAATACTTATTATGGCATCCATGCCGTTTAAAAGTGTCCCCCATCTTGATGAAAATGGCTATATAAATGGTAAATGGACTTATATATACTTACATAGCACCTTACTAGTTCCGACCCCATAAACCACTTTACACTATATGTCCCATTCATATACGGATGGCACAGCCTTTGGGAACAATATGGGGTTCAGTATCTTGCCCAAGGAAACTTCATCATACAGACTTGAAGACCCAAAGGACTGAACGTTCAATCTTCTATAGTTGATGGCTTGATCTACTTTCGGACAACAGTGCGTCCTGTGCATATGTGCATGGATAAACACGTGTGCTGTTGTAGGTTTGAAAATATGATCATCCTAGCTTCAACTACATTCTTTTTTACAAAGTCCTAGTACAGGTGTCCTGTGTATTTATCACATATGTGTTTAGCTGGTTCAGTAGCACACAAAACTCCAGCAAAAGGAATCAGTTCTTGGATTTGCCTGATCGTGGATTTTTAAATATAAAAACAGAGAAACCAGATTTATGGTATCTGTTACAAATGAGCAGAAAATGTGAGCATCGCAGGGTTCTTCAGCACAGGCATCATTTCTATTCTCGGAGACAAAGTTATCCCAACATCTAGTCCTGAGTTGCTCAGTGTGTCAATAACCCCTCCAACTGTAGGCCACATGCCAGAAAAAAACACTTTCAAAGATCTACTTTGTGGATATGAAATCGTAATCTGAGTTACACATGCCACATCATACAGTATGTGGTTGACTTTCAAAGCCTCAGTTATGCAATAGCTGTTCCACTGACTCATTTTGCTGGCAGTGTATTATTATTAGGGACTTTTTGGAATGGTAATCATCTTACTAGCTCATAGGATGTGTGAGTAAATACCCTCGTTTACTCTAAGGCATATATTTACTTTGTAATGTATGTTTACGGGTTGTTATATGCTTGAATTAATCCCTTTGGATACCACTATAAACCTGAACTGATGAGTTGCCAAATCTATGGAGGCTAAATTAACAACAGACGTGCTATTTACAGTCATCTGAGATCACAAATAAACCTGTGGCTACATTGTAGATGTAACTGAAGTGCATAGGTGGCTTGGATTGTGAATGTTTACGTATGTTGATATGTTGATACGTGTATGTACATGTATGTATGTATGTTCATGTACTATACAGTATAGTGTTGCATGCCACTACACAAGCATACTACCTAATTTCTCCTACTTTGGAGGAATGTTGAGTGTCTGGCTTGGCAGCAATGCAGCTTCATCTAGTGCAGCTGTGGAAGTCTGTGCCAATGGCTCTGCTACCCATCAGTCATGGAGTCCTAGCAGGCCAACAGCTGACCATGCTCCACGCACAGTAAAAAAAACAGCAAAACAGTGATGTCATTGTATTTGATGGGACATAACAAAAGAAAAGCCCTGGCTGTCCCCTGTGGGTTGTAGAAAAAAAGTCCCTCCATATAGAACCAGCAAATCCACAAGCCCAAGCTCACAGGTCCTCCACATGTTCTTCTGCTGTAACACATCGAAAGGAGAGATGCAACTAAAGAACACACTAAGAACCACAGTCCATTTCAGATTCACAAAACTGTGCAACATCTGTGCCACGTTGACTCAGGACTGATGCCTTAATTAAAAAAATTAAAAATAATAATAAAAAAAAAACTCTAAAATATAAATCAAACTGCACATTTTTATGGAACTTTTTCCCATTATTGGAGAGTCATTAGTTTAGATTATTATTATTATTTTTAAAAATATTTTAGAAGAAATAAGGCACAAATGACAAGGATAACAGCCTTTTTTCCAGGTAGGAAAAGCTATTCCAAAATTTAGTACCCCTCATTTATGTCCTTGGCAACAATCTCGCCACAAGGTGCAGTAGAAGTTCTTGATTGTGAGGGTTGTTGTGATTTACATGGTCAAATTTCCATAATTGTCATAATTTCCACAATCCATGATTTCTCCCCATAAAACTTATACTATAAACTATCACTGCACTTTTCTTCTCTTGTTTTTATGACAAACCCCAGGGGACACAATCAAGACCACAGAGCTAGCAGCTTGCGTCCTATCACACACTTAGTTTTCATCTGTTAGTTAGTTGCTGCAAGCTAGCAAACCATCAGCTACACCAACAAGCACACCATCCTATCCTAGCATGTTAGCATATTAGCACACTGACACTGCAGCTAGATCTGATGTATCCAACTGGCCTGTCCCCAGCAGCAGTGTCTATAAAGCAGACTATACAAGTTTCAATTACACTTCATTAACTGTTTGCCATACACAGTCATTGCAAAACACAGCTGTGAAAGGATGCATAGAGTATTCCAAGCTTAATGAACCCTATGTGACTGTTTGCATTAGCAAAGTTAGCAATAATAAATACATACTTTGTATAGTGGCTTCTCATTCCAGCCAAGAAGTCAGCCATTGTGGTTCAGCGTCTTGCTCAATGACACTTTAACACATGGGCAGCAGACAGGAATTCAACCAGCAACCCTGATTTTAAACCTCCCCCTTTAATGCGGTTCATTAGTTAGACCTCATCTCTGCAGTGTGTCACAGTAACTGGAACAGGCATTTTTATAGCATGTAAGCTATGAAAAAACACAACAATAAAATTCCTGCAAGAACATGAAGTTTATAAGAGGGTGAAATTTGTAAGTGCTAAATATCTGTACTCGACACAGAAAAAATGAACTTACATGACTTGTTAAAGTATGAGGGTAGGATCTACCCTCCTAACTCCATAATATCTTCCACATGACAATAACTACAATGACTTTACATAATTAATTCCAAATGATATAAAACTCTGAAAGCAGCTGTATATATTCCAGCTCCTCTGAACATTGTGTACAGTACAGGGTGGGACGTCCATTCATATGTTTTGGGTCGATGGAAAACCAATGGACATAGGCCAGTTTGGACACATGCATTTTTTATTACTTTATTATTTCTCGAGCACATTGTTTGGCTTTGACATGTCTCTTGCTAAAAGACTGGGCAGGAAATGTAAAAGAATAGATGTGCGTACTGGCAACATGCTCGCTGTGTGAACTCCAAATAAACAAAGTCTGTTCACCACATGAGGATCTTTATTGGGGTGGTAACACAATGGCCATCCCACACACACACAGATGTGTCGTCAGTGTAGTTGGTAGTACTGTTTCACGACATTCCAGTGCTGATGAAGACATCTTGATAGAAGCTCAAAGCACTTTTGCGACACTCGGGGGGGAAAGGCCAATGACACATCACTTGGAATTTGCTAAATGATTTTTTCAGATCCAGGACGCTGAAGATTCGTGCTGACCGGCTCATCACTTGGCTCTCAGGACGGTGTCAACGTGCTCCACTGACGTCAGTGTTTTCCACCGTTTTGCTCTTCAGTGCGCTGACCTCATATGAATTTCACCGCCACAAAATACGCAATCGTGAAAGGTGCAGAAAGATTATACCTGCTTCACCCACAGCGCATCTCCCGCATATCCCTCCAGGACATCATTCGTCACCCTCACCTATCATTTAGAGAGAGGATAGTTGCAGGTTTTCAAAGTGACAAAGTGAAGTATTGTGCTGTGGTTTTGACAGTACCCTCCTACTCAGGTAACAAATCAGCTCGCTTTTGCCAGAGCCCTGATGTAGCCTACAGGGCGTTACTGCCAAAAACCTCCAATTTTTTCTTTCCTCTTTGACAAAGAATTCTGTGTCTTCAGTATAACTCACTTTCATTATCCCTCTTCTTACTTAAGGTTTGGCATTTTTTCTATTTAACTTGATGTTGTCGGGGCTACCCAACAAGATATCATGGGAAACCAAGTTCTGGACATGCAGGAAAGGATGCAATCATAATAATCACATGTTGTGAAACAGTTGCAGTTTGGTTAGAAGTTTAGTCATGCAAATATGTTCTGCACATAACTTAAAATCCCTCACAGGAACATCTCTTCATGCTCAAATCTGCATCACATTTTAGTGCTATTATACTGCTGTCACTAGGATGCTGGTCCACACCCTGTTTCTATCAAGCAGTCAGTGAGGTACCCATGAATTCCAAAAAAAAAACTGCTTTACCAGTGCACGCAACAGAAAAGTATCTGCTGTTACATAGTACACTATGCAGGCCACAGATAGTGTTTTTTTTCTGTCTGAGAGATATGTAGTTGTAATCTGTAATTGAGTAATATATTTATAATGTACAGATATGAAACCACGGCATGTTCGTTTGCAAAAATGATATTCAAACAGTATTTCTGCTCATGTACAGTGGAATGATTTCTCAAACTGCATCTCTGTTGTTGGATACAGATAAATAGCATTTCTCCAGGAGGTGATAACCCATTACTACTCCCTCATCCGAAGTTCGGAAGGTTCTCTGAACCGATTGGCTCAACACACTTCCAAATGTCTCACAATGTTCAGCTTTCAGGACTTGTGTAGTTTGGTCCTGAATCTCTGTACTCTCCTTATGGATTTTTATCCTCACATCAAATTTTGTTTGTGTACTGTTTTGGTCTTGGGCAGGTAGCATGCAGCAAGTTGATCAGAGCTTGTTAGCTGAGAAGAGCTGTCTGCTGCGGCTTAAAACAAGGTGGATGAGAGCAGTGAGACTGAACCAAAATTGTACTGCTGTGGGCCCTAAAACCAAAACAGTGAGCCAAAAAACACCAGCGCAGTATAGATGAGGGGAACGGGAGACACAGGGGTAATTCACTGTGGACTTCTTGCAAGTGCAAGTTTCACGTTCATTCACATTTGCCCTATAAAAATATTGATTGGTGTAGCTTTAAAGATGGCAAACTGCATTCTCTGAAAGCATGTTTTTTTTTAACATGTGTAACACAAAACACTTTCTTGAGGCTGTTCCCTTGACATACCTCGCCTTTATGTGTCTGAGTGGCTTTAAACTTGGCTTTTACTAGTTTGCAGCTATTATGAGTGGTTGGTCAATCAGTCAGCCAGTTCACAGATGTCTTACCTTTGATGGGCAGCTAGAAACTGAATCTAAATCTTCCAGTACTTTGGCTTCTTCTCAAAGCTATTTTGTCCCTTGGCTCGGTGAGAAGAAGTCCTGGCGGTTGACTAATAGAGGAATGTTTAGGCCTGTCAGTGGAATCAATTCAACAAGCCTCCTGTCTAATTGTCAGCACTGTGAAGTTTAATAATTACTTTGCCTTAAGCGCTTTTCACTGTTCCCTTCCCACCCACCAAGGACAGAGGAGCTACTGTAGCATTTATCCAGAAGACAAAGAACCTTTATTCACACTGGCAAGTTAAGTTAAGTTAAGTTAGTTCTAAAAAAAACTTAGTTAGTTAATTCAGTTCAGTCCAGTTACTCTTTATTGATCCTCGTAGGTAAACTTGCTTTGTGCAGTTAGCCCTTTTTCATTGTTAGAAGCTGTGGGTAGCCACTGTGCAGTACCTACTCCAGTTTATGTCTGCCACAATGTTCTCTATGCTGTCCACAGTGTTCAGAGACACGTTGGTCTCCTAGAGAGTCTAGAGTCCGATTGAGGACTCTGAATTGTTTCTTTCTCTTTCTTTTTTTGGAAGCATATGAATAATATTTTGTAGAGGTATTATTAGTGCAGATAGAACAATTCAATTTGAACAAAGCTCAATAATGGTAATGTGAGCAGATTGATTCTGATGTTTTGCTGAGTTGTTAGAGGGATTATAAGTTACAACATATCTTATATTAATCTTATATTTATAGAGCTAGCATAATTAATAACTACTTTTAACCATCTGCTTTTACAAAGGGATGTAGCACACCGCCCAACAAATTTAGACGTCTTTAAATGGCACGGTTAAATCTTTTAATGGAGCCCTGTATATTAATGGTAAGGGCTTGGCTAAGTTGCTGAAATCACGTAGCTTGGTTCTTGGTTGTACCTGATAGCAATAATTCAAGCTTACATAATACAGACAGGAATTTATAAAACTAGGAAGCAAAACTGTATTAAACTTATATAGGCGTGGTCATGGTGTGCCTGCTTACTATTTTCCTGACTTCTTAACTGATTATCCTCCTGCCAATCAGATTACAGACAAAAAACAATCAAAAAGTGGCTGATTGGCTGGAACTGTGGCACTCTATAATGCTGTGCTGTAGCAAACATGAGAACTAAGAAAGAGCAAGAGGTTGACCTTGAATACAAATGAGTCAAACACATAATCCATTTACTGAGGACAAAATAGGTTTTTTTTAGAATATTTTCTTTCTTTATAATTTCTATACAAAAATATAATGCATCAAGCACAAACATACACATGCAGGTAAAACCCACAAATGGACAATTTAACTGGTGACCCCCAAACTAAATGTATGATCCAATTAAAAAAGAACTTTACCCCAGCATACAAGCATACAATAGCAGACCTTTATATTACATCATCTCCCAAGGTAGAAATGATCGTCAACAAGATCATGAACCGCTGTGACAAGATGTGTAAAGAATGCAGGAGTCAGTCACAACAGCAGCACAAGCGAGCGCTCATTCTTTAGGTTAATGGTGTGGATGTAGAGCAGTCTACCTCTGGCCCATAAGGGGCAGGTGTTAGTTGTAAAATCCAACTGCTAAGCTCCCCCCTGCTGTTTACTAGCCTGGCAGGCCAGGCCAGGCGTGAGCCCTGCGCAGATTGTACATCAGTGCTCGGCTGTACAATAGGTAATCTCTACCAGGTGCTGCCATTCATGCCAACACGAGCATGTGATTGTATAGAACCACCATGAACAACACGAACACAGTATGTTGAGACATTCCACACACACACACACACACACACACACACACACACACACACACACACGTACACGCACACACTATGCCTGCTTGGATAAAGTCCAGGCACAAAGAGCTTGTTCTAGTCTGGGCTCCGGTTCAAGGAAGTTATGCTCAGACACTAATTGTTAGAGATTTACAAGGAGCAATATAATTGATTGACTTAATTTAACACTGTGTGAATGGTCATTTGTCACTCACTCTGTAAAATCTTGCTCCAGGTGGATCAGGTGGCAACACTGTCCCTGGAGGGAGAGTCTTGTTAAAGCAGGACTGCACAGTCCGCATGTATGGTATCATTATTTCTGCAGGACTAAAAGGGACCTTTTAGATTCATATTATATCATATATTTATTATATTATGCAGCTTAGACAGCTAGACTTATTGTAAAGCTGCTATCACCTAGAGAAGGTATTGCGAGACCAACATCTGGAGAAAAATATTAACAGTGTTTTTTAAAAAAAGTGTTTTTACATAGCAAAGAATCAGCTCTTCAGAGTTGCAAATGATTTAGTGTTGATGATAAAGTTCTGTGTTCCGTATCTGTGAAGTGAAGCCAGTGTGAAAGTGCCAAAAACTGCAGTTCCTCAAACGTCAAAAAGACTGAGGGTGAATTTTTATACAACTCACCTGTTCAAATGATATTAAGGCTTAAAGTTATGAATTATTAACAGTATGGTCACTTTGACTGACAGGTAGGTAGGTGCCATTATAGATAGCTAAAATATTGTATTATTTTTTTATTATTTATAACTGATGTTGCTATTCTGCTCTCTGGTCTTTTTCTCTAAATAATAGTGCCTTGTAAACCAAATCAATCAAAACCTTTGTTTCTGTAAAAGTTTACCTTCCACACTGTGCACGTCAAAAATGGTGTACCACAAGGATCCATTCTGGGGGCTATTTTGTTCACATTGTATATGCTACCCTTGGGATATATCATCCACCACCACAACACTGTTCATAGTTAGACAAGAGACAATACATATTTATACCTATAATTCAAACCAGTGAGCCACTTTTCCAAACAGCCACTCCTTGGTGACCTCACTTCTGAATTCATCCTCAAAAATGTGGGTGTTAGTTTGACTGTGCCTGGAGGTAATTCTAATTCAGATGCATACATGTTCATATCCTCCTTATTGTAATGCCTTGTTTACTTGAACAGCCTATTCATGAAACAGTTTGGGACTTTTTTGTTGTTCAGAGTCCAGGTTAGGTTTAGTGTTTGAACTTCTCCCCACCATAACTCTGGCCCTCTGTTACTTTTTGTCTCAATCATGATTGAAGGACAAGGGGGACAGATACATTTAAATGTACTGTAGCTAAACCTTTCAAAATACTGATTAAACCATCACGACCTGACAAAAAACATTTATACAAAGCCAAACGATCAATCCATTTTATTCTTTCTTTCTTCTTCCTCATCTCTCGTTTTCCTTCTTGGAGCTTGTTCTCCATCATGACAGTGATGTTTGTCATCTGTCACCTTTTCCATCATGTCATTCATCTTCTTTTCTATCTCTTTCTTGTTAAAAGATGTTGAGCTATCATGGCATTACTTTGCAGCTAAACCTACAAGGAAAGCCCTGTTTGATTTGTTTAAAATCCACAGAGAAAATATATAGTATGTCATGGACTGCAGAAAACATCCTCATGCATATTTTTGAGTAGTTACTGAGGAATGAATGAAGACCGCAAGTGGGGCCTTGAGTCAAATCTGGGTAATTAATTGAAGGTACGAATGAAGAATTGGGTGAACAGACATCAGGAAACTATCACTCTGGAAACATTTTGTGATGAAATTAGTGTCCTTGTTTGATTTGCAACAATACATTGTTATTTTGTTCCTGACAGCCACAAGACCAGCACCAGCTGGACTCTGACCTCCTCGCAGCTAAATTGCCTCAGTGTCTTATGGGGTGACTCAACTACTATAAACCAGAAAATTACAGAGAGAAATTGGGCTTGAAGAAGGAGTGGGATGATGAGAGGAGTGTGGATGGAGAAAGAGAAAGGACAGACGCAGAGGTAGATGACCATAGAGCAGTAAAAAAAAGAGAAGAGGAAGTGCCATAATAATACATGTGCCAGTGTAAGCGTTTTTCAGCTTTTCCTGAAGCAGCCATGCTTGCTTCCCCCATTATAAATGCTTGCTGTAGAAAAGAAAAAATGAAAAACTAAATTAAACCATTCTTCAAACAAATAAAACAAGACAAAACAAAGACAACAAATGCAGCAAATTATACCAAAATATTTTTCTTTTTGCCAACAAATCCTATTAAAACTAAAAAACAAAAACTCTGTTCATCTGTGTCCTGGTACTTTCTGTCTGTGGTACAGGGGCAGACCTAGGATTTTTTTTTTTAAATGAGGAGCTACAGTACAAGGGCACCATGGTGTGTTCCCACCAAACATGAAGCAAACCTTAGGCTTGGTTACTCAATCACACAGCAAATATTTGCCCTTAATCTGGCTAACTACAGTGGTTTGAACCCAGAATGAACAGAAGCTGCCATTTTTTATTGCAATAAACAGATCAAATGGATGCCAAAATAACTGCATCATAATGGTGAGATAACAAGCATGTTTTCTGAATGGAGTTTGGGCTATATGCTTGCTTAGTTCACAGTAAAATATAACCGATAGATGGAGGCACATATTTTCAGAACTTCAAACCTCCTCGCTTACTTTTCTCCAGTATCATGGAGCTCAGGAAGCCACAGACATGTACAGAGTGGAGGCACCTCTGATGACTTGCTGCTTGTGAAGATAAATCCACATTTCAAACCCAAAAGTTAAAAAGAAACTCTGAGCTGTCCTTCTGCTGGTAAACGTTTGTTCTGTTGGACACAAATTTGCATCTGTTGGTGTCTTTTCATTGATTTTGTATCTAATCTTCACTCTCTATGTGAATACATACATATTTCCATTATAAGGGCTGTTAGGGTTTCATCGAGTTTCATTTGAGTTTAACATGACATTAACATCACAGATGTTTAGTAGTGGCATCCTTTCCAGCTGAAGATTTTTTTTGTGTTTCCCACCCTGACTGTGACATCAAACAGGCTGTGACATGGCCAAGGTCAATGACGTCACTCTGTGACATGGGTCAGTGAATGTGCCAGAAAACAGAGCAGCTGTACGGCTGCTGGAGATGCCAAGGCTATAACGTGTACTACAGTGGATACCGGCTGTTTTGTTATCCTTCCCTCCATCTATGTTTGTCAAGTGTCTGTAACAGGACTCTGCAGGTCTCTGAAGTCTGAAAAGAATTCGATTAATCACACAATATGTAATCCATGCAGCATATCCAACACAGCAGAGGTGGAGAGTGTCAAGGAGACAAACATCCAAGCCACATTATAACCACATTATCACCCCAGTAAATAAATGGTTGTGTTGATACCATAGTTACGTAGGATATCAACACAACACACATACCAGAGGATTACAGTGGTGTGTAGCACATGCAGGTGTGTTCGCCCTGTCACGTGTGATCTAAAGTTTGTGACTCAGAGCTGCTATCGTCAGTAATAACACCTCTGTGTCATTATTACAGAGAAAAGAGCTCTGCTACTGACGTTCAGGCTTATTAAAAGTCCTGTTTAACAACACTTCACTGTTCTTCATAGACTCACATGTTCAAGATCTGACGCAAACATGCAGAGCTGCTGCTGCACAGGATTACTTATTCAAAGGATAACAAGAACAAGGTTTAATGTTTAGTGATTTTTTTTCATTTTCCTGGTTGAACAGTATCTCAGAGTCTGTCTGTACCAATCCTGTAGATGAATAAATGACCACCAAGTAATGGTTTTGGAACAACAGATGTGCATTTACAGTACAGTATCTAAATGATAAAGACATCTCCAGCGTTTCCACGTCATGTGATCATTGACATGAATCACATAAATAAAAGAAATGAAGATGAAAAATGGGAATGACAAGGATCTGTCAGCCTTGGTAGTCCCTATCAAGTTCAAGCTCGAGCTTATTTGTCAACTGTAACAACTATAGTTAAGACGAATTAACGTTACCGCAGGCCAAAATATAAAACTGACAAAACGTCAGACCAAACATAAAATCTTCAAGACATGAATATAAAACAGATAAAGCCTGTGCATCTGCGTGCAATAAAACATTCACATGAAGCCCATATAGCTGTGTAAAAAGAGCTATTTATATATTTATCTTACATACATACTGTATGTACACAGTACCAATAAAAAAGTGATATAAGACAACTTGGATTATATGTGTGTGCGTGTGTACTTGTGTTAACTGAGGTGTAGCAGAGAGCAGTGATCCTCTCAGCTGTCCCCACTATTCACTGCATGGTCAGGTTGACTACAGCTCCCACACCAGATAGTCATTCAGCCGGTCACTCTCAACAGTGCCCTGAAAAAGATGTTGAGAACAGGTCACTCTCCTCAAGGCTTCAGTAGGTTTTAAAGATATTCTGTCCAATTTATGCATTAACACTCTAAAAACACGAGACTAATGCTACATATTTTGTTGAGTTGTGTACTTACATTATCCATAGCATTTCCAACAATGTTTAAATCACTAATTTTGTTCAGGTAATCATGCGTTTCCTTGCCTGCCTGTGGTTATAACTTCTGTGTTAAGGCAGGATGTGTCAGATATGTTAGAGAGTGAGAAAGGAAGTTGATGAATGTGTCTGAAGTTAAAGTGAATAAAGCTTTTATGCATTACCTCGTAGGTGAACAATTTCTGCCTGAATCACTTCAGATAGATTTTGATCAATAATGATGGATGTTTAACAATCAAGACACCAACTCCCATGATCCTACACTGCTTCATGACATCATCAAACTAGTCTTTTATTATAGTTTTGATGTGACAGATCCCCTAGTGGCAGAAGATTCTATAGTGTATGTTTAAATGAAGCATTTGTCAAATGATGTTACATCAGCAGTATGTAGAATGTAGTTCCTTTCAAGTATACTGAACCCTTCGGTCTTCTCAGGAACTGCTTCCCTTGCTGAGCACTTTTGGCTGTTTGGAGGTGTTCAGGAACATGGAGTGATCGTCAGCGATGTGCACTCAAAGACATGCCTTTTTGTAGATCTGTTAGTGGAACAGTGGAGGGGATTGGTGAGACCATCCAGAATTCATTTGCAGAAGAAAGTGCTGAAACACAGAAACTGAAGTATGAGTTGAAGTCTACAAACTGTGTTCTGGCTTGTGATGTGCAGGTGGTATTGAATAGCATGAAGTGAACATGTGGAATCCTCTGGTTTGGGCAACATGCCAACTGGAAGGTGTGGGACTGTGAGACTGTGATGTTGCTTATGACCCTTTAAAAGTATGAATGTCATCGGAACAGGAAATGACTAGTAGACTCCTTATGAGCATCGTTATGCTTCAAAGTGCTAGTTAGAGTCTCAGAGTCAGTCTTAAAAGACCTTTCTGATGTAGGAACAGGGGACAATTTTTAAAACTTATTAAAACCTACAATTCAACAGGCACACCCATTTTAACAGGGATTCAACAGGTGTGCTGAGGAGGGGAAAAAACACACGCAGGGATTGAAATGATTTGCCTTATTTGGCTAACTCAAAGTTTGTTGGCAAAAGACTCAAGAAGGATTGATTCTTTTCCATCCAAAGACTGATAAATAACTCTACACTGATGTATGGTTTGACTCCACACAGTCACAAAGGCATGCCAAAGAGGAAAAGGAGCCAATAGTAAAACTAATCATAAAAAACATTACATGATTATACATGCAGACGTATAATATGGCCAAGCATCCCTTAATGCATGTCACTACTAAACCTGCTAGATTCTCAGACAAATCGCTAAAAGTCTTTTTTTCATCAGTTTGAGAACACCAAATGTATTCTTGGTTCAGTCACTGGGTTTGTATCAGCTTCATTTAAGGTTGATATAAAATGTCAGAGGTTTGTGGCTTAAAGGGGAACGATTGCTTCAGACAGGCTTTCAAATGAATGAATAGCTCATGCAATAAACACATTTACCCAAAAATACCTGCTATGAAGAAAGTGATCCTGACCAAAGGGAGCTGGAAGTGAATTGAGGCTATTTCAGAAAGTACTTGTGTTCATAGCAGAGGGATTACAGTTTTTTCCAGAGGCTGAAGTTTGCCAGAAGATAGTTTCACAGAAGAAGCATACTTCTCCATCTGGCCTTTGCTGAAGTTGCCGTCAGCGTGGTCTCCAGACGTTTAAGTTTTCCAGGCCCGTTGCTGATCCAGACTACAACGTGTAAGTCTAAGGAAAGGTAGAAGAGAGCGAGGCACCTGTACTTTTTCTGTTGCAGTCGATTTAATTAGAAATCTTGTGAAATATGCAGGTGATCCATCAGCAGCTGTCGGGGCTGGGCCTCCCCTCCTCTCTGCTTCTAACCGCAGCTAACACATTCTACATATGGAATTTGAGAATGATAAATGGAGCTGGAAACGGTGAGGCGGTCGAACTCCACTGTCACGCCCACACTTCTTAATCTCGGCTCCTCATAGCATCCTCACACCCCTGGTTTCTATCTTTCAACTACAAGTGGGCAGCTGTTAGAGGGAGATTCAATTGGCTTTTTCTTTGTCTTATATAAACTTTGGTTTGTGTTTGGCTAATATTTGGATGTACATAGCAACAAATCCAAAAAAGCCAAATTTCTCCATTGTACAGCCTGTAACATTCAACAGGGCAGCAGCAGTATGACACTGTTCTCTTTCCCTGACACATTCTGCTGTGTTCTCCTCAAACTAACTAACATGCTAACTAAAATTGTACAGATGTGGGGAAACAAGGACTGTGAGGGGGTCAACTTTTAAGACTATAATATAGAATGATGGAAAATATATATAATATGTAACCTGTGTGTGCAAGTGTTGCCTCTTTTTTGTGTGATGTTATCACTTTTTCCACAAATCTTTGCCAGCTGATTTTGGGGAGGTGAAACAAAATCTCCAGGATGACAATGTTAATCGTAGCTGCATTATTCATTTGCCATATCTTACACAGATTGGCTCTCTCTCACCTCTGGACACGTTTAGATTTTCCAAGTCTGACATGAGCTGCTCCTAAATCTTCTACTCTGCAGCATCAATCTTGGTGATTAGGTCAGCCAGCAAGTCGACCTGGATGCAGTTGCAGCCACAATGGCCATTCAAGGCAGCTATGTCTGTGTTTTCAGTGAGAGAAGCTCATGATATAAAGTCCAAAGTTAGTCTGTTTTTGGTCAGACTTACTCCTTTTCTGGGGTGGAGTTGATCATTTATGATTCATTATCAATACCACTTGGAAATATGAGAGGGTAAAAGTTGTGTTTCACTTTATGTGGCCACAGGTTGAAGTAGCAAATATCCACGCTCCACTCTGACTCAATTTCCCATCCATTAAAATAAGAGAATAGCTCTTCCACATTTCTACATTAAATAAAAATCACTCAAATAATCACAGTCTGTTTTAGTCATGGGGGTATTAAAGGGTACTATTAAAGTTGCATTTGCAGGACCTCATCTAGCAGAACTTGAATCATTGCTCATGTCACAACAGCCCAAGAGGACCGTGATAAATTACCCCCAGGTGGCCTTCATGGAGGTATTTCCACATTACAGTCAATGAAGCTGGTGGATTAGAGACTGCAAGCTGTCAATGAAGGCTGTCTGATGAATGTCCAAGTCAGCCACTGGTGATGTTAAAGTCGGATTCCTGTCTGGAAATGTATATGGGTCGGCCATCTTAACACTGGAATGATCTGGAGTCAATAATGGTCAATAATGATGTGTATCTTTAGTGGGACTGCTGGTCTATTAACTGTAATGGATTGGCACTAACCAGTCAGAGATTAGCCTTTACAGTAATGATTGTCAGAAAATAAATAGCTACTATAGACTCACACTGTGTACTAAAACTTAGAATAGAGTTTATTGAATTGGGACACAGCTAATGTCCTTCCATCTATCCATCCATCCATCCATCCATCCATCCATCCATCCATCCATCCATCCGTCCATCCATTTTCTTCCGCTTATCCAGGGTGCGTTCACAGTGGCAGTTGATGTTCCCCTACAACATATTCCAGCTCCTTCTGGGGGATCCTGAGTTCCCAAGCCAGATGGGCTATGTCGTCCCTCCATCGGCTCTGGGTCTGCCCTAGGGTCTCTCCCCAGTTGGATGTGCCCGGAACACTTCCAAAGGAAAACCTCCAGGGAGCATCCTAATCAGATGCCAAATGCCCTGCAGTGTGTGTTTCAGGTCATGGTCCGATGAAGCCAACAGAACCACCACCTTCTATAAAAAGCAAAGATGCAATCCTTAGCTTCCCAAACTGGACAATCTCCTCACCCTGGTTGTGCCTTCACACCCCTTCCATGAATGTCACAAACAGAATCAGGGACAAGGGGCAACCTCAGCGCAGTCTCAGTCCAGCACCCACTGAGAATGTATTGTGCAGAGAATACAGTTAATGTATCCATAACAGGTGCTCTTAGAATTAAGAGATAGCACTGTGCCAGACTCCATTTAAAAATCTTGTCCTTTCACACAGGTAAGAAGTGTTTTTGATGGATGATACAAACTGAATAGTGAAGCCCGTCTCTGATAACTCAAAGAACTCAGTCACTGAGGCTACATTTGGTTGCCTTCGTGGTCTTAATGGACCGTGTTCTCTTTATTGAGTTACACTTATATGGATGACTATTGGATGATATCATGAAAGCAGGCTGCACCAGATGTTTAACATGGCATTTGCACAGGCATTTCTGTGGCTTTACTTCACACAGAACAAATAATGGGTCAGGTCTGGCTTTTGTCCTGGGTGGAGAGGTGGTTTGTTTTAATCCTCTACTTGTTTCAACATCAAACCCATGTCAGCTCAACCATTCACCTGGTGTAACCGAAACTCTGAACTTGTTCCTAGCTCTTCTACTGTTCTAATACCCCCTCCACTTTTTAATTCTTATATAGTTCAAGGGCTAAGAGCACATATTTTCACGTGAGGGGGTGTTTCATTTGTCCAGGGAGCAGCCGTTTCTCTCAGGTCTAAAAGTTACTTTGGATTAAAGTCCTAGAAAAACATTTCATGCATTTCTGATTTTGTTTTGTAATTTTGGCAGAGAAACACAATTGAAAACATGTTTTATCATGCTTTTCAATGCTGTTTCATAAAACTGACAGTTATGTGCAGGTATTTCCACTTAAATTATGAACAGAACAGAGGAACAATGATGGATGATGGATGAAAGCTGTTTCCAGACAGTGTCCTCTCACTTATCTCCAGAAAAAAGAAACAGAGGAAGATTCTCACAGTTTGTTCCAGAGACGTTAGCCTTGTCATAACTGGGAGTCAGATAAGGAAAGTGTTAGAAATCAAAACAGAGAGGTTACAACACACAGAGGAATACAAGAACTAAAGTGAAGAGTGAAGGTGAGGTTGTAAATTATGATGATGAAGTTTTGCTATCCTGACATTCATATAGTCCTGAACTGTTCAGGTTTCACTGGTTTCTGGTATTTATTTATTACAACTGGAATGAAACAGAAATGAAAGAAACTCATTTCTTCTTACTTTACCACAGCAGCTTGATTTAACCACATGCAAACTTAACTTGAATTGATTTTTGTTTTTTAAGATTCTGCGCATTAAAGGAAATATTCAACATTTAGAGAAATAAACTTATCTGCTTCCTTTATCCAAGTCTGAGATGAGACGTCAATATAACTTTTATGTTTCTCAAACAGGAGTAGGGACATGGCTTACTACAACTCTGTCTCTTAGACTTTAATTTTGTTTGTTTGTAACATCAATAGCTTAAACTCTAAACTCTGTAATTCCAGCCTGGATTATGTTGACAGACAGTGTTTCTTTGATTCAAATCAAGTCACGTCATTTCAACCATATACACATAGTACAAAGCAAAATGAGACAGGGACCATGGACCACAGGAAACATAAAACATAGTGCAGATCAAAGTGCAAACATTACAACACAAAATACAAAAGGGTTACATGAAGTGCAGTACGTTTAGACAAAACAATTTGACAAGAAATAACAGACACAAAGAGAATGCTCCATATGGATCTATACAGTATGGCTATAGTGGATGTATAAAGTAGAGAGGCAGGTTGTTTAAAAGTAAAGTCGGTCATTTAAACAGTCTGAATGCTATTGTTATGTGTACAGTATGCACTGCGCTGGAGTTGCATGGAGTGATAATGCTGTAGTCACTGTGAGTGGATAGTGAATTACAAGATTGTTTATTTTGTCAGTTGTTTTTAGTTGAAGTTCTTCTAAAACTTCAACCGTTTTGGACAGGGAGACGCTAGTCTTGTATGCTAAGCTAGGCTAACTACCTACTTTCATATGTAAGACAGAGAAATTAATATTTTCATCACACTCACAGAAAAAAATGTCTTTCTCCCAAAATGATTAACTTCTGTTTGAATCCTTTTAGTGATCTAGCCCCATAGCAATAAAAAGTCCTAAGAATTTATGAGTATAGCCTGAAGAGAGAGTTCCATAATTCACAACTGGTCGATTTTAAAGTTTATTTGAAATTTAAATTTAAAAATGTCAGCTTTTGGAAACTTAGGTAAAAAAAATATTGGCTTTAGTTTTTAAAAAACAGATGAGATCAGTGAAACTCTAGTTGACAACTCCATATTCAAGGCTTTGTCTTTTGGCATCATCTCAGTGCTCCTCCATCCATGAAAATATCCTTCAAAAGTTACATCTTTGCATTGTTGTCTACACACTATGTGTAGTCAAACATGTATCCCAGAAATATTTGGCAGAAAAGGACAGGCGGCAAGATATGAATTTCAAAGCCAAACATCACCTGTAAGTGATTAACTTCCTTGGAGAAGGTATTCCAGGGAGTCCTTCCCAAAATATAGTGTTTGCACTTCTTTTCAACAATCCGACCAGTGCACTGAAATCACAACCAAGCTTCAATTCCTTTAAAGTTAGTGATATTTCATTTAGACTGACAAACATTAAGAGAACTCCCGAATTTCCACATGTTAACATTTATTATCAAACCTTTCTATGTTCAGAATGTGAAGTGATTTTGATCTTTAAATGTACCAAAAACAGTTTTCTCTGTTCATTGTAGTCCTCCAGATTCCTCTCTTATTCTCTGTCTCCATTTCTTTAGAATTTGGAGTCATTACACTTCATAATAAGGATTAATTTTCCAAGAAAGAAATCAAAGATAAAAGAAAGAAAAATAGTATAAGTAAGTATGGCTCTCTGCCTAAATTTGTGCCACCCATGGAGTAGTCCTCACCTGTTTGCATCCTTGCCCTCTGAACTGAATTTATATGCAATGAGCTGCAGACACAGACCACTGACAGCATAGACAGTGGCTAATTTCCAAGCCCATGTGTGCTTAGGTTGTGTAGGCTTAACCTTGACCAAAGATTGTAGTTTTGGTCAAATGTCAAAGGTTAACTTAGGTATTTTTTTCAACCTGAACCATCGGCATTGTTGAAATGGGGTACATATTCAGCCTTGACATTGAAAATGTCTAAACCTCGCTTTCTGCACTCCAACATGACAAACTCATTACTACGTTCATGTTTCCATTGTTGTTCCTGCAATAAGTCATCTCACCTCCATCAAAATTTCAAATTCTGCTTGAACATGATTTAGTTAGACACACTGTGAAGTGGTGATGGCTTGAGAGATTTTAACAGTCTGAGTTGATCACTGACCACAAATCTGTTGTCCCCCTAAGGATGAATAATCAGTTTGGTGATCCATTAACATTCAATCTAATGTTTATTGTTAACTAGCACAAAACTGGCGGCGATCACAGTAAAGATTACACCTGCTTAGAATCAGCATGTTAACATTGTCATTGTGAGCATATTAGCATGCTGATGTAAGCATTTAGCTCAATAATCACTATGCCGCTAACATGGCTGTAGACTCAGCAGACCATGATCTCTCCTCAACCTTAACCAAGAGCTGTGAGCAACAAAACAACACCACAGAAATGTTCTTCATGCTTTAGTTGCTACAGTACAAGTGAATGTTGTATTGCAAGAGAAAACATTGCAGGGAAAGCAAATGAAATATGCTGTCACTGACCTTTCCTGTACGAACACTTAGTCACTTGCTGAATCATTTATTAAACATGTTTACTCTTATGATGATGAAAAACAGCATTTGGCCGGCATTACATTTCTGTCGAAACACATTTCCTCCTGCAAATTAGTAGCATATGAAAGCTTTAGGACAGTGGTTCTTAAACTGGGAGGCAGGCCCGCTTTTGGGGGGGCACTGCAGGGGGTGGGCAAAACATGGAGTCAAACCAAATTGAATGAATGTGATCTATGTTGCTCATGTTATCATTCTGACTTTTCATACACTGAAATTCAACTTGGATCTTTTTTTTATCAGTTTACTCTATTATTGTTAATGTTTATGGCTGGTAATAGTGTGTGAATGTATGTGTCATTTATATTTATATAGTTTAGCCAATGAATATACCTCAAAGCTTTCCACAAAGTTCTATCAGGAGTCTGCAGGACAACTTACGGGTCAAGGGTAATTGTTGATTGTTCCCACAACCTGATGACCAAGCTCCCCCAGAGAAGCTGTGAAATCACTGCCAGGCTTCAATTACATCTACATTAGTCAATAATATTTTGGATTTTATAAGCAGTACAAATGAGAAATGTATTTCCATAACACATGTCAGATTTAGTGTGAACTAATTCTTAACTCTAAATTACCTCCCTTGAATTTGAAGTTCCTGATTGTAGAGAACATCTTAAGGGACTCCCACAACACAATAATGAGGCCTCCAGAGATGGACGGCTGTTAGTGAAACATCTGAAGACAATGATCCAGTGTCAGGACAAAAAGTTCTGAGTTGGATCCTCAGAGAGAATCATGTTCAGTGTGAAAGCGATGACAGAGTGAGCCAATGGAGTTTGTACAATGGTAAATAACTATTTAGATTGGATGAAACTTTGCAGAACAGAGTTTGTTTTAGTTATGGCAGCTGCTCATCTGAAACCTCGTCATTCTTGGCTACAGTTGCACACTGTATTAGCATACTGTATGTCTGTTCATATGGATAATGTTAAGTCCAGTATATAAAGCTACATGATTCATTGAGCTATAGTATCTAAAACATGCAGGATCTTTGACTTTAAGCCAAATAATGAATATCCAGCCTTAGCTTCTGAAGCGATAACATGTCCTCCATTTATTTCAACAATGCAGCTTTTAGCATAGATATCTGGAAGGCACTGTACACAGAAACATGTTTTCATGTTCAAGTGGGTCCTGTCAGACTAAACTATTTGGAACGGGGCTACATTCGCCGTGACAGTGATGTATTGCAGAATGTGGTAGAATGATAAGGAGGGTAACCTGAGATTTCCCCCACACGCACGAAGACAGACATGCATTCATGAGCTCCATTCTTGTTCACACAGACACACACACAAACCCCTATACACAATTATCACAAGGATTGGGTAATTGTGTATGCCAGGCCTCTGTGGGGATGTTGCAGTTAAGCACTAATATTGACAACCTGACAGAGTGTGTTAAAAAAATGAGGGTGGAGGCTCATGAACTCTCATTATCAATGAAAGCAAATACAGTTCAGAGAACAGTCATGACAGTCATGTTGTGATTAACTGTGTAAGGCTAAAGGAGGTGACAGCCATGACTTCATCCTTTAGTCTACATCTCCAGGCAGTGTGAAACATCGAGGAGAATTTTTCACTGCAGGTCCTAAAGAATGCAGCGGTGTTGAGATCATCCAAAAGTGATAAAAGAAAAGAGGACAGAAGGACAGTGTAACACGCTGTAACACACTGGTTTACAAATTGGAGTTCAGTTAAGTTCTCCTTTTATGGACTTGTCTTGGTCTCAGCTACAAGTCAAGCACAACTTGTAGTTCAGCACTGAATGGAGTTCAGTCAGGACACCAGCTGATCAATGAAATACGGAAAAGTTAGTTACTGAAAAGCTATTTGATTTAGAAAACAGCAACGCTACACAGCACTATTAACAATAACTCCACGCAAGGTGGAGTGACCATGGACGCAGTGTAGAGCCACGAGGAGACTGTCGGATTGGAAACAGCTGATCAGTTACAGTATGTGAGTTAAATGTTCGGTACATCAGAAGTTCTACAAGACGTGTTTCCATCTTCCATCAACTCTTTTTTTTTTTTTTGAAAGAAGACAAAAAAACACCTCAGGTTCATGGAACCTGAAAAGTTTTGTTGAATCTTGCTGTTTCCATCAGCCTTTCATGATACTTCAAAATGCATCAACATGTGTTGATAAAAGAATTCAGAGATCAGTGTTATTGTATGCAGACTAAAAGTGTGCTGGATATTTGTTTGGTTTCATGATCAAATACGTTTGAAGCCTTGAGGTTCCCAGTCTCAGTCTCATTCTGTGTATTGTTTGATGTTCCCATGCTAACACACTAAACTAAGATGATGGTAACGGTATACTCGCTAAAGCATGTTACCATTGTCATTGTGAGCATTTTAGCATTGCCATTAGATTTTAGGCCACGAGTACAGCCCTGACAGCAACCTCTGTGGCTGTGAACTGCAGTTCCTAAAATGACCACCTGAGGCTGGCTACAAAACAAGTCAGTCTCCATAAGTCCCCATGTTAAAATGTCCAACTTAAACATGTTTACAGCCTGGTACAAAAACAGGTATTATTATAGCTATTTTTTTCTGTTCATGATAGCTTTATGACTGCTTTGACTGATAGGTGTGTGCTGTTACAGGTAGCTTGCTTGAGCAATCATTCAGCCCACCTCAGCTCCACTGAGAGCTTGTTAAAAAACAAATGGATATATACTGTGACTACTGCAACCACCTGAGGTTTGCATATGTATAGAAGCTGAATTATAACAATTTTCTCAGGTTTAAAGCAGCAGTCCACAAACTTAAATGTAAATTATTAACCAAATAGTGTTTTAAGAGGATCAACTGTTTCTGCGGTTTCAGCAATGAAATGTGAGTCCTTTTGTGGCCATAGGATTGGTTTCCATGATTTGGACACCCAGCTGTTCCATCTTCAGTTAGAGCCAGAACCACTTGTCCTCTCTGCTTCAGAGGTTCTTTGTGGTTTGCCATAATCCCTGACCACAAATCCCTGACTCGGAGTAAACTACTGCTGAATGAGGCTGCAATATGTCAAATCTCCATATGACATATGTGGTGTTGAGCTTCGCCTCAATGTGCCTACGCTTTTGTTTACTGTGCTCCCTATAGCACGTATGTACAGAGAATCCAACCAATGAACATGTTCCTTTATGATAAGAGTCACCATCTGATTATTTAGCTTTGATCAGCAATTTGTTGATGATACTGGAGTAGATCCAGATGTTTGTCCTCTCACGTGAACACACGCTCACACTCTTGATGTAGTTGGCAGCGCACACATGTGTAGAGGACAAGAAGAAAAAAGTGTGATTCCCAAGAGCTGAAAAACAAGGAACCCAACATAAAAGGAAGACGCAGTTATTGGTTCCAGCACCTGGGGCCACACACGGTTCACAGACTACAAGGTCTTCATGTTCCAAAAGCATTAGCACATTTCACACAGAATGCACAGTTCAGGTCAAATTATAGAAAGTTTTGATTTTACCAAAATCACATTATTTTTTTAGGGAAGTTACTTGGAGAGTGTAATCTTACGTCAAATTATATCAAACCAAATAGTTACCCATTTAATAGCTTTCTGTCACTCGTCCCTAGAACTACAAATTCATGTCATGAGTCACTCCTTCTGTATTTATCTGTAGGAATAAAATGTTAGGTACAACATCTATACTGACCATCAATGGCTAGCTTAGCCCTGGTGACTGCCCTCCAGATGTTCTGTCTAAACAGTGAAGCAGCAGGGTACAAAGGTACAACTCTAAACAAGCCCAGTGCTGTTCTCAGTTCACGTGCTTCCATACTTATGGCTGCTTTTTTGAGCATATATATATATATATATATATATATATGTGTGTGTGTGTGTGTGTGTGTGTGTTCACTGTCAATTATGACAAAATATACTGTGAGAACTCTCACATTAACTCAATGATCAAAGAGCTGAGTGTGGAATACAGGACAGTTCTTACCCTCATTGGTTGCTATTTTGGCTATGCAGAGGAAGGGGAGGGACCAAGAGAGGAAGGTTGCAGTAAATACAATAATAGGTTTTCACCATAAGACAGCAAACAGGCCGACAACCATAATGCTGAAGTAACATTATCATATCTTATCTCTCATGCTATCATAAGAATGTGCTCCATCTGTTTTTATTCAATTCAATTCAATTTTATTTATACAGCAACAGATGATAATAAGTTATTTCATGTCCCGTTCTATATAGATCAGGTTTAGACTGTACTCTATCTTATTATTTACAGAAACCCCAAAGTTCTCACCATGAACAAATACTTGGTGATAGTGGCAAGTAAGAACATTGAGCAGAACCCAGATCATGGCAGCAGCAATAAAAGCAATGTTAACTACAGCTATAACTATAAGACAAATATGACTAATTGTTGCAATAATGATGATAATCGTAACATAACTATTGTTTGTAGTGGGCGTCATCAGGACCACAGCAGCAATCTCGACAAACCTAATCTAGGTGCAGCCACGATCAAAAGCTGTGAGACGAGAAAGTTAGTAACATGTGTTAATGGGACATAAAAGTGTACAGCTGAGCCAGTCCTAACTATAAGCTCTGTCAAAAAGGATTGTCTTAAGCCTGCTCTTAAATGTGGAGAGGATGTCTTCCTCCTGAACCAAAGCTTTGGAGCTGGTTTCACATTTAAATTGGTGCATGCAAAATTTCCAAGAATTTTAGACAAATATGGTGACTGAAACATTACATAAAGCTTTACACTGCACTGCCTGCTTTCATGCCATGCTGCTGCTCACTCTGAGATTCATCCTTCTCTGACAGCTCAAAAAATATAAAAGAGCAGGGTTGTCACAGTTGTATGTAATTGGAATTTGGAGCTCAGATTGGGGAGGCTGACACACAGAGTAGGGTGTGGACACAAATGAATTAACACAAATCACTGAAGATGGAGAGTAGCATCATAATGCCATCATCAGTTGACACGATGGTGCTTAACTGAATATATGTATAATATATGTATAATATGTAACATGAATGTAATATATAACATGTAATATAACAGTTAATGAAAGCTCACACTGATTTATATTTGATGGGTCTGAATTTCAAAAATGTACTCTTGAGCAACAATTTATCAGAAACATGACAACAGAGGGACAAAAGAAAAGGACATGGTTTTACTTTGGATCCGGCTCAGGTCCCATCCCAGAGCTAAGTAGTCCAGTGTGTGGCGTGAGACCGCTTTGAAGACGTCAGTGATTAATGGTCTGTGTGAAAGTCTTCTGCTGTGTCGGTTACATCACTCGCTCTCTCTCTCTCTCTCCCTCTCTCTCTCTCTCTCTCTCTCTCTCTCTCTCCAGCATAACACCTGATACCTTGTCAAACCCAAAAAGATCATGTCACATCAGAGTCTAGAGTTTCATGTGTTTTAGTATGGCGGTCTTTGATCCGCTGATGTCACATTGAAAACAGACTCTGTGGATAGCATGAGAACACCCGTCATAAAATGAGCCTTTTACGGCCTGTGCGTATGCAGGCTTGACCGCATGTTTTCCCCTCTCCACCATGTTGTTAAAATGCTATGAGACACACACACACAGACATTCACACACAGTTTTATGATTATGGCTATGAGCTATAGTGCACTGTATGTGCACGCTTCCTGTAAGTGGAAAAAAAATAAAAGCGTAATGTAATCCAACTCAACCCTGTGATTTAGAGGTGCTCCACTGAGAGATCACAACCAGTGATTCACTCAATAAAGGAAGTCACTATAAATATGATTGATACTAACCATAACAATGCCTAAATCAGTCAATAGGTTTGGCTGTAAACGACTGAACTGAACTGGAGAAAACCAAAGTTCAGACCTGGTTTGTCAAAATAACAAAAGACATCTGTTGAGTGATTCTGATGGACAGATGGGTTGGAACCACAGGCTGTATGAAATATGGACGCTGTATCTGTGATGTCACCCACAGGTTTCTGAAGAGACGTTGTGATGCTCAGCGTGGTGGCTCTGGCCTTCTTGGCAAGTCAAAGATGTGGAGCAAGGGTGGAGCTGAGGTGGGCTGAATGAAGCCTGGTTGTTCAAACAAGACACCTGTGATGACACAGACCTGTCAGTCAAAGCTGTCATTCTCTTAATGCATAACATAAGTTACAGTACAGTTGTCATGAACTGGGAAATTAGCTATAGAGACTGTAAACGTATGTTTATTTCAGCTGTGAAGTTAGACATTTGAACATGGGGACTTATGGAGACCGACTCACTTCTGGAGCCAGACTCAAGTGGACATTTGAGGAACTCATTTTTTATTTTTAGCACTTTCACTTCACAGCCATTCCTTGGTTGGCCATTCTGAACAGCTCTTGTCCAATCACAGTAACTGTTACTGTTCAGTATTTTGACTCTGTGTGTGGTGGTGTGCATTTTGCTGCAGCAAGGGGTCTAAAAACAGTGTGGAGGTGGATTTTTTTTTTCTATTTTTCTTGCACCTTTACCTAAAGCTAAGTCATCAGCATGCCTTGCAAACTAGCACATGGGCTACGTACAGTAGTAGCAGAGTAAGCAGCCAGCAGCTCATTACCTACAGTACATTACCTCCTCAGAGTTTAGGGTAATGTTAACAGCTCTGTCCTGATTTTTATGGGAACAAACCAGTGTTACCTGCGATATGTTGTAAACACATAGGGTAGTCTTTAATGTTTAAAGTGAAAACAGGTATGTGAGTGTGTGAAGACTGAGACAACAGTCAGATCTTACTTCTGTCTTCAGCCTAACACAAGAACAACACTGTTATTTTTCACAGTTGTATTTCCTCTCCAGTTTTGTCTCCTTTTTAATCCTTGGTGATGGCTGTGATTTTAGCCTCAGTCCTGTCATATTTGTGCATGAGGCCATCAAGTTCATTCAAGTTTTACAAGACTTTTGCTTTAAAACAAGTCAGCTGGAAGCATTTTAAAAAAATCAGCTGGAGACCAACTTGTGTTAACTGTAAAGTTAGCTTAATAGCTACAGCTGATAGAATCTGCCAGTGATAATTGTCATTTAAGCCAGTTAAATTGATAGTTGCTGGCTCGAAATTAGAAGGCTGCTTTTGTTTATCTCTGTCTGACATGAAGAATTTCTGGCACCGTCATCACTGTAAACCTCGTGAGAAGAGAAAGCATGAGAGACGTGGCAAGGAAGAGGCAGGACAGTTGGTTAAGCTGACTTTTAATCTCAGCAGAAAGAAGAGAATACACTTCATGGCTTTATCCCTGGCAGTGTTATTCTGTGTGTGTGTGTGTGTGTTAGATGTCCTCCAGACTTCTTCTTCGCTGTGAGACGGTCCACTGAAACGTTGCCTCCCTTCAGAGGGGCTCATCAACGTGGAGCGAGGCGAGCCGCTCTAGTGTAAACTTGTTAAGCAAACACAGCATGTTGTGATGAAAACCATGCTGCCTAAACTCCACGCCTTTACAAGATAATAACAGTCAGCGTTATTACAGCTGAAGATTAGCTCTTACTCCAATTCATCCTTCCTTTTCTCCCCCAAACTTTCCCCAAACTTCCCTCCTAACCCTCTTTTTCCTCCTCGCTTGAACATGCTATGGCTGCTCGCCAAAGCAGAGCACAGGCCACTGTGTGGGATCAAAGCTGACTGGCATCTTCAGTGGATTCCTGCCATTCGTCGGTTCCATCTTCCTTCAGATTACAAAAGGAGTTTTTGTTGTGTGAGAGCAAGCGTGTGTTTAAAATGTGCAAAGTCTCTGTGGGGCAGAGTGAATCGCTCTTTGTTGGTGTCTTCAGCGGGACGGCAGGCTGGATCCCAAAGGTGCCGCTCGCTTTCACTTTTTCAGCTACTTGACCTTTGCTATCCAGCTAGGACTCAGTGTAACATTTTACTTCGTCACAATCTGTGCAGCAGCTAAGAAGACAGAAGAAGACTGTCTATTCTGGAAAAGCTGCTATCCTCCTCACAGTGTACACACATTATTTACAACATTTGTAAAACTGTTGTTGCAGGCATAAAAACTATAAAACCACAAGGACCGGACTGTAAAGAGCTGCTTTTTTTCTCCGTTCTCTTTTTTTGGTGTATTTTTTTAGCATGCTGCTTTTCATTACAGCCAAGATGATTGCTGAAACATTAGGAGAGCAGTTAACTAAGCCCGGCCCTTATTTTGCAAAGTCTCCATGGCAACTTAAATCTATGTAGGCGCTGGAAATACCCCAATTTAGTCCTCATTACGTTTTTTTACTTTGTGGGGAGCAAAGAGGAGGAAGAAGGGAGAGGGAAGGGATACAGAGGGACTAATGTCTCTTCAGCTTGTCAGGAAGGTAAATCAGAGTGGGCATGGACAGATACTGACAATATATATGTATATATACTGTGTGTATGTGTGTGTGTCAGGAGTAGAAATATTGCTTATATTGCACTTCAAAGGCAAATTTGACCACATTGCAGGAATAAGAGTATTCCTACACTATTAAGAGTCAGTACCTCTTCCACTACTGTGTGTGTGTGTGTGTGTGTGTGAGCACTCATTATACATGGCCCGTCACTTTTCCACATTTCAGTTTGTCAAGTTTATGGACAAGTGGAAAGTGTTTTGGAAAGTCTGTTTTAAAATAACACTGAGCACACTTCATCGACACACTGCGCCAGATCCATGGCGGTGACTGTTTCATTTAATCCCCCTCGGTTGTGGTCTTCTACCTTACAAACCCAAATGTCTCAAGCTCTGTTCCAGTGTCTATGAACTGTGATGTTCAGATTTCTGTGATACTGTCTATGATTTTTGGCAGAATTATTGTCTGAGCTTTGGCTGAGACACTAAAGAACTTGTCAGAGATTTTCCCTTAGGTGTCTCCAGCACTGTCTCACAGTAGCTGTGTAGTTTAGGCTGTCAGGATGAAGGATAACACGTCCTGTGTATTCTGAGGTAAGATTTGTCCCTCTTCACATTTCCATTAAAGGTGCAACAAGTAATATTCTATATGAATGTACATACATATGACTAGTTTTCAAAATGATCAGCAGGATATGACAAAATAAAAGAAACAGTTTTCATGTTATCTATAGTGATGCAGAGATGACTACTCAAGTTAGCATGCTAATCAGCTAGCCCTGGTCAGTACTGTCTAATAGTACTTCAACCTTAAGATGCCCTAGTGGCGTCAAGTCTGCCCTCAGTCCAACAACACCAAGGAGGGTTCTTACCAGGTTTATCTCTTGAACCCTCCATAACCCCCACTCAGGCCTCTGGAGGTGGGTGTTGATTGATGCTTCCCTCCATCTCACTCTCAGTTCTCCCATGGAGTTAATAAGGTGACCTGACCCAGTCGGTATCACATACAATGATATTAAAAGTTGAAAGTACAGCATTCTACTGAAAATATTCATACGTAAAAGTCAAATTGCAGTCATTTCATGCTCATGTCTTCTGCCATGTGTTCCTGGTCTCATGGTAAACTGTATAATGTTCAGAGCTTTACAGGACCATCAAGTCTGAAGTTTTGATCAGTCTGATGTGCTCCTGACTGCATCCTGTTATAAGACATAATTAAATCCACACACTGCTGAAATCACACATGTGGCTGTGGTCTGACTGTATATTACAGTATCTCATCTCGAGTTGAAGACCATCAATCCTTCACTTTAAAAACAAGCTTGGTACGGGGAAACGACACCACCAATAAATTCTTGCGGATGAAGTCTTCCCTGTTAACCCCACGACCACAACCCTGATCCTTTAGATTTATTGATTTAAACCACAGCCTCTCTCCCTATGCCTGACCTGAGCCAAGATTTAGATATGGCGACACAGGCGCCAGTGAAATAAGCTAAATCGGTTTGCGTTGACTTTGAAGCCCCAGCTGCAACCCTACTGTATTATGTAAGCTTCCAGTAAACAAAGAGATAAATCACAGCAAATATTCAAGCATCACTTCAGGTGCAACATCAAACTCATTTAATCTGCTGACACATTTCACTGAGACCTAATGCCAGTCACCATGGAACACCTCTGACCCCATTTACAAGAAAATACACATAAACTTCTGTGTGAGCCTACACATCAAAGGGTGTTATGGATAACTGCAGGTCACAGAGGAGCCAATGCACATACCACCCTAATCTGGACGTGTCATGACTGAACATTTCAGTCAAAAAAACATGAAATGAGCCATTTCAGTGTCAAAATGGTTCCAGTTTATGGCTTAAAAAACACCAGCTATGAACATTTAAGTTTCAGATCTGAGCGTCTTTGCTGACCGTCCTTTCACCATCATTATTATTAGGACAAGCTTTTAGTTTGTCCAGTTGTGAATGCTGACCAGGCGTGGCAGCCGTAGCCCTGTAAAAAATTCGGAGCTTGCCGATTGCTAGAAATTGATGAGTTCCGTTTTATATGTAAAGCTTGTTATTTTGCGGTGTTTGTTTTTGTTTATTAGAATTATGAGAATTAAATAATCACTTATTATTTCACAGAGCACTGGTATCCTGCAGTTTGTGTTGTGTATGTGTTGTGTTGTGTTTGTGTATTGGATTAGGTGGTTCCTGAATCTGACTGGATATGGCACAGCCCCACCTAGAATATTTTTCACCAGCTGCCACTGGTGGACAGATAGCTGGAGAGGAGCCAGTTGACCCTCACCTCAACACTGCCACAGTGCCATTGAGGTAACGAACCCCTACCACCCTTACTTTCCCTTCCATGGAATAAAATATTTCTATCTATTCTATTTAAATACTTGCAAAATGAGCATTCCCATGATGTATACATTTATTGCTAATTAGCAGATGGTAGCATGTTAAACCAAGATAGTGAACATTATATCCATTAGCATGTTAGCATTTTTATTGTGATTATATTAAGATAATGTTTGCATTCAGCTTAGATGAGCCTAAGTACAGACTCATACAGCTATTAGCATGGTAGCTAATAGACTTGTTTTTTTTTTTTAACTGATACCAAACAGCTTAATGTACATATCCATCAATCACTCAGCTGAAGTGGGAAGCCTGAGAAAACCAAGATGGATGCGATCAGGTCCACACTAACCAAACGTGCTCTTTTACCTCATCACACTGCAAGCTTTTCTGTTTCCTCTTACCTTTTCTTCCACCCGTTCCAAGGCTTAATTTATCATTTACATTGACATTATTTACTCTACTAAATACATCACTAGGACATATGTTACTGGGACTGACCCTGAAACATACCAGGTACAGGATAGGACAGTCACTACAAGTTCACATGTAGGCCTATACACCGCCCGACATACTTCTGTTTGTCAGAGTAACACATCACAATGAAAGGACTAACCCCCTAAAAGCACAAAGCAGTAAACAATTTCCATTCCCAGGATGGAAAAATCAGTCTCCCGCAGCCTGTAATGGAATAACTTCAAGGGAAGGAGAGTTTCTTACAGAAGCTATAGGTCTTCTGAAAAAGCACGGGATCATTTGTCACCCAAGGGATTCTCTCAAAGACCTCCACAGCAACTGTTTGGCCTAAAATGGTGTTAGTGGTCAAGATCCAAAGAGACCTTTGAAGATTAAAATGTGTACTTCTCATCTTAAGAGCGACTTGACAGAGTAAAGAAAAATGTGTCTCTAAGTGCAAGTCAGTGCAGACACAAGAAGAGAAGGAAATCTGGAAAGTAGTTTGAAAAGATGTCAGTGCTGCAGCCACACTTTGTCATAACTCCAGTGATTAAAGCAACATTGTGTGACTCTTTCACAATATAATAAGAGATTTAAATCATTTTGCCACATTTATGCTACATATAATATAATCAGGTGAATAGTGCCTTTGTCGTTCCCACTCTCCCTGCCTGTCTGTTCTTGCACAGTAACTATGTGCTCCAGATACGATCACCCACAAAAAGTATGTAACACTTTACAGCATTGAGTCACACACCACCAACTATTTGACTGATCTTGGTGAAACTGGATCATATTTTATGGAGAAAATAATGATGAACTGATGTCCTTTGGCTGCTATGTCTTGTGTTGTTGACCTTGCTTGATGTTTGGTTGTCAGCAAATATATTTATCACAGCGGGATTACACTCTGAAACTGGGGGCATAATGCTGTTTTATCAGATCAATTAATCTGTTATTGTCTGGAGAAATGAAGAGATGCTTATGAAAAAATCTGTACAAAGTGGTACATATACAGCATATAATATAATTAAAATTCAGCCCTCTGTTCTTTCTGTCCAGAGATTAAAGCTTCAAACCTTCAAAAGGAGCAAGGTTCATGAAAAAGAGCCCAAGACAATGAATGTATCAGGTTTCTTGTTGCTGCATGGAGTTTGGGTGGAAGTAGAATCTAAATCACAAGTAAACAGGCTCAGATTCTGTCATGTCCTTTTGTATCTTACATTGCATACTTTAGTGAATGGTAGTTAATTTTAGGTATAGCTTGAATTCAGTGTTTTTCCCGCACAAAGGAGCCTCTGTTAAATAAATGGTGATCTTGATATATTTCCTGGGGCCTTGGCTTAGCAGATGAACTTCACAGCCAGTTGTTTACAGCCCTCCACATGCATTTAATTCTGCAACGCTGGTCATTCTGACTTTGCGGTTCAGTCAATGTAAAGAAAGGCCAACTTAAAGCCTCAGCGGTTCCCATGGACTGGGAAACATTAACCCTTCATGCTCATTAGCCACGTGAGCTGGGTCTGAATAGGTGGACAAGCCTCTGGTTGGAGGGGGCAGACTCTTGGCAGAGGCTAGTGTCAACTGCTGTGTTGTTGTGTGAAGCAGATAATGTGATTTCCGGACCAGAGTCCTCTTCACACCTCTCTGCGGCAGTGGCCCACTGTGAGGTAAAAGTCTTTAAGATGAGCTCCAAGAGGGTGATTTTCTAAACACAGTGGACGAAAGCTCACACTCAATAGAGCCCTGATCCCTTCAGGATGCTACAGGCAAAGTCCAGGTCTGTTAAACTGGCTCAAGACTCAAACAGTGATAGTGACACAGGAAGACACTGCAGGTCTATGCTTCTTTGCTTTAAAGATGCGTGAGGAGGTGAAACGGGTGGAGCAGCTATGTAGGCCAGTGGAACAGAAGAGTAATAGCTGATGGCTTAAGCAAGATGATTTAATTTCCAGACATGTTCAAATCAAACATTTTATTGATGTAGTGTCACACAAGAAGTCATTTCTCACGCCTAAGTAGTCCAGATCACACAGAATTCCCGCACTCTGATTGTTTTTATTATTAGGAGTACTTCAGCCTGGTTGGTCACTGTGTGAATCATGGCTCATTCCACCCTGCCACACCCGTCATTATAAACACATTTCACTTTGCCAAGTTTTGTCAAAACTCTTGGAACAATCTCTAGTGGAGATTGCAGAGTTTACAGAAATATGAATATGTCAGCCTACATTACAAGAAAGTCTGCCTAACAAAATGGACTGTTATACTGTTATAATTCTCTCAAGCTAGGTCATTTTGGAACAGGTCATTTAGAACTTTAGTGTGAGAATATCTGATTACTGTTTCACAGATTTAAAAGTGAAATTTTGTGTTTTTGAAACAATAAAAATGAGTAGTCACTGGATGGGATTATTAAAGTCCTGTGTGTCAGATTTTACTGTTATATCTACAGACACCGTGGGCGCGGCCAAATAATCTGTTTTGCTTAGGTTTCTAACTGAGTGAAATGACTGGGAATATTTACATAGCGCGATGATAAGAGCTGTTATCATGTCCCTGCAGATCATCATGGAAGTTACCAATTATTATTGATCATTCATTTTTTGCCATAACTTGCTAATAAGTATATAAATGAGCCACCAGCAAAAGCGATCAACCATACTAACTGTGACACTTGTATTGAATTGTATTTCTTCACTTTTCTTATTTTTGCATTAACAGGATCATACACTAGGTGTCACTCATAGTGTTGAATCGACAGAAAATGTATCCTCCGACTAGTTCCCCTTTACAGAGTGTTTTAGCTTCTTTTAGCTCATTGTTTTTGGTTCTACAGAAAGCAACTTTAATATTTTGGGTCACTATTGTCAACCACATTTCAGACAGCTGTTTTAGCGACAAAGCTCAGATAAACCCATTATACGCCACCTGTCCTGGATCAAACAGAGAACAAACACAGTTAGCATCTGGCAGCATTTAGCAGCTAAAGCACCAATGTAACAAGGCCAGATGCAGAGTTTAAAATGTTTATTATGTTGTTGTATGTTATGTGTTATATTGCGCATATATTGGACTTAAATTAATCAGGCAAGAAACATGAATAAAATAAATGTTAATGCTGTTCTGCATCTTCTGCTTGCGTAAATAAGCCACTAACATTTTAGCCATACGATGATGAATTGTGTGATAATATGTGTTGTCATATGGGAATGAATTATTGATGCCTCAAACATTTAAAACTGCATGAAGTGATGTTACACACTGGGAGCCACAACAGGGGGCAATGGATTGTTGTTTTTCTTGGCAACATAATGTCAATATTTAAGACTACAACTCTGCTGGAACCTTGATGCACCCAATCAAAACTATTTAAATCCAATAAATCACTCCAACTTATATGTTTTCTCTTCTGATTTCACCATCCACCTCGTGCTCCCTTGTTTTCTTTGCCCCTCTTCTCTGTCTCTTCTATGAACTCACTGGAAAGAGAGAGAAAATGATACATTTGGTTGTTCACTCTTACATCTGTTTATGTTTTCAAGACAAGCAACATTTTACTGGTTGTGTGAGTAACTACGGATTTCTAGAAGTAGCAAAGGTGAAATATCTGCGGGGTGAATGCTGGGTCAGAAAAACAATGACACAAGAGAACATGGTTCACATCCCAGCTTGTGCTAAAAGTCCATATTGGTTTCTTTTAAGCATTTGTGACTGCTTATGAGGGTTACAATAGCCTGAGTTTGGGTGAATGGCAGGGTACACCTGGACAAGTCACCAGCTCATCACGGGGCACAATTTAGAGTCATCAATTAACCTGTTAAGGTCATGTCTTTGGACTGTGAGAGGAAGTTCATCCAGACACGGGGAGAACATGCAAACTCCATACAGAAAGGGCCCCAACCAAGGTTCAAGCCAGGAAGCTTCTTTTTCTTTTAGAGAAATTCTAATAGAGATATTCTTTTGGCCTTTATTTGACAGAGCTGGTTGAAGAGTGACAGGAAATGTGTGGAGAGAGAGGAATAATGAAGAGTAACATGAGAAAAAGAGCCAAAGGTCAGATTTGAACCTTGCGATGTCATGCAAGGACTGACCCTTCAGACATGGGGCGGCTGCTCTACCAACTGAGTACTACACCACCGTGTCGCCCATTTGGTCATTTATTAATTAATCACAATTAAAATCTCAATTGGGGTGCAGTTTAGCTCAGTTGGTAGAGCATCTGCCCCATGTACAATGGCTCAGTTCTTCCCGCAGCAGCCCATGGTTCAAATCCAACCTACAGCTCTTTGCTGCATGTCCCATCTCTCTCTCCCCATATTCCTGTCACTCTTCTATACAAAAAAGTAAAAAAATAAATAAATAAAAATGTAACCACAGCATCAGCAGAAAATGCTCATGGGTTGTTTAGGGTGACACTAATGAGCAATGTTGTTTGTCATTTAGATTTGAAGACTACACACCCATCTCAGTCCTTTCCAGCTTGGTCAACTGATCTCCATCCATCCCCTCCCTATGTAATGTAATGTAACTTCATCTCACCAGTGTCCTCCAGAGATGCTCCAACAAATCATTTAACCCATGAGATCCATTCTTTTACTGCACAGCCAGGACTTATAAGATGTGACTTCATTTAATTGCGCAGAGCCATGCTCATATTTACCAACCCAGCCTGTCTGCACTGCTTTGTACCAGAGGACAGCAAAGGGACGATAAAAAGAGATCTTACATTAATGAGTCAGTGTTGTTTAAATTCAAAACTTCACGTCCTGTGGGTGGAGAAGCAGGCACACATGACACCACCAACATTTCAGTTATGCAAATCTAAAGCATCTCAGCTGGTATAGATCCGGTTCTCTTCTCTGTGATTCAGACAGACGAGTGTGTTTTGGATAATTACCTAGACCTTTGGATGACTATGTTTTCAGCAAACTGCCCTCACAGGCTGCTCCAGTCCCAGACAGACTAAACTTCCTCCATCACATCTCATCTGTATAAGTAAAACACAAATTACATCTGCTTTACTGGCCCACTGGCTTCTCAGGTGAGAATTCAGAGCATGTGGATATTTGCTTTAGTTGAACAATTAAAGGGGATGGACATCTGGCTGCCATAAAGACCTTCTTCACCAAGAAAACCGAGTCCATGCATCAATCTTCAATCTTCTACAAACTCACATGCTGATGAATACGTATCTGTCAGTGTGTGAGTTTGTAGAAGATTGAAGATAGAAAGAAAGGGTTGAAAAACTTAAGTCAAGAGAGAACATCCTAATTCCAGGATAAGACTGGTGATGCTGTCTCACAATGATTTCTGACTTACCAGGCTTTGACTACACAGATTGGACTGGATTAGTTGGATCAGTTCATTGTTGATTTTTCATCTTTTCATGAGATTTGTTGGGAATAGAAAAAATCATAGAATAATTACTAGTCTTATCTTTAAAGCTGACTGCCAGAATGAAAATAAAAGGCACCAAAACTACACAATAGCAAAATACTCAGTGGATATGAATTTTCTGTAATGACCAGACGTACTCTGCCAAGGTCGTTTTGGAAAACACTCACTGAGAATTGATCGAAATGTTCCAGACATCTGGCAGACTTACACACTCATAATCATTTGATTTGTTTACTTTTCACTGTGTATGATTAATTTGGTGTGTGTGTCAGGTTCCTATTCAACTGTATCATATGAGGCAACATTATGGGAAGTGGTCAGTGTGTGCATTGTACTATAGGATGCAGTTTGTCTGCCAGCCTTCCTGGAGTTAAAGGAAGAAAAAGGGGCAAGAAAGAGGCTCAAATCCTGCACCAGGTCAAACGACAGTCTGTGAGTAATAGTAGTAAAAACCTATGATGTAGTTTGCTAACTACAGTGTTAGCCAACTAGTGTCAACATGAGATGTCACTCTCACTATATGGGGAATATCAGTCACACAAAACACTGTAGTACCTGTGGTGAAAAAAGAAAATCAGCAACATTATGTAAAATTTAGTATCATTTGATGATTTGACACCCTTAAAGTTTATAGTTTTGACCACTGGAGGATAATTCTCCACTGTAATAACTGCCAAGTCATCAGATTAAACCAAAAGTGTAAACCAAATCTGTGGCCCATAAAACTGAAACACTGAACTGAAAGATAGCGGCACGCTGGGGCAGTCTGCATGTTCTCCCAGTGTCTGCGTGGGTTCTCTCTGGGGTCTCCGGCTTCCAAAGACATAATTCAATAGGTTAATTGGTGACTCTAAATTGCCCATAGGTGTGAATGTGAATCAGAGTAAACTCAGCTGGGATAGGCTCCAGCCTGCTTATGTGGATAAGCAGTTACAGATAATGAATGAATGGATGGATGGATGGATGGATGGATGGATGGATGGATGGATGGATGAAGTGAAAGAGGCTTAAACTCAGAGTGTACATGATAACTGTATTGGTTTCTCACTATGCACCTTTCATTCATGAGCCTCTGAAGCAACTTTATGTAAGATGCAGTTTCAGAGTACAATTCCATTGTGGTGACAGCTGTAAATTTGTATTTATTATCATTACATAATACTTTTTAAAAAACTTGCGAGTGGCAACTTTCTAACAGCCAAACAACCAGCAAGTGCAACAACACAAGACATAGCAGCCAGCTAATATTACTTTTTTTCATAAAGCTCTCACCAGCAACTAAAAGTCAGTCCCAGAATTATTCCTGTCCGGCGGCCTCTTGCACGCTCACTCTCTCCAGTTCCATTGACCTGCTCACCTGGATCCCATAATATCCCGGTGTGCATGCTGACACTACTCCCCACAAGCATTCCTCCTGAAAAACTCCTGTGCGAGTGACACCAACACTTGAACAGTAGGGCTAACTGAACTGACATCAGCTACAGTTAGCAGCAAGCAGTAGTTAACTTACTTCAGCAACAAGTAACCCTCTGTCTATCAGGAAACTCTTCACAGAAAGTTAAAGCTGGCGGTCTGAAAACATCAAACCAGAAAACATTTTTCCATAAAATATTATCCAGTTTCAATAAAGTCAGTGGAAGAGACGAGGATATGTGACTTAGTGCCATAAAGCATTAGATATTGCAACCACAGTCATATGAGGCACTATCCACTCCAGTACAAGTCTGTGTAACAACAAAATTTCAAATCTGGAAATCACTGGGAGTTTCAGACTTTCTTGAAAATGAATGTACAATACACTGTACATTGACTGTAATCTACCACTCAGACGTTCCTTGGATTGGTGGTTGAACAGTTGTGGAGCTGAAATTGGAGTGAAATTGAAATGGAAAACTGTTGAACTGAGCCACCCCTTGTGTGTTATGATGGAGGCTTTCACCTCCTCCTTTCCCATTGTTTTCCTCATGTTGGACTATCCGTCTGTCTGGGCGTGGCCTTCGGTTCTCACCTAATCACCACAACACCTGTTTCCCATCATCCAATCAACCTGCAAAGGATAAATAACCTCACAGACTGCTAAATCATTCAGTGTCCTCTGTGGTAGCAAAGTTACGAACAGCCTAGTGAATTTTTAGAAGGCTGGCTGTGGTAGCTTTCGAACCTTGATCTCCCTGTGCCTGAGGAAATCTGCAAGCCATTCTCCAGCAGCCTCCATTCTTGTCTCCTCTTTGCTCCTGTTTTCACCACTGACCCTGTACTGTTCTGCATCACTCTCACCTCAGAATTCACTCAGTCATATCATAAGATTGAGAGTTGTGCTGAAACTATCCTTGCTAGTTTCTCATTTAACTGGTCTTGGTCTTTAGCTTGTGTTTCCATTTTGAGTCTGCTACTGTTCTTTCATTGACCATGTGACTATGTTGAACAAACGCTTGTTTGCACACATGAAACAGGTCATTGAGAAGCTGCATGTTTCTTAACCCTGCAAGAAATTATCCCCACTTGCTCAAATTTTAGGAATGGCTTGAACCTTTTGTCAAAGCTTTTATCTATTGATGGAAAAGCAGTACAGGAAGGTGTGCATGTGTAACGTATTGACATGTAATGTGATCATTCTCTACAGGAGTTTGGGGAAGAGGTCCATAGGTGAATTTTCTTTTATGAATAAGACCTGACTGAGGTCCAAGATGACTGACAGTTAACTTCTTGATGTACTTTGAATCTCCAGTACAAGACTTACACCTGATCTGAAAGGAGTTCATCAGCCAAGAATTCTCAGTCATCAAGACCATTGGGAGTAATATTTACTAGTGAGTAAATAGGTTTACTTGTGATAAAATCATCTTACAACAGATTCTAGTCTACAGCACAAAGTCTCTTAAAAGACTTGAGATGTGTGAGATGCCCTTGAAACCTGCTAAAGGGGTTTGGTTACATCCATCTCAAGTTCAGCCCACAAATTTAAAAATGTTCTCCAAAATTTCTCCCAGATTTGCAGCACCCATCAACATGTTCCACAGTTCGTAATTATTATTGGTATAGTGTCAAGTGTCATGAGAGTTTGTTAACTGATTGAGACAGAATAGCTTTACCTCTTTTAAAATCATATGAATGTGGATTTCCTCTTTAAAAAGTCATACATAAACACATTTAGTATTAACCATCCACATCTTCTGTCCAGAAACACTGATATTAGTACATATCTTTCAAACTCTTCTGAGGTCTGATCTTTGGGGCGGTGGTGTCCAAGTCTGAGAGACGTCTGTCCAATAATGCACTGGGCCTACTGGGCATGCGCTGGCCAGGCTGGGTGTGTTATTACAGTAGAGCCGGGACAACAGAGCTTGAATCAGCAGAATACCAAAGTGGATGAATGAATGTGTTTTCATCTGCAGTTGGAGAACAGCTGAGGTATCAAGACTGTCTCATCTCGTGTGATGCACGATTGCATGGCACAGCAGAAATCTGCTGTAACAGATACCGCTGAAAAAAAGACAGACAGTCAATAGACAATAGATGTCCATCCAGTCTGTCAGCCAATGACGTGGGGTAGACTTAAAGTAATGTTTCCTTATTGTCTTATTGTAAAATATCTGAACAATACCTGAAATCCTTCAGACAGATCATCAATCATGATTCAGTTCTTTATACAGTATATATATATACTTTATTTTATACAGCTAGATGAATGTATACATAGTATACAATACAAAAGACAACAATAAAAATAACATTATCTGTACATGATGTGAAAGAAAAAACTAACTAACTGTACAATACCATCTTTTAGATGGTATGATTGGTCCCTCTGGACTTGTTGGCATTGAGTCCATCAGTTTAAATTCCACTTTGAAATAGTTATCTATCATTGGGTGATGTTTGTCTCATTCCAGATGTCAGTCGAATGTTGAAATTGGAAGCCTTCAAAGTTTGAATCTCAGAGGTGGTGAAATTCTTCTCCCTGGACGTCCGTCTGTTTCATTGTTGAATGTTGTAAACATGTGGTCCAGTCAGACGCCCTTGCACTTCAAATATTAGGGCGCGACACCAAAACTGGACTTTTACCAAATATTTTTAAGACTACTGATCCATTTTCTATTTCACTACACATATTTTCAGCTGAGATGCAGTAACAGTCATCCAATGAAAACAATCCCAACACAAATAAAACAAAATGGAATGTAGATAAGTAGACCAATGGGTGTTTGGTGATTGATTGTGCTTTAGGGTGGCTTTTCTCTTACATCACCAAAGATGTGTTTCTGTTCGTGAGAGAGTAAATAATCAGACCATATACATTTTGATGGCTGGAACAGTATAGGCTGACATGATGCACAAGCTGGGGAAAAATGCATATGCATTATGTCTTCCCATTAAAGGCTGGAGGTGATGAAGCAGCCATGCAGCAGAAGGCCAGAAGCCTGTGATGGCCACAGCAACATTAAAAAAGTCAACTTTGTTTGTATTCATGGAGCTTTGAGGAAGGTAACAGCATGGTGTATTCATTTGCAATATTAATATTGTTCTATTAACACTTGATCTATGGAACAGATCTATGTTTTTACACAGCATAACTTTTCTTCACAACTAATAAATATTCCTTTTATCATGGGATGTCCTTTTACACAGCTCATTTCTATTTAGGGGTTTCATTGGGATTCATATCTTTTTATGTCCCGTCTTTTACCTAACTCTGGAAATAACTCTGAGTTCTTAACTAGAAAAGTACACTATGAATTAACTATTATTAGTATTGTTGTATCAGTTACTGCATACTGAACATTTAGGTACTCAGTAGAGAAGGGATTTAGTGGTTTGAAATCTATATGAATCTTTCAAATCAAAACTCTGTTCTTCTAGAAGGAGCACATACAAACGAAATCAGAACTTAAAGAACCAAGATGGCGACTTCATATTGCTTCTTCTGTCAGACAAACAGTCCGAAACCTCGAAAGACATTTAAGAAGTTGGAACTGGAGATATTTTTGCATTACAATTATACAGTTTGCAGATTAATTTTCTCTTGATTCATAGATTTGTTTCTATGTTTTACAGCCACCTTTAAGCCTCCATGAGGTTTTGGCAAGCTAGTCCAACTGAAATCACATTTCATCCCTTTTCATTGTCAAAAAAGTTCATTGTTTTTAATATTTAAACATAGAAAAAAGGTCTTTGGGGGAATACCATAAATGCTTCTTTTCATCTGCATCTGTGTAGACAGATACTCCTAGAATACAAAGCTGTGGTGCAACCATGAAGTAATTCACAGAGCAGATATGTATATACTGTGTATTTATGCTGCAGCAGACAAAACTATGCATGTTCATTTTAGTTCAGTTGGACTTTAAGGTGATGAGCGTACTATTAGTAAGCTTCTGTATAGAGAGGTGTCTCTCACAGTACTAGGACGTTTATAACTCTTTCGCAACATTGAACAAACAGCTGAGCACTGGTCAGTTTGGTTTACACAGAACAGACACAGATGCATTATGACTGCACCGTACAAACAGCCTACATTCACTACATAGAATATGGTGACATCTTAGCTCTAACTAATGTATTTTTCCTCTAAAAAATATCTTTAGACTTTTTGGTCATTCTTTGATATTGATTGAAGATCGGTGACTGTTTTTCATTTTGGAAGGATATAAAGCTCGTAAAGCTATTTGTTTAGATGGTCTGACTCTGGCTGGCAGTGTAATTGGCTGCTGGTTTTGATTTTTCTACATCAGACAATAGCCAATAACACTGAATCATGAAAAATGAATAAAAGATGTTGAAACTGCATGGATCTGCATGAATGATACAGTACTGTGTTTCACATTTTGAATAGCTCTTCAGTAAAAAAGGAGAAAAATGTCGATTCACAGGTGAGATATCTGCGGCTGATAACTGCACAGTGAGAGCGTGGAGGCTGAACCTCACGAAGCTTCACCTGTTTGTTCTTGGTCTTTCTTTTGTCTCTGCTTTTGCAGGATTATCCTATAAACATAACGATACCAAGAAACTGTTTGAGTGCAGGTGTGTGTCTCTGCATCTTTCTCCTCTGGTACTCTCTGAACATGCACATTGTGTCATCTTTCCTGGTAGAGGTAGACTAACCACAAGTCAAACCTGCCACAGATGGTTTGACAGTTTACAAGAAGACAGCTTTCCTTCTTTTCTCTTATCCAAACACATTTCTGTCTTTTCAAACAATAGCAGAAGACCCTCTGTCTTATTGGCTTTCTTTTTCAATCTGCATTTGCAACCAACGCAGCCATAGAGACATTATCATGCTGATTTGGGCTAAGGTTCATGTCAAATCTTTGTCTGTACTGTTCTAACATGGCTTCAGGTTGCAGAGGTCCAGTTCCTGAGGCTTCCTCCTTCCAGAGCAGTGCTCTCTGGGTAGATGCAGACCATTATCAGTCATGCAGCGCACTGAACGCCTTTTAAAGCCCCTTCCACAGGACTTGGAGCAGTGCGACCAGGTCCCTACATCCCACATTGGACATGGATCCCCACATGCTCGCACTGCTATGGGCCTGTCAGCACTGTCACAGTCCACTGCAGGACGCCCCTCCATGCTTTGGCATTGCACCAGCCTCTTCTGCAGACCATTGCCGCAAGTCACTGCGCACGAATCCCAACTTCCTGTTACCCAATGACTGACTGGCCTCTTACCCATCATTTGCTTCTGAGCTTTTACCTTATTACTGTCCACCAAGACACTATTCTGCGCTGTGTGGCTTTTCTCCTCTTTCCGCAGAGTCTTCTCCTGCTTGCTTTCCTTGACAATGTAGAAGGAGTAGCGCACCCTGGGAGGAGTCATCTTCCCTACAGAGAGCACCTCCACAGTCAGAGGCTCCTGTAGGGGTCTAGTGGCCTGAAGAATCTCCACAGATGTGGACGTGCCACTGTAGCGCAGTAAGCTGCCTTTTACAATCAGGTCACGCTCCACAGCTGACACCACGTAGTTGCCATTCAGTAGGTACTTGCCGTACCGATTCTTCACTGCTAAGTAGTTTTCATCACTGACCATGCCTTTGTAGCCACGCTGACGGATGTCAATATTAGAAGCTCCAATAGGCAGCGTCACCACAAAGTTGTAGCCATGACTGAAAAGAAAGTGCAGAGATATAGACTGTTAACGATGCTGGATAGTGATTATTCAGAGAACTTTCAGGATAATAAATGTAATATATAAACTCAAATTTCATTAAAGGACTCCAAAACCGAGTGGATCACAGCCTGCCTGCCGAAACCATCTCTTTTGTATATTATAATATAACCTTTTGTGTAACTAAATAGGCACGAGGCAATAGATAAGATGCTTGATTTCCTCTCTGCATCTCACAAGTGGTCTCAAGGCTAGTTTTGACTGGTGTAGTTTTATTAAAGCCAGTTTCTGAAATTTATCTTCAGCAATAAAGTTGATTTCCCAATAAATCCAACACGGTTTGGTGGCAAACAGCAAATCAACGTGTCAAGGCTGGAAGATGATGTTCTACATGGTGAAGGAATACTGTGACATTTTGGGATAGGGATTTAGCAAATTTGCCATCCAGTAACTTAACATATTTTATTGTGCTAGTCAGCCATTTAGAAGTGAGGCTCCAATGCATTCCATTGTATTTTCCCCAAGTGTCAAATAGAGAAGATACATTATGGAATTAAAAGCATTTTGGAACAGCTTGAAAGCCTTAACTTAGGCCTAACTTGTTAGCTTAGCTCAAAAATTGGAAGCAGGGGCAAACGGCCAGGCTAGTAAGTTAACTAAGTATGCCTTGGACTGTGGTATTGTCCAGCTTCCAGAGCCAGATACAGCCTTCCAAAAATCTCCTCAAACCATTTCTTACTTCTGTGAGACACTATTAAGATAACTATTTTATGAATATATTGAGAACGACTGCATATTTATGGGAAATGGTGCCAAAATAGTGGTAAATTTCTTCATTTCATTACTTCATTTGGATGCTGCACCCATGGTGGTTATATGTGGGTTCCAGGTACAGCGTTTACAGGGGTAACATGTTGTAAGCGCTGTGATTGGACAACATTGGCTGCTTCTGTTCTCTCTTTTCAAGTTTCTGATGTGGAGATTGTTGAGTGCTCCGGTGTAAAGCCTCTGCTCACCATTATCTACAGTTGGCCTTAATCTGTCCCGACACTTTAACTGTAAGTCATACAGTATGTGCTGATATGCTACTCACATAGGTTTGGTGAACATTCCTGAGACCTTCTTGCAGCCCTGGTTGTCCCCGCCACACACACCGCACTTGTCAAACTTCCTGTTAGAGTCCAACTTGCCATCGCAGCCTGCCTTGATGCATTTTCCTTGGACACATACAGCCGAGGTGTCAGGAGAGCAGGGTGTCCCATCCACAACCTGCAGGGTTTGCAAAATCACATCATGCAGATCTTTAGGTTGATATGCAAGCATGAACAGCAGAGAGAACGGAAGTGCTGTTGAGACATTGTCTGCACATAAATGGTCTACCATCTTTACATACTTACGTCTTAACAAACATAATGAATCAAAGTAAGAGCTACATAAATAGAAAGCCAAAAGTAGCTCCAGAGGGAGTGTACAGTGTCCTCTAGTGTAAACGAGATGTTGGCTTGTATTGCAGCTACACGCTTGTTTCCTTGGTGGTTGCATAAATAGTCGCTGACAAGCCACAGCTGTGAGGTGATACAGTCCCTGCATGTTTTGCTTCCTCACCACTCCATCTATCCTGCAGCCATAGACGCTCTCTGTGCTGCCACTAACACATCATCTCTCACTACTTTGCTGCTAACTGAACCGCCCTTTACTTCTTGCGTTGTGGATCAGGGTCAAATCATATCGGGCAGTCACACGTCAGCCCTGAAAACATTTGCGAACAGAGAGCTCAAAGATCAATATTTCGTTTCAACAACACCTCCCATGAGGTTTCGACTCTATTTAGCTCAGGATATTAACAGAATTCCCCAATGTCATGTCTTAGCTTTTGAGATAGGTCTAACTGGGGCTGAACTTTGTTTTTTTTTCACATTGCAGCATAATGAAGGCTGACAGCATGTACAGCATGTACCGTCTACAAGCTGCAACTGCATTTGCACCACAGCTAGCAATTATCAGGCTCAAATCAGCATCCAGATGGTTGGGTAATTAAGTCTTGGTAATGTGAAAGCAGTCAATATGTCATTTGCTTAGAACTTTTCAGAACTCATTGGAGTTTCTCAACTTCATAAATACGGTATACCCATAGGGTTGTCTAATACATAACATTTGTGTTGTTAAACTAATTCCATTTTTTCAGTTGATTAAAACAGATAAATTCAGATCATGTTTGCTATGAGGTATGGCTCAACATATCAAATTGGCTACATACCTTTGGAGCAAGGACATAGAAATATCCAGTCCCATTTGCCCGGCAGATGAGCTTGCATTTGTCCTTGGGAGAGATGCCTGAATATTTGGGAACCCAAACCACTGAGGAACCCAGTCTGTTGGTGTTCAGGTTTAAGCCATTGAAGGCCTCACACTGCTCCTCACGGAAACTCTTACCTGAAGATGGAAAAACAACCTCAGCATATATTGACAACACTGCTGACCGTACCGTTACTAGAGAAAACTACTACTGAAGTTTAGAAGCTAATTAGTAAAACCTGCTCACAATTAGGGTTTACATTAAGGCAAGTAAACACACTCAAAATTCAAAAAACAAAATTTAAACTAGGCCTATCCTCCCATGTATACCACTTCAACATGCAGAGACAACCTAAGCTTAACAGGCCTGCCATGCCTAGTTATGGATGTAATGCTTTTTTGGGAATGATCAATCAGCACTTAATGTGTGTCTTTCTGTATAAGCATACTCAAACAGAGACTAGAGTACCTGTTTCAGGACAAGGGTTGATGTTACAGGAGCGGTATTTGATCCGAAGCCCGTAGCAGTATTTGCCTCCATTCTCTGGGACAGGGTTGTTACACTCTCTCTTGGCCAACTGAACTCCTCCACCACAACTTCGGGAACAGTCTCCAAAAGCACCCCACTTCCCCCACCGGCCATCCACCTGGAACAAAAGCAAAACAGACGCAATTACACATCAGTCTGTCATAAAAACAACCAAGCAGGACAGTTCTCTCTTTCTCTTACCTTGGTGTTTATAGTGCTGTTCTTGTCAGTACAGGCTCCTCTGTAGCAAACCTTGCTGTTACCACAAGTGGTGCCATCTGCCCAAGGGAAGTGTCTGGTTTGGCAGACCAGCTGGCCGCGGGCCTTCCCAGTGCACCACAGCTTGGTGCAGGGCTGCATGTATGGGCAGGGCTTGGAGCCGTGGCCGAAGGCAAGCTCACACTGGCGGTGCAGACTGTAGCTGGATCCAGGCAGATTGTCTGAGAGAGACAGCTGCCTCTGAGGCTGGTCTAGCAGGCAGTCTCCTGCAGAAATAAACCAACAACACTACAAACAATGAGACTAGAAACACAAAAGTGTGGAAGTGACTATTTGTAATACGGGAGGTGTTGCAGAGAATTGTCACTAGCTCTGCAGTTTCCCTCAAGTCTAGGAAGAGTACTGTCATCTTTCAGCTCATCATTTGTTTTCAGGGTCCTCAACGTTACTGTACATTCAGTCTCAGCCGTCATCAACCTCATTTCCAGTGAAAAAGCTAATATGTTAATAAGTCAATTTTAAACTACCTCTCCAGCACCAAACAACAGACGGAAAACATTAGCAACTACTGGACCAGCGACTAAAGAGCCAGATAATTCCTACAGGAGTCGGTGGAGACCAAATCATACATTAGCTAAGGGAAAAGTCAATATTGGACAGTGTGTTTACCAGTTGGACAGAAACAGCTCTGAATGAATGCTACTATGTGTCTGCTGGATGTGTAAACAGGCAACTGTTTAATCATTCACTCTGTTACTTAATACATTTGTCATATGTCAGTGTTTTCTTTACAGCCTGTTGCTTTGCACCATTGTGGCCAAAAATAATAATAATACATTTATGTAATATTGACTGAATGATGCACAAAGCTGTGCGACTATTAGATATGGAGACAGATATTCGGACTTATAAACAATACATGAGCCTAAAAAGTGCCAGTCCTGTTTGTTCAATCACTTTGCCTTCAGTCTGTAGAAAAACAGCCGCAGCTCTATATGACACAGTGCAGACACCAGATCATGTTTAGATTGAGCAAATGACTCATGTAGAAAAGACTGTATTGTTAGCTTTAGCGCGCTAAACTTAGTAAAGGCTAATTTGTTTGTGAGCAGGACGAGGGGAGCTAATAAATTGGTGTTTAATTCTGTCTGTTACACAGAATCCACTTAGGCTCACTTACTGGAGTTTATACGTGGACGGAAAAAGACTTGGCATCAAAGAGCTACTGCAGAGAAAAAGCTAAATGATATATTAATACGCTTATGAATGTTTGATTGGACTGTGGAAGTGGATACTACATATCATCATATGAATCCCACACATATATACTGTATATACAGCATGCACTATTGTGTGTGTATATGTGATCATTGTTGATGTACTGTGGATTACTGATGCTAGTGAGAATCTGGTATCCAGTTTTGCAATGCATTCACTTTTTCACTGAATCAGACATTTACTGTTTTGGATATTTTTCTTATTTCATCCCTAAACTCGGTAATGATGTGATTTACTTCAACGATGAGTTCTGTCCAGTGGGTAACATTTATTGTTGAGTGTTGCAACTCTGACTCTATTGTTTAAAACAAGATTATAACAAGGCTCCAGAAGTCTGATCCCATGTAACATCATTAGTCAGTAGTTTGAGTGTGCTTTTTGGAACTGATTATTTCAGCATTTCACCACGAGCTTCTCTCTTCGAGAAAATATTCTTTATGTTTTTTTAACATTTCTACCAACCACTGCATGTGTCCATGAACAAAAAAGATCAAAATGGTCATTAGCTTTCTCTTTAGCTACTAAATGCTACAATATGTAAGCTAATTACTATATTTATTGTCTGCTGTTTAGTGCTGGACAGGTCGCATACAATGAGTTATCAGAGCTTTTCTATCAGAGCTGAAAGACACTAAAACGCTCTATAGAAATGAAGGGACCAATTTTACATTACATGTGGCAACTTTACCCATTGTTCATATATAATATTGATTAGTGCAGCTTTAAGTCTTTATTGTTGATGGATTTCTTGTGTGTTAAAGTGTGTTGACTTTATTAACCATTTCATCCCAGTAGAAATGTTACAAAAAATAATATGAATTTGTCTTGTGGCTTATTATATTTCTATCAGTGTAAAACATAAAATGAACTGAAGTATTAAATAATAGTACAATAATGTCTGACGGGTGAATGTGCGATCATGTCCAAGGTGAAATCGAAATGACAAATTTAACCTCTACAAATCAGAGCCAAGGTCTGTTTTTTCGTGGGCACAGTTAGATTGCAACCAGCTGAACATGAAGCCCGGCCGGGGTGTGTGAGTCCAGAGACTTTCACAGGAAGTGTTTACTCACCATGACCTCTGTCCAGGAACTCAGTAATGATGGCTGCGCTGCACACAGACCAGGGCCTGCTCCTGTCGATCTGAATCAGTGTGGGAGACATCATGTGGTTGTCCTTTAGTTTCCCAAATACCTCCTCACATGCTTTCACATTGTCATGGGGCATGTTGAAGACATGACCTGAGGGACGAGGGCGGGGTGGGAAAAGAGACAGAAGTAATTCTATTTTCAATCGTCCTGTGATTTAAAATACAACAAACAGTTAGAGTGAGAGTTTAGAGAGCCTTTTGAGCAGACATCAGGAGCACATGTATGTATAAAGCGAAGCAAACTCGACTTGGACTGACTTGAAGCTGATGTCATAGCAGACAGGAATGCAGTTATGCATGGGAATATTCAGCGTGGCATATGTCCATGTTGTAAACCAGACCCGACAAGGGAATTTAGTTCCCAAGGAAATCATTTCAGTCCCTAAATACGGACATGTAGTACTTTCCAGAAGGAAAAAAAAACCTAAACTGTGTTTCAGCCTATTCAATCATGAGACTTAATTACTTAACATATGCACAGTGTAAACCAATGCCTCTCCTGGGGCCTCAGGAGTGTGCATCTGGTCTCAGGCAAGCGTCTTGCTTATTTTAAAGCCTTTTCAACCACTGATTATTTAAAAAAAACAAAAAAAAAACGATCATGTATATTATTAGCATTAGCATTTGCCTTAACTAGAGAGATGAGTGTGTCAAACTACCGTTTATGCTAATTAAGATCACTCAACGAAGGAGTAGATAGATAATAGATAGATAGTCAAGGAAAATATGTCACTGTAGATGCAGCCTGTTTGTCTAAACTACACAGGACACTTCACACACTTCACACCTGGCCGGTTGTTCAGCGTAGTGTCTCCAACTACAGCTTAGGATGTGAGATGCTGAGCATCATTTTGGCTTTGGTCTCTGACACCGTGGGACTAAAACTGGCTAACTCACTGTGAAGACAAGACTTTGGGAGGCTGCACTCAGTTACGACATGTAGCTGCTGTTTGCCAGGAAATACTTACAGCACCTAATGTTGCCTAAGATCACAAATAGTCATGTTCTCTTTATGTACAGGTGATGCAAAAAAGGTACGTGTAAACTTTAGACATGTTGGAAAACTGTTTTGGATATCCTGCATAAAGCAGGCTAGCTGTTTACACCCTCTTCCAGCCTTTATGCTAAGCTAGGCTAACCATACTCTGGCTCTGGCTTTGCTCTTAATGCACAGACATAAGATTAGTTTTAATTTTCAATCGTCGCAGAAAGAAAAAAATAAAATAAAAAGCAAATATTCCCCAAAATGTTCAACTATTCCACAACAACTGTGCCAGTCCAAGGTTAATGTGTTGGAGATCATAGTGTATTCTCAAATACAACCAGCATTACAGCATTTTAGTGGATTTGTGTCTCCTAAAGAGCAGTGACTGAGGGCTCTGTCCAGGGCAAACACTTCCCCCACCTCATTTCTTTTCTTTGTCTATATTTTGCTAGCATCACAGACCAGCTGCATTGCTGAAGAGAAGTGTCCATGTGTCTGTATAATGTTTTCATGTGAATTTATGCTTGGTGACTGAACTTTTTTCAATTTGTTACCTCTCACTCACCACTTGTGTAAAGCCACACTGCACAGTTGTAATGTTGAACATGTACTGATTCCTCCCTTGAACCCAGAGACCTGCTGGTTTTGATTGTGCCCATCTAACGAGGAACTGATTTTCAAACAGAACATCAGTTGAATGCAATTAAATGGCTGATAGGGTTGAACCCCAGCAGTGATCTGGGACCTGGACTGAAAACCACAGCCATATTGAACATAATGAAAGTTGCAAAGCCCTCTGGCCAGGCCAGTTTCCACCCTGATTATGCGTGTATACGTCTGTCAAACCTGCCTGCAGAATTCCTTTGACATTTTAAGCTACGGTTCTGTGCAGCTTTTGCCTTGAGCATATCTCAGTCTGAGGCCAAATGTGCATTAGCATAAATCTAAAATGCATAATGTGAGTATTCAGTCCCTGCTTATGTACAACTTCCTCAACAACAGGGCCAACTTTCTTACCAAGTTCGTGTGCGGTTGTGAAAGCTGAGGGTAAGCCATCATCTTCGATGACAGAGCAGCTCCTCTTCGGGTCACACATGGTCCCAACATCAGCCATCCCAAGTGTATCACATGTTGTGGCCCCACAAAGATCCTGGTGACACAGAGATGTAACTGTTAATGTGAAAAGCTTTTCTCTTTACTCTCATAAAAAGCTTGAAAAATCTGAAAGGACTTGAGCCATGTTCCAAACATGCTGTGTGTGGCTGTGCCGTGAGCTACAGAAAGAGCAGCACTAACACAAAGCACATGGGCCTCTGATTTGCTTATTGCTGCTCTGTTCTTAAAATATATTGAAGCAGGGGGTCAGGGCAGATAGCCCACCACAGATTTCCTCTTGTTGTTTAGTTAAAGAGTTAAGAAAGAGAGTTTGGGAGGAGTAGATGAGTCCCACCTGCGGCACACAGCCAAAGGTAAAGTAAAACCATGTCAACTCCACTGCAGTTTTATTATCTACATGTTTACCACAAACTCTCTCATTATCTTCTCTTTTCATTCTGTTCAGACAGTTCCCAACCAACTTTCCTCCCTCAATAAATATCTCTTTCTCTCTCTCAGTTTTGTGTCATGACCCTGGAATGATCTGTTTTTGGCATGCTAGCGGTGTAATGTTGGTCGTTTAATCCTCCAATTTACTCCAAACTATTAGATAAATTGCCCTGCAATTTAATACAGACATTCATGATCCCCAGAGGTTAAGTCCTAAAGACTTTGTTGATCCCCCAACCTTTTCCTCTCGTGCTAGTATGAGTCTGTTCTTTTTGAGTTTTGGTGAAATGCCTTGACAACTGTTGGATTTTCTCTCTAGCGCCACCATCAGGTAAAAATCTGAATTTAGCCAGTGTTTTGTTTACCTGCAAAGCTAATGTCTTCATTACCAGCCTCAACAGTAGTTTATGTATATTGTTAATTAGCAAATGTTAGCATGCTAACACGCTACAGTACAATAGTGAACATGGTTCAGTGGCAGTCATTTTGAACATGTTAGCATGCTGGCATTAACAAGCTGCTAGCATGGCTGTAAATTAGATTTAGTCTTGTTATTGAACATAACAGGATTTTTTTCCCCCACTGGAACATTCATTATTATTAGAAATAGCCATGAGTCATTGCTTATCAGGAAGATAGTTTCCTTGTCCTGTCTCATGGCTAACTGGAAAGGGTTTTCTGTGTCTAAAACTGTCTCAATATTTCTGGTCAAGAATTGTGTTATCGTATATCAGAATGACTTTCCTGTGCTTGTAGCATTCAAAGTGAATATGAATAAATAGTGGATGATGAACTGGTTAACCTAGTCTTCCAGTGAAGCCCAGCAATGCCAGAAGCACCCTCTGCCAGCCATGTGTATTCCACACCACTTGCTCTCCATAACCTATTACGAGATTTTTCCCATCGCAGCAGCTGCACTCATTGTACCCTACAAGGACAACGAGACCGGACCTGGACCTTCCTACATATAATTGCCCTCAGTGTAAATAAGAGAATATGTTTTGACCTTGAAGTGTTTTTGTATGTTGCTATGCAGCGAAGGAGAGAGGCCGTTTATCAGATGGCCAGTCAGAGCCAAACTGGACCTAATGGAAAGCAGGCACCAGCGACCAGACATCAGGCAGGGAGAGACGGAGAGACGTTAGTGACTCTATGGAGAAAGATTTACTAGTCAGTGGTCACAGCTCTGGTGGCCACATGGGATTATCTGACAGCTGTGATCAGGATGAATGCTTTAAATAATGTCAACAGCAGGAATGAACCAACGAATGGAGGAAGGAATTCGGAATTTGATTTCTGATTATTATAAAAGTGCCTTATATAGGCAGATAGTGACCCAATTCTTATTCCATAGCAGACAGAGGTGAGGTCTTTCATGGAAAGAACTGGCTCAGATGCTCTTTTCCAGTGACTCATTGAACTAAATGAAGGGGACTTGCAGAACTGTGCAGTTGACAGGCTGCACCAACACAAGAGTCTATAAAAGATTACTGAGCAAGCATACAGAGCACAGACCTCTTTATGAAGTGTCAGGCAAATGAAGGCAATCAAATGACCACAAAGACAGGCAACATGACCACAGAGATGCAAAGCGACTACAAAGAGACAAGAGATGACTGCAAAGAGGTGGAAAACAACTACAAAGAGACACACAACAACTATAAAGAGGTGAAAATCAAGGACAAAGAGATGTGAAACAACTACAAGACACACAAAGCAATAACAAAGAGACCCAAATGACTACAAAAAGGTGAAAAAGGACATGGACACATGGAACAAGTGCAAAGACACAAAACCACCACAAAAAGACAAAAACAAAGAGATGCATAATTGAGACAAACAATAGTTTTTGTATCACTGAGAGTTCTGTTCACCTGCAAAGTATTACTGAATGAGTAATTATTTTCTGTTTCTTTCAGTCTGGTTATCTTTCTCCTTTGTAGAGAGGGTGGGGGGGGGGGGTTTTACATATCACTGCCCTTGTCTTATAATACACCCATGCACAAGTTGTGTAAGTTGTGAGTGCTGTACTTCTATTCTTTGCACAACCAGTGTGATGCATTACAGCTGTATTTGGCACAGCTTACTCCTGCTTACCTTTTTGGTGAACAGAATGGCAGTATCCCAGTACTCTGGGTGCTTGTCACCGTGTTTATTCAACTTCTTCTGCCAGGAACAGAAGTTGCGCAGAGTCAGGGCTGCATTACTGGAAACCTTAGGTCCTTTGTCAGCTTCACTTATCACCATGAAGCCCACCACCACTATGTTTATGGAGTTGAGAATGCTGGGGTGCTTGTAAAGCCTGGCTGCTACTGACATCAGGGTCAGGAGGTAATGCTTCAGGTCATCCCCGTGAAATTTGGCCATAGATTCATCTGCCACCACCAGCACCTCCACAAACCTGGGGATGGAGGCAAACCTCTTGGACCTCCCCAAGGTTTTCAACACAGTTTCAGTTAAGCCATCAATCTCCACTTCGCTCATGTGCTTGTATTTCTCCAGGGAAATGTTGAGGTCGGAGTCAGGTGTAACTCCACACCTGCTGGTGAAGTTGCCGCCTAAGTGCGCAGCGCGTCTCCGGCGGATGACATGCGTCCTGTCGAAAGAGTTTCCATATCCAGGCGCGGCTGCTGCGTCTTCAGTCCCGCTCTGGCTGATGAAATACTGCATTCCGTTATAGGAGAACCCTCCTTGGAGACCTTTGCACAGGCTGAGCGCAGCGTATGAGTCTGGGTCTGCGTTGACATCACCGGCGTAGAAGCATTCCCTGAGGTCAGCGGTGCCAGAGCCGTTAGATACTGAGGAGCTGCTCTCAGGCGGCAAACTTCCAGCTGCAAGAAAACTAGAATCCGGAGTTAGGTGGAGGTAAAACTCCTGTTTGAATGCACTTAGTCTAAAAATAATCTGTCTGTCATTCATCTGCTCTGCACGCCGGTGCACATGCTTTTCGTGCTTTTGGTGATCCACGCGAACAGGTATGCAGACATCCACCTCCATGCAATATGTAAGTTTCGAATAAAGCATGAATTTTGTAAAAATAATCAAAGAACTAATGAGTATAGCCATCTCTGCTCCTGCTCTGAAAAGTCCACTCTGTAATTCGGCTGCGGTGCGTTTGCAGGCAGTGAAGAAGTTGTGCGCAATGGCACGAAGCGCCGCTTGTGCGTCCTCAGAAAAAAAAACTAAGCACCCGCACTGCCTTCTAGCTTCATTCCCATCTTTCACCGTTTCCACTCTGGCCACCAAGTTCAGTGAGCTGCTGAGCTTTAAACACCGATGATCAGTGTCAAGTGAAATCAGGGTATGTGCGCAAGAGAGAGCTCATTGGCCATGCGCCTCGGTTTGTGCTGCACACCGCAGCCACTTGTAACTCTCCAAATATTATTGTTGCTGTACAGCGTGTGTGAAAAGAGCTCGAGCATCACCTCCTCCCTCCTCCTCCCACCTCCACCAAGACTCACTGTGAAGCGGACAGACATGGAGCAAACAAAAGACTGCTTTCATTTGTATTTTTGACATTCGCGCACCTCCAAACTGCAGAGCCAATGACGTTACACACAAATCTAATCTCTTATTTATGTTTCCATAAAACGTCTACTAAAACACGTTTACAAAGTTCCAGTAATTAAAGGTTTATTTCTGCATATCCTGACTCTTGAGAAAAAGTAAAAAGACAAAGTGAAATGCGCACAAAGAGCGACACCTGTTGGCGCCTGAAGTCCACCGGAGCTTCAGCGCGTCAAAGCGCCTCAACGAGTTTGTTGTTCTTTCGCGCCATCTAGTGGCAACTGACTCAAACTGCACCCACTGCACTCAAAATTTTTGTATTGTTCAAAGTGCGTGCATTCAGCTGGCAAACAGTCGTAAAAAACATGGTGCCTGGCAGAACATGTGTTTAGTCTTGTAACACCAACCCATTTATGAATAAAACGTTTCTTTATACAGCCTTAATGCTGCTGCATATATATATATATATATATATATATATATATATATATATATATATATATATATATATATATATATATATATATATATATATTTATTTGAACATTTTTGACTAAAGAATTGAAGTTTATTTGTTCAATTCCTCTTTTTTTTTTAGCTCCTTTAAACGTTGCTTAATCCTAATATTTTAAAAGTTCCTGTGTTGAGTGTTTAAGGCGCAAAACAGCCCATTAACTGTTAATATTCTTCTTGTAGCTCCACTGCTGAGGATGAAACGTTTCTCAGTGTTCAAGGTTGCGGTCAGTTTCAAGCTCACACAGTGCGTGTCTCTGTGTTCCTTTGTGCGCAGATAGAGCGGATCGGCCTTGTGGGGGGCTCCGGACTCTGTGGGGGCCTGCCACTCACAAACTGCTCAGAAATAACTTGAGTAGCGGACTTCCAGCTATGCGTAGTATAGATGTCCTGCCGCTGCCATATAGCACGCTGGGTTAATAATAGGATCACGGTTGTCAAGCTATTTCAGAAGGGGGGAGTGTCGGCCTATTCTCATTGGATCCGTTTTATCCGCGAGTATCTCATGAAGTGCGAGTGGGAGGAGAATTTCCAGCAACGGAGGATATCAAAAATAAACCCCCTCATGTCCAGAGAAGAGCAGAAAGTATAAATACCCCCGATGTGTCCAGACTGCAGCGGTGCTGGTGAGAGTTACAACAAGACTTAGCTTGGTAAGGGAATTCAAAACGACAACTCAGACAGACTGAAATTAAATACCAGACATACTTTGACCAAGACTGGTTTACAGCACTGGAAGCAAATCACTTTAATTTGAAAAGATTTGATTTGAGAAGATCCCCGTTCGATTGGAGACGACGCGCCACTTACCAGAGAGATAACGGACATACATTGTAATAAACTCTTTATTTTCTATCACTCTTGAGTGCAATTTCCATTGCAGAAGATGTGTTCAACTGTGTGTTTAATGTTTTCACTCCTGTGCGTAACGAACGCGGCACTTTCCAGTCCATTTGAATCAGAGGATATTGTACCTGTCCGGATAAATGGAAGACTCAGCGGTCGTTTTTGGAAAAGAAGCGAGGAGCTGCCGAGATTTAGCCTCAGTGCATTTGGCAAGGACTTGACTCTAAACCTCATTCCAGATACCAGCTTTCTCGCGCCTTCCTTCACCATCCAACGCATCAAAGCCAAAGATGTTGGCGCTTTACGCAGCGCTTCAGGTGCCCAACCTGTTGCCAATCTCCAGAATTTTATGAACCAGACGGACGAGAGTGAAGGACAGCTCAGGAGCTGCTTTTACTCTGGGAACGTGGATGACGATCAGAACTCTGTTGTGTCTGTCAGTTTGTGCTCTGGTATCTTTGGCTCCTTCATAACGGAGGGAAAAGAGTACTTAATTGAGCCCAAATTTCGTGGCGGTGTGGGGCCAGACTCTGCGGAGCAACTGCATGTCATCAAGAGGAGGACATTCACCAAAAGCCACGGTGTTCCCCTCCTGTTTGATCACTCGGCGACGGAGAGCCGAGTGGAGAAGCACAATGGGGAAAGTTTTACGCACGGCGACAGTGACGCACAGAGGGAACCACCTCGCCGGAGACGCTTTGTTTCCGCGCCACGGTTCATAGAGACCCTGGTGGTAGCAGATTCAACCATGACCCACTTCTATGGAGATGAAATAAAGGTCAGACACGTTGAACTCACTCCTTCACGCACACACCGTTGAGAGAAACACAAATAAAGTACAGATTATTAGTGCCGCAATCGTCACATTTTCCATTAATTTCCACATCCTGTTTGCAAGGATCTACAGCCTGAGAAATACAGTGATCTGTTCTGCTTCATAAAACATGTTTTGAGGGAGCCTGGGAGGAAGTCGGTGGGCTCCCTGTTTTCCACAGGCTGAGAAAGAGGTCAGGCAACAAAAACGCGAGCAATGCTGAGCCACATTCCTCAGGACTTGGTCACGATTTGGCAGCAGATGCTCAGCATCATCCAGGGAAGATCCACAAGGCTTACAATATCTATTCTGTCTGTCCTTACTCAGTGTTATAAATTCATTTAATCGACCAGCTCCTGTTGTATATCATATAAAACATCTAATATTTCAATTATACAAAATTGGATGGATGGTGATTTAATATAAACACTGTAAAATAAAAATCACCAACAGCCCTGTTTCAATCTGGAGCTAAACTGAAGAACTGTTTCAACAAAGTAGGACAATCCATGATCCTGCCACACTCTGCACCAGCCAAATTCTTGTCTGTTTGTACTTAACAAACTCCTCAGCTGCCAAACCCTCTGCCTTATCCCACAGTAAGTAAGTAAGCAAGTAAAGGGAATCAGGCACCAGTCTCAGGTCAGGACTGATAAACTGGGTTTATATTGACTTTTCGTTATAAATCAGGCTTATCCTGAATTTCACAAAGCTGCATTACCCTGGTATTCTGTGAGCAGGGGCGGTGTTAGTTATTTGGAGGCAAAAATCAACATGTGGCTCTGTGGGTGTGTGTACAGCACATGTGGAAAAACTTTTTTATACTGGGAATATCATCCCACACTAGAAAAAAAGTGATTTCAGCAAAGCTGATGGAAGACATTACAATACGCATCATGGCACAATCCCCCACGTTTTCCTCTAAAACACAACACTATGACAGCTCTGTGGAAAACCCTGCCCATCCCTGCCTCCCATGACACAATCATGGAGAGTGAACAAAAAACTGTTTGGAAGCAGCAGGCTAATACTGAACATTATTAATGGGAGAAATACAGGCGGTGTCAGACTTCCTTAATGACCAATCATCAACCAAACATCTGCTCCTCTCATCCCCTTTAAAGACAGCAAACAGTTTATTGGGCTGGGAGGAGAGAAGGAGAGAAGTGTTCCTCTCCAGCAAAGCTCAAATACTGTAAATAGCAAAACAAATATGAATATACAGCACCCCAAATATTAATATAGAGGGTCAAAGATGTCAATTATATTAATCAGAACATTCTCAGCATGAATAACAATGCACACAAAGTTATTTGAGGACTCAATTTTATCTGTGCCCTTTGATTATATAGTAGAATAGCAACATGTAGTACAGTAAACTGTCTTTATATTAATATCTGTTACCTTTATGTTCAATTATTATCAGTTTTTGTTGTGACAAAGTGAAAAATATAGTTTTGTTTCAGGTTTTGCAACTCAAACATCAGCCACAGAAATACAATATTGATCAGGCTCCACAGGACCATAATTTTATTCATAAATTCCTGCACTGTGTGATGACTATCCATTTGACCCTGCTTTATTTTATCCATCATCCACTGTATCTTTGTACTGTCCAAGCTTTTTAGAGGTCTCAAACAAAGTACATGTTCACATGTTTAAACGTTGTATCTTGTCTCTCCTCCTCTACAGCACTACATTCTGACCCTGATGTCGATGGCTGCCCAGCTTTATAAACACCCCAGCATAAAGAACTCAGTAAACATGGTGTTAGTAAAGATGTTGGTGGTGGAAGATGAGGAGGTTGGCCCGGAGGTCTCCAGCAACGGAGGTGTGGCTCTGAGGAACTTCTGCTCCTGGCAGCAGCTCTTTAACCCACCAAGCCAGAGGCATCCAGAGCACTATGACACTGCTATGCTCTTCACCAGAGAGGTGAGTGCCCAAGTACATACCTGGTTTACAGCTGCAGAATGACCTTTAGGTCTCTGCAGTAAAACATACCATCATCTTCATATAACATTTCAAACATTTAATGAGAGACATTTGCCAGAATTTGAGCATAAAAGATCATTCTTGACCTTGGAAGCAGCAGTTTGATTAAAAAAAGAAGGCGTCAAAGGTGACCAGAAGTCAGTGAATGGTTGAAGAAAGATCAAGAAGGCAATTTCCTTCAAATGCCAAATAACATCTTTGTTCATATGATTCTTAATGGGCAGGGTCATGGTAACCCCTGTCTCTGTTTAAAGTTCCATACTTAGGTTAAACTATGACAAATGGGCAAACATCATCCACCATGGAATATTTTGTGATGTGGTCAAAATCAACAAAAAAGGTTGTTAAGATTTTTTTATGGTCAAATTTACTAGATTTTTTTATGTAACTCTCAAACAGCAGTGGCCCAAGAACAGATCCCTGAGGGACACCAAATATTGCATTGAAAGGAGCAGCAGTATCAAGTGGTTTTATTTGAATGTTTTAGTCACAGGAAGTGGTACTTGTTAACAATATTTGGTTATGAAACTATAATTTAAAATGAATGCATAATATGAATGGCGGTGCTCATTGATTTGGATTTCTGCAAACAACATATGCATAGTGATATAAACATCTCGGTTAAATTGATCATATACTACCCAGCATGAAACAACAGGTAAATGAACTGGATAATTTAGTAGCTAAAGAGGTAGATATTTACCTTGGGAGTTGTTGAAGACTAACTAACCCCTTACCCTCTAACCCTAAAAGTACAGTGAATGCTTAGTTTCTCAGGTGGCCAGAAACATTTGCCTGATATCAGAAAGAAGTGCACTTCATTTTCTTCTGAGAATTGGTCAGCTCTTTGGAGTTTGCAGATTCAAAGGTCTGGATCCAGGAAACAGAAACATGACTCTAAATAAATGTCAGTAATTCTGCAGAATATGTTCACGGGTTTGGCTAGCACATTACCAGCCATAAAACCACAAAAGCCCCACAATACGTCAGACATGTATGATTTTCAACTTGTGGTGGAGCTCTGCCCTCAACTGGCCTAAAAAAAACCCAAACAGAATTAATACAGCTTTAAAACTATTCAAATGTCTTAACACTGATTTTGACTTTGGTGACTCACAGTGGTTTTAAAATACATACAGATCATGATAGATTATGATAGGCAAGCCTTTCTTCAGAGGGTTTACTGTTTAGTGCATGAAACAACTCGAACAACATTGTGAGTGTATTATTAGAATAGACAGTCCACTCACCCTTGATAGTCTGGTATATTTTCTCCATTCACAAGACTATAACGCAACGAGGATGAGTCACAAATTAAACCCTTGTGGAATTCAGTCCAGCTGCAGTACATAATGTGGTTTCAGAGGCAGCAGACTAAACCACACAAGAATTACTTGAAAAAAGTAGCATAGATGCATTTTCAGGTCAATTGTGTTCAAAGTGGGGGTCCTAGATGAAAGAGAGCCATTTTGGAGGATAGTTATTATCACAGTATGCTCTTTTGAGCAACCCAAGAGCAAAGATGAAACAAGGTGAAGTTAACAAAAACCTTTCTAGCCCTTTGGGTAAATTAAGGATGCTGAAAGGGGAACTCTGGGATGGAATAGTTGTAATCTTTTCCAAGCAGGAGGAATGTCAACAGAGAGCAAACAAACTGTGCTTTATGGATGCTTCAACAGGAAATAAGTTCACAAGTCCTCGGGGTTTGAGTTGTGATTGGCTTGTTCTCCTGTATTTGGCTGCCTTCGTTCATCTGGTATGTGCATGTTGACAAGGTGTTAGCAGACAATACATTAGGCAAGGAACTTCTCTGTTATTACATTTTTACAGCTAAGTGCCCTGGTTGCAGCTTGGTTTGATGACAGGCTTGACATTTGTCCGCCTACTGAATGACGTAGAGATGTAAATCTGACCCTGGATGGGGAAATGATGAATAGAACATATGGGCTTTTTGCAGTCTTGTGTTGGGTTTGTTGAAATGGCTTTCAATCAAGGAAACAATCATTCACGCAAACCCGGTTTATGTTTGTTTTTCCATTTCTGCGGAGATATGCTTTGAAACAGAGGACGGAAGGTTCCTCGTGGATGAGCTAACTTTAGTGCGGCCACAAATCAACCTTGACATGATTAAGACTCTTTAAATGGTCAAGACCTGAGTATGTGGCCTGGCCAGGGGTTAAAAAATGTATGCTATGCATCCCACAGTCATAAGAGAAGGCTTGCAGCTACTACTGGCTGTTGTGAAACTCAAAACTTACACTCCATCGCATGTAGTGGAAACATTTTTCTCATGCATTTTTGTGGTGCGCTTGTAAGTCCGCCTGCAAATGCAATACTATGACTTGTGCTTTGACCCATACGTCTCGCTTTGTGTCTGTGTGTCTGCATATGTGAGTGATGGATGCTACTGCGGAACTAGGTGTACAAACACATGCTGAGCTGCATTCAAATGTCAGCTCCAAGTCCAGATGGGTTTTGAATCACAGAAGTCTCTGCCTTGTGGTTTTTTGGGGGCTGATGCGAGGCCATGGACACGTCCGTCTCTGTCATACACAGCTGGGTGTATTCTCAAGTAGGGAAAGATTTCTGATGCACCACACTGTTCATTTTCCCACATCTCAGCTCTGGATATCTGCACACCGAGGGTGATTATTTGCTTTGTTTTTATGATGGAAACACTGAGCAACATGTTTTTGATTTGTTTCTCAAAATATGGCATAAAAACAACAGGACATAAATAGATGGTGAAGGTTCACCATCCTTCGTGATTAATATAGCAGTCACCCAGGGCTGCCCATACACTATATTCACTCTTTGACTTGATAATGTATTTAACTCTTGGATAGCCCACTCTGCAAGCAAATGGTAAATGCTGTTCAAGAAAAATAGCCCTTATCTCATTTTATGACAAAACATCAAGCCAATTAAGGTGGTTACAAATGGATTACAGGTTCATTGAGGAATTGGTCCATACTACACTGATTGTCCAAGACCGTAATCTGAACTGATTTGAGTGAAATAGTTGAATTACAGCCAATACAAATATGCAATCTCTTGATTTTAGTGGAGAGTTTTAGTGTTCCATCACCATCAAGATCAAAAAGTGGCTCATAGTATGCAGCTTTCGTTGTAGCAGTCCCATGTCACTGTTGATTTTTGGCATCCTTCTGTGCACTTATAAATGATGCATGCCAATTCTTATTGACATACTGTATGCCACTGCAAATTATTATGATGTGCCACTGTGTGTGTGACTCGTCATTAGTAGCAATACTTATGTCACTTTGATGTTGCTGCAGTACGAATATATATATCACACCCCACTGGTGTATTGTATTGGCATATGTCACTGCTGTGGTAAGGTTTTGCCTAATATAGTACATGTTCGAAGAACATGATAATATCAATACCAGCCCCCAGGAGTTAAACAATAATCTAATCTTTAGTTAGGTCATTGTGAGCATAAGGCTACGCTCACTGCAGTAACCTTACGGGGCTAATATATAGCTACAGGTAGTCCCTGTAGCTTAGATACTAGAAAAATGTAGCACTTCAGCATATCATCATACCTACCTGTTTAAAACAGTACCTACAGATGAAAAGTGACACCAGTGGAGCATTTCATCATGTTTTTATGTAGCACACAGCTGGAATAGCTGTAGTGGTTGTTAAAAGCCCGTTGTTGAGTAGTATGTGCAGGGAAAATGACAGTAACCTTTGCGCCAATGTGTCATATTCCAGTTAAAACAGCTAAGAATTGATGTGAATTTGCTAAAACAAGAGCAGACATCCCATCAGTGCATGATAATAAGAACAGATATCTGTCTGTGGAAGAATGACAAGCTTAAAGCTTAAAGTCTCCCACATCATAATCAGTAGTGCCAATACAAAATGCCAATAAAACAAGAGTGGCACACACTCATAGTCTTAGTAATATATAATACACTTTGGGTAAACACAAATGTTGCATGATTTTAATTTTCTTGCATGTACTGTGTAATCAAAAGATATTTGGTATCAGCTTTTGAAGTCATCGTCGTGACTCCAGTGCTCTGGTCTCAGTCTGTGTTTGTTTTTGTTACAGGACATCTGTGGTCAGAAGAGCTGTGACACGCTTGGTGTGGCCGATGTTGGGACGATGTGCGACCCCAAGAGAAGCTGCTCGGTTATCGAGGACAACGGGCTGCAAGCTGCCTTCACAGCTGCACATGAGCTCGGTTAGCTCACATTTATTGTCATATTGGTGGTATAGAAATGATGGAAAAATGTTAGAAAAGTAGTGTAATGTGTCTTTTTTCAGTCATTCATGACCACATTTGGTGCACGTGTGAACCTGAGTGTCATGTCATTAGAACTGCAACCTTTCCCACTGCAGGTCATGTGTTGAGCATGCCTCATGATGACTCCAAGACCTGTGAGAGACTGTTTGGAGATCTGGGAGGACATTACCTGATGGCGCCGCTGTTTGTGAGCCTCAACAAGACTGCTCCTTGGTCTCCCTGCAGCGCTCTCTACATCACAGAGTTCTTTGACAACGGACATGGTAGGAAATATTTCAGGTTGTCGCCCCAGCCTGTTAAAAAATTACACACTGAATAAATCAGAAAGTGAGCAGCCCTGTGGAGACCTTCTGCCAACGTGGACATCTGCCACGACACTGTGGCTCTGTTATTAGGGCTGATTCAGAGATGAATAAAACATACTGTTATTTCTCTCGCACTCTAAGTATGGCTTTCCTGCTTAAACATGTCGCTCCCATTAAATTATGGGTTGTAGGGATAGTTTATCTAGCCTTAGATTTCCACATCTCTTCTTTCCACATCCTTTTCTCCTCACCCTTTCTGTGTCTGGTGTTGTTCATGTTGTGTATCTTGTATTGTTTGTATCCTTGCAAGACATATCAGTGAACCTTCTTTTCCACTGAGTCATACAATGGACTTCTTCCTGTTCTTCACCTCAGCCAAAAGCAACAGCTGGTGTCAGCAAAATATGTTCTTTATCAGTTGGAAAATGCCTCCAACAAAAACTCATGTGGCTGAGAATGTTCATTCCGAACTGCGGATGTCATTGACAACTCCAGACGAAAAGCTTATTGAATATAATAAAGAATCATTAGAGGAACAATGAATAAATTCAGATTTAGAATAGCTGTCAAATGTCCAATTTCATTGCACGAGGCTACCCATAAAACTGCACTGCATTAGTTACACCTAAATTATTCATTTTTATAGTCAGGATACAACTTGCCCTGAATATTTTTCCAATGGTGTCATGCCACACACAAAGAGTAACACATTTACAACTGTCACAGTGCCACAGTGCATAATCTCCATAAACCACAATATAATCAGCCTCATACAGTGTTGCTTTGTATTGTAACCACAGGGGACTGCCTGTTGGATGTACCAGAGAGTACCCTGCCGTTACCAAGAGAGCTGCCTGGTACCAAGTACAGCCTGGACCAGCAGTGCCAGCAGATTTTTGGAGAAGAGTTTGTCCACTGCCCCAACACCTCAGACAGTGATGTTTGCAGTAAGCTGTGGTGTCGTGAGGATGGGACACAGCAGTGCTCCACCAAGAACGGCAGCTTTCCCTGGGCTGATGGCACCCCATGTAGTCTCAACGGGACCTGCCTCCACGGAGAGTGCATGTTGACTGAGGAAGTGATGAAGCCGCCGGTAAGACCTCTTCTTCATCAGATAAGCAGGGGTTTATGTCATCAGAACAAGGCTATGTAACCTGAGTGAAGAATGAGTGTCCTTCTTACAACTGGGAAGATGAGTTCAATATAAATAAAACACACCCTTGGCCTTTGTTCAATACACTCAGAGGTCTTACCCCATAGCTTAGGTGGTCTGGTTTAACCAGTAACTCATGGTGGCTAATCCTGGTCATCTTGTGCTATTATTAGTGGGTAAGTACAGATTTTAAAATGCCTAGCAGTGCAACTCTACACCTTTTAACTTTAATGCCTCGCTAGAAACTGCTAGAAAAAGGCAATGCACTGCCCAAGACTGAAGGGCACAACAGGCGTGCTGTACCACAGAAAAACACTGATGTTTCTGGTGAAACGTTTCTAGCGACTCATCAGTGTGATCAGCCACCGACGCTGTTTCAGCATTCATCCTGTAATTGATACAGTGATCACTGTAAAAGTTACATAGTTTTGCCCTGTGGGAGGTAAAGAGAAACCAACCAGAGTGACATAGACTGTGTGACATGAGAGGTTGGGTGGGATGAGAGGTTCTGATGCTCCCCCACAGACACACTTCAGAACCTTTCATCAAGCTCTCAGCGAACGTCCAAAGTTCAATCCATTGCGCAATCATAGAAAAATACTAGAGGGACAACCAAAAATAGCATAAATCCTGTGAATGATGGATCTCGATCAGCATATTGAAAATGAGCCCAGGTGTTCAGAGGCGGTGGTTAACATGGTCACGACGTAAATTAGTCCCATAAGGTTGATGGTGTCCTGCAACACTCTATGTAAGCATCTGCCTTCCATGTTCATGTTGAGACATTTTCAACCCAACAAATGCCGACTTTTATAATGTTGTGCTTCAGCCCTGGGGCTGTAATCAAATTAATTCAAGAGATTAAGACAAACTTGAACATTTCACACTTTGAGTCACTGAGTGGCCGTCAGCTGTCAGTAATTTTTTTCAATAAGTTTTGACCTTATCAACCATGAAAGGTTATGACATCAGTTAGCTATGCACTCTTTCCCAGTTGACTTCTCGTTGCATGATGCGTGCTGACAACATTTATTTGCTTGCACTTGCACCCTGCTGAGAACTGCCTGTAGGTTTTTGATGAGTCACTTCCTTAGAATCTCACTGCTCACTTACTCAGACATAGAGTTTCAAGATCAATAGACTGTTTGTAGTAATAAAACTCATAAGTCAGCAACTTCCCCTTCAGCAGGTTGATGACAGACAGATGTTTTACACTTGGTTTTTAATATGTGCAGAAAATGGATCCGTAATCAAGGTTTGTCTGAGGCTTTCACGGTTTAATTAAATTAAATTAACTTTTCCCCCATGCTGATTTGCCAGATTTAAAACATTTTTGACAAAAGATTCATTCTTGACCTTGGAACCAAGAGTTGAGGAAGTGATTCGACTAAGATTTTGTTTGTAAAATGTTTCCTAGATGAAGAATGAACGCTGAAGTTCAGCTTTTAAAGCAACATGGACGAGAAAGTGCTCAGACAAAAATGGAAATTTGAACATCTAAAATTCCATGACAGCTGGCAAACTCAGATGAAGAATGTGTAATACAATTGAAAGCTCCAGAACAGTTACTGTTTTAATAACAATGTTTCCATTGGAAATCTGCTGATTTAGGTTAACCTGCAAATATAAGCCATCAATACAAAGTGTCAGTTAGTGGAGATATGACACATTTTCATTATTGCAGCTGTGTGCAGTGAGCAGGAATACATGAATGAAAAGTAAAGGCTAAAAGTACAAATTACAGCATTGTTGGACTTCAAATCCAGCTGCTGCATGATGCATTTTTATATTTCCTTAAAGAACATTTATACATCTCAGTGTTTCATTTTAGCTTGGTTGCCTTGATATCTTCTCCTTGTGTTATGATCACACATCTGTTTGTGAACCCAGACGTGCTGGCAGTTGAGATGTTAGCAGGTCCAAACTCATAAAACTTCTGGAAAGGACACCCACATTAGCAACACACACACACACACACACACACACACACACACACACTTTCAATTTTGCCTTACAAAGCTGCAGCATGGCAGGTTCCACTAGCGGTGAGTGACACATGTGGCAGGAATGTGGGTAGAGGCAGACAGCAGGCGCGTGCCGAACTTCAACACAGATTTAGCCTGAAGTCGCGGCACGCCAACGCACTGTGCGGCCTCAAACCCAGAAGCCCAGACTGTGGTTTAGGCTACACAGCTGAGATTGCCTTTGGCACTGATCTCCAACCAACTACTCTGACTCCTCTTTTTTCCCTCTTTTCTTACTGTGTTTTACCGCAGGTGGTTGTGGACGGCGGCTGGAGCTCGTGGGGACCGTGGCAGCAGTGCTCCAGAACATGTGGAGGTGGGGTGGAGTTCTCCTATAGGGAATGCACTGACCCTGTGCCTCAGAACGGAGGGAAGTACTGTGAGGGACAGAGGGTTCAGTACCAGTCCTGCAACACGCAGCCATGTGACAACACAGAAGGTGAGAATCAGCACTAAGCAGGTTTCAAAAACTAATTACTCCAGGCTACTGACAGACAGTGTTTTGAAATGTATCAAAATATTGATTTTATTTTAATTTCATGACTGTTATAATGATTTTTTAAAATTGAATACAAATATTAGTGGTGTTACCAGACTTTGTTGACAAGGTAGACAAACACAGTAACATGGAAACCTGGTATAATGAGACCTGGAATTATATCATCTGTCTCCAGTCACTATTATGCATTATGCATCTGACCAAAATATTATTTTAAGATTTATTTAAGATTTTTTTATGTCCCTCCTACATTGTCCAGTACAAAACAGAGTAGTATTGGTTAGTTATTAATATCAGTAGTTTATTGATTAATTGTTTTTACACATTTTATTACTTATATTGTATTTATTTTGAAAATTCATGATTTGTTATTTAGTTATTTATTTATTTAATTATTATTGCGCACATAGCTTTTTGCTTTAGCAAACAGTGAAGTGTATTCCACACTGAACTTTGCTGCACATCTTGAACAAGTAACAAATAAAGCTTCTGAACTAAAATTAAATTGAATTTCATAACAGACTGCTCATTATTTCTTTGAAATCATAGGTGGTGAACTGTCAGGCCTGGGTCAGCAATTTATTTTACAGTACAGTACAACTGCTGATTATTTTCCTGACTCATTGTTTAGTCTGCAAAAGGTCTGAAAATGGTGACAAATGCTTTCAGAATTTCCTATAGCACATGATGATGTCTTCAAATAGCTTGGTTTATACAGGTTACTGTCACAAAAAGAAGAAAAACAAAAAAAAAATCATAATGAGAAGCTAGAAGGAGGTAATGTCATGTGGTTTATCTTGATAAATGACTAATTAATAATGCACTCATTTCAGCTCATTTGTCATGTTTAAAGCCAACAGCAGCCTGATATACGCTGATTTATGCTAGTGTAAAAATGAATGATGCCTTCAACATATTTTCCTGTAGAAATGAATATTCTTTTAAGTAATTAGAGATGAATTATATTTTCATTTGCTTCCTGTCAGCCTCAGTGGATTGTACCCTAAACTTTACTCCATCTTCTATCTTTAGGAAAGAGTTTCAGAGAGGAGCAGTGTGAGAAGTACAACAGCCCCAACTACCTGGACTACAATGGGAATATGAAACAGTGGATACCAAAGTATGCTGGTGTTTCTCCCAGAGACAGGTGTAAACTGTTCTGCAGGGCCAGAGGCAGCAGTGAATTTAAAGTGTTTGAGTCTAAGGTACAGTTTATATGCACATATCACAGCTCATACACACTCTGAAAAAAAAAAAAAAAAAAAAAAAAATATATATATATATATATATATATATATATATATATATATATATATATATATATATATATATATATTATATATATATATAATACTGTACCCTGCACACAATCTTGTCTGAAAGTTCAACATAGAATTTGAGCTACTTATTTCTACACTTGAGATAATAGAATCAACTACACATGCTTTTTGTGTCCCTGCAGGTGATTGATGGGACGACCTGTGGACCCGACACCACATCTGTGTGTGTCCAAGGCCAGTGTGTGAAGGCAGGCTGCGACCAGGTGATCGGATCCAACAAGAGAGTGGATAAGTGTGGAGTGTGTGGAGGAAGCGGGCTCACCTGTAGAAAGATCACGGGCTCCTACAACAAAGCAACGTAAGTGCTTCAAAAGCATGAAGATGATAAAGTAATTACAACTGTATGTATGTATCGTTGTACTGAAGTTCAAGATGAGTGCCATAGACACAGCTGGAAAGTTTATGAAGTACTACTCCCAGTTTGTGTAGTAAGCTAAGCTAGGTCTTACTTAATTATTAATTTATCTCTTTAGAAGAAAGCAAATGAGCATATTACCTGAACCATTTAACTATATATTAAAAGCAGGGCTTCTATAACTCTGGACCTCAGACCACATCCAGACCATTAGGCAAGGCAATCTGGACCCAGACCATATCATATGTTATGAAGTGTAGACCTCTCTGACCCTGAATAAAAATTAGATGTGAGCTTTGAGTAATACGTTTGCTATAAGACCTGCTATAAGACCTGCTATAAGAAAAATGTGTGTACATTATCTAAATTCACTTCTTTGTTTTCTCTACCAGCTATGGATACAGTGACATTGTCACAATTCCTGTTGCTGCTACTAACATTGACATCAAACAGCGGAGCCACAGAGGAATCAAACATGATGGGAACTACCTGGCTATAAAGAGAGAGAGTGGCGGTTACATCCTCAATGGTAACTTCTCTGTTTCCACGGTGGAGCAGGACATTCCTGTTTTGGGTGCTGTGCTAAAGTACAGTGGCTCATCCACCACACTGGAGAGGATCCAGAGCTTCAGGCAGCTAAAGGAGGCCATCACCATCCAACTCCTGGCCACAGCAGGAGATGCCAACCCTCCCAAGGTCAAATATACCTTTTTCATCCCAAGAGATTTGACCTTTAACAAATCTAAGGAGAAGAAGAGTCCATCTCCATCTTTGCATGTCATCCATCCATTTGGTGTGCCTGATTGGGTTCTGGGGGAGTGGTCTGAGTGCTCCAAAAGCTGTGGGTCCGGATGGTCCAGGAGAAATGTTGAATGCCGTGACAATGCAGGCTTCCTCTCCAGCCAGTGCGACAAAGACCTGAAGCCCACAGACATCAGGCCTTGTGGGGATCTGCCATGCCCCATATGGCAAATGGGACCGTGGTCCACCTGCTCACGAACTTGTGGCCAGGGGGAGCGCCGTCGCAGCATCTTCTGCATAGACTACACTGGGAAGACTGTTGAGCCAGAGAAGTGTGATCCAAGCAAAATCCCAGAGCCTGTCTCCGGAGAATGTCTCGAACGAGAGTGCTTATGAGAAAAATGAGTATAGTGAACTTTCCCTTTTTGGTCTGACTGTACTTACCAACAATGGATCGATTACTGAATGGGCACAATGGGCACAGACCCAGGGGCCCATGGGGTCAGGCAGCAGAGGCACAAAATGATCACAAAGATACACAAAGGGACACAAATGACTTTAGACACAAAATTACTACAAAGAGACTTAAAAAGACTGCAAACATACACAAACAACCTCAAAGAGACACAAAAGACTATAAAGAAATGCAGACATTGACCAGAGAGATACACATGGCTTCAAAGGGACACAAAGATACTACAAAGAGACTCAAAATGACCACAAAAAGACATAAACTGACCATAAAGAGACTAGTGATTTCAAAGAGACATAAACAACTACAAAAAGACAAATTTATTTTATTACAAAGAGACACAAAATGACTACAAAGAAGTGCAAATAACAAAACGAATACAGAACGTTGCTAAACAGCTAAAAACAACATTTCTAAGCTGTTTTTGTGTCTCTAAGATTCTGAAAGTTCTGCTTCAGCTGCCAAACACTGTTCAATTGCATCACATTGTTTTGTGTCTCTTTCAGTCTGGGGGTCTGGCTTCTATGTAGGAGGGGTGGGGCCGCTTTTCACATGTCTGTGCCCAGGGGCCCATTGCCTCATAATCTGTCCATATTACCAACTGGTCACATAAGTCACATCATGGGCATTTGCCTGAATATTGTTCTGTCATCTTCTGTTGACATTTGACAACCACTATTGAGAATTGAAACAATGGAAATCTACCTCAGGATGTACATGTGATGCCATGTATAGATGCTAGATGAAGGTGCTGTGTGTGTGTGTTTTCTCCAGAAAGAGAAGTTTTCTAGTCCCACTTTAAACTAACTTTTTGGATGAAGTCTGATATAATCTGTCTTTTTAAGTTAGCTGTCAATGAAAGTGGGGCGAGAACAATAGCATGAAACCTGCTGTCAAACACCGGCACAGTGTAAATATACCTCCAAATGTCCTCCACAGAACTCAAACCCCTATAAAGCTTTGATCGAGCCGTTTACCTATAATGGAGGTAGGTACATACGATTGATGCATTGGGACTTTAAGCCTCTGGGAAATGCGCTCTTGTTTGATTGCTTCTCTTTTTTACACACATACCAAAATGTGATTTGTGTTAATAGTTGTGATGATGATGTCATGTTTTAATCCTGAACTTTAGCTTTGTTGAAATATAGGAAAAACCAAGCAGTAATGTTAAGTCTGACACTATTTTGGACTTAAACTAGTAAGAACCTACATGAGAACAGAATGTTTCAATGCCAAACCAGATGTGTAGATTTTATAGACATAGATTTTGAGTTTACACGGTGTGTAAAAGAAATTAGCCCCGATAATGATCAGAAAAACCCATGACAGAGAATTTCCCTCTGCCCTGTACTTAGTTTTTTTTTTCCTTTTCCCGGGTGCATCATATTGCAGTTGAGAGTGGTACAGTGGTACAAAAAAATTTCCAATGCAACAAATGTTTCTTTGGAGGTGTCTAAGTCAACTGATAAGCATACTATCTATCATGTATATGAAAAATAACATTAATTTTATTCATTTCCAGACTTTTATTTGTTAATGCATCATATGCAAACACAGTTGTTTTTTAGACTTTTGTATGTATATTTGTTTTCTTCATTCCTGTTGTTAATTTACAGTATGTTATAAAGCAAAAGAGATGGAGCATTAGGCCTATATCCCTTCAGTGAAGGACCATACTATTTTATTATTACAGCTTCCTTTTTAAGCTATTTATTTTTGTAAAGTTTTTACCTTGTACATGTAATTAACATGGCAGATGCTGCTGTCTTTGAGATTTTTGTCTATAAAAATGGTCAAATAAACACATTTATGTCAATACACACCTGTCTTTTACTGCCACTTATCCTCAATGACAACCAGAAAGAATCTTTGTGCAACATTTCTCCAAGTGTCTGCATGCAAAACAGTGTAAGAACCCTTCCCTTTTCTCTATTGTGCAAGCTTCATTGCTTGAGGACTCTGTCCAAACTAGTGGGTACACAACAATCTTGCCAATCAGAAGGAGCCATGTATTTAATAATGACCCATAAATTCCAAACAAATGTTCAAGTTTAATGTTTTCCAGAGAACTCTTTTAGACTATCATGGGCCACTGAAACCCACCAATGAAAGCCAGAGAAATGGAATTCTTGTAGGTGGGACAGCAGCTGTTAAAAGCAGGGTGAGGCAGATTTCACTGCTGGTTTACAAACTGATGTTCAGTCAAATACTCCCACAATGGAATAACTTCTCTGTTCATACATCTGAAATAGAGTGCCATGTGAAAACATACTCAGTAGCTGTGGTCAGGGAGGAGACTCTGTTTAGCAACAGCAATGACTTAATAATCTCTTTTTCTGATTCTATTCACAGCTGACGCAGCCTAGCAGATGTGAAATCAACCTACAATATCATATACAGAATTTGGTACAGTATAATATTGCATTAAGAAGAAGAGATACTTTTTTTTATTAATCCCTCAATTATTCTTTTCACCCACTCTTTACATGCATTTTAACCCGAAATACGTGCGCACATGGAAATACAGAGAGAGAGATGGTGGAGTGATGGGCGGGGATACCACTGCTACCACCTCTCCCAGCTACCAGTCCACCAGCATACTTTTGTTCCATACTGAACTTGAACCCTCCAGTTCCCAAGCCAAGTCTCTATGGACTGAGCTACTGCTGCCCTTATGTAAATGAATAACAATTAGAGAAAATAAAATATTAAATATGGCTACTACAACATCGGAAATATTACATAAGATACAGGACAATAGAGTACAGTAAGTTATAACAGAAGATATGAGTACATGTTCTGGTGTGCAAAAGAGGTAGGGTGTAAATAAAATAATACACTAATATTATTTAATAATAAGTAAACACAAAAATAAGAATTACATGAACATTTGGAGAAAAGAAATGTACAGCACGTAGGGGATGTGTGCTTGTTATAATCAGACGAACAGAAGGTGATATAAGCTGCATGTGAGTGGATAAACAGAGGGGATTCCTGAGCAGTGCACGGGCTGCGTTCACTGTACATGTAAATGTGACACTTCCTGATTCTTACAGTACGGTACCGTGAGAGATGCGCGTTGCATTGTGGGGATACAAACAGAGCGCAGAGGGGCGCACAAAGGAATGAAAACAGCAGCGAGGAAACTTTTAACTTCAGCCTGACGTGAATTCATGTGAGCGTTAATCAAACTGTGACTTTAGGGCTGGCTGGCAGGCTGACAACTGCCCCCGAGGAGCTGCAGGGAATGTGAGTGGTCGGGGCGAAGCGGCAGGGCGCACCGCTGTCTCCGTCTATCGCTGCTTTTTGTCAGCTGAGCTGTTCGCATCCCGAGGCCCAGCCCAGCCGTTATCACGGGCCCTCGTCCCACAAGGTAAAAAAAAAAAAACACCCTACGCGCTGTCTGTCTGGTGGCGGTAACCCCGCTGTGTACGCTTTAATTCGGTTACGTCGTTAACAGTCTGCGTGGTGATAAAAACAAAAGGACAGACTGAGGGTACGGCGCTGTCTCTGCTAGCGCTAGCTCGGTGGCTAGCGACAATTAGCTCATGTTCAGCAGCTTCGTCGACGTATCCAGGGTCAGACCGGAAATAAGCCTAATTTGTCTTCAAAATAAAAGGGGTTCATTTTAAATTGCTTTTGCTTACTTGCTCAAAATTGCGATGGTTGAATGTGCGTATTGATGAAATGGAAAGAAAAATATAATTATGACATAGTTGACAAATACAACTGTTTTTGAACAGAACATTACGGTCAGGTGTTGTCAATAAATAACGCGCATGTTCTTACGGTACCATTAAATACCTTAAAAATGTTTATAAGTTTCGAATTTGAATAGATATAGTAAGTTAAATTGGTGTATTTTAATATACTATAATGCAGCGAGACACAGAGCTCAAAAGCGCGTCAGTATGGCCACTAGTCTTTTATTTTGACAGTCAGCCGGATGTACTTTTCATCTCCTAGCTGACTTGACGTGTGAGGTTGACAGTTAGCTAGTGTTTGCTAAACTGTGATTGTTGTTGCAAACATGTTTGTAGCTCACAACGTACACACACACATACACACACAGCGTGTGTCTGCAGTGTGTCTGCGTCCTTGTGCTCTCTCGCTCGCAGCTACGTGATGTAAACAGAGAGCAGGCTGAAGTGAACGCCTCCTCTGCTGTGCCGCCATCAGAAACATGTCTGTGCTGAATTTGAGAAGTTGATACTCACACGGTCACTCATTAATGAGTTGGTCTATAAGTACATTTAAAAAGTTTATGACAATAGCAAACATCTAAGTGATGTTTTCAAATGGTTTGTTATGTCTGAAGATGCCCAACAGCAAAACACGCACATATGATTATTTTAATATATGGACATATAATCTGTAATAACATGCAGCCATTGTGTGATGTTCTAGCTATGCTGTAGCCTTACAGTGAAGCATGTAGGAGAGAACCTGAATTATCGATGGAACCATGACTAATATACTTTATGATTTAAGATTCTCGGTAGCTCAAGCTTTTTTTAAAAGGTTAAGTAAGAAGCTGAAGAAGCTTCTTGGATGAGAGGCGAAATGTCTTCACAGATGTGCAAACAGACTTAACCTTTTTAACAAAAGATGACCTGGATGACAGTGGACCTTCACAGAATTCTTTAACTTAAGCATTATAGCAGTGTTTCTCAAAGTTTTTACACCACATACCACCTCATGAAATATTCATCTCTCATGCAGACATGCAAACCCAGCAGCGTAGGCTGACCCTATTCAACTACGGACAGTTCACACAGGAGGCAGGTTTATCCCTAATGAGAAGAGGATTTATTATTGACTGTCGCTGAAGACCAGTTCAAGAAGCAGAGCTCATTCAGTCAAAAAGTGGCACTCCTGGTCTGCATTTTTCTTCCTAATATTTCCTGTTTGGAGCCACAATTGAAGATTTTTTTTTTTGGGGGGGGGGGGGCAGTTAATTTCACATTTTAGTTCATAAGTTATCATGAATGTATGCGTGCACTATGTGAATGACGTGAAGACATTTCAGGAAATGCACAGCTTATTTAAAAAAAAGACATCCCAGTGATCTATTTGCTTCATTCAAGCTGTTGTTGATAGTTTAAAGTTTTTGGCAGAGATTTCAGAGATTCCTCCATGAACCACAACTACATTCATTAGCAACCTCTGTGACACTAATTAGGGGGGAAATACCATACAAAATCTGTTTGTAATGACAAAGTTTGATTTTTGTAGAATAATAATATAATGATTGTAGTTTGTTGATTATTTTTAAGACAATAATATTATGTTAAAGGGTGTTTTACTGTTGTTTTTCTAATAGATTTAATTGGTGTGTGCTTTTTTAAGCTCATGTACTCTTCATGGACATTCCTGTTTTTGTCAGTTGGAGCTCTAATAGAGATCATGTAGCTGAGTAACTCTCCTCCAGGAGACATTTTTGTCTTGAGAAAACCCCACGGTGAAATTAAAGCTCTGTTCTTGTAGACCTGTTTGCTGGTGCAGACTAGACACTCTCCTGTTGCACCTCCACAGCTCCGGGTCTATAATTCACTTTGCCTTTACTGGGCCAACATAACCCAAGAGTATTTTCCTTTACTTTGTGTGTGTGTGTGTGTGTAAAGGGGAGTGCGTTCTCCCTGCGAGAGCCCCTTTACTTGAGCTTTTGTTTGATGGAAAATCTCATGCCTCAGAGAATCCACATGTCTCACAGACAGCTGCTGAGCATCCTGTAGTGCACTGGCCTCCACATGGGTCTGGCTCGCATCGCTGCGCATCTGCTTTGATTGTTGTTACATAACTTGGCGTTTGTCCTCTGTGCTGTACTCTGCTAGAGTAAGGAGCCCCCCTACCCCCCTTACCTTACCTTCCCCTCACAGAGCACCTTAGTATTTCTCTCAGCGTACACCCACTGCCTTCCACTGTGTGCTTTCCTTTCTACATCCTGTCGGCACCGTGGGGCTGGCGTTTTCACAGAGTGATATTTGACATCTTGTGTTGTCTTTTGGCAGATTGATTTCTGTTGGAGTGGTTCAGGGAGAGTCCACTGTCATCTGTTATTTCACACCTGATTCTTTAACTGCTCAGGCTGGATCTTGTTTAGTTGGGTAATCACCGGACACGTGATGTATCTATATACAAACAATAATGGTGGAAAGTACATGACACAAAAGAATAACAGAGTGTAGCAAAACTTTTTTCATCAGATGTCTTTGTTTTGCCACCAGAAACAGACTCCCGACATCCAGTTGAGCCGTTTCAAACTGAACTGAAGTGTTCTGTTTTCTCTCCATCTCTCTGCAGGACGCACTTCCTGTCCGCAGTCAGAAACTGACTCCACTATGGGGGTCAAAACCTTCACCCACAGCTCGACCTCTCACAGCCAGGAGATGCTGGAGAAGCTCAACGCTTTACGCAATGAGGGCCACTTATGTGATGTCACCATCCGGGTCCAAGACAAGCTCTTCTTGGCCCACAAAGTGGTCCTGGCATGCTGCAGTGAATTCTTCCGCTCCAAACTGGTGGGCCGGCCAGAAGACGAAGACAAGTTTGTGTTGGATCTCCATCACGTGACCGTCAGCGGCTTCGCTCCTCTGTTGGAATATGCCTACACGTCCACCCTATCCATCAGCACGGAGAACATCATCGACGTTCTGGCTGCTGCGAGTTACATGCAGATGTTTGCTGTGGCCAGCACGTGTTCAGAGTTCATGAAGTCCAGTATTTTGTGGAGTCCGGGTAACAACAACAACAACAACAACAGCATAGCTGCAGATAAACCACATGAATCAGCTCCAGAGAGCGCCTCATCAAACTGTGCCCTGACACCGCTGGATGGTAGTGTATCGCCCGTTTCGTCTGACTGCAGCGTGATGGAGAGAAACGTTCCTATATGCCGCGAATCGCGGCGGAAACGCAAGAGCTTTGTAACGATGGCATCGCCTGAGAGTCCCCTCAAATGCACTACACAGATGGTCACCACTTCCCCTCAGATCCCCAACCCATCGCCTTCGTTCTCAGACAGCACAGCCCAGCCCGTGGAGTCCTCCCTGGCCTTCCCATGGACTTTCCCATTTGGTATCGACCGGAGGTTCCACTCAGACAAATCAAAGCTGCCTGAGAGCCCTCGTTGTCTAGAGCAGGGCGCCCAGGGGACCTCAGAGGTGGTAGTCGGCCGGCGGCTCAGCGACTTCCTGACGTGTGAGAGCTCCAAGGTTGTGTCATCGCCAGTGGCAGCAGAAGAAGAAGACGTGAGAGTGAAGGTGGAGCGTCTCAGTGATGAGGAGGTCCAAGAGGCATCCTCGCAGCCGGTCAGTGCCTCCCAGAGCTCGCTGAGCGACCAGCAGACGGTGCCAGGGAGTGAGCAGGTCCAGGAGGAGCTCCTCATCAGTCCACAGTCCTCCTCTATAGGTGGCGCTATTCTCCTTAGCTAACTGAACCACAGCATTTAGAATTGACTGCTTGCTAAACTGTTTAGCTTTTCTGAAACCAAAAATACAAGAACAAAAGCCAGAGAAATAGATTGAACACAGCACTGTTTGTCTGCTTTAACAGAAGTTGTAAATGTTTGCATGTGCAGCTAACTAGCTTAGCCAAGCACTTTGACCATGTGCTTAAAGTCTGTATTGTCTTTGACCAAGTATGGACGAATATTAACAGCGATAAGCACTCCAGCAGGATAATTCTTGGGCCATGGGCCAATTAAGTCGCATAACAAACCAAACTTCCTGAACCGTTCCTGTTCAGGCAGATACGGCCAAATTCCACCGCTCTGTGTGTGCTGCAGCCGCCGGAGCTAACCATGGCATGGTCAATGTTTCAAACTCCATTGGGCCTAACGTGGTGCATGGTTACCCATGGAAAAAGTCAGACACAGAAACAGGATAGAGAATCACACTGTGCAAACTGCTGATTGTAACCAGATTTGGAAACAATTTAAGTATGTGGCATATTTTCATATTTAGAAAGCACATAAAACAAGCGGGAAATGACCAGCGATGTGCCTTGGCATTTTTGGTGTTCCACCCCGACCTACAGTATTAACAACATAGCAGCCCTTCAGAGGCAACAGGCATGTTATCAGCTACTTCATTTTGTGGGGTCACATTGGGTCAGGTCTCATCAGGTTGCATAAAGAAAAATTTCAGTTCATTCCCTCTGTGTGCAGGCCAAGATGCCACTATATTAAATGCTTTTGTCCTGCTCCTTACTTGGTTGTGGATGTTTACAGTCCATTAACTTTGGGCTGGATGGTGTTGTTCCTTATCCTCTGGTTAATTATCTTGTCAAGTGAAGCAGAAAGTTAAACAAATGACAAGACAAATGAGCTCTAAAGACTGAGTGTAAACACTGTGTCACGTGTCCAAGTTTTTCTATAGTAAGCATGCTTTGAACATTTTTAAGAATAATACCACGGCTAACTAGTTCTACGCAGCAAAGCACGCACAATGCTGTTTCTTTATTTCCATCATCAACTAGTGAGGATGCCTGGGACAAGTTTTTACACCCTCAAGCATATATTTAAGACCCCACGGGTTACTCATGGCAAATATAACAAAAGAAATCGGCAACATCTGTTAGTGACAGTTGTGAGCCCACAAATTCACATATGTTGGCTTAAAAATGTGAAACCTGCGTCTGTTTACTGTCAGTAATTCCTGCTTATGTGATTTGTTGCCAGAGTTTATGTACTTGGATGGATATATTGGCTTAAATAGACATGTAGATCACTTTCCGGCACCTTGGTGTTGTACTGTATCACCACAGTGATAGAGGCTGTGTCCTGACCCAGTTAACACTGTCACTTTGTGTAAAACATGCAATCAAACCTGCCTGAGCCAGCAATCAGAGCAGCCTGCCCACCTACGAGATTTATATTTGTATTGGTCTCAGTGGAAAGTTTTATTGTCCGATGGCCCAAACGCAGCTTGAGAGGCTTTTCTGCCCTGCCATAAATAAAAAGAAAATGGAAACATTCGTCATTTTTTCCTAAACTGCTGAATAGCACAGTGAACTGGAATCCAGCAGCATCAGTCCTTAAATGTGGGATTAGCCCTCAAAGACCTACACTGTATTAGTCTGACCCCATCCAAGATGACACGCTCTAGACTTTAGAAGTTTAGTGTAAAGCAACCATACGAGTGATTCTTTTTCTTCCTGTCTCCAGGGTCGATGGATGAGGGAGTGTCTGAGGGTTTGCCGTCTATGCAGAGCACCTCCAACACCGGAGGACACGCAGAAGATGACGAAAGGTATCACGATTTGTTCTGACTTGCAGCGAGGCGAGTCCTAAGCAGTAAAGAATATATAGACATAAAGCTGATAACTGGGTGTCTGAGCCACACCGGCTGAGATCATAAATTTAGACGTCATGATGAAATGTCAGACATGATGCACTATGATATAAAGATTTGTAAAAGCCTCGAGCCACAAACATGCGTGATAAATTTTACACTCAGGTCTCTGACTGGAAATGAACATCACATGCCCAAAAATCTGACGCACATTGCCGCTATATTATCATCAGGACAACCTGTAAAACTTATTTTTTATATGCAGGGAGACAACCCAGTTAGATTGGAAGAGTTACTTAGATGTTTGAAGTATTCTCATACATACAGGTTTTGATGTTTCCTCTCTTTGTGTTTCAGGTTAGAAGGTATTCAGTACCCATACCACCTCTATATCAGCCCCTCAGCCAGGCCCGGCACCAACGGCCCCGACAGGCCCTTTCAATGTCCGACCTGTGGAGTCAGATTCACACGCATTCAAAACCTGAAGCAGCACATGCTCATACACTCCGGTACGTTAAAATGATGCTCACAAAAACTTGAAATATGAATGAAGCTTTGAGTTTTAATCTAGGAACAACCCCCTGCTTGCCCACACCAGAACTTTTAATTGTATTACAATATTTATTCATGTTGCTATGATTCAGCTTTTTTTCACACTGATCAACAGAAACACAGACTCAGATGTCAGAGTGGTGGATCTGTTTGGTCTTTGAGGTATAATGCTAGTTTGAACAACTGGCTGTTAATGGATGTTTAAAAGAGTACTGCTTGTTCTATATATCTATATACGTTTAGATTATATATATAATATACTTTAAGTTTTTGGGGGATTTTATTTGTATTTTTTAGATTAATTTGTAACAAAAAGCCACATAACATCAACTATAAGTGAATGTTTTCAAAAAGTAAGAAAGAGAAAAAGAATCTCCAGCGGATGAATTCCATGTACAGGGTGTGTATCTTACATATTAGGAAATTCAGAGGAAACTTTTGAAAGCGTGCCCATTGTAAAATGTTTTGGATGTTCTGTCCTCTCTTATTTTTAGATCATGTGGAAATTGTACAATTACCATGTTGGCATTGTTACTCATTACAACACTGTTGGATTTAATCTTGCTTTTAAATGTTTAATGACATCAGAAGTTAAGTGAGGTTGTAAAACAATAAGTAGGTCTTGTAGCTTTGCAAATATCTTCTAAGATAGAAATAGTACAAACCTTTTTAGATAGCTTTGTACGTTCCATCTTTGGGGCCATTTTGTTCATTGTTCAGTGTTTGTTTGGTGATCTGTGTGGAAAAAATGTGGACATGTGAAAATGCTTAAAGTTAAGTTACAATTGAGTTTGACAGTAGAAATATTTCAGTCATCTGAAACATCTACAGCAGACATCAGATTCTGTCTGAGTCAAAGGACAGACACTCAATATTTTCAATCTGTGCTCATCAATCATCTGGAGACAAATCCACTGCAGAAGAGACAGAAAGTGTCAAGGAGTATCAGTGACATTCAGTCATCAAGCTGTGATGAAGGGTCCATGATTTAGAGAGAGAATGATACTTGCATGTCTAATTGAAGTAACATAAGAAGACAGCATGCACAAAGCAGAAGCAGCCCTGCGTGTGGGATCAGTCGCAATCCATCTTTTACATTAACACAGCAATCTATCAGTCCTATCTGTGGAAAAGTGTTTAAAGTGCACATCAGAGTACTACTGACACTTCTGAGTAACTCTGGATATAGAATTAACTTAACATAAAGCATGACTCAGTATGATTGACTCAACATGACTGTGATTATCTGATACGACACAATGGAAAGTCAAGGTGTAACAGAAAGAAAATTCACGGTTCAGTGTGTGCCTCGGTTTGGCGTGTTTTCAGCACAGCAGGAAGCTTTTTGTTGTCCTTTTTATTTTGAGAAAAGTAAACATTCAACAGTATAGTATGGTCACTGACTCACAGTGATAAACACTATAGCATTAGTCGTCGCTTTGGCACGGTCTGAATCTGCAGTGAGAGGCTGCCTGAGCGCTGTGAGGAAAAGGACTCACCTTCCACTCTGTTTTTGTCGAGCTGCAGTTGCACAATGCTGGCACACACTTTCCATCTGATCCACTAATCTTGGCCCGTTTGCACCGTAACTAATCAGGAAACCTTCCATGCTCCCATAGAGTGGATCTAAATGTCATGGGAGGATCCTCCAGCTCTGGTCTCTCATCTGTGTTTGCCATTCGGATAGCAGTGACACTACATGAATTTGACTAACCTGCCTAGCAGGACAGTTTGGGACAGATACACGTACATACAAAGGGTCAGCAACCCTAAGGCTAGGGTCACATTTCATATGGGAAAAACGCTTCAAGGAGATAAACTTGAAAGAATTATATTTAAAAAACTATTGAAAGACTGAGCAGTTTAATCAGATACATTACATATTCACTGTTGAGCTAAATTACCATCTTTTGTTAATTAAATTAGAGATAAAAGATTTACTCAAAGACTCTGGAACTGGTTTTTAAGGTGACCTGGAATCCAACATAAGTCCTTAAAGGGCTTTTCTTATTAGTAGGCACAGTTGCTAAGGAAATGAAAGGCTAAATGATAGCAGGTTGCTGTACTTGTGATGAATGGATGAGGTTTTTTGTTCCACGCATTGGAGGAAATTGTTATTTGGAAACCAGTAAAGGCTGAGTGTCTGGTAAGATATAGTCATGAACCTTCCTCCGTGTCTCACCTCACCCACGCACATACTGTAGATACTAACACATGTGATGCTGATGTCCCGCTCAGCTGAACTCTTTTTTTTTTTTTTTTTTTTTTTTCTTCTTCTTCTTTGTCTTCAGGCATTAAGCCTTTCCAGTGTGACCGCTGTGGGAAAAAGTTCACACGGGCCTACTCCCTAAAGATGCATCGGCTGAAGCACGAAGGTAAACGCTGTTTCCGGTGCCAGATTTGTAGCGCCACATTCACGTCCTTCGGTGAATATAAGCACCACATGAGGGTCTCCCGACACATAATCCGCAAGCCGCGGATTTACGAGTGCAAAACGTGCGGGGCCATGTTCACCAACTCTGGCAATTTAATTGTACACCTGAGGAGTCTGAACCATGAGGCATCCGAACTAGCAAACTACTTCCAGAGCAGGTGAGGAGTCTGGGGGCACTGACCCCCATCATTTACTCAGATCTCACCTGGATCAGAAAATAACTTCAGTTTAGATTAAGGTTAATTTAATCGTTTCACTTTGGTTGTGTAGAATTGTTTTTCAGATGATTGCCGTTGATTTGAATGCTCCGTTCAAGTGTACCTGAAGTATTTGACTGTATTTATTGGAGTTTTAATCTCTTTAAAAGAATAATTTGACATTTTTTTGGAATGACATTTATCAATTTTCTTCCCAGGAGATAGGTGAGTAGATTGATACACTCAGTAGCTTCTGTAAAAGTAGCTGGAGCCAGAAGTCTTACCTTAGCTTAGCATTAAGCTAGCCTGGCTCCATCCAAGGTCACAGCATCTGCCTAACAGCAACTCTAAAGCTTACTAATTAAGGGGTTATGTCTCATTTCCTTAATACACACAGAAAATTCACTGTTTTTACGAGGAGTTGTGAGCTGGACTATTAATGCTAAGCTAAGCGGCTTACAGACATGAGAGTGGTAACAATCTTCTCATCTAACTTTCGAGAAGAATGGAGCGATCACATAACCTAGAATGTTGAACTGTTCCTTTAATATTCATCATTAAGACGCGCTGGCAAATAGCTCCAGTACGTGTCGGCTCAGTTTACTGATGAAGATGTGAAGATGAAGTGGGTTTTCAAACATACAAGAACTGTCAATACTAGAACCCAACTGTACACCTCAGATAACTTAAGTGTTGTTTAAGTCATTCATTTTGTGCTCAAACAATAGCTGCAAACTTGAATCATTTTGTCGTCTCTGTTTGTGTCTGTATGAATGGATTTTCCTTCGAACACAGTGGGTTGTTTTGTTTTTATCAGCAGCTCAGCCCACAAAGCCTTGTGAAAGTCAGAACACAGTGTCTTTATAAAGTCGAGGAGTGTTTTTATTTCCCAGACTTTTCCACTTCTTAATCAACTCAAGCCCTCACAGGTCGGCAGGACTCAAACGGGCCATTGACTCCTCAAAGGTTTTATAGTAGAAGGTCTACGCCTGAGATCATAACAGTGTGGAAAATTCTCTGGCAATCCAGTTAGACTCTTAACTCCCATCCTCAGTCTTCACATAAAAAGATATGTTAACTACTCTGTATTTTTGTTCTAAGTTGCTGATTTTGCAGAGCAGCTTGTCAGATTCAGCTGTCATCTGTGCCACAGAGGACCAATCCACTCAAACTTAACTATTTATTCTGGATACTGAGCTCTAATTCCCGCTGTTTGATAGTGTGTGTATATGTTACGCTGCAGGACCGGGAACTCTAAATCTAGTTTACAATCAGTGTCACACTGTGCACACATTTTTTAAAGGGCCTCTGGCAGGAATTCAAATGTATTTCCATAAGTTAGTATCACATGAAGACCCAAGTTAGATTGTTATCAAATACCATGAAATAACCCATCTCAGTGTTTACTTGCACCAATATTTATACATCCATCTAATTAGGAAGGATTTGTACTCACAGACAGATCCTCTAAATATGTTTCCAATCAAATCAAATTTTATTTGTATAGCCCAAAGTCACAAAACACATTTTGCCTCAGAGGGCTTTACAATCTGTACAGGGAGTGACACCCTCTGTCCTTAGACCCTCGGTTCCAGTGAGGAAAAACTTGCCCACAAAAAAACCCTTTAACAGGGAAAAAATGTGGAAGAAAGCTCAGGAAGAGCCACAGAGGAGGGATCCCTCTTCCAGGACGGACAGACGTGCAATGGTTGTCACATGTACAGAACAATCAACACAAACATATTGTACAATTACAATGAATGATAAAATGGAGTGGAACCTGTGATAGAGATAGACACATGCACAGCAGCAGCAAATTATAAACTAACTATAACAACAACATATGAAGGAAATATTGAGGCGAACACTTTAATTACAATTAAGCCATCAAAACATCTGAGTTCATTCTGTTTTGACTAATTAATCTGTTCCCACAGGTCAAATGTAAATCATACCTATGGAAGGCTGGAAAAAATTCTCGGGGTGTAGTGAAGATGAATTAGTTTGTGAAATTCTTCTAATAAACTTTGTTTTGGTGTATTCGCAAAATCTTGACGTCATGACACAAATGGTCTGGCTTCATTTAATGTTGGCGAAACGTATCCTGTAATCACAAGGAAACATTTTAAGATCATGGAATAGTTTTTATGTCCGTTTACTAAAGAAACAGTTTTGATGTGTCAAATTCATCATTGTGTGATCTTACACAACACATAACAACATAACAAAAAACATTTTAACACAAAACCGTCTTTTGCGATGTCCACTCTGATGGTCCATCAGGTTTTTTTGCACTCAGTCTGAGCAGTTATACAGGAAAAGATGTGTATAGATGCTACAGGAGCCGCCTCCACAGATCAGAACACAAAGCCACAAGATGTTTCGTTTTTCTCAGGTTGGATCGTGTACAACTTGCAACCAAAGAACCAAATTTTCAATCCGTTTATGTCCCCAACATATGCCAGATATTTTTGAGGCATCCTGCTACAGACAGACTAACTTGGTGGAGACAGTTCCTTTGTAAAGTCTACTGACAAGTCACCAGTGTCAAGCATGGATATTTGTGAAAAATGGCTAATTTAACGTTAAAACTTCCAACATTTACAGTTTAAAACTTTGTGACCAGGCATCACGTGAAAGGACGCTGAACTCTTCATTCTCTTCGTCCTTGCAGTGATTTCCTCGTGCCCGACTACCTGAGCCAGGTACAGGAGGAGGAGGAGGCGCTGGGAGTCCAGTATGAGCTAGAGGAGTCCCAACATCACCCCGTGTATCCGGGCAGCACCTCCGCCTCCACCACCACTGTGGCCTCATCCTCCTCCTCAGTCCAGATGCCCGTCATCTCCCAGGTCTCCTCCTCTACCCAGAATTGCGAGAATTCCTCCGGCTTCCTTTCACCCGAGCCCCTGGATCCCCTGGAAGCCCCAGCATCCCTCAAGATGGACGCCGACGAGACGGCAGTCATGACAGAGGAGACCAAGATGGACAACAGTGTAGGAGGCAGTTCCCCAGAGGTGCTTGAAGAAGAGCAGCAGCAGCAGCATGCCCAGGCTAAGCAGCTGGCTTCCATTACCATCGAGTGATTCAAGCCTTCTACTTGCCCATCATGTCTTATTTTGCAGTCATGTCATATGGGAATATATGTAGAAACGCTTTGGTGGGTCAGAGGGACAAAGTTGGGACATGGGCACATGTTGAAACCTCATCATGTGAAGCCATCGAGACGCCCTGATTGAAGTTTTCTGAAGACTTCAGTCACAACACAGATGCACTTAATCAAGTTCATGTTTTACACCAAACCAAATCCAACAGTAAATGATGGTTTTCTTTGTTTTCCTCTGCAGTGATGGTATACTTTTCCTAAAGTTGACTGAAGAAACGTCATCGTTGGTGATTTCAATAGGTCACAAAATCATTTCAGCCCACCAACACACCTGAATTTCAAAGTATTTATCAAGTGAACAGTATTTTTTAAAAAGTCATTTTTAAGAAGGATGTTTTTCTTTTGTTCCCATATGACGTGAATGCAGCACGTGCTGAAGTCATTTATGTCTTAGCCAATTTCAGGTTTGTTAAGTGCAAGCCTTGCCCTACTTTTGGAAAGTGCCTGAGAGTTCCCATTTTAAACAAAGCAGCGCGTCGAGGAAGAAGAACAGTGACAAATCAAGTCTTTGCAAACTGAGCTAAACAAAAAAAAAACAACCTTGTATTTCATTTGTAGTGATAATGCTAGTTTGTATGAGCTAAGACTGTGTTATTCCTTCAGTGCCGTCGCTATAGGCAAACTGTTCAATGTCAATATTATCTATATTGCAATAGCTTGTACTGTAGTTTTACTATTTGAATGCTGTGTATGTTGGATGTTGTGAACTATGATATGTCAGGTGTGTGTGTATGTGCATTTCTTTTTATCTATATTAACATTTCATTTCTAAATGTTTAAAACTTGAAATTATATTGACAGAGTATTCCCACAAGATGTTTGTGCATTATAGAATATTTCAAACTTTTTTATGAACACTGTTGTTAAATCAAACCTCGCATCTCCAAAAAAGAAAAACCTGAACTCCAGGAGTTCAGGATCAGCACTGATGCATCTTTTATTCTGAAATCCAACCAAATAAATGACAAGATGAGACTGAAATTTATGTCACACGAAAAACATTTTAAATTTGGAGTAACAAGGTTTTCTCACAACTACAGTGTTATATCCCCGAATGGGCGCTAAGACGTGGTAATGTAGCCTGTTGCGTCCCAGCTGAAGTTTCTTTACATCTCTGTTCTGAATATTCTGACATGAGTTTCACATTTTGGTCATCATGATTTCCCAACAGGTACACCGCTGACATTCTTAGGCTATTGCATGACTGTTGCAGTGATGTTTGACGTAGGTACAACATGATTGTCTTTTTAAAATTTTATCCTCGCGTGACATCGTGGTTGACAAACCCAGAATCTTACACGTCATCCCCAAAGTGTGTGGATGAACCACCAGCTTTCTGTTTCTTCCTCTCCTTTTACTTTGTCACAAAGGGAAAACCAACATGTGAACATTTCCCTGATGAAAATTTCAGAAATATACTGTACGTCTGTAAAGCAGGAAGTAATGCAAAGTTTATGTGTGACTGGCTGTCTGTGACTGCCGGCGCTCAGTCAGAACAGATGTTGAGTGTTATGTGATAATATTGCTTTAGAAGCAATAGCAGCATACTAATGTGTGAATGCAAATACTGTGAGTTAAATCATTCTAAATGATAACTTTAAATATATTATGTTAGGCAAGAGCATATCCTTCACCTTAAACTGAGATCAGTTTGGCAGTTGTTACTAATTTCATTGACTTGTCTCCAGCTCCTGTTACCTGTGTTGTGCCAACATGGTTGTAATTGTGTCCTTGGACATTGTTGTGCCTGTATTTTGAGAAGATAATGATGCCCATGGTTAGAATCCATGAGTTGAATGCTACTGACTGTGAGTGGGTATCTCATTTAGTGAAATCTTTTTTTTTTTTTTTTTTTTTTTTGTCCCCTCTCCCCCTGAAAGCAGTATAAACAGCCGACATTAGGATTATCACAGCGGGATGGAAGACCTCACATACAGGGTTGATTGTAAAATGTAAAAGATGAATATTGCTGTGTGTGATGACGGCATCAATAGGAACCAGTCCTGATCATTGAAATTCACTGAGCTGTCTTAATAAGAGCTCGTGGTCAAGCCCGTGCCATCCTATCAGTCACTTTTTTCAAAGTTGTGCCATTTGCCCTTTTTATCCGGGTATAAATCATGCTTTTTCCTACAGGACCAAATGTTCTCTATCTTATTGGGGATTTGCCATGGCAATCAGTAATTGCACATAATAAAAGAAAGAGATAATCATTCGAAGTGGTCCATGCTATTTAGCAAAGGGGTCCTGCTGTTCCGCCCCTTAAAACACTGTATGATGTTGTGCATTTAAGAGGCTAGCCTTAGTAAACGGACCTATTAACTCTAGTTGCACAATATCAAAATTTAAAAAAAAAAAAAAAGTTTTCTATTCTCCATTTGTATGTCATGCTTTTCATCAGTTTTTTCTTCGGTGTCTGTACTCAAAACAACTTTTTTATAATGAAATGCTGCTGTTTGTTGAAACGCAAAGTGCCCAAAATATTTTTGTGAACCAATGGTGTGCAATAAATGGACAGGTGTTGTTTTTTCAAAGTTTTAATTTTGTCTTTGGAGTGGTGAATTCTGTAACAAAAGTTTTTTTTTTCTTTTTTTTTTTTTTTTTTTAAGAAGAATGTATCATTTTGTTTGAATCAAATGTGACTGAAGGTGACCCCATTTGATCTGTGAAACAAAGAACAAAAAGCTTTGATATCAAACAACCGGTTCTATTCAGCTCCTTTCTGTTTGTTTTCTAAAGTCGCATGTTCATATCGTTCTGTGAAGTGGAGAGCATGTCTTCAGTTAGCGATGCGTTCTGTCAAGGCCTTACTTGCCTTCCGACTCTTCATCCAGCGTAGCTTCAATCTGTTGTTCAGCATGCCCTCTCTTCTTTTCTGTACGTTTTTTTCCCCTTTTTATGTGCAATGTTTTAAAATATCTCGATTATATACAGGACATGCCTTTTCAATGTACACTTGATGTTGTATACGTTTTCCAGTCCTTTATTTAAAAGTATGAAAATATAAGAAAAAATAACATGGTAGCTCTTCATAATGGCATATATATTTTTGGTGACTTTTGTATTATGGTTGCTGTTTCATGGCATCTTTGGATATTCTTGTTAAATGTGAATAGAACAGCTTCGTTTGTGAGTATGGGGGGCCTTGGTAGTCTTCACTTTGTGACTGTCTGCAGTGTGTGTATATATATAAATATACAGTATATACACTCATACTATGTTGCATATTCTTTATACTGTAGGCTACTTGATTACAACCTGCTTTGAGACAGATGTTGTATTTTGTGTCTTTGATACTGTATTTAAACTGTAGTTTGGAGAAACTGTACAAAAACATCCCAGATAGTAATGCAACCTGCACATTGTATAGGGAGAAACGTTTGTGGTGTTGAGTGTTTTAACTGGATCATATTCCACAGTTGGCTGTTCAAAACTGACAAGACCACTCTGTATTTTAGAGTTTATGGTTGTTCTGAATCTTTGCTAGTGTACTGGCTTTGCAGTCCTGTTATTAAAAAAAGAGTTGTTTTTGTAAAAGTATGAAATGTAAATAAAAAAAATCTAAGTCAGAATAAGTCTAAAATCTGTCTGAAGTTGTTTTTTGTCTCCGTAATACAACTGAGTTTGCTCAAAGTTCATTAAGGGACATTTGTCTTTGGAAATACAAAACATTACTAACTACATCACAACACATATACACCCCCACACAGCTAAGAACTGTTGTATTGTTATTGATTCAAAGAATACTCTACTGGTGTATCATTGTCCTATAACATTATCAGATTCATGATAGACCAACAAATCGATCAACAATTATAAATGATTATTATTGTTGTTATTAAAAACTGGTGCCCGATTATCCAAAATGCAACTAAAGAGATTAGTTGAAAATGCTGGGTGTGTCATGATAGTAGTGGTTAATCTAGCCTTGAGGTGCTAGCCTCAACCAGACACGAGGAATAGGCTACAGTCTAGTAAGCTCACTTCTTTCTAGCTCCACAGCCCCATTTTCATTTTCACTTTACATAACTTGAGGACATTCATCAGTCCTCACCCAGACCACTTCCCTTTGGCCCCAGGCCAAAAACAGCCCCCCAGTGCTCTGAGCTCACAGTCCAGGTAGGCCAGCTACCAAATTGAGCTAGCATTAGCTAACAGCAACTACAGACATATGAAAGAGACACCATTTACCTGATTAAAGTCTTTGTAGCATCAAAATGATTTCAAATCTGTCATTTCATGATAGAAAAGTTACACAATGGGGCTTTGACCATTTTCTGCTGGAGTTTTGATAAACCAACATTCTCACAGATGTTCTGAGGATGTGTACTGGCTTGAGTTAAAGTGGTCAAAACATCATTGTTATGCTTGTGAGCATTTAATGTTTTAAGTTCAGTGCTCCGTGCAGGCACCAGCCCAACATAATAAAGTCACTCAGAGTACACACAGTTCAGAAAGGAGTCACATCTGCATTGCTCCTCATCATTATTTCTCATCTTGGAGTGTTTGTTATCTTGGAAGGAACACGACATGTTCACTCTGGTTTTGGCTCAGAGATGGCTGTCATCCTTCTTAAGCCCCCAACACATGACGAGAGGTCTGAACTGAACTAATGCTTGGTTGACTACAGAGCTGTGGCCAAAGCCCAGATCAACACTCACACATCACAATGTAACTTACCAGTTGTGTATACATGAATAGTTATACTCGTTCTGAAGACATGATTATATTACTTTCACAGTGTAGCTGAAACATTCTGGTCAGAATAACCTTAACTGCCACATTTACAGTAGCCTCTAAAATAAGTGGCTGTGGCTTCTCACAGTTCTGGAAGATCACTGCCCACCACTGAAGTGACTGGTCAAAGTATAAATAGTCCAGAAGGAAAACTTTATTGTCGAACAAGTGGCTTGACTTGTGGCACACAGAATAATCCAAGTGATGCTGGAATTTTTAACAGCCACCCCTGATTTCTGCTGGAAATGTGCTCAGTAACAAAAGACCTGTAGCCAGTACTGAAGTCTTTATCAGTCTGGCAGTTAACAAAGGCTGATGATGTAGAATACTGCCCAGATGTAAAAGTGATCTTGTACTTTCACATCCACAGTTGTCACTCAGCCATCAGTCAGAGTGATCATTCCGAGGGGCCATGAAAGCCTGAGGTAAACCTGGAGTCCACCGGGAAGGTTTGAGTCAGTTTGTGGCCTGATACTGCAGGCCGTAAAACTTCTCAGATCCATCAGGATGGAATCCATGTCGCCACTGGAAAGGAGATCCATGAGATCCATGCTTGGAGATGTCCCCTGATCTCCTCCCTGCTCTTCTGCCAATCTTCACAGTGTCAGAACCAAACAATCAATCCCCCACTGAATAAAAAGCAGGCTTATGTATAGCCTGGCTGGAGGTAGATCCATCATTCAAAGTATTTTATTTTATTTATATAGCACCAAATCATAACAGAAGTTGTCCCGTGACACTTTACATATAGAGCAGGTCTGGACTGTACTCTTTATATTATTTCCAGAGACTGAACAATTCCTACAATGAGTAAACACTTGGCAACTGTGGCAAGGAAAAGCTTCCTCACTTATTGATATCAAGATCATCCAGCTGACAATAGTTATATTCGAACTAAATATGGTGTCAGATGAAACTTATCAGCTCTGCTAAATGGTTACCATTAGCCACTAGGTTACTTCTACTAACACTGACAGTATAAAGAATGGACAGCGTATCCTTGACATCACCCACAGGTTTCTGAAGAGCTGTTGTGAAACTCAGTGTGGTGGCTCTCACTGCCCGCATGTTGGTAATCCTGCCTCTCCTAATCTAATCTGCTAATCTAATAATCAGCATAGACGTTGATCATCGGCTGTCCTCCGGCGGGCCGTGTAATGTCTGGGCGCTCAAACAAGCCATCTGACGTCCTACATCTGATCTGTTACAGTAACGGTCTTACTTCTGCATAACTTTAAGCCTTAATATAATTTAATTTATAAAATAACAAGTGAGTTGTATAGAAATTCACCCTCAGTACAGTAGTTATGAAATTAGCTATAGAGACCAAAACTGTTTTTTGTACCAGGCTGTAAACATGTTTATTTCTGCTGTGAAGTTGGACATTTGAACATGGGGACTTATGGAGACTGACTCACTTCTGGAGCCAGCCTCAAGTGGACGTTTGAGGAAATTCCAATAACTGCAGACACAGAGTTTGCCGCTTGATAGCAAATAGCTACATAAGCGCATGAACCTACATATTACTACACTGTTGGGGTTATACTAACTCATTTAGTCAGCTGAGTTTCAGCTCTGTACCCCCATCCAGACAGACACAAGCAGGCATCACAAGCATCAAGCTGAAAGCTGGCGGATCTTTGAGTTTGGTTTATTTTGCTACTGTAACGGTCAAGATTGAGTTTCCTACTCACATTGTTAATATTATTGTCTCCATTGGCCCTGCTAGAAATTTTGCTGCCAGGTCAGTCATTATCATTAACGGTAGTGGCGCTGAAGATGTCTAGACCTGGTAATTTGCAGGACTCAGGAGTTTGTAATTTTCCACATTGCAGTGTCCATCAGTGGACACTTTTCAGTACTCCTGTTTTTCAGACATGCATAAAAGGCTGCTCTGTGTGCAGAGCCACCGCTCCTATCAGTTACTTTAATGTGGCATTACCTGTAAAATTCAAAACCAGTTTAAACTTTAGAATTTTCAAAGTCTCAGCAGATCACAGCATCCAAGGATGACATTATGTTAGATGGCACCGCTGTGTCTTTAGAAAAACAAAAGCTCAGACAGCACAAAATATTTTTACCGCTAATCATGTGCTGTCACAGTGAGCAGCCTCCAAGCATTTCATCTGTTTCTTCTTCCTCTGAACTTTTGTTGATGAAATTTGAGTTCTTTCTTTGTCTGATTTGATGACGGCTGCCGCCAGAGCTAACTACTGTGTTTTTCTTTCATTTATAACAACAACCACAGTTATTGTCTCCGTAAACATAGACAGCATCACTCCCCGTGTAGCTGAGACATACACATATCATGAGAATATGTTTAGAACAGAAAAGACTGTCAGGAACTGTCTGTGTATATGGGATGAATACTTGGCGGGAAAGAGTAGCAATATATGGTACGTAATTATATATATATATATAAAAAAGGATTTGACTCGATTGTTACTTCAGGTTTTCCTAGATGATTTGAGGCTCTGACCCTCAAAGGTAATATGTCACTGAAAAGGCTGAAACTACAGTGTTTTAAGTGGCTTTAAAGGATTAGTGGTTCAGCTTTAAATGTGTAATATACTCAGAATGTATTATCTACCATATACAAACCAAGAGGTACACACATCTTTACAATGGGTATCCAAAAAAGTGAGCTGATATCAGGTAGTCCAGCCACTGCTCTCCTGTCACATTTGGGCTAGCCTCTGTTTCACCAGTTTCTGTAAGTCAGTACAGTCTCTTCTTCATTAACTTCTTTCATTTATCTGCCTGAGAAAAAAAAAATGTTAAGTTACAGAGCAAATTATTTCTGAGCACAGATCTTTTTTTGTTCTATGCTAAGCTCTAAGCTGCTGTGCTATGCTTTAAGCTCTCCGTTGTGCTTTCTATTATGTCCACTGAATGAGTCAAAGAGAGAAGGAAAAACAACTTTATCCACCAAATGTGCAAAAAATGTGCAGCTATTTGGAGCTGGTATTTAGTTTGTCTATTCTGGGCTACTGTAGAAAGACGGTGGTTCAAAAATAGTGGACTGGAAGAGGACTCACAGAAACTGTAGATATAAAAGGCTCATTCTTATTTAATTATTTAATTCTTATTTTCAGGTAATTATACACAAATGAAAATATAGTCATGAATATTATATTCAGTAAATCTGACACAGTGGTTCTAGTGCTAACACAGGAAGCAGTGTGTGCTACACATACCAAGGCATAAAGTAAAGGTGTGGATGTGGTGGATGGGCATGTAGCATGTCTGACTTGCCCCTTCTCTTGAATCTGCTATTAATGCTAATTAATACAACATATTTTTATTACCCTTACCACGACCTTTCCCTGCTTTTTATTTTATAATCATAGACATGATGTCATAACATGCCGCTGTTGCTGTGTGCAGATATAATAACTTGGTTTTGCAGAACTGATCAATATTGATGTTATCAACTAATGATGTGGTTGGGTAGACATAGTGACAGGTGACCCATGAAGCAGAGATAGTCACCCTTAAAACACAGAGTGCTAGTATGAGTAGATCCATCCAGTAGTGCACATCTGTCCAAAGCCTTTGTTGAGAGCCTCATCCAAATTTCAATTCAGTTTGAACAAAAGTTTTGAAGGGTATTAATTGGTCTTAAATTATTTGGATTAACCATTGTCACAGATTAGAATTCAGCATTCCTAACCCAGCAGAAAAAAAGAAAAAAAAAAAAAAAAAAGAAAATTTAGTGCTTCTTCAATAGTTTCATGCAATAAGTTACTTATCTGAATCATTAATCCAAATATGAGAAAAATATGGCTTTTTAAAGCTTTTTAAACATTTATCACAAAAAGAATTATGAGGAAATCTTTAGTTGAAGGAGCACAGTCAACATGTCAGGCTCTGGTATGAATCTGTGTTTCATAATCAAATCTTGTTTTTTTTTTTCTTTGTTGAAGAAGACACATAGATTGGTGGATGACACTGTGGATTTAGGTTGATGAGGGGTAAGATGAAGTTAATGTATTCCAATTTACAGAGCCAGCTTTTTGTTGATTTTGGCCTCTGGTAGATTGTAGGCCCATCAGAGAAAATTCATCCCTCTAGCCTGACTTGTGTTTTCAAAAATGAAGCCAACTGCTTAAAGTGTCGTGAACAAAATGTTTTTTCTCTCTGTAAATATAACACCAGAACAACTATTTGACTTAATATACATACAGTATATAAAACAAATGCTTTAAACAAGTCATTCTCATCTGAGAAAAAGCAGGTGGATGAATATGAATTCCCAGGTGATGGAACCCATCATTCAATCCACCCCCTTCACCCTCCATCACAGTCCCATTGCGCAACACTGGGCTCTTAATTTGCTCCTTGTAAACTTTTACTGCAGAGCCAAAAATGTGTTTGCAGATGCATTTATGACTTGTTTACATTTGGGGCTTATCTGTTGGACGTGCACGGCCGGAGGGGGATTTTAGGCAAACTGGATACAGCAGTTTGTGAGAAGAGTGATAATGCTGGGGTAAGACTCGCTGCCAGGAAAAATAAAACACACTGCATGACTAATACACATGTCATACATTCCCAATCAATGGAGGGGTTGGATTCAATGGAATATTCCACAAATCACATCCTTGCCAGGTTCATTAGGCTTTTGTATCCACAGAAAATAATAGTTAGACATTCAAAGTCTATATTTCAATAAGTGACCCCAGGACCTGGGTAATGTTACTGGCTGTTCTTGTGGCTGACGTATTGCAGTTATGTAAAAATTGAATACATTTGCTCCTCTATTTTCCAAGATTCAGGGACAGCGTTGACAGGCACCTGAAAACTACAGACCACGTTGATTTCTCCCTTTTCCACAGCTCAGCTCATGTCTGTCCACCAGTAGCTCTACTGTACCAAATACCTACTAATAGAAGCAATAAGACATCCAGTTCATCCACCTACAGTATTATGTCAATTTCCATTCATTTCTAATGAGCTTCTCAGACTTTTATTTGCTGTTTAATTCTTTCCACTACAGCTCAGAATTTAATCTGCTCTCTAGTGTTGGAAAAGCACCAATTTAGCCAGACATGGAACATCCAGCCTTCATTCCAGTTTAAATTCCTTCGAATCACGTGATGTCCCGCAGTGCTGTGGAACTGAGGAAGGAAAAGGAGGTAAACATTGGACAGGGCTGTCCAGAGTGCCTGTAGCAATCAACCAATGGCTTATATCGCTCCACCCTATATTTATGCCTCTTATAGGACTTGATAACTAACTGGTGTTTTCAACACCAAATGGATCTACTGCCACTGCAGGCCCATGTAATCATCATTAGGAAAGCTATCTGATTGTCTAAATTGTCCCCGGGCCCACATTAACATGAGTGCAGCCAAAGCAAAGCTTGTGTTATATCACTTTCATTAGACAGGACCTTGCGTCAACGTAAATTGCTTTGTTCTCTGAATTTATACCACCTCAAACGTCAGAATGACATTGACAGAAACGCCAAACAATATATCCTTTGAGGATCATATGCCTAATTAAAACTAAGGTCATGCTTCCACTGCAGAACGCCTTATTGCTCTTTGTCTCTGGTCAGGATGTTCCAGACACTTCCCTTTGCCATATCAAATAAAATTTCTCATTGTTTTTGACCAACGTGTCTGCAATTAGGTCATTACTGTGATGTTTTTGCACTGCATAGCCACAGCCACAGCCATTCACTTCTCTGATGGCTTTTTGTAGTCGAGTGTGCCCAGGATCTACATTCATGTTTAATAATTCCACAGCTCATGATTTACAGTCATTGCCAATACAAGAAGCAGTGTGCCATTTACACAGAAAGTAAGTGTGCAATGCATCAGACTTTTATGCAGAAGCTGCATCCTTTCCTTTTTAGATCAGCTTTAGCTTTGACGGACTGGCTGGTCCACCAGTTTGCTCCAGACTATAACACATTAGATGGCTTGCCATAGAATTTTGTGCAGACATTCCCCAGTCCCCAGTGTATGAATCCTACTAACTTTGGTAGGGCTGCCCACGAAAGTCAGAGACACCTCAGTCGATTGCAATACGTCAGGTTGAATGTGGATGTGCTTTGTGAAGATGTCTGAGAATGATACAGGCAGCTGGGGACCAGCACCAAGGGTGAGTCTGAGTGAGATGGAGGCAGCTGCAAGGACGGAGAGGCTTTGTCTGGTCAGGCTCTGAGATAACATCTTCTGCTTTCTGCTTAGTCATGATGAATTGACAGCTCATGGCAACTTCATCTGATGCAATCTCAAAAAATGTTGCACATTTCCGTGCAACAGGGTACCTCTGACTAGTTCACATGGTCACCGTCAATCCTGACGCTGTCAGTGTATGCGTCTGTTTGGAAATACTTTCAGGCCTTTCTTCTAGTGTCATCATTAGCTTGACATTTTTGAGTGAATTGTCTTGAAACTATCAGATGGGTTGTCGCAAAATTTGGTACATTCACGTCCCACTTAGGATAAATTGTCATAACTTTCCCTCAATTTTCTCTCTGGTGCCATCATCAGGTAAAAAAATGTTTTACCTGAAACCTTCGGTTTATTAGTCTACCAATGACAATCTAATCAGCCTTAGTTGTACTTTGTTGAGTGTAAATTAGTAAGTGCTGGATGGTGAACATGATAAACATTATATCTGCCAAATGTTAGCAATGTCATTATTAGCATGTTAGCAAAACTAACATTAGCATTTACAGCCAGAGCTGCTTCTTGCTGCGGACTATGCGGATGCATAGGGCCCCGCAGCCACCAGGGGGCCCCCAACCTGCAAGTTCAGCCTCAATATATCCATTTTAAAGCATAGAAGTGCTTCACAAAACAAATGAGGCCTGGCTATAAATAAAGATAGGTACTTTTAATTCTCCCAGAATATATATTGATAACAAAATATATCCCCAGTCAGTGAGAGACCCAGGGCCACTAACATGGTAGACACTTATCGTGTAACTGCAGTTTTTTTTCCTCATTGTAACCATGCTCTTTCATTGATTGTAATTATAATATACAGTATAACTTGTAGTCATGCACATATTTTAAAATAAAAAATATTATCACTGAACAAATAATTTGTTTTTTTCCCAGATGTGTCCAATATCAGTGTTCTTGTCTGGTAATAGGGTTGTTTTGGATGCATTTCTTAGCCTGTAATTTACGTTTCAGTAAGCACTAGTCTTTCCCGGCAAGCTGTCACTTCTGCTCTCGCAAACCTTCCAGCAGTTTCTCTTCTATTTGTTCCAAACAGAAGCATTCAGTATTCCAGAACACTTTCTTTATGCAATGAAAGACAAGATGGCTTGCATTTGCAACCGTCAGTGTAAAAAGCTTTCAATTACTGTTGAGTGATATTAAGTAGTAAAACATATTTATTTATATGAAAATGTTCCAGAGTTTGACTTTAAAAATTCTGTTTCCAAATGTTATTCACCCACCTGTCTATCCTTGGGCCAGGAACGCTGCATTTTCCAACAATTTCAGCAAGCCATCCAGTCAGTTACATAATAAAATTAACCTTTAATGCATGTCTTGGTCGCTGTACAGCATGGTTGCACCCTTGACTTCCTCTTTAAGTCCTGTGAAGGTGGCTCTCTGCCCTGAGACTCATATGATTTCTCTGAAAGGAGAACAGTCTCACACACACAGAAGCGAGAGCCGTCAAAGCAGCAATCCTGCTGTGTGATTCAGTGGCTGCTGCCCGCAGGCGTGCACACCGCATATTTCTGCTTTACTTATGTGACACAGATTTATTGTTTTAAGAATCAATTTGAAGCTGCTCTGCATGGATCCTTTGTTGTAATTGACCCATACGATCAGGCTGTAAGACTTTGTGTGTCTCTCAGGGTTTGACTGTTTTTTTTTTCAGGAAAATAGTTGTTTTAGTGCTTTTACATAAGTTATCACAGACTGGAGCAGTTAGACTTCAACATTAACCCTGCAGTGTCCCAGAAGAAGGTTTGAATTTTGCTGTCTGTGTAGTTTTTGTGAACTGTAAATATCATCCGTAAAATGAGTAATAACACCAGCACAAGTGATCCAGAAGCTTGATTTCAGGTACAGGTTTAACTTGTGCATGGTAGTTGATATTAATACATTTAATGTGCACTGCAGTGTAGCTCTGCATGAGGCAACAGAGGCAAGAGTGACTCTAAACAGTTAAGTTGCTGACCAGAAAACCAAAATAATGCACTGAAAGATGCTAAAATGCTCATTACAGCTGAGAAAATGTGCACAGTGGCATGATAATTCTCCCTTTACCCCATTACATTAACATTTCATTTTATCCATATTTGTAGGAACATGTTGATGCGAGGTTGGTTGTGTTCAAGGATAAGTTATCATATTGGTTTATTACAACTTCATATCTATTGGGTACAACGTTGCATTCACCAAGTAGATTGCTAAGACTGTTAACAAAGCAACATTGTTTGAACAAAAAAAAAGTTGCAGTGAAGCAGAATTATCCGTTAATTCTGTATAAACTGAAATCCAAAACTTTTTTTTTTTTTTCATGTGTATCACGTCATCCACTGTTTTTCTTTGGACAGATTTGCTTTCTTATAAAATACCTCTTTCTGTTGGTTGTTGCCATATTTTGTTTGGACAGATAAGAAAGATCTACAATGCCTCAATGAAGTTGGATAGGGTATTCTTTTCCATTTCTCCATTTTGTCTAGTATCATACCAAACCTTGCCGAGAAACTTGAAAACAGACGTCAACAATTTAATAAATGCCAAGCCTGGTGACAGCCTGGTGGCTCTTAAAGTATGGTGACAGCATGGCTGTGATGTTTGAGGAATTCTCAGCCTCAGATGATACACTGAATGTCACTGCTGCTGCATCTTGTCTTTGTTCTGCAGCTGTTTGGCAATTTAGGCGTCTTAAATGTCAGATCTCTTTGGAACATTAGTGTGATGTTCTTGCATCGTAGAGTAAGACATGCTTTATGAGTCTGTCTAATAGCACTCCTAGGTACTTACGTAAGCTTGATTTATTAAGGAGCCATTTGGCTCTCAAGGACTCTTGGTTGGTGTAAAGTTCTGCTGTCACACTCTATAGTGTGGCTGGCAGGACGGTCTTTAAAAAACCTCTTCATCTGAGCTGTATTATGAGCTTTATATGAAACGTGTGTGTTGAGTGTTTGGGTGACTCGTAGGGCCCCCTTCATCTCATGGAAGTGCATTCCTTCAGACTGCTGCCTTATATGGTCTCTCAGTCATCACCAGGTTACAGGGCTCATTGTCCGCCTGCCTGCCACACTTTACTCTCTACACAGAGGAGGTTCACACAGTGAAAAGCATCAACATCATAGCAGAGCAAACTTGGACCGGCTGCATACTGAAGCATAACGTCACTATCTGTCACTTATTGTTCCAGATGCCTGCACATAGTCAGGTCGGTAACACTCAACTGGAAGTGACGCTCTGTTTTGACGATTCTGGGTGTTCATTTGCAAAAGTGTCACCAGGCATATACCAGATCTTCTCCTCATAAGGATGGGCAAAATGATTCTGCAGGCATGAGTTAATGTTGGCAAAAGCTTTACTAGCGTTTATGTGTATATTATACTCTACCCTGCCTCAGCAGATCACTGGATATTCGTCTGTCTCATCTAATTCAATTTAGAGGTCCACAAAAGAAACATAGAAGAATGTCAGCACTCTTTGTTCCAGTGTGTAGATTAATATCATTCACTCGAGTTCATCTTGAAGAACTTTACAGTTTAAAGTAGATGCTTACTGCAAATACTGATGTCTACATTTTTAGCTTAAAATATTATATTGCAGCTGATATACATATATTTAGCATAAGCACTCATTCTGACAAGGATTCATCCACTTTAGTTATTCTGTAAGACTGTTCTTAGACACAACAGTGCTTTGAGCTATATGCTAACATGCTAGCAATGGCTTTGCTGATGTTTAGCAGATGTAGTAAGTATCATGTTAGCATGCTAACTGATTAGGACTAAACACAGGGGGCATACAGTAAAGGTCTGAAACAAAATTCCATCCAGAGCTTGTTAAGATATTTCACTACAACCACTGATATCAACTTCCTGGTGGCATTAGATTAGAGGATCATGAAAGTCGCTCTTAGGACTTTGTGACATTGACAAACACATAGTTGTTGAGATGTGTCCTGGCCCAAAGTTGTAAACTGACCGACCAACCAACTGACATTGCTATCCTTAGAGCCACGACTAGCATGACTAATAAACATGGATGCGCTCCCTGGTGGATAAGCTGTTTATCACAAGCATCTTTGGAATTTCTGTTAGTTACTGGCTGACACGCTGATCCCAATATAACTGTGATAAGCTAATATCTTGACCAGCCAGTTCATCAGTTGGGCTCTAATTAAAACTAACTAGATGTGACATTGAGGTTGTTAGAGCCACATGACAGTTACATAAGAGTTGTTGGAGACTCATGACTCAATGTGTGACCTAATGTGGCTTTTATTGAACAATGAACTCAATGAGCACTCAATGAGTGCAATCGTTTTCACTGATGTATGAGTGCAAACCCCAATTTCCCCAGTGTTAGAATGACTATTCAGTCACTGAATGATACTGTGAACAGAGATACCATGGTGATGGCAAGGTTTAGCAGTACAAACATGGCAGCAACATAAGTCATGAGACCTAACCAACAACATAGACTGAAAGTGGTACTTTTTATATTAGTTTGGATGCTTCCATTAACAGGAGTTCTCAAAATATTATCACGTGGCTTTGTCAATTAGACTTAGACTTAGACAGACTGTATTGTCATTCAATTGCACATTCACAGTGTATGTATTGAGTGAGATTTTGTTGCAAGGCTCTGAATAAAAAAACAAACAGACAAAGACAAGTAGAAATGGTATAAATATAAAGTATATAAACTATATTATTATTATTATTATTAACAGTATAAAATATAAAAGTAACTGAATAAAAATTGTGACTTCAGAAATGCTGCAGCTAACAGAGCAGATACGTAACAGATATATAACAGCAGGATGTATTATAACAGTGAAATGGACAATATGAGATAGTAACAGTTTCTCAGTGCATTAGGGTTCAATAGAGCACAGTGTCCATGTAAAGTGACTAGTGTCATATGTATGGGACGGGTTATTGGGAGTTTAATAGTCTTATGGCGCCCTGGTCAGGCAGCGTTTGCAAGCAGTGTTGTGAATGGCAGGAAGTGCTGTCCCGATGACTCTCTCTCTGTCCTCGCCACTTTTTCTACACATTTCCAGTCTGAGGCGTTGCAGGCCCCAAACAAGACAGAGATGCAGTTGGTCAGTGTGCTCTCCATCCTCTGAGAAAGTGATGAGGATGGGAGGGGGGAGGTTTGCTCTTCTAATCCGACGCAGAAAGTGCAGACGCAGCTGTGCTTACTTCACAAGAGGTGTGAAGGGACCAGGTCAAAGTGTCTGTGATCTGCACCCCCAGGAATGTGGTGCTGCTGACCAGTTCCACTGTGGTAGTGTTGATGCGGAGGGGGTGTGATTTACCACAAACTTATTATAGAATATATGGAGAATCTATTAGAATATCTATAACGAGCTACATATTTCCATTTAGCCCCAAAATAAACACATAAAACATATGTAGTTGTTCGTACTTCCTGAGACTCTTTTGGCTGAACACACAGGACTGGACAGGAAAGTGTTTAAGCAAAAAAGTTGAAAAATGTTTTCTGAAATACAGTAATGTCCTAGTACACATTTTTATATCATGATACTATAACACATAGATGCTACTACCCAAGCTCAGGGAACCTAATTTTAACTGTTGTTCATGAATTATGACCGAACAAACAGTTGTGTCAGAGCCTAATCTTGCTCTACTGTTGGATTCCACACCTGCCAGAAGACAACACAATCAATCACGTTCACTGAGTACGCTAAAAATATTTAATAAATGCTCAATACTTATTTGAGTGTTGAATGTGGCCAAAGCCATCAATCACATGTAACAAAGTACCCTCCCAAGCAAGCTGCTTCCTCCATCATCTGCTCCAGTCGCTCCCTCATTTTTTACCACATATGTCACCACACTTTCTTCTCCTGGCTTTGGACTTTCCCACCAGTCTTTTAGAAGGTCCAACGGCTCTCTTCAGGATAGTGGGTTGCGTAGTCACATATAACTAATACGTAATGGTGTTCTGAGGAACTTCTTTCCCGTGGTCCAATGAGAAACTTGGGAATACATTCCTGGCCAAGCAAAATTAATTCCAATCCAGTTCAGAGTTTTTTGGTAGACCATGTGACCTTCCCATGGAATTGAATGACTCACAAACTGGCTCATCCCCATGTAATACAGCGTATCCGTGACCTTTCTTCACTCTTCGCTTGGGACCAAACTGGACCGGACTACTGTCTGGAAGCATGCTGAGTCAAATAAAGCTAATTCACACTGTCCATTAATCAAGACTGGTGCTATTCAACCTGCCCCACTTAATGTGTGTACCGTGCCTCTCCTTGGACTGAACTGAACACAGGGGAAATGGCTTTGTGTGATTAAAGGGTGGGCAAAATTACTTTGTGTGACCTAATTCATTACAATTGTAGCTCTTAACTTCCTGTTTGGAGGGTCTAGGTGGAGGCTTTTTAGCATAGCCTGTGGCTTGTGGGAGTTAACTGACTAGGTAGGAAAAAAATCTACTTGACCATGGCCTTCTCCCTGCCAAACGTGGCATTACAGCTTCTCTCTTTCTGATATAAGAAACCTCCGCCAGGTCAACTTTTTCGCTGTAGTTTTAAGTCCATTTGCCACTATGAGCTTCACCTGTGAAAAGGGAACAAAACACACAGCCTATCCATCTTTGGGCCATCGACATAACTCTGTCATTGTCTCAAATGAGGTCGACAAGTGTTCATTGTGATCTTCTGTGGATAACGATGACCTCTATGGGACTCTCTGGCTCTCATCTCACCTAGGTCATCATTGTTGACACCGTCATCATCATCATTCCATCCCTTCTGCTAGCCATCCTCCTTTGTTTCACACTGTGTTTTTATTTCATTATGTTTATTTATGAAAACTGATTCTGCATACTTTTCCATCGCCACTCTTCACAAGAGAACTCTTTCTTTTGTGGGCTAGAATAAGAGATTTTACCAGACCTGTTAACTCCTCCAGCTTCTCTTCGGATTTAGCCTCAGCCTAGTGCTTGAATTGACTGATAAGACAGGTCCGTTGTCTGGGTCCTCTTGTTACTTGTTACTTTTAGTTTCCACCTCTTGCCAAGATGTTACTTCAGTGTGGACATCAGCTTCTCGACACCACTTGTCAGAATGACCATTAGCATGATGCAGTCAACGGATATACCAAGCAGTATGTACGTCGTCCTAACCAACAACACAAACAGGTAGATACTGATTTTTTTTCTTTTTGTACTCTCTTTTATACTGGCTAGATTAATACAAACCCCAGTTGTACAATTTCTTACAGGCCAGAGCCATCAGTGGTGAAGTGTCCTTCATTACACCCTGTATAGTGCCTGTTATCTATGCTGTGATAGGAGGTCTTTTCCAATAAAACCAGCTCAGCCTGCTCTGGAGTATCACTTACATTAAAGAACAGAGTTGACATTTATAAAGAGTCATTTTATGGCCCAGCACTTTGTATCCCAGCAGTGTATTCCATTAGTGCTGCTGCTGAGCAGAATGGTCTGCTATAAGCTGGATACCTGGAAGTGGTAGTGAAGGGAGCAAGTCTGTGGTGTCAGATACCCTGGGCAACAGTATAGTGTAGGTCAGCAGAGTCCTCAGGAAGCTAAATGACATGGCGATATATGACAGGCCTGTAATGCATGAAGTCACTGTATGGTCATGTTTCCATTGATTCTCTTTATAGTTTGTGCAATGCAGTAAAAAGCTGCCCATTTCCACATTCTTGGTGGAGGTACTGAGTGTTCTGAATAGAGGAAATTGATCTTGATCTTGATCCTCCATTTATCCAGGTTCCCCAAATAAAATGTGCAGTTTTTCAACAGCATAGACTTTTGCCAAGACCTTTACTGTTCTCTGACTATTTAAACAGAGCACCAAGTCTGTAGACAGGACTGTAGACTTTAAGCAGGAACCAGAGGCTGAATTTAGTCTGGTTTGAGACATACAAGCAATGTGTGGCCACCTTATAGAGGCCATTATATATTGTACATGAATGGTGGGGTCAGTCATGCTGGGGAAAATAGTTCAGAGTGAGTTTAGAGTGTTGCTTGCGCTAAGCCACTTTGTTTCCCATTTACATCCGTATTTGACAACCTGGGAATGATACTCAACATCCAACATGTTGACTGACCGCACCTTCAGTTATTAATTGATTTAGATTGGTCACCTTGGGGCACATACTCTGCATGTTAGGAAACAAAAGCTATCCAGGAGTTGATGACCTTAAATCTAATGCTCACTCTCCTTGGAGCTTTGCTTTTGCCTCCATCAACTCCTGGTGGAAGTATCTTCCTAAATGCTCTACTCTGTTTATCAGCAAGTTACTAACTTTGTCCAACTGCTGTTTGGTGCTGAACCAGTAGTGTACAAAGCGTTTATCAAAGGTTTTCATTAAAAATAAATATCGTTGAAATGGTTGATGAGAGCACTGAGATGAAACCAAAAGAGTAAATCTGTGAGCCTTAAAACCAAAACACTGAGCTGCAAGAGGCTAAAAATCAGAGGTAATTAGATAATTATATGTTTCTCTTCTTAGCTTCCTCTGTCAAACATCCTGTTGAATTGCTTAGCCTCTGCCATGTCCAAAGTCTGCTGAGCCCAGTTACATTGTTCACTCACCTAGCCTCAGTTCTGGCATGACCACTGACAACTAACCACCCTGGGCCTTCTCCCAGGGGTCAAATGCTCCTTTGGTAATGGTGTAAAGACCAACACTCTCCAAAGCTCCAAGCTCCCAGTCTGGGCAGCACAGACCGAGCTAGCTGGTTAACTTAGTTTTATAACAAAAGTGATTTCTGTCCCTCAGGAAACATTGTAAATCACAGAAATGTAAACCGGGTAACCTTAGAGAGAAAACATTTTCTCCATAAGATATGATCCAGTTTCACCAAAATCAGTGAAATAGTTGGTGGTGTGTGACTTAGTGCTATAAAGTGTTGTCTTTACCGAGAGTTGTCTTTACAGAGGCCAAATTTACACAGAAACAGATGTACAGGGCAAAATGTGGCAATGACAGAGGCACCATTCACCTGATTAGAAGTCAGTGGAACATCAGGATGATAGTGAACCTGTTATGTTAAGGCAGAAAAGTTTCATAGTGTTGCTTTAATATAAAAATATTGCTTAGTGCAGTTAGTTTTAAGGGTTTTTTTGTTGTTGTTGCTTGGGGTAAGAGCAGGAGTTCAACATACAGACACAAAGTGTTCAGACAAGTAAGTCTGATGTGAAAAATATTCATGTTTCTATCCCCCAGTCTACCAAATGTTTTGGCTTGTGGCCCCTTAAAATGAAGTAATGTCTATTTGCGACCTTGTGTCCTTATATGTGGACATGAGTCCTGCTAAACACTGAGTTCTCTTCTTCAGATTGTTTCTTTTAATGGAATTTTAGAGGCCTGGAAAAGTGAAAGTCATTTTTTTCACAAGAAAAAGACCATGTTTAGAGAAAATTCTGAAGAAATAAATACTTTTTTAACTGAAATGATTGAATGACTGTTCTTATCCCTTTAATCATCTTGTGACAGACAGATTTATTTCTTGGGAGTCATGGTCTTATGTCATGTCCAGGAAACTTTGTTAAGTTAATTCATTCAGTTTGTCTCATGTCTATGTTGTCTTGTGATTTCCTGTTTTATTTTGGTTCCACTTCCTGTCTGTGTCTATTGTCACCAGTTTTACTTTCTCCCTTTTGTCTATTTTCCCGCTCTTGGGATTACCTGTCTTCCTGATTGTATCCACCTGTGCCCTTACCTTGTGTGTGTATAGTCAGTTGCTGTGTCTCAAGTCAGGGGCTGCATGCTGCGAAGGCTGCGGCTGCTGTATGTTTCCCAGCACTGAACAGTGCAAAGGATCTTGGGATATGTGAGGGTGCAAAGGATAGTTGCGGTGCATCCTCGAAAAAGAGAGAAAAGAAGGCCGCATTTGAAGACTGCATTTGAAGGAACCTTCGAATTGGGACAGCCTTCACGCAGCGTTGTGACGTAACGGATGCAGCTCGTGTTTCCCTTTGTCCTGTGCCAGTTTGTTTTGTCCCATGTGTCAGAGAACCAGTGCTTTTTCCATGCCATTGCCAGGTCTTGTTGTTTTGTTACTTTGTTTGCACAAGAGTGATTTTCTGTTTTTATTTGTTTCTTAGTCTAGCTTTTGTCGAGTTATTTTTTTAGTTTCTTAGATTAGTGTTAGAGTTATTTCCTCTGTGAGTGATTTTCATTTTGTTAACCTTTATTTTGAAACTTGTATGAGAGTTGTGCATTTGGGTTCTGGTCCATGGTCCGTTTGGTCGTGACACCATATTGTGATTGAAAGCAAAAGAGAAACATATTGCCACCTGTGAGTACAGTCTAAATCCGATCTATACATAAAGTATCCAGAGATAACTTATGTTATGATTCGGTGCTATAAATAAAAATAAAAATAAATTCTCTTAACTGTAAATTATTCTTCACTGAAGTTCCTAAGAAGTGAGTTACAGATGACAGAGGGAAGATAATGACTCATACAGCTTTCATGAAGGAGCGAGTGCTACATGTTATATCTGACTGTTCCCCATCCTTGGTATATTTCATACATCTCTAATAAATAACCATATCTAAAGGACTGCATTGGCAAATCATTGTTTCAGCTTTGCTAATACATGTTGTATTAACAGATTTATTGGATAAAGAGCAAGCATGAAGTGGAGGCACGTACATAAACAGTGCTTTTGTTTGACTTTGACAACCAGAAACCATTCACGGTAAATTAAAACAGTTAACATAACGGTGTATTATGGAGAGTATGAATCACATGCTTTCAGTACAAGACATAGCTGTTCACGTCTTCACTATGCAAAAGAAGAAACTGGCAATAGCTTTTATTTTCTCTTTCTGGTGACTTCCCCCTAAACACATTATAGTTTTGGAGATGCATCTGAATAACTAATTCAGTAACCAAAGAGACGGCATTGCTCATTTTTGTTGGTTGTCCAGGAGCTGTGTCTCCAGATACAAAATTAAATCAAGAACTTAAAATAAAAGTCAAATATGAAGGAAATGATAATGTCCATCTAATCCTGGATCGTGTTATAACCGGTGAGGAGAGGCAGGTTTCCAAGAGTGTGAGTAGGTAGCAAATAACATCAAGTTACATAAGAAGACTGTAGGCTATAGAGAAGTATAAACGTTTCACTGTTTCACTCCATGCCCTTTCAAGCTGCCTCATGTGGAAACAACATTAAATTCCTGCCTCATCTCAACGACCAGGACACTTGGTGTGAATAAAGAGCCTGTTTGAGTCAAACAGCAGTGTACCTGAATATGTGTTGGAGATTGTCTTGTAGGGATGCTCTTTAAGAGGCAGTGAGTCAGATATTCCTGCTCTGTAACATGAAAACTGTACTGCATCTGTGGGGGATTACTGATCAATACCAGTAACTCAGCGTTTGCTTGTCCAGACTTATTAAGATTTCCAGTTCTCAAATCTCCTTAAAAACTGTCCGTTCTAGTCTGAGACATAGACCTTTGCGTGTAGTTGATTCTGAGTATGAACACTGCCCTCCCTCAAAAGAGCTGCAGCTACAGTAAAAGTGTCAAGGCCTGAGCATACTGAAGGCAGCTGCATATATGCTTCTATACATACTATGATGGTGACCTGCTGACCTGATAAAGAAGTGCTCCTTAAACCATGAACAGGCATTGTTCCCTGTACTTTCTGAAGGATAATACACATTCTGGTTTGTTCACACCTTGGATCTTATTTTCACAGGTTGGGCTTACGGTAACTTAACTGAGATCTGCAGTTACATCACAAGAAAGAAATCCAATGAGGCAAGAAAGACAAATATTCAGACAGTTTGTGAATAAACCTTCATGTTGAGACTATCATCCCACAAAAAGGTCTTTTTTTTGCTTCTCGTGGCCATCATGTGAGGTATGACTCAACATCATATTTTATGTGACAGAAACCGTGGAGGAGGAGGAGGAGGAGGAGGAGGTCAAGCTGCATGATATTTTGATGATCTAAACCTTAACTATGCAGATTTAGTCTGTATAACTTCAAGTGGCAGATCCGATGATGTTGATGATCAGTCATTTTTATAATCACGAGTAAGATCTAGAGTTGTGCCTCTGTGCTGGGTGCACACTGCGACATATTGAGTAAACCAATATGTATTATGTGCTCAGTATGTGTAAAATGTATTTTGCTATTAGACGTTGATGTGCTTCAACACTGCAGTCTGTCTATAGTTCAGTTTCTTTTGATTAACCAGTGCTGCTGCTGGAGTGACTGTGAGGGAAGATTACAGATCACTTTGTTATTTCTTTAGAATATTGTTGCAAGTCCCCAAACCAAAAAAAAAAAAAAAAAAAATGGAGAGACTCCTTTGTTCCCTCTTTTGTGCTGCTCTTCACATCGATACAAGAAAAACTCAAACCAGTCCATTATCACATTTAACTTTACTGGCTGAGATTTTTTCCACACATTCAAGATCCAATCAAATCAAACTACCCACCTACACATACACAACTAAAAGGCTAACTGGAGAGACAAGCTTCCTCTTTAACCCTTTATCCGGTGAGGAACCATATATGGTCACTTCCACAGGCTTTTAAAATGGTGCCTGAGGAGCAGAATCACGTGACTTTCTCCAGCCAATCAGCGAATGTCAGCTAAGTCAAAGGTAGCATTGCCAACAATGGATACTACTCTAACCCTAACATTTCTTGCACTGTATCACATGCATGATATTTTGAAATAAGTATTCCAAGTCCAATGAGTATGTCAGTTTTCACAACATTATATCATTTTTTAATAACTTAAATTACTAACCTTTTTTTTTTTTTTTTTTTTTACAAAATTGGTCTAGTCAACAAATTGGTGGCACAAATATGTCATTTTTTGTTGAAGTATTTAAACTCAAAACTCAAAGAGTTGCAGTTTAGTTGGAGTGTTTGTTCTCCTTGTTGAGGTCAGTTTGGTTTGTTCAGTCTATGTTCAGTTATTATATCCTGAGTTTAGGTGTGTTTAGTTGGCCTCTTTTATGGGGAAGCCTGTCAGCTCAGACCGTTACAGCTGTCAGATGAAAGACGAAAGAAAACAGAATGAGGATGAAAAACAGGTGTGTTACCTGTAAGCAAACGCTTAAATTCTGTTTGACCTGGTCTACTTACTGCAGCTTTCCTGCTTAATGAATTTTTCGACCAATAATTACACTGTGTCCACGTTCATTACATTCATTTGACAGATATTTTTTTACACAGGGGCTATTGGGGAGCAAAACACCGACTGTGTACTGGCCAACCCACTAGGAGCTACTGGTGCTCAGTTTTAATGATCTCACCATATTCCCAGATGTCAGCAATTACTCTGGTGAGTGCAACGATTATATCTGATAGAAATGATGGCTGGATCTATAAACACCAGCTCCAAGTTGTAATGAGCCAGAATTAAAACAGGATTTATACAGAGTCAGTAGTTACTTTATTAGGTACACCTGCTAATGTGGTCCAACACAACTCTCTACAAAGTTCTGAATGTTTAGTTTTTGGTGACATTGTTTGAAATGTGGACACCTGTGTGTTACACTTTAATTAGTTAATTAAAAGTGATTCTTAACTATGTTATGCTGAGAGATGTCCCTGACTTCACGACAGAGCGGCTGTATTTTATTGAACTGCACAGGTGAATAATAAAATGGACACTGAGTGTATATTCTCACTATACCGCATGTGTGAGTCAGTCATGTTTGTGTCCTCTGCTGTGGAAGAAGACGGTTCATTCCCTTCCTTTTCTGGACAGCCACTGCAGACGATGGGTTGAGTCATGCGCGCTAAGCTTTTCTTAAAGTTACTGTAAATGGCATCACAACAAGCTTCCAGAGAAGACAATAAACGGCATAATAGCATAATTCACTAGAGTGGAACCTGTAAGCATTTTTCTCTGATCAGCAGAGGTTTCCAGTGCTCCGGGGGAGCAGGGATGAAAATTAATGACTCACTACTGAGCTATTCAAAGTAATTTCCAAGAATGTGTTATTCTTGTAACAATACTGGAATGAGGTTCTTGGCTGCGTGGCTTTCAAAGTCATCTTTGTGATCCATTGTTTTCGGCCGTTGCTAAGGACACTATCTCTGCTTGACACGTGAACCTGACGTCAAACAAAAGGTCTCATCTTCCCAAATAATCTTCCCAGAGATCTCAGAGGGTACTGCCGGGATATTTCATCCCAGCACAGACAAAGTGAACGACGAAGCGAGGGTCTGTTATTCCACTCTGTAGCATCATCGTTTCATTCACATTCTGTGACGTGTTTACTTGCACGAGGCGTGAGTGATTCAACCTGTTCACGTACGTGCTGAAAGGCACCACTTAATATGACAGATTTGTGACATTAGGCACGTGCTGGAGATATTAAAAGCATGCTTTCACTTTTTCCCTCATTAGCGCGCAGCCATTGTCTGCGACGGCTGCGTTTCATTTTCAGACAAGGTTGAAATTTATATCAGACAAATAGGACCAATATTTTGGAGCACATGAGGGATTTCTTTAAGCGATGCGGTGATTTCCAACCCACCAACCAACCATCAGAAAAGGGTCTGGAGCAGTTTTTTCCATTCTTTCATGGCAAAGTCTTTCCATTGCATTTCTGGGAAGTCATGGAAAAGCCGACCTGACAGCAGTGACAGTAAAACGCCTATGACACCTGTGACATTTTCCAGTAGTCCTGGTGTCAGCCAGCACATGTGGCCAATTTGTGGAGGCCAGAACCTGCATATGAGTTTCAGGGAACATGGAGGGATATTTTTCACCATGATATCCTACTGAGAATGTATAAGGACTTGCCATGCATACTCAACACATGAGTGAGTGTAACAAAACCAAAGTAAATGTGCTGATTTTTGACTTCTCAGCTCACAGATGGACTTCATTTACTTTAATCGGCTTTAAAAATCGAGCAGAACAAATCCATAAGAGATTAATTAACTCACAATCTCATTTTATTATCATCATTATTATTAGCATTATTATTGATGCCAACTACTTCTACACACTTTTATATGTAAGGCAGACTTTCTAATCAAACTTCACAACATCTGTGCATGTTACACTGTTCATCATTTTTCAGGCATTTCATTTCTCCATTCAAAACAATGGGTGGTAACGTTTTGTTGTGCTGTGTCTTCACATTTAATTAAATGATCATTTCAAAAATGTTATCCACCTCTTGTACCCAGGTCAGTTCATCTTTTTTATACCTTTCAGTTTCATCTTTCACTTTAGGTGTAATGTTCAGACATGATTCTCTCCCCCTCTTCAGAGCTTCGGCTCTCCACAACTGTGGAGGTGAATTTCAACTTCTTTCATCATCACACTTCATCTGATTTTTTTACATTTTAGCTGACAGCTTAAATACTTACAGCTGACATCAACTGCTTTCAGCCACATCTCTCACTTTTTAGTGGATCGAAAATTCAACTGCCTACAGGGCTCAGACTTGAAAATAAAATACATTTTAAATGCTCTCGGCTCTTACAGTTCTTCAACTTTTAACTGTCACCTGCAGATAATCAACATTTTAAGCACAACCTCTGAGAGGGGAGGAAAGCCTGATTGCTAGCCTGACATTATGCAGCATTGATTCGAATACATGAAATTAAATAACATGTGATTTAATCAGTTATGTATACACTTCATAATGGTTCATATAAAAAAATCACCCCACCCGTGCCATTGTGTGCCACCTTAAGGTTTTCAGTGACCCCATCTGGCCACAAATGACAAATTTCTGGAGGCACCACTGATTTTAAGACATTTTAAAGAGTTTACAGCTTTTGCACCTGTAATTTTTAGCATTAACAAAAACATAGGCTGTTCTAGTTTTCACACTAAATAAGTATAAGAAGTTATTTAATGTTTTTTTAATGTTTATTCCACAGTTGTAATGCTAAAATTTTCAGATGATTTCTGTTTGTCGACCAACATGTGTTTCCCAGGTGACACAGATAGCAGAGGCATGTTGAGGGAGCTTTCTGAAAGTATTTACAAGCAGATTTACAGGTCCTGTAATGAGCACAATTAAAGTTTATGTACCTAAAAGCGCTATGGAACATGGTCAAAAGAGATGCAGTCGCATAGCGGTGGGGAGGTATTTTAGTGTAAGCTGTTTTGTGTGAGAGAAACGTGCTGTGGTTCTCCTCTCTGTGAACGCAGCACCTCCCAGTGATTTGTGGAGAGAAAGGTGGAAGACTAAGAAGAGTGAAAGACGGCTGAGCTGCAGCCGTGATATATATCAAGAGTAAAAACTGTTAGAAAAGAATGAAAGGACGATTTTCCTGTGGAAGAAAGGGCTACTCATGCCAAGACAGCTGTTGTATGTGTGCACAGTGCAAATGTTTTACTTAATATTAGCCATTTTGTTTCCCATATTACAAATAATTCACTGGTCACTGACATGTTAGTGTGTTTGTACCTGGGTTTGTCGGACAGCAGCTGCACCTCATGAATGTTTTTTTTTTAATTCATCACATGTCAAGTCGCGGTCAGTCTGTGTTTACTGTAAAAACTCATAGTTGCGTTGCAGACTTTGGCCGTCTGGATTAAAAAAAAAAGACTTGTAAGTTTGCTCAAATTGATCTATCAATCAGCCTGTCTGCAGAGAGCTCTGCTTGTTGTCTTGGCTGATAAGTGCAGGGGTGAAGGAGGAGAAAGGGGGAGGGGGAGGGGGGAATGAGTCTGGGTCTGGATCCCTCCTCATCTCAGGAATGCATGCAGGTTCCTCTCCAAAAGTGCTGACGTCAGAAGTGGCCTTGGATTAAAAACAGCCAGTTTATAACAAAAAATGATGAGCAGATAGGCTGTGTTGTACGGCAGATCCACTCAAAAGCCCAGCTCAGACATGACCACTACAGGAAGACCATTATCACAGTTTGAGAACAATGTTTAAGCCTAGCCTCTCTGAGTAAGTAAGAACTTTGTGTGTTTAACAGAAGCTTTAAGCTTAGAAAATGAATTATCATTAGACTATCAGTATTTCGATAATGTCTGCTGCATTTCAGGAGTTAAGTGTCTTCATTTTTTGTGTGTGTGTGTGTGTGTGTGTGTGTGTGCCTGCACTTCCAGCTCCTGAAAATGCGTCATTTCCTTCTACTTCTGTTTTCCGTCTAGTCGCCTTTCCCAGAATTCCTCATGACCCCAGAGAACAACATGGGCTGAGTTTACAGTTTTCATTGAGAACAATTTTCTTCTGAGAGGATGAGGCAGATGATATACTGTATTTTTTCTTACGGTCATCAAGTCCCATGAAAAGACCAAAAATCGACAATGAAGTGATCCAAACAGTTTCTGTTTGATAGATCTTCTGCACCGTAGAGCTCCATTGTTGTCCAGAAACTATTCAAAGCACAGCAGGGAGACACGCTGTTATCACTATGAACATGAGCCTGTTTTAAAATAAAATTTGTGAATTACATCCTCAGTGAGAGCAAACGTGCTTTGTCCTCAGTGCCAAAGAGGAAAGATGACCTAAGACTTAAAAGAAGACAATAACAAAATCAAAAAAACTCTCCATCTTTCATGTATCTCATCTCAGAATACTTTCTACATGTGCTGACAGGTCTCTGAGGCAGACAAAACCAACCTATTTCTGTGTAATCCACGCACCAAACTTGATTTAACGCTCAGTTGCTTAACGTGTTCCCCTGAAATGATGCACGTTAATTTTCAAAAGTGCTGCAGGAATAATGTTGCAGGTCACAACAACGACTGTCACACAGTGTGAGTGGGTTGCATGTTGCCATAGTAATACTCTCACGTCCTTGAATGATCCAAACAAACATGAGAGGATAGAGGAAGGGATGGTAGACAAAGTGAAATTCAACTCACTTATATGACTCAACTCCTCCGTCTTCTTAAAGCTGTAGTAAGCAATATTTTATCAGTAATGTGTAATGTGAGGTAAGGTTTCACTGGAAAGAGCAAACCCACAGAATCATCACACAACTCTTTTCATGGTTCTCATCAACCAAGACAATGCTGTGATAAACCCACTGTACACTACTTCAGGACTAAACAAACAAGGTCAGCACGTGTATTTTTCTCAGAGGTTGGTTGAGACCAACACAAAACTAAAGTGAAAGTGAGTACTGGACTTTTTGTTGGACTGTTGTTTTAGCCTGTGAAGCAGACAAATCTGTAAGGTCACATTCTCTTTGCCTGGGCAGATGCTTCTGGTCCGGTTCCTATTCAGACTAATCTTCACCACTGACGGTATACAAACATGGACATAGTATCCGTGATGTCACCCACAGGTTTTTGAAGAGCCGTGAAGCTCAGATCTTAGCAGTCCTGTTATAGTACCCACTTGTCAATCAGAGCAGCCATGCTGTTAATTCTGCATAACTTTAATTTGAACAGGTGAATTTCAGTTGTCATGAATGAGGAAATTAGTTATAGAGACCAAAACAGTTTTTTGTACCAGGCATGGTTTGTTGAGGGAGACTGACTCACTTCTGGAACCAAGTGGACTTTTGAGGAACTAACACAGTAGCTTCATTTCACAGCCACAGAGGTTACCCCTTGATCTTCACTCATCCTGGATCTGGTCAGGCTAGTTACAACTGTTTATCTAACACTGATAAGTGTTAGATTTTTAATGCAATCTGACATGACTGTGCAGAGAACTGCGAGCTTATTGGCCGTTGAGACATTTTCATAAACGACCAAGATGTCTGCCAAGATGTCTTTTGATGAAAGATGTGTTGCCTGTCTTCAGACTGGGTTAGCTAACTATGATATGTCATATATTTCTGTGGTTTCACTGGTTGAAAGTCTGTTCCATTAATTACTATTTGGTCTGTGAGGTTCCAGACTAATTTGCACTAATTTACCCTGATTGGTTTGTTGGTGTCAAGTTCACTGGATGTGTGAATAAGCAACGGTTAGTATAGTTAATATGTCAGTATTGTGTCTACATAATATTTCATTTCCCACAAGTAGCCAAAAACTTATTTTTCATCCATACATCACATTAGATGTGTAAATATACATGTTGATTATTTGGTAAAAAAAAAAAAAAAAATCACTAACTAGACCTTTAAGGTGCAAGAATAGAGCCTCTCTCCACATGTGGAAAATATAACAGGGAACAGAGTCATTTTTAATGAAGTAGCTTATTAACATTTATTCATAACGTCATTCTTTAGCTTCTCCGTGTTTGCTGAACTCTTTTCACGTCAATAATTTTGACTCAAACAGAATTCAAGCGAAAAAGCAGCTCTTTGACTCTGAGCAGCAGGATTTCAATCAATGCGGCAATGATGTCATCTCTGAGCTGCACGGCCAAGCAGCCCCACCCGCTTAACACACACACACACACACACACACACACTGCAGTTATTTAAGTAAACAGCTTTATACACACACTGTACCAACCACAACCCTGGACCACAAAAGCACCTGTTGAAAAGCATTTGCAGGTCCAAACAGGTGAGTAAACCAAACACACATATCAGAGCCCTGAGGGATGGCACTGTACATACAGGAGTGATTCAGGCAAACTTTGGGTTCTGTTTTCTTTTAATCGTTCGTGTCAGCTCATGCGTGGAGAAAAGTCGATTGACGGGCCCACCTCTCTGTGCTTTTACACAACAAATGAATTGAAGTTGTCAGGCTGGTCTCTGTCAGCCAGAAAGTTATGAAATACAGTCATTATAGGCCTATATGTTTTCATTCATGAGGTCACTTTGGAAAGCAAACAGATGATGTGCAGCGTTATTGAAAGCTCGCAAGCTTGCAAACAAGAGAAATGAATAAAGAGAGGGTTAATGATGACTGCTCCAGTGAAAAGAGAAATACTTAGTGTGCTGAGACTGAATCAACATTTGAACTTCTTCAATCAAGAGAGCAGACAGCCAACGCCTGCCCCCACTGTGCAGACTCCTTACCTTACATAAGTCAGGGCCTGAAGACACATCTGGAAATCAACTCGTCCAGCATCAGACCTCAGAGTGCCCATGGCAAAAAAGGCTTCACAAATAGACCACACGTTGTACATCAATTTGGTTTGGACATATTCTTTTTCAATCTTGCGGGCCTCACTTCATATGTCATTGCTTTTCCGCATTTGATTTCTGTGCTGGCCGGCTGCTCTGCATAGCATCAAATGAACAGAACCTCATCTACAGATGCAGAGCAGCTGACGACAGACTATTAGCTTTAATATTACCTCAGGTGTTCCAGCACTTAACATTCAGAATTACACACACAGAATGAAATCACGACTCAAACAGCTTCCCATATGAGTTCAAATAGTTTTGTAATATTAGCAGTAGTAAAAATGTCCCAGAAACGCTGAGTAAACCTAAACATCAGGCACCAAATTAAAAGATTAGACAGCATGCATAGTTGTCTGCATTCCTGCACTTATTCCTGACATTTGTCTTTTCAAATAAATCATGATGCGATATTTAAACAAGCCCAAAGAAGTAGCAGTAACAGTTAAATCGGTTGAGTGACACGTATTTGGCCACTTCGTAACAAGCGGTAGTGGCATATTAGCACTTCATAAAGTTGCTGTCATGTTGTGACATGTGACATGTTAACAAAATTTACTTCTGTAAACATCAAGCAGATGCAGAGCAATATTAGCATTTTCCTGTCATTGTGTCATGTCCACCTGATGAACAGAGGCTCACTAGCTAACCGCTAACTGTCTTTGGTGTTGCGCAGATAGTGCACAGCTTTCTCCCTGAAAACAGAAGGCTGGTGTCTGGAAATGAGGTAGACGATAGAAAAGCTGTTTATTATTACACATATGTATGTATTGTTAGGTACAGACCTCTAACGGTTGTAAACATTAGCACTCGAGTGTTAAAAAATACAAGTCCTCATATGGAGGAGGCTGGGGTGGATGGAAAGGTCAAACAAAGTCACATTTATTTTTTATTTATTTAATATGAAGGTATTTAAGTTGTATTATGTATGTGAGTTAGGTGACTTGACCTAAACCATGTCTTTTTTTAAACTTAATCAAATTTTAATCATTTCGCATTGGGCATGTGTCAGGTTAACGTACTGTAAGCCAGAAAGACACTAACACACTTCACAGAACTGAGGAAAACTTGGGTGATAATTATGTGTGCATTTTTCTCACAATGAGCCTTTCACTCTAAAGTTTCTCAGATGGGGGCTTTGAGTCACCAAAAACAGGCTTTAGGAGTTACTCTGCTACTGTGTGTTCCAGCCAAAGACCTTGTGATGGGCTCATTAGTAAGGCTTCTTCACTTCTTTTCTGTCTGAAGTGGAAATTAGCCCCGGTTAACAGATCAGGGTTGGCTTGGTTTTCAGGGTCCATTAAAACACCGGACACTGGGTGGCCTGACAGATTAATGGTACTGTTGGACCTCACGGCACTGTGTGTGTGTGTGTGTGTGTGTGTGTGTGTGTGTGTGTGTGTGCATCAGAACTTCAAAGGCCAAGGGTGTGTAATTCCATTCAAGGAGACTGAAGCTGTCAAAGCTGCTTTGCCACAGAAACTGGGTGAAAGAGGCACACATCCAGTGAAAAGACAATATTTATGGTGTGTGAGTGCACAGCTTACTGCACTTCTCCCTCTATGCGTCATCCACCCCCACCCCCCTAACCCCAGCACAACACAATACACACAACCTCTCACCCTTAAACACATTCCAGTAGTTCTTATATTGATTCTCCTTGTGTCTTTTTGCTGAACCTGCAGCGCCTGCTGACGTCTAGCCGCACCACATGCCCAACCTCTGGGCATTGGCAGCTCGTTGGCCTGTCTGTGAACTGAAGGCAGCTTCTGTCTGTGAGCCAGGTCCAGCTGGTACTGTACACTGTGATCCAGACTGGAGGAGTCATAGGGTGAATGTAAATGTTTGCGTCTGCGCTTAATCCCTTAATTACGCCAAGTTGGGTAAAGGAGAATGTTATGATCTTGACTGGCCACGGGAATTTTCATGAGATGAGCAAAGTCAAAATTGCATTAAGAGTGGACAGAGTAACCTGGATACTAGAGGTACCAGAAGTTGTTATGGCTACTGTGTTGGGCAAAGAATATTCCCACAGGAAACAAAGCAGAAATATTTTCTTACTCTCCACCTGGCAAAAGCCCATTGTTAACTCATTTGGTCTTGACCAACTTCTGGGGGAAATATCTAGCTCTTTAGCTGCTAAGGGCCCCATAATGTTAATGCTAATGCTAATCACTGACATTTGATTTTTTTTGTTTGGGGTTGATGGTGGCGGTAAGGTCTCTCCATATAAAACATCTGGTGGGGGATTGCTCACACTCACCACCAAAACAAGTATCTAGGAGTGTAAAGGTTACTAGAGCTGTTGAGTTGGCCTGAGTCAGGAGGTGCGACTCTTAAGTCCACACAGACTTACAGAGGAGGTTGGGGTGGATGGAAGGGTCAGACAACCAAGGAGACTGCTGTTGGTGTCCCATGTGAAAAGTTATTTAAGTTGCATTACGTACGTGACTTGCATTCCACAACTTATGTGACTTGACTTGCATAATGCACTTACTTACTCACCAAAACCACAATCTTTTCCTAAATGTAACCAGACTGCAATCACGTCACACACATGTCACATAAAAGTCCAGAAGCGTGGTGCTGATACTTTCCACTGGTACATGTCATTTTGGGAGTCTTTTGCAATCAACTAATTGAAGCTTTTTAGCAGAGTTTCAGGAGCTTCAACTATACCACCTCTGGCATTCCTAAAAATAACCCTCAGGCTTTCGGCCTTTTTGCTTGCGTGTTCTGCAGCCTACTCGTCTTGTTTCTTCCTACTAGTTCTCCCTCTCTTTCCTACTCTCTATAGGGTTCTGAGGGGCATCCCGGATGCTGTGATGGATTCCCCACCGAAGCTTCCCCACAACGCAGCAACAGATCGAAGAAGTGCAAGAGTTTACCCTTAACTCACAATCTTTTGATTTCTTAATAAATCATTCAATTACATCTTGATGGTGTGGTATGAGGATTCATCAGAACATCTAATCAAAAACAGTAGTGTATCAAAAACACTACTGACTGAAGAAAGACATTTGCAATGGTTCCTTCTAGACCTGCAAAGTTCTGGACAAAGTTAACCAATATTCATACCAGCTATGTCATTAAAGAGATGATGCACACACAACACTTCACTTGCCTGGGGATGCTCATAGAAGCTGGTGCAAATCATAAAAACAGACAACAGACAGACAAAACAATGGATGCATTAAAAACAACAAGAATAAAAAACAGTTCTCTTTTATCGGTCACAAAAAAGGCAAATTGGAGCTCCATCATCAAAATGACTGCACTCTGTTTGATGAAGAAGTGTGAAAACTGTCTCAGAGACTAACACTTGATGAGCTGGGTACACTCACAGCTTCATGGTTTAAGGTATATACCATGCACTGAAACATCCCATGTTTGATTCCAGCTAGCCGCTTTGTTTCATGCCCCTCTCTCGTCTTGTCCTACTTGTTCGTCAAATGAAGACAAAAATGCCTCGAACTACAAACTGTCTGCAAACAGTCTCAAGGGTCCAGCATGCTTGAAACAAACCTTATCTGTGTGACGTCAAACGTCGTCCGAAGTGTTTATATCTGCTCTGAATGGCCTCATTGGAGTAGTGCAAAATCCAATCACACCCTTCCATGTTCAAGCTGGTAAGTTCTTAGTTTAAAGCATACTGGGTCCTTTTGATCTTATAATTATAAGTGCCTTGACCAACTGGAATCATCCTTGGGGAAATAATTTAATAAATTCAACAGCAGTCCAAAACTTGGATTACACCAAACCATGTTCAAGATAATAAATTAATAAAGCTAGTTTAGAAGGCTATGGTAAACCCAGCCCTGTTTCCAGATGATTCCCATACAAAACAAATGATTAAAAGATTAAAGAAGCAGCTGTGAGCCTCTCTTTATCTGGAGGAAGGTTACCCAGATGTCCGTTTGCAGGTCTTCATCCTTGAAGCTGTCTCTCATGTAAAAGTAAGATTTTTATTATTTCACCTTTGTGTCATCCAGGTTTGTGTTTGAGCATGAAATGGATTCATTGTTGCCTCTTGAGGCTGCTACACTACAAGTGCATAAAGCAGGGCTGCTTTCTGTTCTCTGGCCAGAGGGGACAGTAGAGGATGGCATGTGTGAAAACTACATGGACCAGCAGCATGAAGGTGAGATATAAGTTTTATTGGAGGTGTTTTGTAGCACTGAAAACAAGAGAGAAGTTTTTTACGAGAGAGAAAGTTTCAAGGACAACTGGTTAGTTTGGATGATGCACGTCTCATTAACTTTCACACCTCCAATAAAGAGCAGCGCAGCTGCTTTGTCTGGGATTTTCTATTTGGAAGCTTCCAAGATCAGGCTTAACCCACGTGTAGGAAAAACACCCGAGAGGATTTCAACAGTGAAAACACTGCATGCTGCAAACGTGGATCGCATTAGATTGAATGACATGCGGTCTGTCTGTGTTGTGCCTCCAGACTCTTCCTCTTGACGTATGAAAGCATTGTGAAATGTTTTATTGTTTTTCTGTTTGTACGATGCACCTGCATTTGCCCACGTTGAACTTGTGTTCTCCGCCTCAGGTAGCTGCCTTGCTATTGTGATTAAATTGCTCTTGACTCCGCTGCACGTCGTCAGAAGGAAATACTAAAATCCAGCAGGACCTTCTAATAGGATGCTGGGTGGTTATGTGATCTCACTAAATTTAATACCGCTGTGCAGCATTATTATGCAGTGCTGTCTGCATTACCTCACCAGGTTGATAAGGAGTGTGTTCTCCCCTGCAGTCTGGTTTACCAAAGATTTCCATCTCTTGCTTCATCCACAGAAGTGTCTGCTTAAATAATGTGTCCTGCTCACTCTCACTCCTGCACGTTTGAAAAAGAGAAATTGTTTAGAAAGTGCTGAAGAAAAGGATTAGATTCCCTTCAACTTAATATGTTTCCATGTGCTTGTCCAAGAGCTGGGTACTGTAATATATCACTACTTTTATGTAAGCGTGCAACTGCCTGTCTTTGGTCACTTCAATTCATTGGTTTTTGTTTCATGACCACGTTTCCATTTTTACTGTAATGTGACAGAATCTGTTATTAATTAAGAAGAGTGACTTCAGATAATGGTGGCTCGCTGAGTCATGGCTTTGATAAGACTCCCCGATGGAGTCTTACTCTTACCCATATTTGGTGAAACTGACCATCTGCCTGCGACGAGTTTAAATCAGTAATGCAGAAATGGAATATTATGTAGATCTTCATTGTCTCGGCAAAGCGTGGAAAAGAAGTATTTCATTGTCCCCTTTGCGCCAAACTGATGTGAATATCTGTGCAGGCAAGGCTTGAATAAACATTTATATTACCCCACTCAGCAAAACACATCATCCAGACTCTCTGAAGAATTTCAAGTATTTCTCTCGAGTGTGACGAAGCACTATAATTTCCAAGAAAGAGCAAGTGGCCAGGGCTGAGAGACATACCAAAACTTTACAAGCTGGAATTTAGTTTTATGAGAATAATCCCTATATGCGCATGATACGCGCAGGAACCCACGAAGAATCCTCTCCAATACAACTTCCTCCTCCGTTCGAGACAGCCTACTTCGTCCTCTGGAAAATTCCACTCAGCCGTCCAAGATCATGTCCTGCGATAAGAAATTATTCCTGATGGTGACAGAGAAAATAACATTTTGGGATTTTTTTTAAGAGGCTGAAAATCCAAAATGAGTTATAAAGTTTACAAGCTTCTGTTGGTTTTATTATAAAATGTGACAGATATTTCAAACCTAGCGCGACTTTTTCAGGTCACAAGCTCCACTCCATTAAACTGACAAACTCCCTCTGCTCAGGTTTAGTCACAATTCTTCCTTTCATAGGCGGTGAAATTCTTTCTTTTCTTTTTTTTCAAACTGGTACTGATTGCACAAAAATGAATTTTTTGGGAGGGGGGGGGGGGCTGCTGGTGGGGACGGCAGGACTGTTGTTATACAACATCAACTCTTTCTTATGTAACAGGTAGCAGTGGAAACGTAAGGACACTCTGAGGACCGTCTTTTTCTAACTAGGGACTAAAGAATGTTGACAGTCTAGGATTCAAATATGTATTTATGAAGGTCTTTTGAATATATTTAGATTATATAGTTGATATTTTCTATCAAAAAGAATTACAGCTCCACAGAGCATTTTAGCTCCTATCAGCTTATTGTTTTTATTTTCCTGCCCGTAACTTCACTGTTTTGGTTCAATCTCACCGCTCTCATCATCGTTTTTTTGGCCACGACGAGCAGCTTTTTTCCTTGACAGAGCTTTAAAAACACACTGTACAGTACCTGCCCAACACTTGACAGCACACAGACATGGTAAGCAGCCGGCTGGTGAACATAGTGGAACATTTAGCAGCTGAAGAGACAGATCTTTTTTCTCTGGAGAGCAAAACAGCTAAAATGTTGCTCTTTGCCTTCTGAGTGTGTAAATAAAAACGCTTTGCTAACACCATAATAGCGTTATATGGTGACGTGCTAGTACTAATCAGGCACACTCACTCCTGTCAGATTGTTACACTCCTATATAAATGTTAATAAAGTATTTTGGAGAAGCAATAAGTTTAATGTTGTAAGCTACCCCTGTCCCTAGTCTCAGTGCTAAACTAGCTCATATTCAGTGCGCAGGCATGGTATCCATGGTAGAGAATCAAAATAAGCAACACTGCCAACAAGTTCAACAGGTTATGATATGTCAGTGATGTGTTCACTACTTGTTTCAACTGCCCCCAAGTGTCCAAACTGTGTTTTTGCAGGTTAAAAGTACAGTACAGATTATATTTTAATACAATACTCGAGTAAAGGTACTTTCCATTACTGTTGTATGGAGTAGTTGTTGCTGGTTTATTGTCTTAAAGTCATAATGGTGGGCCATCAATAGGCATGATTATTACTGGTGTTTACTGATAGCAGTGGTAGTAGGAACATCATAGTGACACCAGCATGGTAGAAGGAAGCAGCAACGGCATTTGTAAACTGGCTGATATCCAGTTTCCAATAAAAAACCCAGCCTGATAGATCAGCCTGACCTGAGCACAGTCTGTTCTTTGTTGACAGTGGAGACTTAACAGCAGCAGAGGAGATGTGAGATCAGACCCAGCCTGTGGTAAATCATGACTCAGCAGTGTAGCATGATAAGGGAAAGCTGTTCGAACAAGCCCGGATGACAGAGGGATGAGAGAAACTGTATGTCTGCTTGTTTCTGTCCGCAGGTCAATCACTCTGCTCTCTGTGTGATCTAATGTCTGTGTTTACTCTTTATATCCATGGATGTGTCCCATCACAGCTGTGTCACTGCTCTGATCACAGCGTCCTGTGTTTCCACCCGCTCACCTGGACGTCACTGATGTTTCACTGGCAGAATGTTTGTTGCGTTCACTTGTCTCTTACTGCCCTCCAGTGGATAAACCGCAGGCCGCTTCAGCTGTTGTGACTAAAGGGTTCCATTGGAGGGCAGCATAGAAATACACATTTCTTCATTGGAAATCATTTTTCCCAGGAGGAAGATGTTTTCTGAACATTTCTTCAAGGTTCATAAACATTCTTAGCAGTCATATTTGTAGTATCAATAGTTTGAATGAGTTCATTTGTGAGGTGACAGACACACCTCGAATCAGAGTGCATTTGATGTGTCTTTTTTTCAACAGACAAACAAAGAATTCTTAAATATGAAAATGAAGACAGACCTATGCAAAGGTTTCAACTCGTTACAAACTATAACATACATGTTTGCATACGCGTCCTTTAATGTGACACACCTCAGACAGATGCGCCCACAGGATTGGTCTGATAAGTCACATGATTAGTTAAATTGAGGTCACCATGTACACATGGGAGAGCCAACTTTGAGTGAGTTACCATCATGACAAACACAGCACAACACGGAGCAGCTCTTTATGCATTCACAGACACCTAGTAACGCTGCGTGTCCTTACATGATTAACAACAGGCTGAATATGCATGGACACATTTGACATTTGTTGTTAATGTGATACAGGAAAGAAAAAGTACAGAATTAAAAGATAAAATATTGTCTATTTTTTTCTTTGGTGATGAAATGGCAACTCCTCGCCTAATGTCAGCTGGGATCAGTTCCAGCCCAACAAGACCCTGAGAAGGATAAGCGGTTATGAAAAATGGATGCATGGAGAGGCACAAGGAAAAATATCAACATGAATAAACAGAGGCAGATACAAGAGAACACAATGACACACTGAGATGACTAAACTTATATGATGGGGAGGGATGGGTCTCACATAAAGGGGGAAGTGGGGTGGAATCCTGGAGAAGTGGGGTGGGTGGAAATGTCAGGGACTACTATAAGTCTACTGTAAATGTAGCATATACCTGATAGAGAAGCTGTTTAAGGTAGAAAAGTTATATTTTATATTTATGTCTTTTCTTTCAGAAAGTAAAGCTGAGCTTAGCGAGACTCTGAGCGTATTATTTCTGGCATGTGGTCTCATATATTTTCCACAACACTATCCGCCTTTGTGTTGCCCTGTGTACCAAAACAAACAGTAAACAGAAGGAAAACGGCTTAATGTTCACCAGAGGGAAAAAATACAGCAGAGCGATTGAACTTTGTTTACAACATCAAATGGAAAAAGCAAGATGGCGACGTCGCTGTTGTGTTATACTAACTGGAGTATTTAAAAATGTACAGACGTTATGTAAGGGAGTCATATTTTCCAGCCCCATGACTTCATTGTACACCACGACTGACACTGCACAGTGCAGCACAGTTGGATCTTTTCCTTCCTCTTCGCTCGCAGGTGTCCGTTGCAGAGGAGAGCTGTACATCCCTCTTATCTCTGAGTCATTAACTGATAAAAACTCCACTCTGCCGTCATAACATTGCCCGGTCACAGAGGTACAGGGAGCCACAATGCTGCTATTGACAAGGAAGTCAGCTCTCATAATTTATGTTAAACACCAGGCCTGACTCAAAGGTGTCGAGTTGGAAACGCTGTACTCTGTGGTGGAAGGAAAGAGCCAACACGCCTGCTGGCCACTCCTGTGACAAAAAGAAAGGAAGAAATCCCCTTAATTTTCCCACTGGAAGATGTAAATCAGGTCCTGATCAATTTACTGCATAGAGTGCTGGAAATAATTGTGTCACTACTTAGTGTGATCTGACCAGGCATCAGAATATTTTAGATCTAAGACTTTGAATGTATTTTTATTGATTTCTTACAGCATGACACAGCAGCTGCACAATAGATGTTTAACACCACATTATCCTACATTCAACTTAGTGAAGGAATTTTATGTATGACAGCTGGCAACATACAAACAAGAGTTTACAAGTGTGTGGGTGCCTTATAGGATGTCACGATCGTGGCCAGTCACTACTCTCTCTCTCTCTCTCTCTCTCTCTCTCTCTCTCCCTCTCTCTCTCTCTCTCTCTCTCTCTCCCCCTCTCTCTCTCTCTCTCTCTCTCTCTCTCTCTCTCTCTCTTGTTTTCTTCAGAGGAAATGTGTTGTTGTTATGCAATTTCACATATGAATACATATAAATGTATACAATACATAAATAATGCAGATAGCTTCAGATAGATGACTCTCTTTAAGTTTACTTACATGTGGTAGTTTTTCATGTATTTCCTGAAACTATTAAAAGTTTTAAGCTTTTAAAGTGTAAAGTTGAATTCAGGGTTGTAGAGGTACATTTCTGATCATTCATTGATACAGCTGATCTGAACTCTCAGCCTCATTTCAAAGACCTGTTTACTCTGGTTTACCCCTCAGGACACCCCTGATCACCATCTAGGAATGAAATGCTGCTCATTGCAGCACCACATCTTATCTCATCTGCCAATGTTGTCATTAAAAATGTGGAGCTCCACACTCATTAAAACAGTCCTGAAAGACTAATCACGAGTCTAAGTGTAAGGTGTGTGCAGTAATGAATCAGAATGACAACTTGGACACATAAGCACAACTGCAGTTGCAACTGGAAAAGTGTTCTCCTGCACAGAGCATGCACTGCCTACATGTACCAGCATGCATTGTGTGTGTTTTGCAAAGACAAACTATGAAAACATGTCACATTTGAGAATGAGCTTCTCTTTTTCAGCTGTTGGCATTTGTGAATGAAGTCCACTTTTGCGTGCAGATGGGGAGAATCGTGCAGAACAATGGATGGCCTCGTATAACCCTGTTAGCAGCTGTTAGCATGACTGTTAGCAACTAGGCAAGAAACACCCAGCAATGATTATTAGCATATACAGTCCTAAACTCTATGATGTGACCTCTCCCATCAGCCCAATGTGTTTCAGTATTCAGGTATAATTACAAATGTTAGCTTGCTAGCATGGCTAACATTTGCAAACAGAATTAAATCATGAATTCTCTCACAATCTCATTGTGTCCTTGCTGGCATGGTGATATTAGTGTTTAATTAGTGCAGAGCTGTGAGTTGTCGACTGAAACTAGGCCTTGTGTTGTAGCCTGGCGAAATTGTGAATAACACAGATGACGCTTCCTGCAGACACTCGCAGGCAGGCAGAACAAAACAAACAGAGACACACTGTATGACAAACACTGTGGCACACATCCATGGAGATAAGGGTGGAGAATGTTACTTTCTCTCTGCATGATGTTGTTCACCCAAAAGACTGAAGGTGTTCATGAGACAAACATTTACTTCGGCTAGCCCAGAGCGATTTCAGGGTAGATTCTATACTGTGCATGCTGTTGCATACTGTTTTATTGTCCAGGTGAAGACAAAAAACCATCACACTGAATGCCTGTAGCACTTTCTGTTCAGTAAAACCTCAACTGACCATGTGGAGGCAGTAAATTCATGATCACAGCTGCTGAAGCTCTGAAACCTGGTTCACATGCAAACTGTTTTTACTTGGTGTATTAAATTCTGGCCCTTTTGTCAACAGAACAAAAGACTTTTTAAAGTGCCTCGGCTCTCGAGCCACAGTCACTGCTCAAATACAAAAGACATACATTAGATGGTTATACTCATGTCTGCTTGTTAATGGTTATCAGTGAGCAGGCAGGCCACCACAAAACTGCCATCATTGTGTTAATTATTAAATTATTGTTGCGTCTAATCCACTCTGATTCTCTCAGTGTATTTCTGCAGATACAATGAAGTAGTTTCTCACCACATGCCAACATACTGTATATGAGTCATAGTGAGATGAGTATGTAAAATGAACCTGTAGTATGTGGCTGCATGTTTTACTATTGAGCTTAACTTTGTGTCAGTTAATTTCACGTGATACATGGATAGGTGGATAAGAATATGAATATGAATATGAATTCTTATTGTCAACTTATGTTATCTCCAGTTTTCATAGATGTGTTCAGTCCTGCATAATCTGACTGCAGATCGCAGTACTGTTTTCAAACATCATCTCCTCACACAGTGTTTGTTAGCGTGGCGCTTCTCGCACACTGCCGGACTGGTTTCACTGTCTGGTTTTTATCCGCTTTAGTTTTCTGGTGTCAGAGGATTCTTGCAGTTAATTTCTTTGTTTTTTATTCAACGTGAAGATGATAAAAACAAACCTATGAAAATATAAAGTTTTAGTCTACTAGAATTAAAAGAGCATTTGTGAAGAACAGTGATGTCAGAAACATTAGACCAGAGCTATTGGAATCTACATCTTAGCCTTTCTCTGTTACAATACAGGTTATGATCTGCTTTTTAAAATACAAAATGTAAAATTATCTGTTCTTGTATCAGTCTGTATCCCCACTGCAGAATTTTTGTATCGGTGAATAAAGTGATTGTCACTGTGATTTGAATGTCATCAGCATTTGCAGTTTGCAGGCTTTACACTCAGTCCTGTTTAGCATTCAGTAATATTTGTAATAGTGTCGGATCAGGATGATAAAGTATCACACTGAACTGCATGCAAATCCAAGGAGGTATAAACTGTACCGCTTTAATGTTTAGCCAGTTTATCATTACAAACCCATGTGTGTAAAAATGTATTCCAACTCAACCTATGTCACGTCACATCTCACAGCACGGGGGAACTATATTTTCACTGAGACGGTTCACGTTTTTTAACAAACAGGAGCGACGATCTGAAGGTAAACAGTCTGTGAGCTTCAGCCACGAAACAATTAAAACGTTAGGACGGGAGCTTAGTCTAAAACACCAGACACAAATTGTTTAGCAGAGCTTGCTTCCAGCTATTCTTCTGTCCTCTGCTTCAAAACACAAGGCTGAGATGACTCAGTTGTTTCTAGTTTGCTAAAAATCTTTTATACAAATTCCAGCACATCGATTTGAGTAGAAAATAACACAATAATGACTTTTGTCTTTAGTTTTCTGCAGGAGGGGTTGGAGTCTGTTATCAGCTGGTTGCCGTGAGACGCTCGTCCTGAGCTGTTACTTACTGGAACAGTCTTTATTTATTTCAGAGATTTTGAAGCTCAAACTGAAACAGAAACACACTTTGTCCCACAAACTTAAACTAACAAAACTCCTGCAGCTACAAATCAGAATGTGGAAACAATATAGCCTTACAAATTTGGATGATGAGTGGGGGCTTAGGGAGGAGTGACATTCTGCCTCCCTGTCTCTCTTACATGCTGCCGATGCTTCCAACCCCTAATCTTGACTGCAGATGCAAATAGTCTAAAAAACGTCCCTACCAAACATTTGCATTTAAACAAATAGATAAAGGTCATTTTGAAAAAGCTGCCTCATGACTGCACTGTGAGGTGGCATGTTCCATGTGTCCCTGCCCTCCTCACAACGTAGTTAAAGCTCCCACCGTGGCACGCCACTCAGTATGGTGCTGCACACTGGGATTTAGCTACTGTAGGTAAATACAGCCAGAGAGGGAGAACAGAGAGGCCTCTGTGGGTGTGCGTGTTTGTGTGTTAGACTGCTCTGCTTCTCAGCATCATGGACACAGGTAAGAGCCAATCATTCATATACAGGCTGACAGCTGCTGTCACTATGAGTGTCAGGCATTTTCTGCATGTAATGTTTCATAGGAATTTAGTTTATTTTATATTTTAAAAGTGACTGTTATGTTTTATATTATTATTATTATTATTATTCAGTGAGGTTGGTCTTTTATTTTGCCATTTCATGCTGCTGCTGTTTAATGTATAATAATGTAAGCTGCGTGTGTTCTGGCTGTTTTTATGTGCTTATTAGATTGCGATCTTTCTGGTTACTTATTATTTAACAAGAAATATGTTCCAAGAAATGTATCAGCTGGGACAAAGTAAGATGTCTCCTCCATAGAACTCACATAAACCAGTGTTTGATATTTGAAAGATTCTTTTAATATGCTGGTAGGTCATAATATGACAATTATTATGATTCATATTGTATGTTTGAATATATAATAATACCTAAGAGGATGACCTCGTGGCAAAGCAGCAAAGTGCAAAATATTTGTATTTTTTTGCTGCGATCTAATGTAAAGAACATTTTATATCCTCAAGAATCTCATTGGACGAGCAAAGTTTGGTCTTATCTAAAATATCCATTCAAAAAAATGGGAAGGTTTTTGCATGCAATTTCCGTTTGCATCATAAAGTTTGCATTTATGCTTCTGCTCCCCAGGAATGTCCCAAAATCACACCAGCACACATTTGAGATTTGTTTAATTTTGTGTCATCCGTTAATAATCTGGATTAAACCCAGTCATTCTTTTTTTGCAAGTGTTTGGAATAAATTGACTCTTTTTAGCAGTCCATTTGCATCGACCAAACCAAAGGCAATTTCCATGACATTTACACACCAATCCCAAGGAGCCATTCGCCTATATGAATAAAACTGTGACACAGTCAAATGAACACACATTTGTGGGTATGGATGAAAATTTGTATGAAGTCAAACTGTTTCATGGATTTGTATCACATGCCCCCCCCCTGCTCTGTCTAGAATATTCCAAACGAGTGTACCAAGGCGTTCGAGTGAAGCACACAGTCAAAGACCTGCTGGCGGAGAAGCGATCCCGACAGACAAATGGACCCAGATACAGTGTAAGCACAGTCTCCTCTAAACCGTTTTGCTGCTTTTGTCCCGTCCTGTCTCTCCTCACTTCATTTTTCTCCCAAACCAAACAGTGAAGCCACAGTTGACATTCTGTTGGTGGCACAATTAAGAGGTCGCCTTTAAAAAAAAAAAATCCCCTCTCCTTGTTTACATTTTGACTTTTTTTTGTGGGCCAACGATCCATGGTTGATCCATTGACCACCTGTATCCACCCTCCTCCACCCCCCAAACCTCTGTCTTTGCTCCCCTCGAGCGCCTGCAAAGCCAATCTGTAAATAGCAGAGCACGGTGTGTGTAGAGAGAGACAAAAAGCGCAGAGTCCCGTCCTGACCTCACAAAAGAACCACCAGACAATGCTCGCTGTGGTGATGGCCATGATCTCCCCCCTGAGGTAGGAGGCTGCGGGGTGTGGTGGGAACACTTCGGTGGACAGGTAGCACAGGGAGACAGAAAGAGGGCAGTGAAGGAGGCTGCCTATGCAAAGTTTGATCCAGGCACACCTGCCACCTGTCATTGTCCTCTGCCGTGTACAGGCCGCAGACAAGCCTCCTATTGTTGTCTCAGAGACACACACGCCAACACACCGATACAGCCAGAGAAGTTAGGCTCTGCTTTAGACGTCTGCATGCACAAGCAAGACCAGCTTTTCTTTTTTTTTTTTTTCTCACAAAACCGCCTGTCAAAAGGCTTTCATGGGACACCATTCACTGTTTGTTTTCTGTTTAGCATCGGCATGTCCACTCTATAGATATGCAGGCCACTAACGACTCGCCTAATGAGGTGACTGTGCAAGAGACACAAGAGGAGATATCATCAGATGACACAAAGAGACTATGCCAGAGACTGTGTGTGTCAGTCCATCTTCATCTGGACTTTTATCTAGAGTTTTGTAACTTCAGCAAAGAGGTCACAAACAATCGGGGCCGTGCTGTGTGATATGAAGGGGGGAGTTCTGAGTGGGAGGACAGTGAGGCAGCAGTCATTCTTGGCTGTGCTGGTGACAGACTGGAGTTTTATTTAATTACAAATTCGAGCTGCTCTGCAAGATGAAATATACATGCGGTCGAGTTCAGCTTCAGTTGGCAAAGTCAAACAAACACTGTTTCAGGGTGCAGGTGGCAAACCGGCAACTTGAGATTACAACTGTTCTAATTTCAAGTTATTATATCTCTTATTTTGAGTTCAGGCACAGTTTTAGTCTGTTTTAGCATTTTGATGCAAATAGACTGAGAATTTTTCAGTCTAATTCATCCAATAATGAATGCATCCTCTGATAAATGTCATGTCTCTGTGTTGTCCAGAAACTAAAGCTTCAGAAATGTCTCCAGTAGGACTGTCACAATATATGATATAAATATCAGATATGACTTTAACATGAATTCAAAAGAAGAAAAAAGATATATCTATAAGTTAAATTAATCTTTCTTTTTATTGTTTTTTGGCAAAAGAATTACATAACATACAGAATCTGATTGTAGTGAGGTGAGTCTGTAACCATAATTATATGTGAACCACAAAGAGAGATCAATGATTTAAGCGCTGCTAGGTTATTCCCATGTGTATTATTAAAAAGACAGATTCTCAGTGCTGACATATCATAACAGACCTCTGTACAAAACTGTTTCAACTTTGGCAGAAAACGTATTTTTGTGTCACTCGTATTAAGAAGCTGAGTTGAATTAGGTACTCTATTTAGGTACTATGTCAATGAGCCACACGTTTGCATTAGCATGAACACACACACACAAACACACACACACACGTGCGCTATGGTTTATTTTGGCTCAATCCCACAGAGACCATCTTGCTGGCTTAATTACCCACCAGCACCCGTAAATGTGATTTAATCCACAGCTGAAAATAGCCCCCAACAAACGCACCCTGACTTCCAAGTTGAGTAAGCGGTAAAGACCTCGGCTTGTTTTTAAAAGCAAGAAAGCTTCATTGAAGAGGATTTACATCTTTGGTAGGAACCAGTGGACTTGTGGCTGAGAGCTACAGACAGGGTAGAAAACAGAGTGTTGTTGGTTTTGGGCTTTTTGTGGCATTTGTTGACAATAAGAAAAAAGATGGAATAAGACGTGGTATGCTCTAAAACTGCCCCCAGATCAGGTCTGCTTCTCACAAATATTTATGTGAGCACACTTGCATTGTTTGAGTGCTGAGTACTGACATCGCTTAACAAAGCCAGAAATTAATGTTGTGAAAGCAGAACACATTGTGCAAACCAGCTGACCTCCACCATGTGGAGGCAGCAGTGTGATGAAGGGGAGACCAGGGTCTCTGTCAGGGGTCAGTGAGTCCACACAGGAGACTCCTGCTGTTAGAGGCTGCTGAATAGACGAGTTACAAAATACTGAAAGTTTGCTTCAGTTTGATGGTTACAGATTCAGCAGTATAACATTACATTAAAGTTGAATTTCAAAATAAAGTGACTTTTGCAAACAAAATATGTAATCCAGCATTAAAGTGAGAAGGAAAATATGACAGTCTTACTCTTACAAGTTAAAAGTTGAATTAATAAGCAATTAAACACACATTTCACTTGAATACACTGTTTTTGCTGCTGCAGTCAAATGTGGTCTTTTGTAACCAGGAGCTAATGGTGGCTAATATTAGCAAATAAAGCTGTGGAGCTGGTTTTAATCAGTCAGTTTACCGACTTTTCTACTTATGTTACACAGTGTTTTAGCATTGACCTTTACCTTAACTGCCACTTGTCACCACAGCAAATGTGACATACAGTATTCTTACTTTAACTGCTGTTTTTGTAATGAATAAATAATATATATGAAGTAAATAAGTCATTTTAAGTCATGATCAGGTGTTATAAAGTAGTTTGTATCATAAAATTATTCTAAATGTCCTATTATAAGCCCATTATCTATTTACAAGCCCTACTGACATCATACTGGGCTGTATGTGCAGGTATCTGGCCCAGTTCAGCATCTTTTCAACATGATGTTTACTTGTCTGTTTATAAATGACTTACGAAGACATAATAATGCACAGAGACACACAGTAACTGAAGCCATACATGTCCTTATGTTACCTAATGCCACCCTTTATCTCTGAGAATAAAAGGCCATTGAGAGCGAAGAGCAAACTCTGACCGCAGAGCCGGCCTCCTCATGTCGGGGCATGGCGAGCTGCGGTGAAAAACGTAAAGTTCTTACATCATTTCACTTCATCTGCTCCTCTTTTCTCACAGTGTTTTTATTGAGGTGTTGTGCCCAAACATGCTGCTGTTACATAAATGATCTGGGACTGTGAGAAATGAAGGTGGTGACATTTTACATGACATGACATTTTACTGCATGAGGCCTCTCTGGGTTAAAGAGAGAAAACTGAGAGAACGCATCAACAGCAAATCAGAGCAGTTCAGACAGCAAATAATATAAGAGAAACAAAAACAGGGCTCATTTTTGAACACGGGATAAATATAAACTCGTGATTAATATAAAATAAGTAGAACTTGTGTTATAGTATGAAATGGGTGTCTCTATTTCTAAAGCATCAGCGTGCATCAGATACTAGGTCCGATGAGTGTTTTGTATAGGGAGGAAGAGTTTTTCTTTGAAATAATGCTAAATAAATCCATCATCATTATCCTCCTCCACCCCCCACCTCCATCACCACAAACACACACAAACACAAGCACGCACACACTACCTGACTGATCCGAGCTTGAGCGAGGCTTATTTCCATACGCAGCCTTCAGAGATGCACTGAGCCGTACCTGGGCCACATGAGGAAGTCTTGGCACTGGCAAATGACATTCAAATTCTGGCCTCAAAATTTGCTTGCCTCCCAGCCAACACAGGCTTAATATCAACTCTTTCATGTTAGCAATATGCAAACGAGAGAGCCTATCCCATCAAACCCTGTCTTCATGGCTCTGCACTCTGAGCTCTGCAACTCTGCACGAATCTCTAACTGCTTTTAGAAGAACAAGAGACAATCTGTTTGTGCTGATTAGCAAGACTAAAATGTGACATTTGTTATCGATATCATAATAAATCTATTCTTGATCAAATGTGAGTAGGTGAAGCAGCGAACAGGAACAGGATGCAGTGCACACAAACAGATCATAAGTCAGAGGATATAAACTCTGCAATAGTTCACCTATAAATTCATGCTGCGCAGCCAAACTTTCTGATGGACATCGTAAATCTAGAAAAAATACCAAATATGAAACTAGGAACAGTCACCAGCTTCCGCCTGCAGTTTCAACATCAGACTACAATTTACGATTTCTAATGAGTCCTGAAATCTGGAGTTCAGTCCCCAGTAATGTTGTACATTTCAGACTCCAGAGGTTTGTCTAGAAATTCCTCACTGTCAACTCTACAACGTCTCTGTTCTGAACACTATTGTAGATTCTGCTTTGCTCAGATGAACTTATGAATGTAGATACTTAAACATGACGTGATGTGATGATAACACCTGATCTGGTCTTCCAGAGCATGATAAGTCCCATGGCTTTCTTCTTGCCACTAAAATGCACATATTTCATATCTTTCTGTGTGACTATTTCCCTGTATTTTAATTTTAAAATGTTTGATCTGACTTTTTATATTTTATCTTTAACTTGTGCCATTATAAAAAGCAAGCACATGTCAGGCTGAATTTTGGGATGATATGTTTAAAATGACAGACGCGACATCTAAAGTGTTTCTCTGTAATGGAATGGTGGGGTTGAAACATTTCCTCAACCTCATAATGAGTGGAGATAAGAGTAAACAACTTGTTATCCATCTCGTAGTTAGTTAAGTGTTAAGTGAATCATTGAGTTGTAGCTTTTCAGATCAAATCCTCAAAGGACCATTGCGTTTGTTGTATTCATATTCATAATTATGTTTTTATTAGTATATAATTCAGTATTTTAGGAAAACTAAAGTAAAGTAAAAAATGCTACCTCCAGCTCAGGGGTGTAAGTAATCAGCGTGGTTGCAGTGGGGCTTGTGGGCTATGGGGGTGTCCATTGAGTGAACAGGTCTAACAATGTGTTAGGCGGACTCAGGCCCTTGTGACTGATCCAGATTATGTCGTGTTCAGAGAACTCATGTTCATTTAAAAATGGTTACATCAGGCCAGGAAAAGGCAAACCAATCTTTTCCTCTCTTTTTATAAAATGATTCTACATAAACTATCAGATAATATGCCACGATGATTGCTGGGTGTATGCTGATGTTGTCTCTGTTAGCAACCTACAAAGAGCTCTTTGATTGGAAAAAATGATTTAAAAAATATTATAATAATACTTATAATAGATATTAGATATTGCTCTGATGCTTGATGTTAACATGGCCAATATTAAATGAATCCAGAGAAAGCTCAGGTGGTTCTTGCATTTTACAGTAATTAAATGAGAACAGCCCACTGATTTTCACTGAAAAGAAGGAAATGTAACAAAACCTACTGCTTGTTTGCAAAAGGGGATTTAAGTCACTTGATCTGAGTCAAAATTGTTACTCAATGAAACCTCGATTTAAAAGATATAAAGAGAGACAAACAACAAGAGCTGCTCTGTTGCTATAATGTACCAGGCTGTTTGTTCAGGACTAAATCCAAGTGAAGCGCTTGACTAGTCCTGAACTTAAGTGAATTTGTCTGAAACAACAGTCAACACAGAATCTGGCACGTGACAGAAACAACACATTTCACTGCATTCTGCTAATATCCGTCTTCACCAACTTCTCCATCATGTGTGATTATCTTTATTTCTCTGCCGCAGGGAGGATCGACCACTCCACCTTCGTTTGTCCAGATGCCAGGTGAGACTTCAACACTCTACCGGCACCAAGACAAATCAGTCAGCACTGTCATTATTGCTTCACTTAATACTAATAACACTTTGAGTCATTTGTCTTCAAAGCCTCTGTAAAAGTGTTTAAACACTGTGGTTAGACATGATGAAGATCATTGCTCAAAGCTTCGTATTGCTTTCTGCAGGCTCTCACATGCTGCCCAGCTACTACGGCATGAGGCGTCCCTTCATCTCAGACTCAGACTTCTGCTCGTCCACCAAGCAGTTCTCCCCTGACGTCTATTCGTCCACACTTGGTGGTAAACCTCTGGGCTGCGAGCCCTCCAGCATGACCAGCTACTCCTCCCTCATTGACACCTACTACCCAGAAACCTTTGGTGATTACCGCAGCGCTGCTGCCTTCTCCAGCTCTGGGGGATCCTTCCTGCCTTCGTCAGCCCTCTCATCCCTGCTGCCTCCCTTTGGTGGAGAATCCTCGCATTTATTTCTGGTAGGATTGGGTGATTCTGTGCAGGTGCAGGTTCATGATCAAAATCAATTGTTATTTTTTTGTAAAATCCACCTAAAATCAGTTGAATCCACATTTCTCCTGAAAATATAATATATTTTAATTACATCCCTTCACTAGACATAAATCTAATTAACAGTATATCCTCATTGTAAGTGACCTCATGTAGTTAAAAGTAAAACATGCACAATTCTGATATAAGTGTCAGACTTTCCAGTGGGTCATCTTTTGTCATAAAGGACAGCTTCAGAGCTTCAGAGTCCAAAGCCTTTGTCTTAAAACTATTATCATTCAACCTCATGAGCGCTGAAAAAGTGAATATTAAATGAATAGAGAGAAAGCTCAGGTGCGTCTTCCTTCTGAAATACAGTTTTTTTTAACTATTTAAAAACAGGTTTTCTGTCACATATGACTTCACATTCCTCAGGCAGTTTTGATCTTTGGTGTGCTTCAAATGTTCTTATTTTAAATTTTGATACTGTGTGTACACAGAAAAGATGGTATGACATGTAGCACTGGTTAGACTAGTGTCATTACTAAAAGTCCAGTTGCTGAACTGTAGTCTGCACAGTCTGACCGCACATTAGTATTCAACACGAATCAGAGATAAATGTCAGGCATTGTATTCCACACCATGGTTGACAAAAATAGTGCAGTCGGAGTGGAAAGACATGGGCTCTTGCAAAGCTTGATGTAAGACACTGCAGAGCATTATGGGAATTATAGGATCACCAGCTTGACCCATACTAGCGACTTCAAGTCACAGTGTGTTGACCTTTTTGTTAGAGCCATTTTGCATAAATGTGGATTTGTTGCATGCTGCATGTGTTGAGCTTGCAAGAATGCCTATTGGTTGATAGTAGCTGCACTCTTCTTGTTGGCTGAGACGTGTGTGGCGTGATGTATGAGTAATTTGTTTTTGGTTGGAAAAAATGCAGGCGAGGAGAGCACAATAGTTTTTGACCGTGCTCGTGATTATGATTTTTTTTTTTTTTTTGATTACTGCAGTTTTTATTGATTGTCATGTTCAAAACATGACAATGGTGTGTGTTTGAAAGCAAAAAGGACAAAACCACACTAACCCTTTTGTCTGTTTATCTGTTGTTGTTTGTTTGTTTATGACATGATGATTTACTATGATTTGACAGTTTCTGCTTCCTCCAGTGGACGTACGAGTGAATCATTCATCCTCTCCTCTCTTGTCTTCCTGCCTCAGAGAGACTCATGGGAGCAGGCAGTTCCAGAGTCAGTATCCCAGGTGGAGTCTCTGTGTCCGGACAGTCTAGCCTCCGTCAGTGTCCCACCCTCCATGCCAAGCCCAGAACCTCCAGGGAGCCCCTCCCAGTACCGCTCACCCAGCCGCGGTTCCTCCATGGGCCCCGTCTCCAGCAGCCAGCCCTACACCTTGCACTCCCTGGAAGAAGTCCACTACCACCCATTAACCACCAGCAGCACCTACCCAGTCCCCTCCACCTCCTTCCCCTGTCCCCCTTACATGAGTAGCACCGTCAGCGACCTGGTGTCCAAGATGGTGCCAGAGGAAGCAAGCGACAGCCATGCTAGCCTACCCCCCAACAGTGAGACTCACTCCTGCTGGGCCAAAGAGGACGGAGTGAGCTCGTGGTCACCCTATGAGATCAGGAGGGCCTACTGACCCCGGGGGATGGGAGGGGGGGTGGAACCTGAGGTCCAAGATTTAGAAGAAGCTGGAGGCTTCACAGACAATTAAACACTGATTTCAACAAGCAGTTGACAACACAGAGAAAACTCACTCAGTCAAAGTGGCTGTGAAATATTATGTTGATGGGACGATTTCAGTGCATTTACAAAGACAGGATTCAAGTCGAGTATGTTGGTAGGAGTGTGGCAGCCCATGTGGATCTGATCCTGTGGGAAATTCTGCCTTTATTTAAATACAAAACACAAAACAAAAAAAATGTTTTTTATCTTTGATTTGTATAAAAAAAGGGGCCATCAGTTTCATGGTGTGTAATATAAAGACTTTGCTTGTGTGTGAACATGACTCTTAAACTTACAAGATACTTTTACCCTGAGGAGAGATACAAGCGTAGTTTCCAGTGGGTACAGAGTAAGATTGTGGAAGAGCTCAACTAATATGTACAGTATACATGTCCATATATTGTGTTTAGGTGGAAATAAACATACAAGTAGAGATTACAAAATGATGTGAGGCTGATCTTTAGTAAAGAATAAAACTAAAAAAAGAAGCACCGGGCAAACCTCCAACCCACACTTGAACGCTATGTGACGAATGACCTAGAGGACAAACTTGACCAAAACTTCTAATAAACAGTCCAAGATGTCTCATGCTGAAAGCTTTATTGAAGCTTGATGAAAGAGAATAGAGGATTCGTCAATATACGTGTCATGATGTCATGCAACATCAATTTGGAAGAAGTTGTCCTCAATGACTGTCCTTAACACAACTACTCAACAAACTTAAATGATCCTATTTAATGTATCTACAGTCTACAGTGGGTCATATGTTTACCATTTGTGGTCCGACATTGTTATCTGTCTCTGTAGAGGCCTCTGCATTATGTACCTATGTGTTGTGTCCAGTGAGTGAGACAGCCCTATTCTCTGACCTCGGTTACCATAGTAACGATAAGAATGGTGCCTGCTTTCCTAAATACAAACATGCAGCTGCTCTGTATCTTAAGAAGATGAAGTAAGTCCCCATAACAATCTAAGATTTAACACAGTCCCCACCCGACCCCTTTGTGACCTTCATATGCAGCATGCTAGAATAGGAACATTCCCTCAGTGGCCCTTTATAAGGAGATTGTTAGATATGACTTGTTACACAATTACACAAGTTTAAAAATAATGATGAAAATAAAGTATAATGAGGACATATATGTCTGATCTCATGCTGTGGTAGATTAAGATTAAAGACTTCTGTGGACCCCATGGTAACCCAAAATAACATTTCACTTTAACCCCCCAAAAGGATCCGAAAAGCTGACCACATGCTTAGAATACACTATTTTTACTGTAATGTAGTTGTAAACAGATATATGGATGTTTTTTGTATTCAGTAATGTCTTTGTTAACAAGTGTGACTCAGCCACAAAAAATTAAAGCCGCCGCAAAGTTTACAGGCAAAAAAAAAAGTTTGATGAAGTGACTGCCCAGTGTAGAAAATACACTTTTAACTGAAGCGAGGTCTGCATTGTCTTTGTGTTCAAACTACAGGGATCAGAATGAAGTGTTACCCACAATGTGTGTCACCCTGTTCAGCTCATGGACAGTTTATTAACCATCACAATTACTGTGTTGGTTACAGAGTGATCTTTTGCTAAACTACACAACACTGTTTCTGTTTGTTTGTTTGTTTTTGGAAGAATTACATGAAAAAAATCAAAGAGAAGGCAAATAATGTATATCAATGCCCCCCAACCTGAGGGTCCAGACCCCCACTAGGGGTCGCCAGGGCTTCATGGAGGGTCTTCCTGATTTTAAGGGGTCTAGGGAAACTTCAGAAATATGTCATAGAGTAGGAGAAGAAAACTAAATTAGTTTTAAAGTTTAGATTACTTTATATTGAAAAATAGAGTTAAAACAACCGAAGAGAACAGAAAAAACAGAACAGAACAAAACACACAAAACCACCAAAACCGCCTATTTATAAATGTTTTTTTTTATTATTTAAAAAGAATAATACAGGCAGGTGACTCTGTACAAACACGAGGAAAACTAATCTCTGATGTAATTTTCATAAAGCGTCAAAAATGTTTCCACATCACTCGTTTACACAAACCTCCTGCTATTGTCTTCACTGTTTGTCTTAACTGCACAATTTATCGTTTTTTTTCTGTGCTGTTGCTTTGCATTGATAGAATATGAATTAGTCATGAAATGTGTCAATTAGTTTACTTTTAGATAGAAAAGGGTGGTGTGTGTCTATAACATAGCACTTCACAAAAGCTAGATGAAATTGTTTTTTTTTTTTTTCTTGAATCAGGAATTTAAAAAAATGTAACAAACATGCAAAAACTTCAATACTGTGCTTAATACTTGTTGCACGCAGCAGTGAGGAGGACGTTCAGTAGTTCTGGTCTTTGGCCACTAGATAGAGCCTCGACACCACATCTGCAGCGGGAGAAGGGGAGCCCTGAGCTGCAGCAAGAGGGAGCCACTGCGGGGATGTACCGAGAGAGCAGAGGAGGGATGAAGGAAGAAGTTTTCATGAGCGCAATGCAGTGACCACTTAGAGAACTTTATGAACAGTGCTTGACATCGCCAAAGAGGACTTTTATAATCTTAAACTAAACATAAACATGTCTCTTAATAATATTAAATATTCTTCATGGCGTCTCGATGCAGCTACTAGAGCCCTTATGAAATGCGGCAAATAATAATCCTAATGTAGTTCTATTAGTAATTACAATTCTAACAGTCATGATCATTACACTAATAATAATGATGATGATGTTAAACAATAATCATAATAATAATATCGAGGTGAAATGTTTGAGAGATTGCTCCAGATGTTTACAGCTGGATAAAGAGGACATAGTTTCTGTAAAATGTTGTTTGTTTTTGTGCGTTCTTTCTAATAACTGAGTTGCTTATCATGGGCGCCACATCATTATAAATATAAAAATCTATTGCAACAATTTACACAAGCTGGTGAGAATATATTGATGCTGTCTGATGCACAGAAGGAGCTATTAAAAGTTCTTAATGTACCTTTTAAATACATATATTATTATTATTATTATTATTATTATTATTATTATTATTATTATTATTATTATTATTATGATTATTAAATGAAACTTTAAGTAAACCTTCTTTGTTAAGTTTGGATAAAAATGGTCTGGAGCTGCAAACTGAAGATGTGTCACATGAACAGGATCCTGACTGGAGAGATCTTCACTTGCAGCATTTTTGTAATTCTGGAATTACAATTTTTTAATAATCTTACTTTTTTTAGATAGATATTGTCCTAAAAGTCAGGAAATGCTCATCCCCCCCTGCAGCCTTCAGCTCAGTGCGCTCACAGCACTTGCTGGAGGAGCTCAAGGCCTGCGATGGCAAAGATGGCTACTGCTCTTTGCCACGCCCACTTCTTCACCACTTTTTTGTCTTTTTCTCTGAATTAAAGCTTATAAATATGTTTGAATTTGTTGTCGACGTGTAGAGTGGCCGCAGGAAACGTGCAATAACCGATATAAAGTGAAATACGATGTTAAAGATGCGCAAAAGAAGCATCCAGTGCTGTAGTGCTTAATGAGGGGGTGTGATGCCCTGATATTGCAAAAGGAGGATAAAATTAATAAAAGTATGGTTTCTTTTTGGTCAAAGTGTAAAATACTATTATATTACATTAAAGTGGGGCTTATTCGATGTCCATGCGAAGTGATTTTTGTTGAAAAATCGATATAAGTCTGTTGCCTCTGAATATTCAAATTGAAAGTAACGCGCAATCAAATCATTGTCAAATCATTGAGTTCTAGGGGTTTTAAATAGTAGGCATGGAGGGAGAAAATCTCAAACTAATATGTCCCCAGCTATATTACAATATTGTTGTATGCTCTGACTCTGCTGTAAGACTTTTGTGTTGAGATTTTTGGAGACTTTTGCACAAATTTCGTTCTTGGCCATTTTGCTGAGGCAGAAAAGTACGTTGTGGAGTCCCACAGGTCTTCTCCAGGGAGCCTCTCTTCATCTCAGCCATCATGTCTGGTGAGTTTCACATCGGATTTTCATCTGGAATTGATTGAAGTTTGTTGTATTTTTTCCTGTTTGACACAAAAAAGGAGAGAGAGAAAAAAAAATGTTTAGTGGCAAAAAAATTAAAAGCACACAATGAATCACGTGAGGAGGCTTTTCCTTGCAGATGTTCATTTAATAACTAATTGAAATAATATATAAGATGACCAACAGTCAAATGAAAAATCTAAGTGGTAAATCTTTGTACTTTAATGCCACCTGCTCCCTTCGTTGATGGGTGAATCAGGAGAGTTTGCATTGTTTGCATTCAAACACTGCTCCACAGTTTTATCGTCTTTTTAAGGGTTCATTTTATGTTTCATGTCTGTGACCACTGTGTGCTGACATGCGCTGGGACATGCAGACTAATGTCTCCACAGACATTTTTCTTATTAAAGATTGATTACCAGCAGAACTGACATTTCAGCGGTATCTGTCCGGGCTGCTTGTGCGTAACAGGACATTATGAGTAACCGTGTTCGAGTGGGATGTGTCTGCTGTGTGATTTTGGCCCACTATTTGCCGCATTTAAGACAAATCATGAAGTAGGATTTAGCTGTATGAATATTTATCAGATGAGGTTTTCGTAGCTTCGTCTCGTCTCCAAACGGCTCGCCACTCCTGACTGCGTTAAATTACGCCTTTAGGCCCTAAATTACGTGCACCTATGCGAGGCGTTCTTTCTTGGTTTCTTAATCAGGTTTCACCTATAGGAGAAATACGGCCAATTATTCCCTCTATAAGCGCCGCAACGTTTCACTGTCACATGTCGGAAGTGATTTGAATAAAGTTTGGAGATGAATTATAAACACAGAGAGGCTGAAATTCACTCGACATTTTCCAACAACAACAATCCGATCAGAGCGAAGCCCAAACTGAACTTTCACAAAGAGAGACGACGGTAAAACACGGAGCTCCATGCGTAAAAAGTGAACCGTGTTTTGAGAGATAGTTTGCGGCGCTGCTCTCACCGAAACAAACACAACTACACCGCTGGTGAATTCAGCCCGTTTAACTTTAACTTTAACATAAGTTTCACGATCGGCCGTTTAAGTTTGCGGTTATACTTGGATCGATTTGCGGGATATTTTCAGCTCTTTGTTCGTGCGTTTTACGCGGTCGCCCTGAGCGGCTTTATCCAACTTTCATCAAACGATCTAACGCATTTCTGCCACCCCATTCGCCTAAGGCTTGTTTTCTACGGACATTCCATCGCATATGAGTCTGCCATTTGAAATATGTACTTACTGTAACCCATTTTTGCTCCGATTTCCTTTGTCTGGGCGGGGTGGCTCGGCAGCGCGGATCACACACACACAAGGCTGCAGTCAAAGAATGTGACGATAAAGAGGCGCAGAGCCCTGCGGAGCCGTAAAGACAAAGCCCTGACCGGGAGCCGACTGGGGGCTTTGGGGTTGGAAATACGCGGAGCCGCTGCGCGCAAAGAGCACATTTTACGCACCGCGGATTCAGGGAAAACTTTAGACTTTTGAGCATTAGGCACAGTTCAAAATACAGTTTGTTGGTTATTTTAACATTATGCTTGTGTTACCAAACGTTACCAGACGTGCATGAAAAATAAGAAAAGACAACAAACAGTTTGGCTTGGAAAAGAATCACAATTCACACAATCATCAATCATTTCATGAAGTGATTGAAGGAAAATTTATTTTATGGAGTGTATGTCTGTTTTAAAGTGTGTGGAAGTGTGGAGGGCGGAGGAGGCCTGCAGTGAGGGATGGGGAGTCAGTGTGTTTGCTCTTGTCTGCTCCAAGAGGGTGTTTCGTAAACATGAGGGACATGCTGTTTCTCTTCATAAGCAGATAAGCCGAGGGTGTACCAGGGAGTCCGAGTGAAGACCACAGTCAAAGAGCTGCTGCAGAGGCACAGAGCCCGCGAGGCCAACAGCAAAAAAGTCAAAACGGTAACTCCCCCACCCCCACCCACCTCTCTCTCTCTCTCTCTCTCTCTCTCTCTCTCTCTCTCTCTCTCTCTCTCTCTCTCTTTCAAGTCCATGACAAAGCAGGAGAGAGAAAAAAACTGTCACTGAGCAAAGCAGTAAAATGTCCCTGTAAATGACTGACTACACTCCCAGAAAGGCAGCCATTAAGCATGCATAAACACACACACGCACAAACTCACGCACGCACGCACCCACTGAATGTTTGCACTAAATATCGGAACAAAAAGAAACTCCTCTTTCAAATTCAGATCCAAATGTTCTGAGAGAAAATATCTCACACTCTACCCCCCTCTTCCTCCTCTGCCTCCTTGAACAGATATCCCAGGCTTGCTTGGAGCTCCAGGAACTTTGCGCGTCCACTTTTCCAGGTAAGTTTACCCCCTCATCCAGCAAAGTCAGTCCAGAGTCTGACAACATGCAACAAATGAGTTAAAGCAGCACTGGAATCGAACCTGACCTCATGCAATCGCAGCAATCAAAAAAAAAAAAAAAAAAAAAAAAACTGCACGCGCCCTAGAGATCCACACTGTATAACATAAAAATGAAAAAAAAAAAAAAAAAGTGCAGTCCATTGTTGAACAAGCAGAGACCAGACCTGAATCCACATAATCCAGCCATGACCAAGCACTCACAAAAAAATCTAGTCAACTATTGACAGCTCCATTCTTACAGTGCAGGGTCCTTCTTATAAACCAAGGCTACATTCAAATGCGTTGGCTGATGGTGTCATGACATCACTCTTTCAACCTATACATGCATGCTATTTAAATGTCTTCCTGTGTTTTGGTACAACCACAGCCTGACGTGCGCTCTTTCAGGTGATTATCCCCTTATTCTTCCTGTGAATAGATGAGCCCTAATAAACTTTTATTTTGAAATTCAACACGTCCTGACGCAGTTTGACGCGGGTTGTTATGTTAATATGCACCACAGGCGTGCGGTGCTTCACCTCTAATCCTTTATTTAGGCTAATTCTCTGATGTTTTAAATCTAATTTAAATGTTGAATTCCGTTAGGTCGCTATGTGGATCCTCCCTCTGCCATCCCTCCAGCCGACGCGTGCAGCTTCGGTGCGCGAGCTCTGCAGCTGGGCTCGCCCTCCTTCGCTTTCCCTGACAGCTCGTGCAACATCGAGATGCAGGAGAACACCTTCAACGACATCCAGCAGCAGTTCGGGGACGTGATGTTGCCGAGCAACGGCTACAGTTGCAACAACAATAATAACAACAATAACTACAACACCGGCAGCAGCAACAGCTACAGCACCACTCTGCCTCCACCTCCTACCCTCCCGCTGCCCTGGTGTCATGGACTCTCCTCTGATGCAGACTACTATGGCCATGGCACGGTAGGTTTCTCCACTGACAGCCACCAAACTGTCATTTGATGACCCCATCCTCATCCGTGGGCTCATTTTTGGCAAATAATATATCTAAATAAAATAATATATCTAAATCAATCTAATTAAGGTAATTAGGATGTTTTCAGTCCAGTGGATGAAAACAATGACAAACTTTATCTGACATATCAGGCAACCACAGGTTTGGCATGGCTGAGCGCAGACCTGTTTGCAGGGCTTGAATTCAGAGTATTTGCATGGCCTGCAGAACATTTAAAGCAGCATGTTCACAATCTGATCTGCTCTCTTTTTGCCAATAAAATACTCCAGTGGGAGAAAATAGCAGCTAGTTTTGTAACAAATGACATAAACAGCCTAAGAGAAGTCAAATTAGATACAGGCATGCATGTCACACTGAAACAAAAAGAAAAACACCACTCACAGGCGTCACTGCTCAGCCCGTGCCCTGCTGTCACTGTGACTCCATCACGTGACACATTTTGCGAACATTCATGGCATAATCCTCACCTAACCACGCCATGTCTTCTCCTCCTCTCAGGCTCCCTGCTCCTCACCGGAGTCACTAAAGTTCTGCAACCCCATGGATCCCAACAGCTACTCGCCACAGGACTCTTTTTCCTCCTCCTCTTCCTCTTGCTACGACTCCCCCATCAGGATGGAGTCCAGCTACCACGGCTTCGTCTCAGAGCACTTCCACTCTCAGCACTGTAACCTCCAGGACTGTTACTGCCTGCCACACTGTTGGCCAGGTCAGCAGGAGAACTTTCCTGCCTCTGAATACGCACCTTACTACACCCCCACAGACTATCCGTACGCCTGTCCCGTGGAAGAGAACTATTTTAAGAGGGATTTGCAGATGAGCTCTGATATGTGTTACAATGTATTATGATGAGATCTTTTAGCAGTATTGATTTGTCCTCCGACTGTAAATATCTTTTTCTTCAAGTGCTTTGCATTTCAGTTTGTCCTCTGACTGGTTTGTGCTTCGGTGGAGTGAATATGATGAATGCTGAATGTATGAAAAGCTGATATTTTTATATTGATGACTCTTTTTTTACCATTTAGATTTATTTTCTTACACACGACTTGTTGCTGTCCTGAATAAAAACAAACTCACCAATGTGCTTCGATTCTCTCTTGCTCTTTTTTTTTTATGAAATAATATCATATAGTAACATAGTACACACGCACACACACAGATTTGCTCCTGTCAGGATTAATCAGCTGCTAAAGTTTTGGTCACGTTCATCTGTCTGCTTCAGCAGCTTCACATTTGACCTCCAGCTCTGTTCCATGTTGCTCAGCGTCATCTCTCCTTCTTTTACCGTACAACCAGGAAACAAAACAAGCAAATCAAAAGCAGGGGGAGGTGAAATGATACACGCAGACAGGCAGCATGTCGAGGCAGAGCCGTGCTGTAACACAACACTTTGCACTGAGGTGAAGAAATCCTGTAAGATTAATAATAAAGCCCCAAGTCCAAGTTTTTCAAAAATGATGATTACACATATGTCATGTTTTTATTGAACAAATGTAACAAAGGACATAGATTGTATGTACCCAAGCAGTATGAAACACAAGAATAAAGACACAAGGAATATGAAAAGGTTAGGTCTTCCTCTTCACAAGAAACACTAACACTTGTGTTTGGAGTGAGCGATGCTCCCTGTACCTGTTCGACGTGGTCAGCTAAACATCAGAATAAATTCACATACCAAACGTTTCCCCCCACAGAAGGAGGTTCTGTGTGTGGAAGACGAATTGCACTGAGTCCTCACATACTTTCCTCCGAGCTAAAAGCCTGACATGTTTCAGCAGCAAGGGCCTGCACCCGCCCCTGTTAACCTCCATAATTACCGAACACTGTTCAGACCATCAGACCATCGAGGAAAGAAACACTGAAAACTAATTTTTCATGTACTGTTACCATAGCAACACAGTGAACACCATGCATAGTGATACACTGCAATTTGATGATAAAATGGAGGAATGGAATGAAAGTGAACAGAGAGCCTCAGAAATGGCAAAGTACTTGTCTTTGAGACTGGGATGTGGCACAGCAAAACACAGTTAATGCAAGATTGCAATTGCTCCGATATAAATGGCTTAGAGAACTTATAACAGTAAAGCAGTAAAGTAAAGTTGAATGACATCTTATCCTAATATTCCAGACATTTGTTGTAAGTGTTTAGAGGAAAAAGGAACACTGTTCCATTGTGTTTGGGAATGCTCAAAAGTACAATCATTTTGGGTGATGGGGGCCATTTCCCAGGTGGGGGGTGGGCGGAAATGTTCCCCTACAGGTGAGACTTTGCATCATGGGTATATACCCTGAAAATTTTGTCGTCAATTCTAAACATTCATCATTGATTGGTTTAGGGCTTCTTCAAGCTAGAGGACTGATCACTCTTTACTGGAAAAATATACAATTGCCCTCTGTAAAGTTATGGTTGAGGGAGATTACAACGTTCCTTACACTGGAAAGACATAGACATATATTGGTGGAGGGGAAAAAATGTATGACAATGTACACAAAATAAAGTATAAAAACATAAAATACAGAAGAACATATCTGCAACTCTATGTCTATATCAAAGCACACAGAAATCAACTAAACGCACCAACATAGAAACTTCAGTGACTCAAACAGACTGAGTTCAGCTCTGGGTGCAATAATTCTATTTTGTGAAGCAGATCTATGTAAGACTTCATATTAATGCAAAGCCGGTTGTCACCGTGACATTTACAACATTTGTGTGGCACTACATCAACACTGAAGTTCAAGAGGCAGAATCCTGCTGTCGTTATCGGCCATGTCAAGCATCTGCATGTTGTCTTTGCTGTGGGGGTAGATCAATGTGTATGAGAGATAAATGTTTTAAATAAAGCTTCCTTGACAAGCTGAAATAAAATATCAAACTCATATAAAAGCATGTGTATAAAATCCTCAGGCTCGCAGGATATTCCAAAGTGGAGGGTCCTGATGGCTTTAGATTGAATCAGGGCTGACAGATTAAGAGGTAATCCACCGGAACCTGAACTGTCTGCTGCCCTTCACCCTGATATCTCACAATAAACAAGCCCGCTTTCTGCTGAGACCCCCTCCAGGCTGCAGCATTGTTAAGAGCAGCAAGTGCATCACCAGAGGGGGTGGGGGAGTGGAGACACCCCTCAGCACTGGAGGCTGTTGCTCCACCAGCCTACAAACCTGGGCCGTTTGCCCCGGGGGTGATACCTATTCTTGTGCCTAAGAAGCATAGCAAATCACATCATAGGAAAGTAATTGGCTGCATGTTGTAGCATAGTTTGTAATTAGTCTGAGTAAGTTGAAATGGAGAGTGAAATGAATGCTGTTGGTGTGATCTTCTTCGCAGCATCTCTGCTTCGTCTCTCTCATAGATGTCCCACAGAGCGCTCAGTGGCATCTCCCATTCACCACTGTGTGTTTTGTTTAAGCGCTTCTTAAATGTGGTCCTCTGATACGTCTCACCTGTTTACCGGGGCGTCTTACCCGCGCTGAAACATTTCAGTGTAGCTCTATGTGGTCCCAACAAGAGCTTTTTTGTAACATTATTTTCCCTCTCAGGGCTTAACTCTGAGACAAATGTTGAACCTCTGACCCCCTTCAGGGCGCAGACGTGGTTAGGGCTCTGAAAGGGCTGGAGAACATGGGACTGACAGGTGAAGAGGTAATCTACCTGAACCTGAACTGTCTGCTGCCCTTTGCCCTGTTATCTCACAGTGAAGAAGCCTGCTTTCTGCTGAGACCCCCTCCAGGCTCACTCCTGCAGCATTGTTAAGAGCAGCAAGTGCATCACCAGAGGGGGCATGTTTGCGGGTGTGTGTGTGTTGACATGGTTCATCCCTTCAGGTGTCTGATGAGCAAACAGAGAATTAGTGGATCACACAGCCTAGCCTGTTGTGAAGTTTCATTCATTTAGAAAACAAAGCGTCTCCATCTGGGTTATCTCTCAGAGCTGCGGGCTACTATGCAAAACCAATCTGTTCAATCCAAGTGCAGAGGGACCTTTGATCTTAGGTGGTTTACAGAAAAATCCCTGTTCCCGAAAACAGAGCTGTGTCTGTCAGCAGACAGAGAGCTGACCATGGCTTGTGCATACTGTGATATGCATGGATCTTATGTCCTGCTCACTACAAAATGAACTTTTGTGGGTTTGCCATATTTTACAATTGTAAATGAGCTGCACAACAAGCTCAACAGCTCTTCAGCTAGGGATTTGAATTTAATGTGGGCTGCCACAAGTAGCCAGTGGAGCTGAGTGAGCAGTGGGGTAGCGTGTGACCTTTTAGGTTGATTACTCTTATTTGCTTAATGATGTGTTCACACTGCACTCACCAGAATAAATGCTGGAAATATTTCAACTTAGAGATGACCTGACTGCTTCACCTTACCTCACAGCTTAACATCTGTCCTTGCATGTGTTTGAGTACAACAAATACCTTTGCAATGAATTAAAGTCCTCTGTGACGGAGACAAAAAACTCATTTTGTATTAAGTATTTTCTAAAGGTGGTCTTTTTGTACCAATTTCCACAGACAGTCAGCAGAGACCAGAACACAAACCAGATCCTAGAAACACTGTAACCCTGGAAGAGATTCATATTCTTGAATATTCTTTAGATACACTTTGGAAAGCAGTTATTCAAGGAGAGAAGATTTAATCTCCGTCATTTACATTGGAAGCATGTCAGAAAGCGATCTCTGCGTGAGCAGGAGGAATAATTACAGAAAGATATTTAGAAAATGTCTCTCTGGCTGCCTGACAGACTGACTGTCAGCCTGACTAAAAGCCGTCATTTATCTTTAATCTGCAAGTGACCACAAACAAACAATATGCCTTCAGGCAGTTGACTGCTCTGTTGGGAATCTTTATTCAGATCATCAGCATCGCCGTCTTTGGAAGTCAGACTGTAGTTAGAGCACATAATTAGCCTCTCAGATAGTGGTGTGTGTAATGATAAGGTATGTATCAGCTGACAAGTAACATCCAATCATATTCAGTGGATTTAATTCCAGATAAGATAACTAATAACTAATGACCAAAACTGTGATCATTTTAGCCAAATTTTAATTTGATTAAATCATATTACATATTTTATTGTCATGCTAAGTGTTAACCAGTAAAGTGCAGAGTAATGCGTATGTATAGATATATATAAATAACAGGGGAGCCATATGTATGAATATGTTATGAGATACAATGTGAATAGTGTGGACAGATTGAAAGGAATACAGCATGTTCAGATATAATTATACAGTGTGGCTGTAAGTATACATAATGCAGAATGACCCTTTAAATTTGTAGCGTTGTAGTAAACTGCAGTTGGTCTTGTGCAAGTACAGCGATCCTTAAGTCTTTTCTTTGAACCTGTAGAGTCTGATTAGTCTGCTGCTCTGCAGTGCAGCATGTTTAACAGCTGATCGTACTTTATTTTTATTTTATTTTAAGGTTTTTGTTTAATCCATTTGTGATAACATCCCTGTATTGAACACACTCCCTCTACAGCAGGAGTTATATAGTTCATCCTATAGCTAGAGATGGAGTCAGAGGATCATGCATGTCTTTTTGTTTGTTTTGTTTTTCTTTTGTATTCACTGAAGGCAGGATGGCCTGAGGATTTTTTTCCCCACCAAAATTATATTTTTCAGCCATCCTGCAAGATTCATCATGAATATGTCTAGACCAACATACAAAAAAGTTAAATGTGTCAGGATAAGTTAACCAATAAAAACAAGTTCAAGTTCAGCATGACACATTGGAGTCAGACCACTGATCTGACGGGTTTTTGCTCAACAGCTCTTCAATAATAATAAAAAAATCACCCCTAATCAGGATATTTTTGGTTTAAATGATCTTACATTCTCTGTGTTCTCACCGTCTCATGGTCACATGATCTTGTTTTAGAAGAACACATTCATTCATTTCACAGTCTGAGTCTCTGTGGCGTCACTTTAGTTTATTTAGTTAGTTTTACTCGATTCCTGAATGGATTGGATTGTGACTGAACAAGTGAGCCGAGACTGCCTAATACTGCTGTTTGACATAACTAACTAAGGCATTTGTTGGACTCTGACTCTGGGAAACAGAAAACAAACAGTAAAATTGAATCTGTCAACCTAACTCTGTCCCTCCTGTGCAATCTCCGTTTGATAACCCACTCAGCAGACAAAACTGTTTTATAATGGATTTCTTCTTAATGTCAGCTCTTATTTTGGCATGTTTTATTTGGCCCAGTGTCATGACACATCATCTGATAGATAAGGTGAAAGAATGTGAGACATTTTTCTGCTGGTGTCTTCAATAAATGTCACCTTGATTCAAGTAATAAAGGCTGAAGAGTGATTTGTTTCATCGTTTATGTGACAGTGGCAGGCTCATCTGGCACCAGAGAATTGGAGCATATTTCCCGAGAACTTAACCCAGGTCACAGCAAAGTCTGCCAAGACTTTGCTGGCTGTCTGGCTGCACTTCACACTCCATTCTTGTGAAAGTGGGGGAATTGTTGTGTTTGTTTCTATGTGTATGTGTGTGTGTGTGTGTGTGTGTGTGTATTCCACAGATCCTGTTGGCGAGCTCCCCACACGCTCCTGTTCCACCACTTGTGGAAATCCCCCTGCTGAGACTTGGCAGCGCCTGATCAGTGTGAGAAACGCCCACACACTCAGGCCTCGGCACAGCTCTTCAGTCAGACTGTATTTGCTGGCGTTCAGCACATTGCCCCAATGACAGTCTTATTTTATGACTTATTATTTTCTCCTGGCGCCTTTGGACAAACATTTTATCTACAAAATGTTGTGTTTATTCGTATACAGGCACGAGGGACCATTGTTCACTGTTGTTACTGATCTGCAGAGGAATGAACACTGATGCTTAACACCTAAACTAACATTGCTGAGATGTCCTAAAGGTGGAACAGCCACTGAGCTTCAATCTATCTCCATGACAACTAGGCCAGCTCCACCTAGTGATGAAGATTGCACAACAGCGTTCAAACCTTTAGAACACGCAGCAATGAAAATGCTAGCATTCAGTCGTTCAGGGTTGAGCACTGTTATGAGTTAGCCAAAAAAATGTACTAAGTGATAAAAATACATACATATGTTCCATTTTTTCTTCAATCAAAGAGGCGGTGAGACAGCAGACTCCCTGACTCCAACCTCTGCTGTCACACTCACAACCGGCCCCTGGAAAGCGACAGCATATGGGAACTAAAGGTACCCTGAGGCAAAAGGACAAGGATGGCAGCTTAACTGCCTCATGATAACTCAGAGTACCAGGATGATTATTATGAGTGAAGAAATATGAGACACCATCATAAGACCGTGGTCATATTCCAACTAAAGATGCATACTGTACATATGCAGAATGCAAAGTAATAAAGAATGCAAAGTAATATAAAATGCGTGGACTACATAGATCTGTGTAGCCCTCTGTTGCACTGTGGGTAACGTAGTCACCAGAAGAAGAGAACAGGTTTAAATAAAAAATATAAATATTTCTGGTTCTGTTTCTTCTGAATTTGAGTCCAACTATACTGAAGGTGCTAAATCAACTTTAACTGTCATGCTCAGTGTAAAACATTGACATTAGAAATATTAGAAAATGTGTGGCAGTCATTTATTATGACAAAAGTCTCAGCTGAACCTCCAACTGTGTGAATGTAGTCTATTTGGAGTGGCGCACAATGCCCCAGTCAAAGTGGATATTGTGTCTCTGCACACCTTTATGACACCCCTTTGAAGTTTTTATGATTGTAATTATTAAATCAAATCCTTTGTGCCAACACATAGTGCTGCTTTTGTTCTCGTTAATATTTAAGCAACAGGATCAATGCTGATGATTTTTGATATGGAAACAATCCGTAGCATTAAGCTTTGGCAACCTGAGTAAAATGTTATCAGCCCTGGAAACAAAAAAAAAAAAAAAAGTAACATCACTCTGCATTTCGCAACAACTGATAGCCTTCACCTGTGTGTGTTCATATCACACCACATGTTTCTTTATTGAGTAAATCTGTGAAGCTGTTTACATTCATTCACATTTTGTGCACAAAACCCCAACACACACCCTGACCTGATAACACAAACACAGAGCTGCTGCGAAAGTAACAGGAAAGTCCTATTTACACATCAAACAGAAGGTAAGTGGAGGGTGAACACACCCTATGTGCGATAGCTCTGTGTTCGTATTTGTGAAGTAGGTCAGTCAACACTACTAAGTCATAGTCTTCATATAAATATTACACTGCTAGAAGAACAATAAAGTCCTTCAGTTTATCAGGAAGGAACCTTTTTATGTTCGTGGGTTATTTACTTACCTGGCCTGATCTGTAATAGCAGCCAACTGATAGAAAGAGGAGCACCACCTGTAGATTTTTATAGATTTCTGCAAAATGTCTCAGGAAAAATCACTCTGAAACACACACAGAGTTTACACTACAGGTATTTCACAACATACACTACATAAATGAACCTAAATAACAGCAGTTTGAGATCTTTTTTTCACTCTACCTGCATTTCCTTTCTGATTTGATAACCGTATAGATATCGTCCACACGTGAGAACAGTTGACATAACAATTCATAACATGAGAAAGTAATAACTTGTCAGTCCCTGTACATCTCCTTTTTTTATCTGTGGCCTGCTATCTTCAGCTGTGGCGTCTTGGGTTGCTTAAGACAATCATTGTGTTAAGTGTTCTCTGCAGGAGGAACAGGCCTCAGCATGACTGCACTGGTTCCAGTACAGCTCCTGCTGTTGATGTTGTGCCTGCTGCAAAAAGGCTGTATTCTTATCTGGGGAAAAAGTAAGATAAGAAATAATTTAGTAAATGATCCAACAGAAAAAGGTCAATTGGCTTTTCATGCTGCATTTTTCCTAGAGATTAAACTAACTGAATAGGTTTAAAAGGTGAGAGATTTTTTGACAGCTTAGCCTTTATGCTAAGCTAATTTAACAAACTGCTGGCTCTGGATTTGGAATGGATGAATATGAGAGTGATATATCAATCTTCTCAGCTAACTCTCAGCAACAAAATTAATAGAACTAAGTCACAAACATTTCTGAAAACCTTCTGAAATGTTTTTTTTTTTTTGGAGGCTGGATCATAGATTTCTGATAATTCTGAGCCAATCTTTTTGTAGATAGATGTAAACATGATTCCTGCTAAAAGCCAGTTTAACAGGGTGCCACAGCCTTTCTGTCTGTCTGTCTGTCTGTCTCTCTCTCTCTCTCTCTCTCTCTCTCTCACACACACACACACACACACACATGCTTGGATCCCTCTTTGCAAAGTGGAGTTGTCTGGATTTGATAGCACAGGGGTTAAATAATTAAAAGAATACTTCAGCCACTGAAGAAGGAAAGAAAGAACCATGAGGAAGTGTTGACAAAGTGAGGCAGTGCTTTTCTCCTGAGTCACTGCCATCTCTATGGAAACCGGTTCTGTTTTGTACTCTGACTTTTATTAGCTAAAATGCATGAGACAATGATGGCCGGATTGAATTATTCCATTTTCTATTCAATTCAGCGTCCATATTCCAACTTGCCACACAGAAAACCTGTAATATGTAATATGTTATTCTGTCCTCCGAACTGAATGCAAAAAATAAATAAATAAATAAAAAACAGGAGAAATGGGGAGTTTATGCGTTTATGCCTCAGGACCCCACAGCTGGTGAAGTCAGCCATAACAATGTTGACTGAAATACTCATGTGAAGGTTTGTATTCATGCATAAAACCGTTGTATTCTGGTAATTCAGGAATTTTCATTTGAAATGATTGAATATGCCTTTGAGAATTTTGCCAATATCCACAAGAGCTCCTTTAAAGAGGACTGGGACTGAGAACCCTTCACATTTTTTCTATATGAGGCTTACAAGCTTAGCCTTTCTTTAATAAAGAATTTAGCTGTCACAAAGTTGTGCAACCGCAGGATGCATATAAACCAGGGGTTGGGAATCTTTTTGGCTGAGCGAGCCATGAAAACCACATATTTTAAAATGTATTTCTGTGAGAGCCATATAGAATTTGAATACAGAATACACTGAATACAGATAAATGCATGCAGTTAAGTAAGACCAGAGTATAATAAATCTTTATTCTTTTTAATAATGTTGTTATACTGAAGCTAACCAATAATAAATAAAATACTTCTTAACGTTAATGTGACTTCTTGCACTGCATGATCCCGATCATCAGCGCTGTGTTTCGGATGTAGATGTGCATGCGCACTCACATACTGCTCATAAGCAGTGCAGTGCAGTTTCTTTCCTTTGGTTAAAATTGAACAAAATGCAACTCTCTGATTTTAATTGGAACATTTGCAACAAACATAAAGACAATAAACGTGTGGTACATGTTTGGAAGGCTGGGCGCAGAGGAGACCACCGGGGGAGAGTGGTGAGAGTGGATGCCCGGCCAAGGCTCCGTCCAGCATGGACTAAAACACAGCACGGACAGTTCAGTTCAGAAACTATTCGGAATGAGTTAAAAGGAAGACTGCATGTTGCTAGCTGATTTATTTTCTGACCCAGAGTGCGGCCATGACTGGTTCTGAACGAGGGCTTTACAGCAGGCAGCCGCTCTCCCATCGAATGTGAGCAATTGCCAACTCGAGTCGGTTACGACGAACTGTAACTACGTACCGCCACTGAATGTTTTAGGTGTACGCAGTACTAGACCATACCGGATTACTTTCACCCCTGTCTGCAGATGCAGTCATCAAAAGAGCCACATCTGGCTCGCGAGCCATGGATTGCCAGCCCCTGATATAAAGGAACTCTAATTGTGACAAATGTGATGTGTTGATTCTCAGCCTCCTTGGGGTGCCAGATTTCTGAGACCCTGGGGCATAACCTTATAATGATAAGTTCTCTCAATTGCTCCATGCGACCCGCCCCAAAAGTGCTGCACAGGCACGTTTCTGCAACGCCTTTCTGCAAAGATCGGGCACTTTAAAGGAACTGATTCAACAAATGTGGCTCTCATCAGACATTGCAGCTTCTCAAACATCTTTGTCATAAAATGAAGTGATGTGTTGAAAGGAAGCGGTGGAAGACTTGACTGGGAACCTACAGGCCCATTTAAGTCAAGTGTCACACATGACATTACCTTTCAACACCGTTCCTCCTCCCGATGCACCCTCAGGACATAAGCTGTGTCAGCAAGTCAGCAGAAGACTAACTGTCCCTTCTATGATCCACAGGGGAGGGAAGTTGAAGTGAGTTTTCGATAAAAGTTTTCGATAAAAGGGCCGACTCAAGGAGCGGCACACGAGCAACACACACTGAATGAGTCATCAGATAAATCATTTGCCAAGAATCATAGAGAGCAGATGGATGATTATACTTCCACATTTCCTGCAACTTTCAGCAGCTGGACTGAATGTTAAAATGATCATGTCAGTCAAAACCCCTGAAAGCTCTCGTGTTAAGTTCACAGAGGATCTTAAGTTACAGTTTTACATTCAAGCTGATACCAAAAAACAATGAACTGAGGAACCTGCCCACCTGGTAATCACACAATACATTCATACTTTATAGAATTACACATTTCACCTGAACTACAAAGTCCAGTCATTTTGATTTATTGTGTCTGCTTTCCCTTTTTCAGTTTCATTTCCTGTTGGAGCTCATTGGAGTGTCACATATTCTTGTTTTGTTTTCACAATTTGGAATGCTGAAAACAGAGCCAAAGTCAACGCTTCTTCCTCATATGTTCCCATCCCATGAGCAGGCTCAGCATGTTTTCTCGTATGTGATATGATCTCAGGTGTTTCCAGGTGTGGGACTTTTTTTTTTTTTTAACAGATGAACTGCAGCCCATCTCACCTCTCTCACGATGTCAGTTTCCCCTCGGGGGGGAAAACCTCTGAGACTGAGAATCCTTCTCTGTCAAAAACAAGCATGAGGACTGGGCCAAAGTCCTTATCGTACTGTACGGCAGGGTCAGGGTCAAACACATTTTTGCGGCTGGCTATCTTGCATAGTTTCGCTTGAACAACAACCTTAAAAAGAGACCAATTTGGGCAGAAACATTTCCTGGAGTTTAAAGGTTGGTGGGCAGGTTGGCATATTGGCTGATCTAAATGGCAGAAAGCTGTGACTGCAGCTGAAAAGGTTCAGCGCCAAGAAAATATGCAATGCAACACAATGATTTATTTGTCTTGAAACTTACCTTTATTATATCTACTGATTTACAGTACTTTCTTCCCTCTTTATTAAACTTTATTCCTCTCAGGTAACGAGTACACACTGCTGTATGTCAACATGTCATCTGGTCTGCAGCACATTTCTCAGTCTATAACATCAGTCTTGTTCCAGAATGCTATGGATGGACTGTAAGGTAATGTACGATGTGTTACTGATAAGACAGGTGTTTTGACATACAAATCTTTCCTGATGCTCTTTCACTTTAAAGACTTTACATGTGCTCACTGGCCCTGACACCCCACTGAAAGTTGAACTCAACCAAGCTTAACCAGGATTATCATTGCTTCTTGGAGAATAGTTTGTGTCTCTGACCTCCTTTTTTAATGCATTCAAAATCTTCTCCATGCATGTAAAAACACCTGTATTTCAAATGGTGCAGATACTACTGACAGTCAGTACCTAATTTTCTACTTAATCTTTGTTCTTCGCAGGGTCAACTCGCTCCTCTGAGAACGAGCCTGACTCTTCTACTGGATTAATACAAATCATTAGCTAGTAAAAAAGGAAACCATCCCCACGTGGTTATTCTCCAGGCTCTCGTTAAACTGACAGCATTATGGCAGATTTTTATAACAAAGGCAAACATCTCAAGGCTAAGAGGGGGTGGATAGAACTCAGTGGTAACTGTATCTCAGAAAACTGCAACTGTCACTGACAGAACTCCTGCTGCAAGAAGGAAACAGCTGAGAGTATGAATTTAAATCAAATGTACAGTAGGTTACAAAAAGCATTAACCATTAATCTTTAACAAATCTCGTTAGAGCAATAGAAATTTACATTACATGGCAACATGTGAGCATAAAATAATACTGAATTGCATTCTGCAAAAAATGAGAGAATGAAAAGGAGGTTCCTTTTTTGCTACTTGTAAAAAACAACAAAAATTGTAGAAGATGATATATTGTCGGTCATTGCTGGAGAAAACAGGTGTTTTAGGTTTATTACAACTGAGGTCTTATGTCAGTAGTTTTGGCCATCGTTCTTTTGTTGTGTCTGCTCATAGTGATGAAATTCACTGTTTGAATCCAAGAAGATGGCAAAACCACTAAAATGCCAGGTGGGCTCAAGAAACAAGGTCTGGCACCTGTCTGCGTGGAGTTTGCATTTTCTCTCTGTTTCTGCGTGGGTTCTCTCCATATACTCCGGCTTCATCCCACAGTCCAAAGACATTCAACAACAGTACAGTGCAGTGTGACAAGGGCATAAGTGCTACTAACATAAACTCAAGTTCAGTTGTAGAGGGGGAAATATTAATCATGTCCAGTTGTTGGTAGTGCTAGAAGAGGAGGTTCTCTCTGAAGAGCTGGAGGTCCAGAGAGGGACGCCCCTGGTCTGATAGGAACTGGTAGAACATTGCACCAGTGAGGAACAACAGAAGAAATACAGAAGACATGTGGTTAATTGCTGACTCTAAAATGTTGTCTCTGTGTGTCAACCCTGTGATATACTAGCAATGCGTTCAGGGTGTACCCTGCCTCTCACCCAATATCAGCTAGAATTGGCACCAGCCCCTCTTGACCCTGATAAGGATAAGCAGTTATGATGGATGGTGCATATTACCTAGCAAATTTAGGGGTAGTTACCCTGGTTATGCAATCTATTTTTTTTCTGAGTACAGTGCTATCATCACATAAGAATTATGACCACAGCTATGAAATGAAGACCCAAGTTGTAATGAACCAAACTGATGCTTAAATGGTAAACCTTGAGAAACAAACAGGAACAACCCTGTTCTCCACAGAACACTCATATTTTCAGACATTCGGAATGAAGAGTGAGCTGCTGTACGAGTCTTTGTCCTCCTCTCCGCCATCATCCTTTTGATCCTCCAGAAGTTTATCTAGGAGGTTCGGAGATTCTGGCTCTCCCACTGGGTCTTCATCCAAAGACTGGTCTTGTGGTTCAAGGTCCAGCTGGTGACCCGAACGCTGCGGGAGTTCCAGTATCTGTGGCTGAGGATCTACACCCTGTGTCTCCAGTTGAGGGATCATGGTCGCCAAAGACATGGACAGGGGCATGTGGACCAGAGATGACCCGGGCAGGGCTGCAGATCCAGGTGCAAATTGAACCCCCCCTGGGTTAGGTATGGTGGATATGGTGGTGAGGGGCTGAGCCCAGGGCAGGTAAGTCAACCCTGAGTCTGGGAGTTCCATCTGAGGGAGGGACCCTGGAGTTGGGGCCATGGGTATGGTCTGAAACAACAACAAATATGACTAGAATGTTAACGTCTGTTAATTGACATGGTTTATGATTTCTCAATCCAAGCAACACAGTCATCAGAAATTCATAAAATTATAGGAGACTAGGTTGAGCAGGGGAGTATGGATGATGAGAAAAATGTGAAATGAAAGATGTTATGTCATGTTAGATTTCTTCAAACATGTCTGGAAAGAATATTTTAAAGTAGGTTCAGTCTAGTCTAGTATTAACCCACACCCATCATGAAACCACTCTTTGTCCCCTGCTTTAGGTTATAGTTGGTTAAAGTTACATTCAGACAGCATTCAGCGCTGCAACGACACACATTTTTCCATTCATTTGAGTGACTGGTAGTCCATTTTTTGACAACAGAGTTGTCTGACAAAAAATGCAGCAACCTGCAGTGGAGTGGTCGAGCCAGATCCAACTTTTGGAAGTTTTGCTGCACAGTGCCTGTTCATGTCTGAATGTACCCTAAAGATGGTCAATGTGTTTATAGTTTAGCTTGTTATTATACACGTATCTTGTTATTTATTTCCTTCTCACTGTGGGTTGTTCAAAGCTAAAAACATAATGGGGCTGGGGCTATGCTGTACAGTAAATAATACACTGGAAAACCCCACTTCAGAAAATCTATACTAAGCGTCTGAAGTTAGGGGAAAGCTGGGATTTGTCAAATTCTAACACATTCAGTATTCTGCCTGGTAAAACTTAAATCATACTTTTGTCCACCGTTTGTTTCCCACTCACCCCAAAGTTAGTGAGCAGAGGTGCGTGTGTGTAGGTCAGCATGGTGTAGCTGGGACACAGAGTCTGCATGTACACATCAGCGGTGAGGGTGGGGGTGGCTGAGTAGGCAAGAGTCTGAGCTGAACGGTCCTGCTGGTTGTAGTCAGATGAGGACCAGGGCGTCGCAGCAGGCTGAAGGCCGGCGCTGGTGGCAGATGGTGGAGCTTTCCATCCTGCACAATGCAGCCCTCCATCACTGACTCCAGTGACCGACGGCTCAGATGGGGAACCGCCTGAGATATCAGAGCTGAAGATTCCTGAATTTCAAAAAGTTTGAGTTTGAGTCTTTGGCAGGCAGAGACAAAAACTGAATTTGCAGGAATCAGTCAGACAGGTGTGCCCGTGACTCTCAGAAGCAGCTGTTAGGAATGAACACATACCTTGTGTGTATAATGACTGGTTATTGTTGTGTGTGACCACATCCTAAGAAAAACAGATAACAACAATAAAAAAAAATGAGTTAAGCGTGTCAGTAATTTGCAGTAGGATCATAATTGTGTTGCTGCTGTGGAACTAGTCACACTGTAATGTTGATATATAAATGTTTATATATAAATATGTGGTATTTACACTTGTACCGTTCAAGACCAGGTGTGAGTAGCAGCAAGAGTCAAGATTATAGTTTAAGTGTGTGTGTGTGTGTGTGTGTGTGTGTGACTGCAGTAAGTGATATGAGCCAGAATGTGTTTCAGCGAGCTGGTCTTCTACAAAATCAACTTGTGTGAAATTGATTCATGTCTATACTGAATTTTGACATTTGACATTTTTGGCAGGAAAAAACATTTTGCAGGTCGAATGCATAAAACACAAGTTACGGCTTGTGATTCTGTTAGGACAGAACTGCTTCTAACTTGCGCATACTTTGGTTATTTGCGTATCATGGTATTGACCTACATTTATGCTTCTTAGTGGAAATGGATCTTCTTAATTACACATCTGTGATCCATAAGATTATATGTTAGATCTTAACAAGCCTTAAACACAATGGATATGTTTCTTTTATAAGCCATCATTTGCTGACAGCCTCCAAGCTGCAACTTGATAATTGATCATATTGCATAAATGGATATCATATTCCCTGAAGGCACAACAGACACACTTGTATTACACTAGTAAAAGGTTGTTCAAAGGGAGAGGGTGGAGACCAACTGCACCTTTAGATGAAGGTGGGTTCGTAAGATCATTCATAATTCTCACTTAAGAATTGGCACAGGTTTGATATCTACAGTTACTATCCCAAAAAAATAGAAATATAACCTCCAAAATCTCAAAGGATATGTTCATATCTTTAATACAGAGTTCATTGTAATCGTTTCTCCTGTTTCATCAATGATGGCCACAAAGACATCTGTTTTTAAAGGTCCAGGGTGTCAAGTGTAGGGAACTCTACTCTAAATATTCTAATAGAGTGAATAGATTATTCATATTTTTTTTTTCCATCAGTGCACAGTTTCTTGAACCACCATGTTCGAATTTACTTTAGTTCAATTTTATTGATAAAGTACAAAATCATCACGTTATCTCATGCCACTTTCCATATAGAGCAGGTCTAAATTGTGCTATTTATATATTATATTATTTATATATATATATATATATTTACAGCTACTCAACAATTCCAACCATGAGCAAGCACTTGACGACAAGTGGCAAGCAAAAACGAGCAAACTAAACTCTGGCTCTTTTTTTGTGCATTTCACACTATGAAAGGAGAGGGGGAAGCCATGAGCTGAGGGTTTACTTTACTTACTTATGAGCCTGAGGTCAGACAGACAGATTGAATTATTTCAATTACACTGAAACTACTACAACCTGTGTGGACAAGCGCAACAGCCCTTTAGTCCAGTAACCAGGGGTCAAGAGAAAATGTTCATTCTTGACCTTAAATTGAGCAAATGGAAAGCACCTAGTAACTATCAGGTACAAAAACATTGGATAAAATGAAAAACAGATAATTAAATCTGTTGTTAAAAGCTAGTAAGTGGACCTTGGTCTTACAGGCTCCAGTGATTTCAGTCTCCTTAATGATTTCCTACATTTTCCAATATGCCTGTCATAGCTAACATATAAATGCAAACTGTATGTGGAGAGAAAAATAGCAAACTTGTAGTACAACTTCAGAGCAATAGCAAAGAGAGTCAGGCCTTGACGTTACACTGACAAAAGGATCATGGCTGAGTAGATGCTGATATAGAAGTCTGTCTCTGCCTTCACAGTTTCCTAAATACATCCTGTTATTAAACATCAACTCACAATGGTCTGTATTAAAAACCCTCTCTCTGCTGGAGTCATATCAAAAGTTTATGTTCAGACCGTTTCAACACATTAGAGAGACATCTACAAAATATAAGCACAGTCCTGCAGGCCAGGATGCTTCTGTGTGCCAGTCATTGTTTACAGTCCAATTAGCAACTTGATACATTTCTGCTAATCTCTATAAACAGATCTCTGCAGCATTATATGCCCACAGACCCTGAGACCGTAAGCTGAATGCAGGTAAAACAAACGGTAATAAAAAGTGACATGGTCATCAGTTGACAGATGATGAGTTCCCAGATTGTGTTACAGTCCATCAGGAGATGATTGGTCAAAACTACTTGGACTTGGAAGAAGACCCAAGCTCAGCGTAGATATGAACGGCTCACTGTAAAACAACAAAAACACACTTGGGTGTGTAATAAACAGTGATACAGAATGTGTAGTGACAAAACAGTGGAACAGGGGGAACTGGACAGACAGCAGCAGCACTGACAGCTGGTCACAGCTTTTGTACATTGCTCAACATGAGCAAAAGGGAATGACTACATCCTAGTGCCTGCAGTCAACCGGCAGGGCATGTGCTATCAGATGCTTGAAATATCGCAGACGAGTTGACTGGTATTACAGATACGGTGAAAGGTGAAAAGTTACCAAATATTTCATTGAATTTCTGAGGATCCCAAACTAGATAAACGTCACAAAGCAATTAAGATGTTTACAGAGTCAAAGCTGTCTTTGCCTGGAGCGTAGAGAGCTGCTTCATGTTGTTCCTTGATAATAAGAGCGCCTGCAGGAAAGCTGAGGGGGGATTCAGTTTTATGCATAATACCAATTGCTGTAAGGTGAGCGCTGAGCATGTTTAACTGTAAACTGAGTCAATCCGCTGTGTCAAACACAAAGATGTCAAACCAAAGCTCTCTGTTTAAAGAGTAATCCCCTGTATCAACTGGCCTCCACATCAGACTGAGCCAATCTGCTGAGATAGGTCCCGCCCTGTGATTTAAAGTCTGTCAGACACCGTCAGTTCATCCCAAGGCTGATATGGCCATGTATGTATTTAATGTGTACTATGACTTCCAGGAGCTTCCAGGAGCTTCAGTATAACTCTGTGGTTGTCACACGTCCTGCAGAAGTGACTGCACCCCATCAACAAATGCCACTCCCTCCGTAAAAACGTCTTGTTTTACACTTTGTTTTCTTAGTCAAAGTGGAAATTTTCTCATCATAACTCTTGACAAGAAAATGTCAAAGTATCTCTTCAGTGTGACAGCATGAATGTGAACACAATTATGATGAGCACGCTGAATTCATTTAAAAACATGGGGATTTAAACCCAAGGCGACCCAAGGAGAAATGAAGCCAAGGTTAAAGAACCCTCAAAGGATTAACAAGGTTCCAAGAGCATTTTTCATGCTCCACAGGAATGCTCTCACAGCGAAAGACGAGTCTAATCAGTTACATTTTGCAACCTATTGGAAGATAACATACAAAACCGTGTTATGAGTGATGGTTCGTGTTTTCTGTCTTATCAAAGGGTGTTTGATGAGGGAAGTGCATCCACGTGTGTGTGTGTGTGTGTGTGTGTCTATCTTTCCCTGGTCTTGGTAAGTGTACTAATACATAGCGAGTGGGAGGGATCTTTGGCAACGCTGCAAGATATTTTGCATAGGGCTGTGTGCCCAGCCCTGGAGCCACACAGGGAATGGCTGTAACTGTCATGGAAAAACACCTGGATTATATAAGGACAAAATCCCCCCTTCGCTCTGGGAGAGGCCTGCTCACTTCCTGGTGGCTCCGCAGGGGCTCTTTCTTTCAGCTATAGAAACTCTCTGCTGAATAATGCTCACGTCTCAAAACCATCTCTCTTTCTCTGTTACCTTGCAGCTTCTGCCTACTTTTACAAACATCATTAAAGTTTCTGCAGAAGGAATAAGGGTCAATATAATTTGAATGTCAGACTGGAAATTAACCGAATTAATCAATTATCAGAACGCAGGAAATAAAGCGTTATTAGAATTAGTAGTTATTTAAGCATTACTCAGATGTCAAAGAGAAAACTGGCACAAGTCTTCAGGTGTTTTGAAATCAAACTATTTAAAGAAAAAAAATCCTGAACTTGAAAGTCTGGTTAAAAAGCAGATCCTAATTCTGCTTCTTTTCTCTGATTTCCATTGTTTTATAGTTTCATTGACCAGATGAACAGAGAGTACATAATTCTGAGCGATCGTTGCTCCATACTGCAACTGTTGCAACAGTAAATCCTGCATTCCTTATTTGTTTAATGACTAACAGTGCTGTGGCAGAGGTACGAATGTGGAGATAGTGGTCACACTTTGGAAAGTGATTTTCTTTGGAAAGGGCAGAGGGCTACCATGTTTGTTTTGTATTGTATAGAATGCAAATGTATGTTTAGTAAATCAGTTGATCAATGTCACAGCACAGAGACATAGAAACATATGAACCATTCAAAGTGCATGATGAACCATGTGTTATGGCGTCCTCACCGCAGTAGGGGGCGCTGTCTTGGTGCTGTGCGGCTCCAGACTTCTCTTCCTCCTCAGCAGCTCTTTGACCGGGTCTCTGACTCGAACACCTTGATACGGTTTGGCCCTAGCCAGTCCTGATGGTGGCGCTAGAGAGGCCAGAAATAGAGGAAGGAAGAGAAAGACAGGCACAAGACTTTATCTGGGTGTTGAGTTCACTAAGTGCATAGTGTGAACACTTAGACTGAAAAGAGCTTGCAAAAAGACAGGATAGAAAAATTAATCCATTTTATTCATCAGGTATTTAAATTATAAGATTTGAGTATGAATACAGGCTAACGGCGAGCAGAAGTTATTTGGTGACAACATGATTAATACTACAAGAATGGAAACAGTTGTTATTGGGAACAAAATGAGTTTATTTATGTGGCGCAGTATCATAACAGAAGTCATCTTGTAACTCTTTCCATACAGAGCAGTTCTAGGCTGTACTCTTTATAATATTTCTAACAGAGACCTAGCAATTCCCACCATGAGTAAGCACTTGGCAACAGTGGCAAGGCAAAACCTCTCAGATCATGGTGGGTGGTCATGGTATGCCACGACTGGAGCCAACATTACTGTTTCCCTTGGGCATAATGATTCTGTTCACATTTTTTTTTCTTTATGTGTGTTATGTGCGTAGTGGGTTATTGCAGCATTCATAGGGATTATAATGCATTCATAATGCTTTATGAGTACGTAAACATACATAGCTTTCTGAAGCACCATATCAGCAGTCATGAAACATTACAGATGTGAGATGAGATGAACTTCAAGTGACTTGTTGATGCTTTTGGCTGATGGTGCTTTTAAGACATTGTGACTACCTATACACACTGATAATAATCCATGCAGTGTTTGTGTTAGTTGTTATTGTATATATATGTATCTAAAACCATGCAAATTTTCATTGTTGGTGGTCATACATTTAATTACATACATGACTGTTATCAACCACAGATGTATTTTTAAGAAGTGACAAAGACTGGTTTGTCTTCAACGTGTGTCGTGATGACTGCATCATGAATGCATCATGAATTTTCATATTTCATACACTGAAGATGATGTGACCTGCATGTCTGACCTGATTCTGAAAAGTTTTTAAAGTAACACAGTAACACTGTGTGCATTGGTTTTACTTGGTACCTTTCACTTAGAAATATTTCTCTCGTTTATGCAAGTTGTTAGTAGAAGTAAATAAATAATAAATCATAGATAAATCATAATATTAAGTGTATAAGAATCAGCCTGTGACTGCCCCACTCTGAACATCTTCTGCAGACTGTCTTGTGCATTTGGAGAAATTTTCCTCTTGCAAGGATAAAATGACAAAACCTTTAAGGACCAATAGATCAACTCAAGAACTTTATTTTGTGTGGCAGAAAATTCAGCAACAGTAGCAACTGTGTATGTGTTACTGATGTGTGTTTCATCTGAATAATGTTAACAGTCAAAATATAATGATGTATTATTATTATAACATTCTCAGTTTTTCCAAGACTATAAAATATATCAGTAATAGTGCGTTGGCGGTGTATTTAATGTCCGTGGTGGCACGAGCTGTGGTTGCTGTTGATTTATGAAGCAGCGCGCTCATCAGAGATGACAGTTTATTGTCTTTTCCAGGCAACAGCACGATCATAAAGATTGTATGTACATAGAAACATGCAAGCAATGACTTCCTGCAAGTATAAGCATGAGGAGGCCTCTGGTCTGACAGATAGGAACCTCATTTGAATAAACTTAGAGCAACACTGTCCTCGACACGTGAAACTTCAAACTACTCAGTCAGTACAGCTCAAGGCTACAAAGTTACTGAGAATATTTCCACCCTACAGCAGTGCAGCAGTGTGCCCGCTGACAGCTCTCTGCAGATGGAGGGTGATATATTTGAATGTGGGCTGTGCTTTACCTCCACAATTGAATGCTTTAATTAAATCATACATCTGCCCACCTGATAGTCCATCAGTCCTCAGTGACTCAGTCCAGTCACACTCTTTGCCTGCTTTCACTTTTTATGTGGAAACATGTATCCCTTCTAATTATTACTGAAGTAGGAGGACTGAGTCAACACCTGAACAATGCCTGTGCTTCTGTAGCTCTGAATAAAGATGTACTGTTATATCCTCATGGTTCAAATGATCTTAATTTATGATTCATTGCATCAGACTGTTAGTTATGTTGCATACTTCCCTGAAAATGTTTTGTAATTTTTTGGAAAATGTATCCTGTATTTTTGTCTTGTGGTATCCAAGTCAATAAATCAACTAACTAAAGTATGATCAGTTTTTTTTTTTTTTTTTTCATAAATTGCAACATGTTATTGTTTCAGTTTCTTCCCACCCTCAGCTTCTTCTTCAGCTTCTGCAGGGTCTCTATTCAAGAACAACACGTAGCTGTCTGTGATCCAGGCTTCTTTAACTCTGAAAGCCTCTTAATTGTTTTGTGATGTTTATCTAGTCTGCGACCCTAAGCAATTCAGTGAGACGTTTACATCGCTGTAACCTTTCACCTTTCATCATACTGTATCTGTAACACTAACCAACTCTTCTGCAGCCTTTCATGCATCTGACAGCATGTGCCCTGCCGGTTGACTGCAGGCAATGAGATACAGAATTTCAACTTTGCTTGTGTCAATCAACATACAGAAGCTGCAGGGCTGTTTGTTTATACCGGGGGGGCATTCATATTGTGTTGTGTAGTGACTTACACTAGTCCTTATTTAAACAGATAAAATGTTAACTTTTTTGTTAAAACATGTTGCAATCAAAGAACCTAATGCACTGTTCTCTGCAAAAACTGTTTGTGCACAGGGAAAGCAGAAAACGACCCTCTGATGACCACCTGAAAAGAAAATGATGTTTTTCATAAAGTTTCTTGTGGGTTTAAGTTTTTAGGATATTTTTAATGAAGCAAATTAAAGATTAAAACTAAGACTGAACTTGCTTTTTACACTTAACCTGTGCTGTGACTGCTGCTGCTGCTGCTGCTGCCGGTTCCCTGTCACTCTTTTCTCACTACACACTCTGCATCACCAATTACTGCACACTCACTCACCCTCACATGGACACACTTCTTCATACATGCGTGTATAGACATGTGGTTCTGCATGTGGACAGCGATGGAATGTCACTGATAACTATTTCCGGTTCATGCTGCTTCTCCCCTGTTCACAGAGGGAAATGTACTGTACTCTTATTTGTCTGACAGCTGTACTCATCATTAATGCTTGTATGATATGATGTAGCACTATAATCTACCCAGTCGATATCTAAAACAGCTGTTGGTATCATTTATTCTATTTTTGTAGACTCATCTCTATGTGGATGCACGGTATATATTCAATTAGATTTAATATAGATTAGAGAAACAAATGGATGTATCCTGACCTGCACAGATTAGTAAAAACCCATTTTGAAATACAAATATTAAATATATAGCATTTAATTCAAAGAATTTTGATTTCAGGAGTTTTCTGAGTGTGCATTGCTGACCATAGGGGAAGGATTGCAGGGGTGGGGGTAGCATACAGCTAAGCCCATGAAAAGCTTGCTCTGGTGTACAGTTACTTAATAAATTAAAGGCAGTGAGTTCACAAAGGCAACATGATGGTTAACTACATGAAAAGGTGCCATGTTGTGCTTCAGGACATGTGCAGGCCTTCTGTCAGAGTGTGTTCTAGTGGTGCATTTTAAGTGTTGACTGGTTACACATTAACTCTACATGGAGCAAATGTGATACCGAAGATACAGTAAACTTGTTCCAAGCTGTTGGAGGAGGAAATACAATCCCACTTACCGGCATGAGTGTTTTGTTTTCTGCATAGTTTAACTTCAATCACATTCACAGAGAGCAGCACTTGGTTAAAGATAGCTTTGGTTAAAGACAAGTGGAGTGACAGTTTAGCCAAAAGCCGTAAAAAAAAAAAAAAGAAAGAAAGAAAGAAAAAGGAAATCACTTACACAGTCAGCTGTTTATATTCAAAAATATGAATACAGTATTATCAGATAAAATACATTACATTGACCAGACCATCTACTGTCTCTTTTGGGTAGACCACAGCAACAGGGTCATAAGTACAGTAATCTAGAGCATCTGTTAGATATCCTGACAGTGCTTGGTTGAGCTGCCTCTATAGTTCACACAAGCTAACTGGCCCTATTTAGACAAACAGAACAGACAATGTGCCATGTACAGACCAAGCAGCAGCCTCTGTGGCTGTCAAATGAAGCCAGTGCTGAAACTAAAACTGCAGTTCCCCAAACTGTAAAACCACTGAGTCTAGAAATGAGTCAGTCTCCATAAGTCCCCATGTTCAAATGTCCAACTTCACAGCAGAAATAAACATGTTTACAGCCTGGTACAAAAAACAGTTTTGGTCTCTATAGCTAATTTCCCCATTCATGACAACTGTACTGAGGGTGAATTTATATACAACTCACCTGTTCACATTATATCAAGGATTAAAGTTATGCAGAGTTAAGAGTGTAGCTGTGAGATGATCTTAAATACTGTACTTGATGGCTTGTGCAAAAACTAACAGGTCAAAGTCAACATCCTGTTGATGATTCATGTAGAAGACACAGCAATGTCCCTTTATTTCAGTGTAGATGAAGTAATTCCTGGCATTATAATTCAGAGTGATGACAAAAACTACAATTAAAAAAAGTTTTGTTGTTGGCTGGTTGTGTATGTAAACAGTATATTTTGTACATGTTCTTGGGAGTGGAAAGGCTAACGGCTTGTTACAGTTGCTAAGCTACGATCGCAAAATCACTGTCAGGGGAGAGGCTTAGCAGACATTAATAGTTTTGGCTGCACTTCAAAAATCTACTTAAACTCTGTCTGGTGAATAAGACCCTCTTTACAGTTTATCTAGAGTTGGACAGCATTACTGGTGTGACATCTTGGACGTTGGTACTGTAAGGATAGGAGAGAAGGTCTAGTGTTCAAGGTTGGCGAGTATGGTTGTCACGCAGCCAACGGAAACAAAGATTTATTGGGATTCCTGGCAGGGGACTTAAGGAGTGTCAGGAGTGTGCTGCAAACAGGGTGTGTTGCTTATCAAAGCAAGATATTTACAACAGAACACTCATGGTGCTTTTAAACAAAATCTGTTATGAATCATCAATTAAACTGAACAGCTCTGGGAGGATGTTTTGCATGGATAGAGTCTGGGATGGTACTGAAAATGCTTTTAGTAAGTCTAAGGATTGCTTTTCCTTGTGATAAAGACTGGTTACTATTGGAAATATTTGGACAGAGAACTAAAACAGTCTATCACTTTCTGTCTGTTAATAGCCTTTTTATTTTTTTTATTGTGAAAGAGTTCCTGATACACAGGAAGCTCTGTGACAAAAAAACACATTGAATTAATGGCATGAACTTCACCTTAAAATCAACGCTACAGTGCAGATCGTTGATGCACGGGAGATGCTGCTGTCTTTCTTCTCTTTCAGTTTCAAACAATCACACATGAACACACACAGACAGACAAACAATCACCGTGACACATGCACAAACCAAAAAAAAAAAAAGAGGAAGCCCCACAGCTGTGCAGTATTTTACTGTGGTGGCGGCCTGATACCATTTTGCATATCAAGATTACAACCCAATAGCAGTATGCAGCCAACTTCCAAATGACCACCTTCCTCTTTCCAAAAGACTCGACACAACAGCTTCATCCTTGATCCTGACACAGTTCACAACGGGGAATTTCACTAACTCTCGACTTGAACTTGACATGTTGTAGCTGTGAGCACGGCCGTCATCTGTTAGTTTGGGCTTCTCATTAGCAAACGGTCAAATTAAATATGAGGATTAATTACAATTGCCCCCAAAATATAACAATTCAAACTATTCAAACTTTCAAACAAATTCAAGCTAAATCAAATTCTCTCTCATGACACAACAACCCTGACCTGCAATATTCAGCCAGAATGTTATTATGAAAAGGCAGGAGCAACAACAAGAAGTACGTCTAAAGAAGGTGTGCAAGGCATTGGATTATACTGCGCATTATGTTCATATTATTGTGTTTACATCCTTTAAATGACAAGAAATATTTCCATGAAAAAACTTTATGCAGCTCTTTTCAACTAAATCAAAACAGATTTTATTACAAACAAATATTCAAATCAGTAGATTATATAAAGATAACACAGGACATTGTACATGTAATAAGGATTTTAGTTACTGTATACACATACATGTAAATAAAAGAGTAGTGATGTGTTGTACTTACATTTCTCCCAGTGCATAGTGCCTATCTGAATTCTATCAGGTAGCTAGAGTGAAGGAAATCAAAGTGGCGGGTTGACTGACGTCGCTTTTTAACAGCCTGAAGATCCCCCAGGGATGTCGCAGCTTCTCTGACCACAAATCTCCCTCATGCATCTAGTTTCAGTGTTGAGACTATTTCAGTTGAATCGTAACTACAGAAAATAAAATATTTTTTAAAAAGGCAAAACAAAAAGACTCCAGTGATGCACACACGATCACGATCACACGGCGGAGAAACCAAGGCGACTGAACATTATGGCATGGATACATTCAAATGCATCACAGACAAATGAAGGGAAATCAATTAAAACACTGTGGATGCAAATATTGTTTTTGTATATGTGTATCAAGCCTACTTACATAAACTGAAGTGAAGTGAGACATCAGACTTTGTGACTAATGTCTAAATGTAATGATTGTTTGACACCATTGCACTTGAATCTGAACCTTAACCAAAACCATATCTGGCAATACTAGTGGCGCTACTAGTTCCAGATAGTGCTGAATGGATGGATCAAGAAGCTGTTCTTTTTACATTTCTTTTTGTGTGCAGGTTAAACAAACGTGATACAATTTGTCAGTTAATGAGTTTTAGAGCTTGGCATGGCTAGCTGTTTTCCCTTGACAAAGGTACAGCATCAATATATTATCACCAAATTCAGTGCTATCTCGTTCCCCAGGTGTCAGTACTTCTGTTTCTCTGAGGTAAGACCAGATTTCACATGGAACTTGTTGGTTTCATCACAGAAATATGCTGTAAGGGGAGACGCTGGCTTTACACTTAAACCAGCATTCATGAATAAATTTGCCTTTCAGTGAAATAAATACTCACAGAACAGAGTGTAGACACATGTAACTAAGAGCCATAACCAGTCCAAATACTTCTGTAATGTTACTGACGTGCTGCCAATTTCAAACATGAAGACTCAGGTCTGATCAGGTGACACTGAAACTCAAAATGAAATGAACTCACTACTATGAGTTTGGACTTGTTCAGGAAACACTTGGTAAATAATCAGCACAATTTTGAAAAGAATCCTGCATTTCTGAGTGCACCGGTGGAGAGAAGCCAACATGGGGGTGATATGAACCGTACAAATCACTCTGGCTGCCATATCTGGTTGTGGCGCAAAACAAGAGCTTTTTGCCAACGCGTGCCTGCCCGGGCTTGTGAACAACAAAATTCAAAGCAAGAAAAGGAGACAACCAGCTTTAATTTAGCAAAATAACTCAGCTGGAATAACAACGGAGAGTTGTCTTGTTGGATTTCAAGTGCTCATCAAAAAACAAAGAGCCATACAGCATGATCCAACAATGTCCTCTGTTTGGCTGGTCAGATGGCAGTAGAAAAATGTGCTGTTTTTGGCGGGGTCTCAAAGCAGGGCTTAAGGTTAGGTTATGGTAAGGCATGGCAGAGATAACTGGTTGTGTGAACACAACACAAGAGTTCGTGAACACATCCCAGTGTTCACAAACTCTTGTGAACTTGTGGCTCAAGTACAAGCACAGCTTTTCCACACCCCAACCACAAAGCCAGACCAGGGAGTCCGCCATTCAGATGTTGATTCAGTACCCAGTGCAGGCGTTTAGACTGGTGCTGTTGCACAATAAACCAGACTTGGTTCCACTCTTAGTCATGGCTAAAACACTCTCAAAACATAAAAAATGAGGCTTTATGTCCATAAAAGGAACAGGGGATACGTTCAAGAGCATGGTGTCTGTTTTTTTTTTAACCTTCCTGTTATGTATCATCATCATTGAGTTAATGCGTGACACCACCCATCCCCCCTCCCCCCACATTAAGCAGATGATGAGTGCTTTCCGCGGAAAACAGTAACACCGGTCAAAAAGCACGTGTATCCTTTAAGACTGTCTGATCACTGATAAACAACGCAAGCTGCCAGGCCTCTTGCCAAGGGACTCATTTGTTTGCGGTAATTGTGTTATGTCTCAAAATGACTGTGGTTACATCAGTGTACACACAGAGCAGAGATACACAAAGCACCTTCAACTTTTAATTCTTTAACTGAACAACCTGCATTATATTTCTGTCCTGTCAGGTGCTGGAAGGTGGAGTACAAAGGAAAAAAGGCCACTTCGAGAGAGTGCATCATCAGAATGAGAGATTCATGTTCAAATTACCCAAAATAAACAACGTGCTGTCCTTTTACTGTTTTCTGAAACAAATGCAAAGCTGTTATGTTTGTTGTTCCATCCTTTCATGAAGGAATAAAATAGAGTGATCTGTCAACACATCTATCAGTCAAGCATGTCTATAAAAAATGGATTGTTTACCTAATTTCCATAAACTGTACTGAAGGTAGCAGGCAGGTGCATATTAAACAGGAAAAAGAAAAACATCTTGCAGAGTGTGTTTCGATCGAGTACGCGTCTGATACAGCAAGCAGTTGTTGTGTTTCCAGTCAATTCATTGTGCTGAACTTCCTCTTTCGAGACGGGAAAGAGGCTCGTAAGACAGTTGGCCTCAGACGTGATGGAGTAGTACTCACATCACGGACTTAAGTGAAGAAATATACTTTTATGAATTATTTATGATTTATCCTGAAGTGAAAGCAACAAAACATACTTATAGTTGCAAAAGTACTTATGCAGAATGGTGTATTATGTATATTATATTATCACATTAGATTTATTGTTGCTTTAATGTGTTCATCAGTTTGTTTTCATTATTTTACATACTTATTACTAAGCTAAGGAATCCATGAAGTTCATCTTAATTCATAATATAACATTTTAATTTATTTGTTGATTAATTATTAACCTGAATCTGAAAGGCAGTAACTAAAGTTATCAAGTAAATAGATGAGAAAAAAATACAATATTTGTCTGAAATGTAGTGAAGTCAAAGTATAGGGTAGTATTTAAGTACAGTATTTAAGTAAATGTGGAAGTTTTTACTCCAACAGAAAAAAAATACTATTTTTAATGTTTATTACTTTAAATAGCAGTATAAATATAAATATTTTCTGCCAACACACAGGATCTTTAAATGTAAGTGGTTGTGTGTGGTGTGTGTGTGTGTGTGTGTGTGTGTGTGTGTGTGTGTGTGTGTGTGTGTGTGTGTGTTGTACTCTGTGTAGACTATGTAAACTGCAAAGACTGTTAATAGATTGTTATGAGCAGTCATTAAGCTACAAGTGAAGCCACGGGCAGGTTAATGTTTTGTTTTTTCACTCTGCAACTGACTTAGATCAAATCTCTCATGCTGTGGTCAAACTCAGTCAAACAAAACAGAACTTGTGAGACAGGTTGCAGGCCGTGTTTTCCCTCTTTCCGAGCTGACGCTCTGCAGGACGTTTACTCCTCATTTAAGAATATTACTGTCAGACTGCGTTGAATCTTGTGCTAAATGTTGAGCCTGAAACTGCCTGGTCTGCATCAGAGTCAACATGTAGCTCTGCAGGGGGGAAACACCTGCATGTACTTCAAGGTTCACTGACCAGCTACGCACAAAAACCACAAGCAGAAACTCAAACACGTCTGCATGTTTCAGTGCCTAAATGAGTTGTTCTTTTTGTATTTTTCTCATGCTTCATACATATTTTTTTTTCTTAGGAATTACACTGAACAACACCTGCTTTGTCTGTGACAAACAGATGAAACTAGATGCCTTGCTGGTGGAATATACCCATTTTCCCATCTTTAAATTTCCATCCACAGTTAGTAATGATGAGAAAGCTGATACAGACAAAAACTAAATGTTTCTGCAGGGTTTTTTTGCTACAAATTTAAAGCGTAAAGGTTTATGTGAGGCTTAAAAACTATTTCTAAACTTTTTTGATGCGGTTAAAAGGCAGGTGTCACGTCTAATCCTAACCCTAACCCTAACCCTCACTACAACCCTAACCCTGTTCCTGAGCATCAAGTTGCTAGAACAGAGAAAAAGCACCACACTCACATCGTCACTCCATGTTTCACGGCAGCTCCAACTCCTCCCTTACTCCATGATGTGACTAGACTATTGTGCTCTGCTGGATTTTGAACATGTGCAGTGAGCGATGCAAAGTGTGGCCTAATGTAGATAGTTGATGCAAAGAGGTTTTCAAAAGAGGGGAGAGCTTGGCCTTGGGATTGTTCATAATGAGGTCTTCACTCGTGGGCACATTGGTGTTCAAATATGTGTAGTGCGGATTTGCTTCAGAAGTGTGTCACTCGAGGCGCAGATAACCGGCCTCAAAGTGTGTGTGAAAGAGAGAAAAGACGGGGGGTGGGGGTGTGTGTGTGTGTCTGTGTGTGTGTGTCTGTGTATGGTGGTGGGTGGGTGGGTGGGTTGGGGGTGTTGTTTCTTTTTCACAGCGAGTGAAAGAGAAAGATGGAGCCATCTGTCCATGGAGGCAACTGTTATTTTTCATTGTGAGTCTTGTTAGTCAGTTTAGCCTGTGGGCTGGGTCTCATCACTGATCATATCTCTACTGCTCTCAGTATTCTTTAAGGACTGTGGGAGTGGTGGGTGTTGTGGGGGTAAGGGAGGGACTGCTACTACTGACCCATCAAAGATGGCAGATACTGACGTAGCCTCATGTCAACTGCATGTGCGCGCAAGACACAGGTAGCTAGGATTAACTGTCCACTGATCCTCTGACTTTTAAAGAGGACAGGTGAAGGGGGTGACTCATCTGTGGATCATTCAGATTCACGTTTGACATGTCTGTATTTCACAACAGACACTCTATTCCTAACTAAGTAATGATTTGTTGTAAAGGTGGCCACAATGGAGAAGACAAGAGGCAGCGCTCAGTGCTTTAAAGAGTAAACACGTCAAATCAAGATAACATCATGCTGTATGTATGAGATGAGAAGTGGCCTCAGGCCTTTTTCAAGGATGCTACAATACACACACATTCCTCTAGAGGTCCCCAGGGGCTAACCTGCTGTCATGTCATCAGATCTTACAAAGCAGTAACTCAGCTCATCCAGCTAGAAATACATCAGAGTAGAGCTACTTCTTAATGCCGAAGGTGGGCTGTTAAATGAGGCAGGATGATCTGCACTTCATTTGTACTCAATGACGGCAAGTTTAGTAGAAAACGTTGACAGATGATATTTCAAAAAGCAAATATTCAAAAGCGGAATTTTCCTTTAACCCCCGTGTTTCATCAGGTAGGGACTGTCAGAAGGTTAACTTCTGGCAAGGTTCCAAAACTTACAGAAACTGGTTGTTTTCTTTAGACGCTAATTCTTGTCAGGGTGGAAAAGCTTACAAGGCTAAAGAAAACTAAAGTGCTGCATTCAAACTGGGATAATGTTAGCAACTCCAGTGATAATAATATAGCTACAAGCAGCAGTGCACTTGTCTAAACTCATACAATACAGTCACACTGTTTGTTTAACCTAATGCTTCCATATGTTTGTTTGGTTTTTTTACCATTTTCCATTAACTGAATTTGTCTCCATGTCTCCATCCTCAACCAATAGTTGTGTGTTATACATTTTTCAGCCACTAAATATTCTCATTAAACACTCATCTTGTATGTTATTCAAAATGTAATAGAGAATGTTACATTTCTTTGTGTAGAACAGGAGTCCAAGATGTGTCATGCTGAAAGCTTTATCGAATCCTGATCAAGGTTCCTAAACACACTTGACATGACATGATTCTGCCTCAATTCTGAAGACGCTGTCATCTCTGACTCCTTTATATGACCTCAGGACAGTGACACAACAACTCAATAAATTAGTCTAAATTGTATCTAGTGAGTGAGACTTCCCTATCCTCTGACCCAGTTAGTAATGATGAGAATCGTGCTTGTAGCTGCTCTGTAACATGTAGCTGCTCTGTATGTCAAGAAGGAGAAGTCAGCGTCCCTGTGACAATAAAGATTTTAACCCTATCCTCACAATGACCTCAAGATAAGAATATGCCTGACCCTGTGTAAACTTTGTATGTGGCCTGCTAGAATAGAGAACTTCCCTCACGGGTGCTAAGGATGATTTGCAAAATGTTAGTTTCCAAATTCCTATTCTACCTTTTGTTAGATCAGTGGTTGCCATGAATCTCTATAGAGAGGTACTCAGGTTTAAAGGGCTGTAAAGGACCTGAAGTCCTGTTATTTCGGTTGGGTCATTTGGGTGGAGACATGGTCAGGACATACTTGACTTCATGACCTCTGTGCCTCCTTCTAATGGTACCCCAGAAATGCAAATCATTACTGCCCAACCTTATTGTGTTGTGTGCATGTTTGTGTGTGTGTGTGTGTGTGTGTGCGTGATAGCATTTCTATGGGAGTGTGATAGAAAGTAGATAATAGATAATAGCAATAGCAGCGATTCGGCCAGAGGGAGTGAAAGGAGCTGAAAGTGAAGTGATTAAGGCGAAGGAGTGGTCTGTGTGTGTGTGTGTGTGTGTGTGTGTGTGTGTGTGTGTGTGTGTGTGCATGCCAGGCTCCAGCACTGCTTGGTCTTGACCTGTGTGTACATGCCAAGCCTTAAAGGGCCTGAAACACGCCTCGACCTGCAGAGCAAATAAATCTGCTTGTGTGGGGCTGGGGCTTCACTTTCACCTTTCACTGACTCTCACACTTTCTCTCCCACACAACAACACACTAATGTGCATGTCGCACGTGAGTCAGATTTGGAGGACAGCGCTGGCCCCTCACCTCTGCAGATGATCCAGACTTGAACTCCGAGGGTCTGAAGCAAACACCAGGGAAAAGCTGCAAAGTGCTTGCACAGCTGCTTGTGTTGAATGAGCGGTCAAACGGTCTCTCTGAGAGGGGAACTGGTGTTAGGGCTCTGTCGTCACACTCTTGCCATGCAAGTTTTTAAGTTCACAGGGCTGCAGAATAAGTCAAGATAGAAAACAGTTCCAAGGAAAATATAGAACACATCTGGAAAGTCCCTTCAGTTCAGTTGATTGTTGAGGTTAACCTGGTGTGGTGTGATATGACGTGCTTACAGTGAGATATTAAAACCTGATTGCATTTTGACCGAAGGTCTGTCAGTCATTCATTGACCGTGGGTTTTTTTCCTGAGCAGCAAATAACAACCAAACAAAAGTAACAAAATGAAATAAAATGTTGCTTTATTTCACATTTCAGAAGTAAATATTGGATACCTGACTTAGTTCATTAAGACTACACCTATAAAGCATAATCTATAATAGTACAACAAAACCATAATCACTAAATACATACTGATGCTTACAGAATCTGACTTTAGTAACATTTTAATTTCAGATTTGTTGATATTTACTCTGTACTACATAAAAGAATGAGAATGCTTCCTCCATCACTGGTCCTGGTCCTGGTTCTGGTCCTGGTTCTTCTTCAGGTCACTTCAACAGTTGTGTGGAATCCTCACTAGATGTCTGATCCACCTTAAACAGGCTGCAACTGCAGCAGGAGTCAGCCATCCTGCAAAATACTGTTCATTAGAACACAGAACATCTGGAACAAAAAGGGCTATTAAAGGCTATTTAATTTAATTTTTTTTAAAAAGAACAACATTCTGATGATCTTGAAGCCAGTCGAACCATCCCTCAGTATTCAGGAAGTTATGGAACTTCCCTTTTTGGTTTCTAAGCAGGGGTATGGCTAACTGTGCCAGGTGCGTTTTCAGTTTATCTTAGTTAAACATCAGCCTCCCTCAGAGCTGCTCGGGCCAAGTAATCACTCACAGACAGACAGACAGACAGACAGGTTGTCCTCATACTACATGAACTTGTCCCGCTTTCTTATGATTAGAGAGGAAAACTCGACTTTTATAATACTTAACCGCTCATTGTGCACAAAAAAAGGTTGATCATTTGCAGGTCAGATCAGGTCGGGTGAGGGGGCAGCACAGATGAAGAAAAAAAAGACTGAGTAACAGATGAAAAATGTATCTATCTGGTTGCAACTAGTTATCTTGAGTTGTTTGAGAGTGACTCATGGCGCTGAGTCTGAGTGGGTGGCTTATCATTGGTTCAGAGGGTGCGAGAGGTTTGGGCATGCATACTGACTGAATGATCCACATCCAAAAAAAAAAAGGTGTTCATCATTTCTGTGTTTTTCTCCCCAAAGTGTGTGTCCACATGACATGACACATGACTGTTACCTCCTGCATGTGTGGTGTGTTTTTTTCCGGGTTTAAAATTTAGAGATTAGAAGTTGCACAACAGCTTTGGCAACTGTCGCCTGACAGAATCCTGTTTTTTTTTTCTTATTATTAATGTTTGGTGATACTATAAGCCCTTCAGGAATGAAACCAGGACGCAGCAATGTGTGTGTTCTCCTCCATGTCAGAATAGGAAGGAGCTTTTACGAGCGCATGTGACTTCAAAGCATTGCAGTGAGCTACAGCGAAAGTATTCAGCATCTACACAGAAACTCATTTAACACTACCTCAGCCCTCCACACAAGTGAGGACTTGTACAAGTTTCTACTGTAAGAAACAAAGTAAACCATGACTTAATACTGCGCGCACACACACACTGTGTCCTGCAGTTCATACTATATGGGGACATAATGGTGCACACAATGTTCTCTTTTACCATGGAGGCATGTTATCACATTTGTTTGATTAATATCAATCATAACTTGTGTTTCATTGTCTGAAACGTCTGCAAAGGCAAACCCACTGTTTCTGTGGACTGCATGAGCACAGCATGGACAGACAGGCAATCACAGCTCTTTGTCTGGCAAAAGTTTAGAGTTAAAAGCAAACTGATTCAGACCAAACAAGAAATTATATAAAAGAAGAATATGAACCCAATAATATCCCCCAAAATCAAGAACAAACTCTTGAAGGCTCCAGTCCGAACTAAAAAGTGGCGTTTTATTCTTATACACCACTGCCACTTAGTGGCAAAGTCTATAACTGCACATCATGTAGACGAACGCCTTTCAAAACATCCGGTAACACTAGATGGCGCCAGAGAGCTGGACACAGCCCACCCAAAACACTGCACATCATTTAAAATAGGGCTTGATGAGAAAATGATGCAAGAGAGGCTGAAAGTTTGGTTGCCGTAGCCAGTGGAGACATCGCTTCATGGTGGCTGACACGATCGCACCAACGAAAGCAGTTTGGTGATGGATTAAAACCAGAAGGCCATACATCAATAACATGAAGATTTTTGAGAGCTGGAGGATCCTCTTTTCTGTCATCACTCCATACTGTCTGATTTGCAGTTCAGCTCCACTGGATCAAATGTAGACTTTATATTATGGACGCTGCTCTTCTTTGTACAGTGTACAGCACCTCGGGCTGAGCTTCATTTATGTAGTACAATTCATAACCAGAGAAAACCTCAGTTTACATAATGATTAAGAAGAGAAATTATTCGTTCATCACTTCCTTAACTGCTTATTCATATTCTTATTTACATCGGGTAGGCTGCAGCCTGTCCCAGCTGACACTGGATAAACTGCCAGCTCGTCACAGAGCTGATGCATAGAGACTAATGCTGCTGGAACTTGTACACGCAGTGCAACAAGACCTAATTTTAAGAAGAAGAACTTTGCATCGCACACTGGTTGCCAGTGAAGTGATCTGAGGATTGATTTGGGATTGGGAGAACTCAATAACCTATCCAGTGATGTACACTTTCAGTAACATTGAACACTATGACATACAGCCAAGCCTTAAGAAGTCAAACCCATAGTGCCAGAAACAGCCAAAATTATCTTGAGTATTTGAAGGTCACAGAAAATCCTGATTCCCTGGTTTCTTACTTGTTACTTGATTCAATATTCTGATGTTTCCATCAGCCCTCTGAAGGTATTTATTTCTCATACTGAACTGGAACAATGTTCAGTACAGACAAAATATGCACTGTTTATTTTTACATTCTTATGTCTTAATGCAGCATATTATCTTGGTCAGGAAAAAATGGGCAAAGTGTCAAAATTGAGCAGTTGTGAATGTGACATAATCATTATCATCATGATTCAATTCAATTTTATTTATTTATGTAGCGCCATATCATAACAAAAGTTAACTCATGATACTTTCCATACAGAGCAGGTCTAGACCATATTCTTTATAATTTTATTTACAGAGACCAAGGCGAGAGAGCACAGAAACTCCAAAAGAAGATTATAGAAAGAAAGAAGTTTAGTTAGTAACATGCATTAATGAGACATGTATGTTTACAGATGGAGATGGAGTGAGAAAGGAAGAGAAGTGCTTAGTGCATCATGGGAAATCCCCTGCCAGTCCAGTCCTATGGCAGCATAACTAAGGAAAGGCCTGAGCCAGCCCTAACTATAAAAAGGAAAGTCTTCAGTCTACTCTTGAATGTGGTGACCGTGCCTGCCTCCCGAACCCAGAAAGGTAGTTTGTTCCACAGAAGAGGAGCTTGATAGCTGAAAGCTCTGGCTCCCAGTCTACTTTTGGAAACTATGGGAACCACAAGGAACCCAGCATTCTGAGAGCGCAGTGGTCTAGAGGGGTAGTAGGGAACTATGAGTTCTTTTAGATATGATGGTGCCTGGCCATGAAGAGCTTTGTATGTAAGGAGAAGAATTTTAAATTCTATTCTAGATTTAACAGGTAGCCAGTGCAAGGAAGCCAAAATGGGAGAGATGTGATCTCTGATCTTGGTTCCTGTCATGTGCAGCAGAATTCTGAATTATCTGCAAAGTCCTAAGAGACTTATTGGAGCAGCCTGATAGCAAAAAGCCTATTCTTAAAAGTCTACTCATGGTCAAGTCTACTCATGGTAATCTTATGTGAGCATTCCCATCTTTTACCCATCGTAAGATAAGTACATTTGATCATTTTGTTATGAAACAGTCAACTTTTCATCCCACAATCCCATAATTAGTCTCCATTGCACAGACTGTTCTCACAGCGGATTATTTGGCTTGTCTTGACACACCTGTGACATGTCAAAATGTCTTCAGTCTTATTTGGGTACATGGGTACATCTAGTTTTAAATCTCTCTCATTATGATTTGTTCTGAACATACAGAGCTGTGTCAGCACCTCTTCTACACTGAGACATATTTCATGACTGGTATCAACAATAGGTCTGACACAAATGTCAAATACATCAAATAGTCACAAAATGAACCAAACACGTTAGTGAAATGTGTTTCAGTAAAAGTTGCAGGTACTTATCCCATGATAGTTCTACATGACAGTCAGTGTTTCTGGCTCCACTGCATCAATTTACCTGCTCCAGATACTGGTTACTCTTAAATACTTTACATAAAGAAACTTAAATGAGAAAATACTGCATGTTGTGTGTGTTTTTTTTTCTTATGACTCAGTGTTTGGTCTGAGTTGGCAGCAGGTCCATTAAACTCCTCACATGCTTTCATTTAGATAACCTGAGCCAAAGAGCTTCAGGTATAAAGACCAATACATGTTTGTCCTGAAAAAGTTTTTTGAATTTTTCTTTCCAACTTAATGAGTCATCTCATGACCCAAACCCCAGAACTGTATATGAAGTCGTTGTTGTAACTGTAAAGGTGCTATGTATCTGTATCCATTATTATTGAATGAAAATAGACTATGAGATGCTGGAATGGTTTTTTTTTTTAAATATCGGCCTCATATGTAGTCACATTCATGCACACAGAAATGTGAGAAATGTGGCTCAGGAGGACCCTTGCCCCACCAAATTAGCTCTGGCTCTTGACCTGGTTCTGTTCAGGATTCAACCAACCAATAATTTTCACATCAGGAATAAAGCTGTCACCTGTGGAAACTCTATGCTGCTGTAACAGCTGTCATGATGGTGGTACACAGAGAACCTAATAATTACTGAAAAAAACTTTTCTTTAAAGAACTATTTTTATTTCAGTTGAAGTAAATTAGGAGGAAGAATTTTCTGCCTTTCTGGCTCTTACATTAAAATACATTTAATGTTCTGTATTGTGGACTGTTTGTCAGACAGAACAACATATTTCAAGATGTCAGCTTGGTGTTTGGAAAACTGTGATGGGAGTTTGTGTACCTAAAAGACATTGACTGAGAAAAAATAATCTGTAGATGAATCACCAATTAAAATAATCATTATCCTGCCAGCTAAAAAGAAGCAGAAGAAGAAGAGCTGCTCACCTTTCTTCATTCAGTTTTATCAAGAAGGCCTCTTAAGCAACACGTATCTGTTATTTCAAACTGGGGACAAAAAGTTCCAAAAGTCTATAATATAATAGACTTCACAACCTTATTCATGTCTCCCTCATGTCACTCTCACACTAATCATGCTGTCAAAAGTGAGGACTTTCATATCTCCCGCTGAAGTCATTAATAATGCTGTCTTTGTCAGTCTGTCAGGCACCGCGGGAAAAATGTTAGTTACGATAAGCACTTTTGCTGTAACAAAAGGAATTCTATAGACGTGAATGTTTTCTCTCTGATTAAACTTCAAAGCATACCCATCTATCTATCAGTCACACCATCTATCAGTCATACTTTGGAGCTAGGAAAAGTCAGAATTTTGGCTGTGGGAGAACTGGTCTGATGACGCTGGCACTTCATCAGGACTGCCTGTGTTATGTGTCATTAACTGACTTTCTCAACTGGCAGGTGGACAAGAGTGCTTCAAACTCCATCTCCACAGCACACATTGACACACATTGATCATTTCTTCCATTGGCTGGACACTGAAGAAAGAATTCACACTCCAATTCCCCACAGAGTCAGGCCGCATGCATGTTAGAGTCATTTGGTTGATTTCATTCATTAAAAATAGCCTTTTTTTTAGTTGGAATGTGTTATCCACACTGATTGATTTATAAGGATGATGACTGAATGCTTTTGTACTCTGTGAAGGGCTGAGGGAGAGTTTCACAGGTGCTCACAGACACCTGCCTAACAGCCCGGGGTGACACTGTTAGCATCATCTCAGGTCAGAATGAGGAGGGGGATCTCGGGGGCTTCTCAACATGTCAAAAGTCAAAGGTTTGGAACATGTGGTATTTTCTCAGCGATGTTTGTCACTTGTTCAAAAAAACATACAATGATGAGGTTGGACAGCAGCACTGGCTATCTGTAAAGAAAGGAATGTCTGATGCATTTCAGGCTTCACCAGTGGGTGGTTGCTATCCTCACTTAGCCAAACATTACCTTTGTACCCTGAGGGCTCAACATGGTCCTGGTCTCTTCGACGTGCAGATCACCTTGGCGCCTAGCGAGGAGCGTCAGCTGGATAATTATGGCCTGTTCTGGAATTGCTTTAGCTGGCTGACAGTCAGCCTGTTTGTGACACACAATACCTGCTGTGGTTGTTACAACAACAGATTGATTTTTAGAAAACTTTTCCATCTACCATTGTCCTTCAGCAGCCCCAGGAAGAACACTGTCTACCTTTGGCTGATGGTAATTGGACATGTATTTATAGCACCTTTTTGATCTGATTGACCTCTTTTACAACGCCTGCCACACCCAACCATTTACACACAGATTGGTATACTGCTAACAGCTTCTCATCCTATTCAAAGCGCTCACACTAATACTAAGCTCACATCCCAAGTGAAACCTTCTCTGCTGACGCCAGGTTACTCATAGGCACTTGAACTGTTGGACATTACAAGGCGATTAGCTCTACCACCTGAGCCACAGCTACCTTTGGCTGACGGGCTGGATCCATGGTCCCATATTCTATGAGTACTAGTGTGTAGATTTAAAGCTGCTGGATTTAATATTTTTATGTTTAAAAAAATGACTACATGTATGTGGGGTGCAACACGCAGAGACAGTTTCTTTTCTCAGTATGCGGCTTTCCAGCAGACTCACTCTTTTGGTTGTATGGAGTGCAACTTTATTGTTGTTATATACTCTCTGCTCTCACCAGCGTTGTTTTCAGATCCAGCAGACTGCAAAGAAGCACTATGTGTCTGCACTTGCACTCAGGTATTTTCACTCAACGTGCTATCTCTTGTAGCATTCTCCAAAAACGCCAGGGGGCATACAGACATGAGTCGAGCTGGAATTCAAATATGCATTTCAGGATTTATACATAAATGACTGGATCTGAGCCCCAGGTGAAAGGGCACACCCTGGACAAGTCAGCAGTTCATCCCAGGGAAGACAACCACACTCATCCTTACACCTAAAGCCAATTTAGAGTCACACCGGAGTTACCGGAGAGAAGCCATGCAGTCGCAGGGAGAACATGCACACTCCACAGTCGAGGTTCGAACCAGGAACCTTCTGCAATGCAGACTAAATTCACATATAAAACACAATGCTGACAAAGGATGTTGCACAAACATATTTCTCTTTCTGAATAAATGTAGTAGAAATTCACACATAGACTGTAGGTACTGTTTTTGATGCTTTAAGTGGTTCACGGACCAGAAGAAGATGTCTGAAGGATAAACTTGCTCCAAAAACAGTCTAGCTGTGTATAAAAACAGGTAATGGATATAATTATAATATGTACACCTACAACTACGGCCATGTTTTGGCAGGAGATGAACTCTGATTTGCAGACAGTCTGGAAGAATGGAAAAAAAAAAGGTAAGGCTATATTTCTCAGATACTTTACTGGCAGCAGTTACTCATAAAATATATCAATAACTGGACTGATCTCTGTATTAAACAACATCCTGAATGATATAATGCTTTAACTGAGCCACACACAGAAGCAGCATCCTGTCAGACAGACCCCTTCTCCTTAGGACTATGTGAATGAACTGCCGTTCCCTTCGTTGTATAATGACTCATGATTATAAATTGTTGTGGTTTGGCAGATTGGAGTGTCATTCCCTCTTCATCTCCTCACAGTTTTTAGTTGGTTACTCTGGTTGCACTGGTTTCACCCTTCAGAACCTGTAGATGAGCCATGCGCATGAACACATTTGGGATGATTAATGACACCTGCCATCGTCCTGTCAGCCTGATGATTTTATGATGTATAAATATGGGCGTTGTTTCATACCTGATGAAAATCTAAATAGAGACATTAAAAATGCTGTGTGGGATGGAGTGAGTGTGCCCCCCTGATGTTTCACCACTTATCACCGGTGGGACCGTTTGCTTACATACTCTTTAGTTAAGAAAGTGAAGTCTTATCTGCCATATCTTGTAATCTGACACACTGGACTGTCAAAGTAGAAATAATAATAAAAGTTCTGTTTTTATAATAAACTATCAGCAAACATCAAAGAAAAATACTAATTATGCAGCAGGATAGCTCATTTAATTATTAATGTCTTAGTATTACTGATTGTTGACATGAACAGCATTATAGAATGATTCAAACTTTGCTTAAAATGTAACCATACTGTGAAATGATTGCAGTGTACTCTGACAGGCTGAGTGTCTGTCAGTCTGTTGCTCATTCTTCTGAACATATTAAATTCACATGTGCATTTACATGGTGGAGTCAGGCGTTACTAACGTGCTCTATGCACACGCACACGCGTGTGCTTTGGCGGTGGGCGTGGTCGTCACCTTACCTTCGCGGTGCTTTCCGCGCGGGGCTCTCAGTGTAACCTGGACCAACCAGCAGGTGCTGAAGGAGAGCGGCCCCAACTACGCCAAGACACGAGCAACTCGGTCAGTATTTAGTGTTCAGTACTTCTGAACGCATAGCAGTGTGTTCCAAACTCTTGTTTGCTCATAATTCACTGAACTTTCGTGTTTTGTAGTAGTTGTACAAGATGAGAGGACGGTACAAGAGAAAACACCAGAAAGAACGGTATGACGACACGGCCGAGTACGGGGAGGGGCTCTCCCCTCTGCCAGGGGAACCTGCGGCGGGCTGCACACCTGTTCCCGGGTTTACGGTCCAGGATGCGGCCACCGGCGGCACCAAAAAGGGTAGGACACTGTGTTTGTTTGTTTAGCTCTTTTAGCTCCGGTGTTATGAAACTCACACGACCAGCTCCGAAGCTAACTTAACGTTGTTACAGTTTCTTCTAAAATGGCAGCTGTTTAAACATAAAAATATCCATGTTAAAAGTCAAGATAGTGTCACTTATAGTATACAGTCATAACTGTTCATGTGACAATACTACACACTAACTTTAAAGCCTCAAGTAACCAACAAATTCAGTCAACTTCTATAACTTTAACTTCATTTCAGGGTTTTAGGTAGACCATGAGATATTCACAGAGCTGTCATGATCATAACATGTTGCTCATCGGTGTCAGGTGGCCATCTTTGTTAACTGACACTAAAGAGACGAAGAGAAGGGGTTAACAAAGTTTGATCTGGCTATACAAACAGTCACAGAGGAGAGCTCTATAAGGTCGATGTGAACATGTTCAGTGCATATGAATCTGTTTGCAGCTCAAATAGAGCCAGAGAAGAACAGAGCAGTGGATGACAGTGTGTCAATAACTCTGTTTGACAGCAAGGTGTAAAGACATGAAGCAGTCAGACTGCCGTGGGGGACATCCGGTACAGAAGTTTGACATTTCTTTCGAACGTTGCAGAACGCCAGAACACAACTGATTCTGCATTTGTGTGTTGTATGTTTTAATGGTTCCATCATCCGTCGTCTCCTCCACCAGGTGCAAGATGCTCCATCTACAATAGCGAGAAGGTCTACCTCGGAGTCCGTGTCAAAATGCCAGTGAGGGATCTTCTGAAAAACATCCGCCTAGCCCAGGGCTTGGAACCTGGAGAGTTTCAGGTAACTTTTGGCTTCATCAAGATGTAAAAATACTGACTTGGTAAGATGAGTTTACTTTCTGTATTGAATTTTTACAGTTGAGTTTCCTTGTTGGATGCTCAGAAAGTGGAAAAAATTTCAGCCCTGCAAACTGATTTTTTAGTTTTCACATTGCAAACAACATCTACTCAAATATGAGGAAACATTCCCCAATGGCAACACCCATGACAACCATCTAAATTTAAAACATTTCTGTTCAAAATCACCCGTAAGTCCTCTGGGTTTTTAAAGTTTCACCAAAATGTTGCCTCGAGCACTGCAACACCAGTGATGAAATCCACCCTTCATACTGTATTTAGGCACACTGAGGACATGTGACTGTTGATTGAGCAATTAGAAAGTCAGCGAGAAATTACCCAATTTATTAATGGGCAATGGCTGATTATATAATGCTGATGTTATGTTGGGTTTTTTTGAGGGGTTTTATTTATTTTGCATCTGCTAAAATGTAACAATTTAATAATAATGACAAATGAGACACAGGATGAAATTCCCCGGTGTCGGCTCAGTAAAAATGCTGTCTGCAGACATGTTTTGTTTATTGGTCTCAAGAGCGTAGACATTGGCCAGGGCTGATTGTCTCAAATTAAAGGCAAAAAAACTTGAAAAACTGGTTCACTGAATCGTGGGCTGATGGTGACACCACAGCAACTGAAAGTCTTAATATGAGCATCGTTAACCAGGCTGTACCTGATTATCTCGAATATTCTTTCTTTTCTTCCTTTCTTCTGATCAGAGCCACACTAAACTCTTTTATGAGCCTCCACTAGTCTTGTGTATACCTTTAGGACTCATGTTTTAATGCTAGATCAGACTTCCACACAGTCAGAGGAAGTATAGCTGAGTTCTAAAATCCCAGTGCACCACAGAGCTGCTGACAGCGCTGTCTGTTAGACATCAAATCTGCACTAGTTTTGTGTTTATGTCTGAAAAACCTGAAGGATATAGAAGAAGAACGCTGATGCAACGTTTGTTTGTTTGTTTGTTTTGTGAAAGCAGGAGATCTACGGCAAAACTGTCAAAGGTCAGTAAAACCAGATTTTTATGAATTCAGGTGTGGTGTCATGTAGATTTGTGTTGCTCCTTTAAAAGTTAATGAGCTATAGCTATAGCTAGGTACAGTGTGTTCTTCATGAGGCACCAGGAAGGAACAAAAGCCTGCAGGGCACCAGCCTGCAGCATGCCAGCTAAACTGGCTCTACAGCCAAACATACTGTGTACTGCAGTCAGACTTAATTTTTGCATTTGCTTCCACAGGAGTTCAGAAACGAGTCAAAACTCGCACAGGACGCCAAAATGCCAAGGTCAGTATTGCAAAACAGAAGGTTGCTCCAGGTATATGTCGAAGACATGTTTATGGAGTGCTGTAAATCACCTGTCTGCATACCTGCCTTTGACTTTCAGAGAAAAAACATCACGAAGAGCCTGGAGGAGTTGGCAATCATCGTTGAGGTGCTGGAGGAGGATCTTAGAACCAGCAACAACCACTCCCCTCCACAATCTTACTCCCCCTCTGACTGTGCAGCGTCTCCTGAGTGGTCTCCAACTGGTAATACATGGGACACAGATCCACAATTTATTCAGTTATTCCTTGAAAGTTGATCAATTTAACAACCAATACCACCCCTCACATGCCATATCTTTTCACTAAGGTGCAGAGTACAACAGTGAAGAGTACAATGAAATGATCCCCAGCCCCCAGTCCTACATGACCTACTCACCAGGCACGGCAGAGTATTACCAGGCTCCGTCCCCTCCCTGCTTCATGCACAACAGCCTCCAGCTTTCCAGCGTTGGAAGAGATGGGGGAAGAGGCGAGGAGTGGTTTGATCCCCCGAGCCACGGCTGGAACCAGAACAGCTCTGCGTACTTCTGGACACAGCTGCAGAAAGAGGAGAGTCAGCTGAGGGACGTCTCTGACGCTGTGCTGCTCGCCACCGACGAACACGGCAAGACGTAAGTTTGGTGGTTTGATGCAGGATGTTCGTTGTACGTCCACCTGTTGAAGGAGAAAGAAAATGGGCAGGTGTAGCAGTGGAGAATAGCTTGTTCCTCATCTCTGCTCTCTGCTAGCAGCTCGAGGCTGCATTAGTGGCTACTAGCAACACACCTAAATTTCTGACTGCACTCCTGCAGGTTGTGCTGCATTGTGGGTAATGTAGGTGGCAGTTTTTGACAAGAAAAAATAATGTGTGGAGTAAAAAAGTCACAGATTTCTGCCACTTTTTATTTGAAACGATCACTTTTTATTTGTTGTCGATCATGGGTCCAGCAAATGAGAGTAGAGTGCAGCAGACAGCGATGGATTCCATGACTCAAAGTACAGTTGAAGTACAGTGTGGTGTTTCAGGCTCCTGGTATTGTTCGTGCTCACTTATTGTTGCAATGGCTTCCAGTTTGTTGAGTTTACTCAAGCCTGTAGGCGTCCTGCAATTAAATCCCACACTTAAGTCTGTACTTCCCTATAGACAGTATATAGGCCATGTTCAGACCTGTTCTCCATCATAAGATAGTACACTGCCTCTTTGTGTCATAAATGCCTTTAGTATGAAGTGTCATCTAAATATGTGGGGTTGTGTTCATCTCTGCAGAGCTCTCCATAAAGTGGCATGCGTGGGAAAGAGGGCACAGGGCTATGCCATCGCGAAAAGGATGGCCACGCTCAACAGCCTGGACCTCAAAGACTCTGATGGAATGGTACAGCGCAAAGACAACTGACATTTACATGTATAGTCTTTGTTTATTTGAGATCAGGCTGTGGTGGTAATGTAAGAAAACAAATCCATAACTGTTGTGTCACCGCTCGATGGTCCATAGTTGATGTAAATGTCCCTCTGTTCACAGACTCCCCTCCTCCACGCAGCAAAGCACAACCACCACCTGATGGTAGCAGATCTGATCCGTTTGGGGGCCAACGTCAACGAGACAAACAACTTGGGAAAGTCCTGCCTCCACCTCAGTGCTGAGAAAGGCTACATCAGAGTCCTGGAGGTTTGAGCCTTTCCTTTTCTCTCTACTGCCCAAAACAAGAGCAAATAAAGCGGCTTATCATTGAGTTCCAGGATTTTTTTTTAAGAACACAATAATAGGCTGCAAATTATGTGTGACAGTACTACTCCCATATCATAACAAGCAACATGACCCCAGTTGTCTCAAGTTATTGGGTCCTACAAATGTTTTTCCTCCTATCTGAACAGACAGGTTGTGCAGGAAGGTTTTCATCAGTGTCGGACTCTGTAAATAAACTCTCTGACGAGCTCAGATGAAAAGCTCACAAGGAAACCAACACAGCTGGTTTTATAAGACACACCAGTGTGTGCACAGTGTGTCATCTCCTGGATATTGAACATGTTCTGAATGTTAAGTATTTCATCAGGTATCATGTGTTTTCATGATTCCGCCTGTATGATGGTTGACTCACGCTATGTGTGAACACAGTGTACGCTGCAATGATGCACTGCAGAGCACTTATTTCAGGTTGTCATCAGTTTAAAGGCCTGTGCCTCTACTTAGGGCTTGAACATGGGTTGTAACCGAGCGTGACTTATGTTATGATCCTTTTGCAAATAAAAAAACGCCACCTCCACAAATCCCCACAAATGTGAAAGAGACAAAGCCACACTTCCTGTGCACAGTGTGTGTGTGGAGAGAGACGGAGTCGGCGATGTAACCTGCAGAATAAAGAGACAAAGCAAAAAAGCAAATAGCTGCACAGCACTCGGATGTTTATTTAGCATTTCAGACAGTGTTAGGCTTCAAATTACTCAGTAAAGTACTGTCATGCTTCAGTGCCTGAATATCTTCTGGGTTTTGGACTGTTTGTTGGTGAAAACAACCATTTTGAACGTGTCACCTATGAGTTACAATTAATGATTTAAAATCTAAAAACACAAAAAAAATAATAAGCAGATGAATTAATGATGAAAATGACCATCAGTATCATTTTAGGTCATATATTGAACATGAATTGCTCTACCAGTAGATACTTGACTTAGAGTTGCACAGTCCTCTGAATGCGTCAGGTCTGCGTTCTTTGAATTCCACACAACATTCTCATACTTGCCACATCGAGTGGGTGTAACTCTTTTTAATTAAATCTTATGCAACATCTAACAGCCACACAGCCACCAGTCTGTTCCACTGTTCCCATCAAACTACACAAGGCTTCACAGTAAAACGACTTAAGTAGTCAGGTCATTGTCCACCAATCTGCACAACAGCTGTGGAAACCTGTACCACGAGTATGTCTGGAAATATAGCAACATATTTGTGTTGCTTCACTGCAACTCTCTGTGCTGAGAGAGTTTTATGAGAGGAATTGATGGGAGTCTTTAACCAGTGTGCATGTTTTCTCGTAGGTTCTAAAGCACAGCATGATGGACGGCATGTATGTTGATGTTGAAGCAACTGAGAATTCTGGTAGGTGATGAAACCTTTCAAAACCTTAAGTTTAGAAATAATCATGATGACAGATTGCATTGATAAATGTCTTTAGATTAGAATTCATTAGAATTAGCAGTGCCGATAAGTGGTCACAAGAAGAAAAATGATTGATGATTGACTTTTAAAACAATAAATAGGTAAAGCTTTTTTAGAGTTTGACCAAAGTCTTGTTGGAGTCATCAGATTAAATTACTCAGAGTCAGAAACAGCTCAGCTTTTTCTGACTTGTCACTGACTCTCCTTGATGGTCCTGTTACAGAAGGATAAATATTGAAGTGTATTCCCACCTTCTCTCCTTAACTCCTCTTACCCGGTCTGTAAGTGATCACTGCTAGGCTAAAGACAAAGCTGACCCATTCTGTGTTGTCTTGGTTCAAAAAACTGACATCCATATACATATTTGGTCTCAACTTGAACCGGAGCATCTGCAGATACATTCCATACCAGATATTTTATGTTGTACTAAGGTTAGACAATATTAGATAAATATCACACAATAATAACACATCTATGTTTTTTCTCGCTTTGTCACTGTCTTAACTGAAGGCAGGCTTCTGTACATCGTCGCTCTGCCTTTGCCTTTTTGTCACCGTTTTTCAGAGGTTAAGATACATTAGTAAACAAATAGCATATACGGTCAATCAGTTTCCATGATCGCAACATGAGAACATTAATCCTGATCTCCTGATTGCGCATTTTTATTGATTACCATTGCCATGCTATTGTATCTGTATCTATCTGAATCAGAATGCTCAGCAACAGACTGTCATCTCTCGGTGTGACTCACTACCTGCACACTCAGTGTGGACTGTTCATCAGTCAGTTTCGGCTTTTCTCAGATACCTTTTTAAAGTTAGGTTTTGTTATGGTTAGATATTAGTTAGAAGAGCTCCCCATATCCAGTAATCCAAATGCTGTGTGTGTTGTCAGGAATGAGTGTCCTGCAGTGTGCTTCAGTGGCTCTGAAAGCCACAGTGAGGGAGCTGGAAAGCAGCAAGTCACCCTCTTCGACCAGACTCCACACACTGCGCCAAGAGCAGATGATGGAGACCCTGGAGTGCCTGCTGCAGATGGGCAGCTACATTCATACTATGGTACGACACCCTGTAACGGACGTGACAGCAGTGTGTCATCTCATACATACTGTATCATCTCCAAGTGTTGGTTCATGTTACAGCATTAGAGCTACATTTGTAGGAAATCATCTCCTTCTGGGAAAATGGCAGTAACCAGTAAGCTGCTGCTCTAAGATAACTTCCTGTGTGCTCAAACCTGCAGACTCCACTGCACAGCTCCACTGACAGTTTTAGCCAGGAGACATTCAAACAGTGCTGAAGGCGTCAAGCACAGACGTCCCTTATTTGTTGTTCAGCTTTTTGGCACGGTAGCGCATTGTGAAGAGCATGAACAAATAATGAGTCAGTGTGCGTCATTTGTGAACTTGGTAAACAAAGTGTTCCTCGTATCTGTTTACTAACCTATACATCCAGTTCCACCCTGATCCCTATGGTAGGTGTGAGGACTGTAAAGTATGCTGGTATGCTTTTGAACTTGACGTACAGAGCAATTTGTGGCCATTCACTGGCATAGCAGCATACCTTTAGGGACTGAAATAGGAGAGGATGATAACAAGTGACTACAAGTCAACGTCCCTTTGATTTAAGGAACAACACAACCTCTTGCACCTCCCTCAGGCAAAATGTAACCAGTTTTGCCTCAGCACAGGGCCGCGAGCAAAGCTACAGACTTGTAGTCTTTTAGCCTGGCAGAACCTCTCAGATCATGTTTCATGCAGCATGGTCCTGTCAACCATAAAACATTAAAATGATGGATTAAAGATGGATTAACAGAATAGGATTAACCAGATTTTGTTGCACTACTTTAAATAAACACGGATTTAAGAAACTTAACTTAAGGAATCTATAGATCTCAATCTCTATAGAACTCAATGACTGATTAAATTGTTTCCTTTCTTTCTAAGGGGAGCCAGAGTATCCAGCCTACACTTGGTTGAGTACACGGCACACCGGCCCGACATGGCTTTTTGGAGACCCGACAGTAATGTTCTGAGTTGGCTTGAATTTGAGAAAATAACCCCTGTAATTGGGTATCAGTTCAGGCCTGTAATGTAAAGCATCTGAAGTTTTGTGTGTGGTGTAAATGCCTGATTTGCAATCAGGTATTTTTTTTCTAACCTGCATGGAAACATTAGGTGCCCATTGGTTGGTTTCTGTGAAACTTCCATTGTTTGTTACACTGGAGTAACAAATTGTCCTCAGTTAGTGTGTCTGTGGAGATTAACATGTAAAGTCCTATGAGAATAGTTTTAAATATGGTAAGTCGTTTTTTAAAAGCCTGCTCTCTAATACAAAACCCGCCAGCAGGGTGGGAAACGTGACCCGGAACAAAAGGTTCTAGGTTATATTGTGTTATTAAGGCAGTGGTGCCACAGTTAGTTAATTGCTGTACTATTCCAAACATTATAATTAGGCCACTAGAAACTTTTTAAAAATAGTTTGCTTTTTTTTTAAGGTCTAAACAGTTGATGTGTGAATAAAACTCATTCTCATGAGAACTATGCCCATTTACCCTACCAGCCATAGGATTTACATGTCAGATCTTTTAAAAGACTTTTGTACTAGAGGACATTCTAAGTTTTAGTAAGTGTTTCATGGTGATGGGGACTAAATACGGTTTAAGTTGATAGCCTTCACATGTAAAAGCAGTCTTTAGTTTGCCATTTTTGGGAGTTTTGGTTCTCTTTATGCATTACTTTTTAGCATAATGTCAAGTTTTTGGACTTGTCTGCACATGTGAACTATACTGTGTGAAATGTAATGTAATGTGGTCTTTCTTTGACCTGTTTCATGAATTATTATACTTAAAAGAATACTTTCTTATTGAGAAAAATATATAAATATACAGAATTATCAGTTTACTCAACAGTCTTTAGAGGAATATTCAGAATGTGTTCAGCCCATCTAGCTTAGCTCACTGTTAGTCAGAGAGGCCTTTCAACAACAACTATCACAGCTTAGGCAGAGGTACGCACTGTGTCATCTCTATTCAACATGCATAAAGTTTTCTACTTGAACGTGCTGCTGGTTAGCAAGCTGGCTAACATATTAAAAAACATATAAACAAGTCAGTTCACGTTTTTCCTCTTGGCCTGGTTTTTATGCTAAGCAAGGCCAAACATGTCCTGGATCATCTCTAGTGACTCAAGAAGCTTCTGTTTCTCTGTTTTTTAAGAGAATCACCCAAAGACTTATTTGGGTTAAACTTAGCAGAGATGTTAGTATAAGGTTTAAGAAGTTTTCTGACAGCCTAGTCTTTATGGTATATATACCACATTTAGACACAGACAGGAGCTGTTTTTATTTATCAAGACCATGATTACATACAGTTGATGGATGGTCACTAAGTGGTAGACCACAGCTAGTATAAAATATATTTTGAATAAATGATAGTCACATATAGCATTAATATGAATATTTCTAATCAATAAGACAGATTTATTAACTGATTTAAGAGAGACATTAAATACTAAAAAACGTTGGAAAGTAGTTAATTAGGTTACAATGTTACCATCAATTAAAAGTAATTTGTTACAGCGTTATCCACAACACTGGGCACTGCCACAGTGGACTATGCATATATGGAGGACTAAAATGGTGCCAAATTAAATAAATAAATGCATAATTAAATAATTACTTAAATGTTATTAGTTCATTAAAATACCAATTCATTTTATGAAAGAAAAAAAACAAACAAACAAAAAAACATAATTATTTCACTCTTTCCATTTCATGGTCCTGTGTTGCAGGGCTTCATGAATTGTCAAACTATCAAACATGCCCATCAAAGTCAGTGGGTGGGGCTAACGCTAATCTAGTCTGATCCACTGCTTTAGCCTGAAGTAGAGTGCCTGGATAGAGACGAGGGGGCGAGCAGGTATCTGCTATGACTGAGCCGCCGGAGCCAGAGGAGCTCTGCTCAGAGCTTCCTCAATCAGATTTGCTGCTTCTCTCAGCAGTTCTGTGCAAGTTTTAGATATTTTGTCCTTCACCTGGCACGCTGTCTTAACAACAGCAGGACCGTGTCTTCCACTTGATTTTTAGCCGTTGCAAATAAATATAATAATAATATTCAGACGGGTTGGGTTTGTATTTGAAATATGAGAAAAGTGTATTTATTATAGAAGACTTTAAAGATGTCACGTGTTTGTTAGGCCATGTTCATGTTATTCTAGCATGGGAATGCTTTTCATACTCAGACTGCAGTCCACTACAATATGGATTTTGGAGTTTGGATCCACTCCAAATAATGTATACAATAATAATGTAATGGGATCTTTTCCATGGCCCACATTACACTCTTCCACCACGTTTCAGAAAAAAATAGAAACAATAAGGTCAGTAGTTTTTCTGTAATCCTGCTGACAGACAGGAAACGAATCCTTGGTGAAGGTGACAAACATACAAAAGGACACTTTGTACACATCATTTGCAGTGTGATAACACAGAAGTTAGTACAATTTTATTTTTTGACCTGACGTACCATGTTAAAACAACATGGTACGTGGTGGGTATAATTCATGTACCTATGTGCAGTTTTATCCTAAAGAGATCAATAAACATCTGTGTTCAGTAAACAGTGTCTGTTATTGGCGGACTTGATGTCAGTCTTTGAAAAATAGTATAGGAAATAATCCACAAAATTCTAAATGACAAAGGTCCAGTGTACCTCAGAAAGATCCTCTTCTCCATGTTGAACCACCATGTACATGGCCACCACAAGGAAGGTGATCATGAAACGACTGCATCCCACAACCACTGCTACTTCAAGAATTTAGATTAGGTTACACAAGTACGGGAGAAACAGAATACACAGAAACAGACACAGTATCAGGTATCGGGCATATTTCATATTTCCATAAGTTTATGTTTAATGAGGTAAATAATGATAATTAGTAATATTTAGAAAAAGGTCAGCACAGGTTGTCTTATTCATTTTTAAAACATTAAAGCTGAACAACACAGTAAAAAAAGATGTTAAACTTTACAAAGTGTTTCTACAGTTATGATTTATGTTTAAGGTATCAGGACCACAGTCTTTAGGAAATAACACACATTCTGCAGTAACATGTTTATCTGGAGGTAAAACAGATGATCACAAATGATTTCAGGGTGAGTGCCTCTTCTAGAGAAACAGCGCTACATGAATCATTTGTGCGGTAATGTGATCAGGATCAGAGGTGACTGATGGTTTAGTGAACTTTATTCAAAGCTATCAATGTCAAAGATCTTCCACCTTAATAACAGAGCTCCAGCACACTCCTCGAGATGTTAGCTTCCTTCATGTGTTCCAGAAGTATCAGCCAGATGTGTTGGGGCTTGTTGGGTAGATGAAGCAGGTGTGAGTTTCCTAGTGCCTGTGTTTGGTGGGAAACTGTTTACCTGGGAGTCTCAAAACCCACAATCACAAGAGAGCCTTACTCACCACTTTAGAGAGCTATGAACCATCACTGTCACTGGAATTCTCCTTTAAGTGACTCATCTTGGCAGAAAGAAAAAAGGTGGTGGTGAAATTTTAACCAAGCAGTTAACGGTCTATCTAAATTGCACAACAGAAACCACAAAGTGGGTTGCATGTGTTCATGCATGCTTGCCTTCACGTTCAAAGACAGACCACAGTGGGGCACATAAAAGAAACATCCTAGTCCTCTTTCATTCATATTCCTGTTGTTCCTCATCATTAGTGAGTTTTTCTTCTTTACTTCACATTATTCATGCTTTAAATGCAGCACAGGTGCTATACAGGCCAATTAGCAGCAATGATAAACTAATGCAGCGCACATCCTGCTCGCAACGCATGTGACCAAAAAGGTGATCAAGACTGATATTTAGCTTGACGTGCCAGGTTTGCCTGGTTTTGTTTTTGTGAGGTGTATAAAAGCAGCTGAATTTTTGATGTTTGAGGCAAAAATACCCCCTATGACATTCAGTGATACAGGTGTGGCTAAACGCTTGAGAGTTCTGAATCCACAGAGAGGTGCTCTGCGGCTCTTTACCCTCCTTTAGATGTGTGACACAAACGTGTCAAGGTGTGAAAAGTAGAACTTACTTATACCAAGGATTATTGCTTTGGAACAGCTTTATTGAGATATCTGTCTGGCACTGTGGATTGAATGGTGAGGTGTCAGCATGTTAGAAATGGACACCAGTGACTGTTCACTGTATACATGAGTGTAACCTGGATTGAAATCTTCTGGATGAAACGTACGATTCAGCTGAGATTGATAGATTTACACCAGACTGTGTGGAGATGTTTGTCATTAGGATGCCATCATTTTGATATTCCAACACTGACATCCACACAAGATACTAACCTGCGGTTGAAAGATGGAGTAAAGGAGGAGTGAGAGGTGGGGAGTGATGTGTAATGAAGGTCCACTGACACCTTCAGCCACCAGGATCCCTGTGACTTTTGCTTGTTAGGTTCTAAACCTTGTTGCTGTGCTAACACATGTTTTAAAATCCCATAAAAAGATGGCTAATATGAATATGCTATAGGATGTCAGGAGTCAAAACAATAAGAAAAGGACAGAGGCATGACTTCTTGCTGAGGGTGATGTACATAGGCCCGAAATACAACCACCCACACACACACACACATGGGGCTCATAGACATGCAATGTCATGCATCCATGTTGAGAGATTGTGTAGTGATGAGCAGCAGCCAGGACCCTGGGAGCAGTTAGTGGTGGTCGCCTTGCTCAAGGAACCTCTGCAGTTACTCTCTAGCTACCAATCAATCCTCCATATTGTGGTCCATGATGAATTTGAACCAGACATCCTCTGGTTCCCAAGCCAAGTCACTATGGACAGAGCCACTCTCCCATGACATGGTGACCCTAAGGTTCTTTTGAAATATTCATGCTCGCCAGAAGAAGAATCTTGACCCCTGCAATTAACAGCCAAATATTGTCCCCAGAGGATGAACCACTGACATTTCAATCAGGACAAACGAGCGAATGAAGTAAAGATGGATATTTTATGATGACATATGATCATTAACTCTTTATGTTCAACTCTACAGAGAGATTTTTGGTTCGAGGTTCACAACTGTGAGGAGTCCGAACACTGATGGTGCTGGTGGCTGATGACTCTGTCGAGGCTGAATGGACATCATGAGGACATAAGCATGAATATCATAGAGCAGCAAGATGATTGGCTGACAATGCACACGGGTGCCTGTGCTGTTTGATACATGTGAACAGCTGATAACATGATGAATGACAGCGAGGTAATTACACTCATTTTCCTCGCTGTCATCATCTAGTGTGGAGTGAAGGGCAGGTTGGAAAGAGAAATTTTCAGGTGAATCATCCCCTTGGCTGAACCTTTGCTTTTCATGGCAAAACACATGCATTTGTATTTATGCAAGATGTTTACATTTCTTGTAAGAAATTGTCTGAGCGTGTCCATCCTTAGATTTTAATGACTCCCGGCCTTCCTATTTGCAGCCCAAGTTGCTATACAACAAAAGGTTAAAGTGCTGCAACAAATCAGAGAGTTGCACCACTTGGCCCACGAACTCAGCATCTTTAACCTCACCCCAACCCCCTCCACCCACCCTCCTGCCCGCCCGCCCCTCGTACTGCACCTCCTCCACTGGCTGCTCATAATGAATTTAAAACCTTCCTGCTGGTACAGCCTCGAACAGAGCTGCAGGCCATTCTGCAACACCGAGCTCCAGCTCATCCTCTGCTCTCCACCATTACTGGAGCCTCGTGCCTCCACCCCCCTCCAACCCTCATCATCATCCTCATCCTCCCTTTCTCCCCTTCTTGCATCACTTCCCCCCCTCTCCCACTTCGTCCTCCCCTACTTGCTCAAATGCGATCCTGTGTTGCCTTCGTCTTACCTCTTATTCCTTTAGCTACCACATCTCTGTTTGACCGCTCACAGGAATATCAATGCTTAATGAGGATCTAAATTCATAGTTACTGTTACTGATGATGTCATATCTTCATTGTTGACTCTGATTGGTCATTAACTGGTGTTGAGCCTCAGTTGTGTACTAAATGCTGATTCTATGCATATTTTTTAAGCGTCAAAGATTTCCATATGCAGACTACATATATCTTGTATTTTTTGGGGCCTGTTGATGGACACCATTAACCACAATGCAATGCACAAAGGAACACACAAGAACTGCTCACAGCTGAGAAACATGTAAACAAACAAAAATTGGACCTTGACGTGTTTTTACCAACTGCTGTTTCCAAGGTCAGGAACGAGCTGTCATGCTTAGTGTTCTTTGTTCTCTCTTTAACTGGCAGTATAGAGTCCAGAGGATACTGTTAGATTTACATCCATCTGTGCACGGATTGCATCAGTATGTTTATTTATTTATTTGTATACGAACTGCAAAATTAATTTGTATATGCTCCATACTGTGTGCCATGTGGGAAAGAGGGGAACAGTTCATCACGACGCTGCTTATTGACTCACGTTCAGCATTTGTTTTTTAGTGTACTTTCGTGTTGCTTTCATTAAGATCGATCCTTAATGAGCTCACATGAATGGTAAACTTTCTTGGTTTTTCTTACCAGCACAGACACGTAACAATGTTGATGTCACTCACTTGTTGTGTCCATCCATCACTCTGGCCCAGTAACGTCTCACTCCATTGCCTTGACATTTCATGGCGATTTTCATGACCCCAGAGCACTCGATTACTTCAGGACAAAACAATTCAACACAGTTTTATTTTTAGCAATGCTAGCAGCATGGCTCTGGGGATGCCAGTGATGAGCTGTCCAACATAGTCTACCACTTTTTGGTCCAGAGTGAAACATCTCAACAACTATTGGACGGCTTACTGTGATATTTTGTGCAGACATCCTGCTGACATGGGTTATCCCTTGACTATTCCTCTAGCGACACCATGAGGTTCATATTTGGGGTTTATTTGCGACATATTGTGGATAAAGATCCCTTTGAGGATACATTATGATCCCTTTTGCCACCATCAGGTCATCAGGTAATCCTAAACCTAACCTAGATATTCCCATCAGCTTCAGCCTTATGTTTAGTGCAAATTACAACTAACCAGTGATGGGAATAATGGCGCTATAAGTAATGGCATTAGTAACAGTGTTACTTTTTTCAGTAATTAGTAATCTATTTGATTACTCTTCCCATCATTATAACGCTGTTACTGCCAAAAAATGTGGCGCGTTACTATGATTGAAGACAGCTGTTTTTCATCAGACCAACTACATCTCTAAGCCGAGCAGCAAAGATTTTCCCTGTTGCTCCTTCCTTGGTGAGGGCGAAGACAGTCGCCTAAATGATAACGACTGGCTGAGGTTGAGTAAAATTCCATGGTAAGCCAATCAGAGGTGGGTGTGTTTTGCTTACACAAATTGTCATACACACAAAGACGATACAGGACATTCACGTGAGTCAATGAGAGCCTTCTTTAAAGTGTAGCCATTACTTTTCCTTCCAACAAATTAAGGGAACATTAATTATTAATTATTATAGTGTAACAATGCACATTATGCCCTGGAGACAAGAGCCTCTCCACGTCGGTGTCAAGCATAAACACTATATAAACATAGTCATTATAATATATACAATAATCCATGACATTTTATTGGATGCTAGTCTCACTTTCCCACAGCAACGTTAAAATAGTTTAGGTTTGTGTACTGTGAATTTCTGTTATGTATTATATTAAGTGTCCATTTCATTATAATATTCAGATTTATCATAAATAACTGAACACACACACATAGTTTACATTCTGTCAAAGAGGGATGGAGGTGGGGTCTAAATTCTTTGACACATCTGAGCATTTAAAAAATTACTTGAAAGTAACATAATAGATACTTTCCAAAGTAACTAGTTACTTTTATAATGTGTTACTCGGTAACTACTTCAGTTACTTTCTGGGAGAAGTAAGTATTGACTGTAACTAGTTACTGTTTTAGAGTAACTTGCCCAACACTGCGACTAACACAGTGAACATGGAATACATCGTGTGGAGCTTAAAGCGGACTTTCAGGAGCTGGACCACACCTCAACCGCGCCACTTCCGACAGTCCTATAAATACCCTCGTAACCCTGTGGTTCCCTTCACGCTCGTATTACGCACACCCTTCCCACCCACCCCATTTCTTTCACCTTTTCTTCTCTCTTTCCTAGGGCCTGTCAGGGGGGGTCTATCATGCCTGGATGCTACAGCAGATTCCCTACCGACGCTTCCCCACACCGCAGCATCAGACCCAAGAACTTTACGAGATCATACTTCATTCGCAATCATTCATTTTGTCAATAAATAATTTTAACGTATCTTGTTGATGGTGTGGTCTGTGCTAGTGAAATGTACCTCAACATGTTAGCATGTTAGCATGACATGCATTTCACTGAGAGGTCTGCATGGCAAACTCCCACCCACCAACATTCACAGACAGGACTTCATTGTATTCCAGAGAACACCAAATGTCACATCCCTTAAAGGGATAGTTCGGGATTTTTGACATGAAGCTCTATAGCATCCCCGTCAGTAGTGTCGCACATCCACACCGACTTACCCCCGACAGTGTCCTGTGGGCCGAGTTCTGTCCAGGTTTGGTCAGCAACGAAAGTAGTCCGGCAGGTTTCCTGGGACACTTAAATAAAAAGTTTTTCTTCTCAAAACAATGGGGGGCGCTTTCCGGCTCTTTCGGACCCACCACGCTCTCTCCGCGCAGCCCAGCCCTCGTCTGTCATCTTGCAGCAGCGCAGCGCTCTTTTTGTATCTCTGCGCTGCTGCAAGATGACAGACGAGGGCTGGGCTGCGCGGAGAGTAAGGTAAGTGCCCCATTCCGACGTGGCACGTCCGCAAACAAAACTAAACAGTAGCGGACACTTGCAGCAGCGCAGAGATACAAAAAGAGAGAAAGTAGGGCCAAGTGATTACGATGTGGGACTTTTTCGTCGACATCGGTTTTGTGATGCAAATAAATCACTCTTTTGAACACATGCTGTTTTGAGAAGAAAAACTTTTTATCTAAGTGTCCCAGGAAACCTGCCGGACTACTTTCGTTGCTGACCAAACCTGGACAGAACTCGCCCACAGGACACTGTCGGGGGTAAGTCGGTGTGGATGTGCGACACTACTGACGGGGATGCTATAGAGCTTCATGTCAAAAATCCCGAACTATCCCTTTAATCCCTCTGTTCCCTCCTGCAGTTTTTCACAACAGTTGGTCATTGGTTGGTTCATTTCAGGATCTTATGTCAACGCCCACACTGAGAAACTTTTGAATGCTTCCATGGAAGAAGCTGTGGCATGCACACAAACACACATACACACACACACACAGTGATGAATGAGGGTTTGTCAGTGATCACCTGACACTCCCTCACAGATGTTATGTCACATACTGCCATGTGTTGTTAATACTTTTTAGTGTATTAGTTGTGAAAATGATAAATTGTTAATATTATTTATTCATTCTTCATAATCTGTTACTATAGCATCTTCTAGATTTGGTTTTACGTCGTAATTTCTACCCATATATACAGACAATAGAAAAAACACATGCACTTCCTGCTGACTGCAACACACCCCCATCCCTTACCCAACAAATGGATGACTAATGTGTACATGTATATTGACCAACATTTCCTCAACTGTTAACTGTATGATTTCATTCGGCACCAACACTCTTATCTGCAGACACACACCGCTCCATTCTTAAATACAACATTTAATATTTTAATATGTAGTGAGTTGTTATATAGTTTCTTCATAATGTGTAGTAGCAGATGTTCATACTTCCTGTTGTATAAGTTTATACAAAGAGATGTTATTGCTATAGATAAAAGTACTCAGTGTTATATAGTAGTCCAAAGTAGCTGCAGTAATACATTTCATACACATTTATGCATTAGTGATAATCATAAGGTTTGTTGCCTGAAAAGTAGGTTAATTATTAAAAAAAACATATAAACAATATAAATGTATGTACAATATGTACATACAATATGTCCAATTTAAAATTGGGGCTGCATGGTGGTGTAATGGTTAGCACTGTTTTGTAGGTCTATTTCTTATTTTTATATAAAATATTCTATTTTTACTTTTATATAGTAATTTTTTAATTATTGATTTCTTCTTTGCACATGTCAAATTTAAATGCAGATTCAGGTATTGGTTTATGTTTACTGTAGTATGGTTTAATTTTAGTGTATGTTTGTTGCATTATAGGCTAATCTTAATGCATGCTTACTGTATGTTTACTGTTTCTCATGCTGTTAACGGATGCTTGAATTTCGGGCACATAGAGCAGGTAGAGGGTGTACCCTGTCTCTCAACTGGGATAGGCTCTATCAACCGAGCCCTGATGAGGATAAGTGGTTGCACACGATGGATAGATGGATTATAATGAATATACAAAGTATAACGTAATAATCCAAACTGCTGATCTAATTGTCTTACATTTTAGATTTCATATTTGATTTATTCACTTTATTATATTTTGTGTTCAGTTTACTTCCCTCCATTAGGGTCTCAATAATGTGAAAGCCACAACAAGATTTTTCCTCAGGATTTTTCACACTAATGTCCTGTTATTCCTATGTGTGTACTTGCACCCATTCTGCTGCTGTGACACTTGTGTCCCCTCTTTGTACTAATAACAAGTATCATGTCTTAAAGGTCATTTGATCTCATTAAAAACTCTCCTGTGTGTGCTACACAGCATCTGGATTGAATTGGATATGGAGTGTGTATTCACACTGTATTATTCTGTTTGTAGGGTAATTGGAGAAATCTCATTTTTAAAAACAAGCCTGCATGACTCCAGGGCAGTCTTACTATAAGCTTAGAGCGCCGCCTGGTGGTCAGAGAGACACATATACAGTATATTTTACTGGAGTATTCTACATGCACTCACAAGAAATGAATAAACTTCCTCCTGTAGACGCTGCAGTTTCTCTGTATTCACGTAAAACGTTGTCACATCTGTACATCCAGTACATTAATATTACACATACTGTACATTTTTATGGAGCTGTCCACATCTTAGTCTTGATATCACTGTAATGATCATATACATTTTATATTTCTCATAATTTATCTTGTGAAGCACTGTGAGCTGTTATACTCGTGTTATGAAAGGTTCTATATAAATAGTTTATATTATGATATGATCTTAGTGTATGTAATGGCTCAGTACTGGGTCAGTGGGATTGTAATAAAAAATAAAATATATGTTGAATTCCTTCTGCATCTTCTGCTTTCAGAATCGACACTTAAACACTTGAATATATTCCATACTTTTATGATTCATGTGAATTTATTTGCATTTTTTCAGGCTGGAATTTTTCATTCCATTCATATTATTTCGCTGTTTTCAGACCTGGACGCAGGAAAAAATGTGGAAGGATTATTACCTCATCAAATTTAAAAAATCTTTCATATATGAATGTGTTGTAGTGAAGAACTTTATTGAACACACTGTAAAATCAGATAATAAATCTTGGATCAGCATTAGTACATTTTTACATTTCATCTGTGTGAAGCAGACAACAAACAGATGGAGACTTGAATCGATACATTTTAACAGCATTCTCTGTCAACCCACTACTTTTTTATTCTGATAGTTCACTTGCATCTCGCTCCTCCTCCTGCAACTATTGTGTGATATTGCCTCATGCACTTGAAAGGCCTACGACTGCTCGGAGAGATACCAAGAGATTTCACACGCACACACACACACACACACACACTGAAACACAGGCACACACACCCTCCATGAGCTGGGAGATGAGATAGGCAACTTCTGTTTGTTGACTGCCGGAGCTTGATACCACTCCGGTCTTCCCTCCCCCTTGGGGAGCTTATGGCTTCATCGTAATATTGTAGAAAATTACACGTGAAGTGCGTATCAGTATTTCACTAAGCGCGTTTCTTTATTGTGCGGCTGTTTGGATGAGATGACTCAATTGTAGCTCGTAAATCTGAAGAGGAACAGGTTTATTTGTTGCACAACGGTCATGTGTCAATCAAAGAGCTGCCCCTTGATGTGCTGCCGTCCAGTGGTGAATCCTGGGAAATGACTTGACCGCATTGCAGCCAAAAAAAGAAAGAAAGAAGGGGGAAAAAAAGGAGGGTTGGGACCATCAGTTATGGGGCAGAGCACCAGAACAGATGGGAGGGGTGTCTCTCTCTATCTCTTAATCCCACCCTCTTTTTCTGTGGAGGCGTCTTTAATGTCAGCATGCAGTGAAAAACAGTCCAAAGGCAGAGATCAATGATACTACATAAGTGGTTTTATTTGGCTGTAATTTACCTGATGTATAATTTCCTGACATTGACATCGATTTATTAAAAGGACCTGAATTTCAGATACATCAAGTTGATCAATTGAAAACAAAATGAAGTCGTACCGTTACCCAACAACGATTTATTGTTGCGTCAACAGGTGATTGTTTGTTCGCAAAATACAGCCGAGAAAAGAGAGAGAGAGGGAGAGGGGAAGGGGAAAAAGGAAAGAAAGCCAGTGAATGTTTCTGAATGTTTCTCAGAGCGGAAAAAAACAAAAACCTGAGCATGGAGCACACTGGCACTGTGGAGAGGAGGAGGGAGGAGAGGGGGATCAGAGAAAAGTCGCCAGCTGATGAGAAGAATAAAGTCAACTCAGTGAAATTGACACGGTGGAGATCTTGAAGCCATGCAGTTAACAGAATATTGCCTTCAAATAACACTCGCACATGCTTTTTTCCTAAATCAAACATGCATTGGGTATTTCAGTGAGGGTAAAGAAAGTGTAAATACTCAACACTTTAGCAATACAAATCTTATAAATGTTTCTGATAATGAATATTTGTAGAGCATGTTACACACTTTGTCCAGCAATCCCTTTATTTGTTGATTGTTTGAAGCAAAATGATAAATGAACATTGTTAAGTAAAAATAAAATATAAAATAAAATATATATTTTAATATGGATCTGCCTTGATGCTGCCAATGTGTGTCACAAAAAAACCACGAGCAAATTCAGTCACTACCTACTAATTCAAAGAGCATTTTTGTAAACGATCAATCCATTTTGCAAGCACAAAGTCAGTCATCACAAGGCTGTGAGTGCAGTTCGGATCACAGTGGTCACGGACAAAGTTCAGCATCTCCTCTGGAAGCCACCTCGCTAAGGCTTGTTATAGTTTAGTCACACGTTTGGAAACTCCTTCTCTTTGTGTTTTTTTTTAGGAAAGGTGTGTTTTTGTTCGGCCATCCTCTCGGAACAATTATGTATAGAGATTTTTTTTCTTTTAGAAAAGAACTACCAAAATCATGCAACTACCATTTCATTTTTGTGAGACAAAAACCAGTTGGTGCTTTGATTTTTTTTCTCTTGGTGCTGGTCTGGTTGGGAGGTTTCGAGGTGAGGTCAGCGTGGGCGTTTATTTTTATTTATTTTTTTAGGCACTGCCGTCCTGTTTGAGCCGCTGACTGCGAGCCTTGTAGACCTCGATCAGTAAATCTTTGACGTACTGGATTTCTCGTTCCACCGACTCCGCCTTGTCACGAAGCTCCCGGTTCTGCCCCTCGAGGCCATGCAGCTCCTCCTCCAGAGAGTCCAGCTCCGCCCTCTTACGCAGCCTGTACCTGCAGAGGAGAAAAACAACGCCTCCAGTTGGTTTGACAGGTTGTTTTTTTTTTTTTTTTTTGCTGCCTTGCATCTTTATTAATGAGTCAAGTGAGCGTGACCTTTGAGCTACATTACTCACACAGCTCAGACATCCCTCCCCAGGGGAAACATAATGTGCCGTTTATTTCATCACCTGTCACTGTCTTCTTCTCTAACATCGTGAACACTGCTCTGCCCCGTAAATGAAGGGAATAAAAAAAACTCCCACACAGACGGAGTTTATACACTTATAGAAATGGTTAGGTGGGGCTGAGTTTGGCAGACTGTGAGGGGACTTTCCATCCATCCCTCCTACATTTAAAGAAGAAGTGGGGTGCCTGGTTCATGCAACACTCCTCACACGTTACAAAATGAAACTACAAGTATTCAGGCAATCCACTAAATACTTTGCTTTTCTTACTTTTAACGAAACTTTCATTAACTTCATTAACGGACAACTTTCTAGAAGATTCAAGTATGTTTTTGGGTTTACCTGTGAGCAGCAGTTTTGTTCTGGTCTCTCTTCTTCTGCTTCCTCTCTCCGGTGCCCGTCTCCAGAGAAGCGGCACCCATCACCAGAGCTGGTTTGACAGAGCAGGGCTCATCCTTTAGCCTCTGGGTGGGGCGGTGGATGGGGGCGCCCAGCAGCATCCCCTCGCCCTCCCCTCTGGACAGACATTCATAGCTTTGGTCTGCAAGGCATTCTGGATAGAGGTAGTGGCCATTTGGGGGCTCTACAGCCTGTGCTTGTGACGGCTGATCGAGGTCACCTATAAAGCTATGGTAAGGCTCTGTGCCGGCCATGGACTGGTGGAAGTAGCCGTCGCTGGCCACCATTGTCTCTTGCGGAATACTTCCGGAAAGTCCTCCATCTTTGCTGCAGTGCAAGACCTCGAGCCCCGCGCTGTCGTAACTTACATTGACCTTCACGTTGTGCATCAACTGTCCTTCTCGCTTGTGGTGGCCGTCGTACGAGCCACCCAGACAAAAACCTCGAGCAATCTCTTCGCTGCAAAACATTCCTTCTGAAAAACAATAGCTCTCCTCTTCCTTCAACGATAAAGCACATTCTCTCACCTTCTTGACGCTCCCGAGGCTGCTCTTGCTCACCGTCTTCAGCGTGGAGTAGTGGTTCACAGACAACTCTGTGCTTCCTGAGTAACTTCCCCTGGAGCCCCACGTATCAAGTCCAACTTCCTCCCCGACTTTCACCGCCTCACTGATAATTCTTCGCCCGTTGTTGTGGTGGTAGCGGTGGTGGTAGTTGTACGGAGCAGGTCGCGCAATTTTGGTTCTGCTGATGGGACCGCCACAGAAGCTGGCCAGGTCCAGTTCCCCTGTTGCCAAGGTAACAACCACAGGGCTGGTTTCTGATTGGCTGGTCCCATATGAGCCATAGGGTAACTGATAATAAGACTGGGAGCCCATGGCTTGGGCACCCTTGTCACATTTTGAGGATTTCTCCAACTTGTTCGTCGTGGATGTGGACTCGGAGCGGAAGTAGTCCTCCAGCTGAGCCAGCTCCTCCTGCAGTAGAGAGGTCATGACCTCCAGATCCGAGGGCACCTTGACATCTTGTTCTAACGGCGAGGGTGGAAGGGATGAGCTGGGAGAAGACTCAGTCGTCGACACAAATGAAGACAAATCAACTTTTTCCGTCATCCAATCTGAGTGACCATCACCTATGAAAATTAAAAAATAATCATTTCATCAGTAAAGCAATCCATATTTTTTTCACTCAGCTGCTGTAGAATAACTGAAATTTAAAAAATTACAAATTCAAAAAAAAAAGAAAAAACAATCTTGAAATCACGCAAGGTAGAGAGGATAAATGAAGTTAAAAATCAAGCAATACATCCGACAAATCCAAGTGAACAACTAACCGATCATCTGAAAATGATTGAACAGCATCGTCTGCATTCGATAAATATCCACTTAGCTGTACTCACTGTACGACATTAGCCCCGTGCTGCACTGCGGCTCCGACCTCGGGATGTGGAAAAATAAAAAAGCGTCTTGGCCAAACTCACCAATTAAGTGCTGCCTCTCCGCTGGCTCCGCCCCCGTCCTGGGCCGTGATTGGCTACGGCTAGCCTGTCGGTGTGGGGGAGCGCAGAGCTCGCCTGTGGAAATGGGAGGAATTTTCTTGCGAAGGATCGATGCCGCCATTGTGTCGCCTGCTTCGATTAAATTGTTCAAAAGCACAAAGTGTACGCTGGCTGGATGAAAGAGTTGTGGGAACTCCTGAAGACCTGCGGAGGGAAAGAAATGTAATTTTAATTTTTTTTTAAATTTAAATTTCAATTAATTTTTTAAATCCCAATTTTTTTGTAACCCTAAATATTGAAGAAAAACAATAGATGTTTTCAGTATAAAAAAATAATGTTCTTTTAAAAAGTTTTTAATTTATTAACTTAACTTTAAAAAAATTCTGTTCACCTGTCACCTCATCCAGTTATTGAATTATGTCACCACAATATATGATAAAGTAATAAAGTGCAAAAAAAGTAGCTTGATATAGTTTGAGACAATAAATAACACAAATCAAACATGATAAAATCTAAAACTACAAATGATCAGCAACACTAATGACATTTTATCAGACTTTAACATGGATAATACAGAAAGTTATTCACAGAAACATATCTATAACGCTTAAAATCGTCTCTAAAGAAATAAGAAAATTATATTGACTCGTGTTTCCACGTAAAAAAAAACGAACTTTAAAAGAGTAATAGCGAATAAAACAGTCGCGTGAACGTTAAATGAAAGTGCGTGTCTGTCTAAACTCATCTGTTAGCTAACAGAAGAAACCATAGTCTGAACTTTCTGTCTCCACACAGTCTGCTCCAAAGCGCTGAAAAACGGTACTCACCCCATAGTTTCAGAGTAGTCTGGTAAAGACGCGGAGCTTGACGAAGAGGAAGGGACTCGGTCACAGTTTAAAAAGCCATATTTTTCTCTTTTGGAGGGCAGGGGACTCTTCATCAAGTGCTATTTCGACGAACAGAAAGTTTTTAAATCCGCTACTTCTACAACTCCTCAAGCCCGGGACCGCATCACAGCAGACAAAATCAATGCGCAGCTTACAGACTTTCAGCCGGCCGTTACGTCATGAACCCGGGGACTTTCCCGCTACCCTGAGAGAGCACGAGCGCACACAACACACACACACACAACGCACACACACACTGCTCTAATGTCTTCATCATGTTGTGTTTGATTTACTCCCTGTAAGTCATGTCTGAATACTGACAGGATTTTAAAAAGTACTCTAATGATAGAATATTTGTGCTTTGTTCGAATGCTGTAAAAAGTACTAAAATCATAACCTAAACCGAGGAGAAGCCTGCTGTGGTAGCTCAGTGACTTGCCTAACAGTTCAGCCATGCTCATAATAATAAAACAACGTATTAAGACATTATGCAAACACGCCTAAACAGCGCTGAGGTGTAGTTCAGCAGGCACTAGTTTCCCTAGCGCCGTAGCGGAAGGACACCATGTTGCTGTTCGAAGGTGTAACTTTAGTTGCAGCCCTGTTGCATCAGATCCGCAGGGGATTCGCTGAGCGCTGTAACAATGTGGCCGCACCATTGGTTTATCTGGGGGAACTTTTTTATTTCTATTGGCCTGCTATCACTCTTCACCCTGACTGATCATCATTACACTTTACTGTACCGCGTAACAGGCATGAAGAGGGAGCGTGACCCCCAGCAGGAAGCATAGTGTGATAAACAGACACTTCACTCCCATCACCGCTGCTGGCATCACCTGTTGTTAGAGCTGAGATTTACGAACATCACTTAAACACACCTGGAGTCTGTTTATCAAGTCAAATTTGATTTTTATAGCCCAGAGTCAAAACACATTTTGCCTCAGAGAGCTTCACAATCTGTACAGGGGGTGACACCCTCTGTCCTTAGACCCTCGGTTCCAGTGAGGAAAAACTTGCCCACAAAAAAAAATGTGGAAGAAAGCTCAGGAAGAGCCACAGAGGAGGGATCCCTCTTCCAGGACGGACAGACGTGCAATGGATGTCACATGTACAGAACAATCAACACAAACATATTGTACAATTACAATGAATGATAAAATGACAATGAATTACAATTACAATTACAATAAATGAAAAAAAAAACTGTAATGGAGATATGGTAACAATAATGACAGTAATAATATATGTAGTGGACGTCATGCAGGACCACAGCAGCAGCCACGATCCATGAGAACCTGCTGGACGAGAAAGCACAGAAACCAAACAAACAGAGAAGAAGTTAGTTAGTAACATGCATTAACATGCATTAATGAAACAGGTATGTTTACAGATGGTGCGGTGATGGAGAAAGAGGGAGAAGGGAAGGGGGAGAGAGAGAGAGAGAGAGAGAGAGAGAGAGAATGTTTGAGTAGAATTTTCAGTAAAGGGAGTCTTTCAGACTTTCTTACGGAGATAATTAAGTTTATCTAAGGTTTCTATTAATATTTAATAAACAGCTCACGGTCACATCAACACAGAAGTTATTTGTTGTAAGTGTGAGAAATCTAATGCAGTGTTTTTTAAAGAATTTTCTGAAATATTGAGAGGATTTTTATATAGAAATGTGTGTGGATAGCTGAGTTGAGGAGAAACCTAGTTAATGTAAATTGATTTTATGATTAAATTTCCATTTTAAATATAGTTAAATACTCTCCACATCCACGGTAACCCCCCTCCACACACACACACACACCCTCCACATTGACCCATCCTAATTATTTATGGGCATATTTTTTACCTGACAACGTTCATGTCTTCTGTGGAGCGTGCAGATGCAGAATGCAAACACAAACGCCGTGCAGCCGCTCACACAGACTCACATTTGAAATGTTTTACTCGAATCTTCATATTACGTGACAAGTATACAGGATTCAAACCTTTACAGAGGTTCAACGTGTTCTTTGAAGCTTGGAAAGAAGAAAAAAAAACACCTTTTAGAGCTGAACAAAAATGTTGCCCGCCGTCTTCTAAAAGTTAGTTTGTGAACCTGCTCAAGGCTGCAAAATATCAGTATTAGTAATCTACACTCGCTGATATTTACACACACACAGGGCCTGGAGCTCGGTGGTTGATCAGAAAAAGCTTACAAGTCAAAAATAAATGCAGAATTCAAACTTCTCTTGAGCCTTAAAGCTTTTACCCCACAGGTCAGGAGAGACGTTTTAACCCTCCTGATGTCGTCCATCTCTCTCTCATAGTTAAGACATGTTGTGTGTGTCTGTAAACGCTCTTTATGAACTCACACCCATCCACAATACGAGCAACTGATTCGAACAAAAAATCCATCAAACAGAAACACATCATTTCAGACTGGGCTGGCGAGAGAGAGCTGCAGTGGTCAGCCCAGTTAAGGGTTTAAAACACACACACACACACACACACACACAATATACCAGCTTCTTTCAGCAATATTTTCCCTTTTTTTAATCAAATGTCATTCTATGAAGTTCACTTCACATAGGACTGAACTGAAATGCATCTATCTAGAATTTTTTAGAAATATATCTACGTGTGTCGACTCGCTTTGATTTGTACATGAATGTAAGTTTTGATCAACGTTTTTCTGTATATTAATGCAATTAATGTTTAATGCCATATAATGCATCATGTGTAGCATGTTGCTGTGGACCACAGGAAGATTAGCTGACTGCTGTGCCCCCAGCTGATAAATAATCAAATAGATATTTCTGCTTATGGTGATTTAGACTTTGTCTATTTTAGGTCAGTATTATACAATCATCTGTAAAGTCACTGAAATATAATAAAAGATAATAATCCTAATAATAGGGTGGACTTTATTTAGCAATTTTAAGCACCATGTGAACATTTAATAAATGTAGATATGTAATGTCAGTGTATTTGACACAAATAGATGATGGATGACAATAAAACAGATCTATAATAATATTAAATATGTCTTCATTAGGGGTTATCTGTTAAATATATATAAATAAATAAATATAAGAACTTAAAATGTCCTGCTCACAGTGTTTCCATAACACAATTAAACCTGTGTGTGTGTTTGTGTGTTACACACACCTGCCACTCTCCACGGTGACGCTGTTATAAATCTCGTCTCTGTTCCAGCAGCTTCATTATTATTGAACAAGCTTGTGAAAACAGGAGCTTCATTTAATCATGATGTCTAATGAAGCAGAGAAAAACAACAAACGTGCTACGAGAGCGTGAAAAAAATCTCCAGACGTGAAAGTTAATCACACACAGGAAGTGGCTGTTTTTTTTGTTTTTTTTTTAAATCTTCTAAATACAGCTGACCTTCACTTCCAGCTGCTGAAGCACACACTTCGATCCCTGATCGATGGGTCAGAAGATGAGGTGACGTTCGCACTCAGTGGGAATAAAGCTGCTGCTCTGTGAAATGTGTGTGATAATCCATCTGCAGGTTGTGCCTCATGTTCACAATCCAGCTGTGATGTGATAACGAGTCTGTGCTCTACCACAACAGTCTGTCTGTAATCAGGTGTGTTTACTGTCAGCCTCCCCAGTCTGTCACTCTGTTTGTGCTCCTTGCATCCTGACCTCCGGGGCTGCTCGTGCGGCGTGACGGGCCCCCAGTGTTGACAGGTAGGATGTGTGGAGGTCGGACAGGCTGGGTGACACCCAGCTTGTCCCACTGCCCTCATTAGTAAAACCAGGACGGCTCTGCACGGCTCCCTGGCTGGAGCTTCCTCTGCCTATCCTCTGCCTCCCCGACAAACCAAACGCTGATTGAAGCAGCCAGGTCTTCCTGTTGCTATAGTAATAGGCAACACTGGCTTCACCCCTTCTTGAAAAAAAAAACATGTTTTTTGGCACCCCTGTAGCCGTGGGTTTTTACGGCCTCCCCCTCAGAGCTCTTACACCCCCATTGTTTACAGTGTTCGTTCTGCTATTTTTGCAGATGGTGCAGTTTTTTTTTTTTATTATGCATGATGCACCTCTTTAGTCGCGCATGAATTTGTAATCATCGTAGGTCGTGGAGATCAGGAAAAGTTGTGGTGAAGTGTGCAATGCCCCTGCAAGAATTTTAGATTTGATAACCTCAAACAAGATCAGTGATGAAGGCAGCGTGCTTTCAACTGGAACCTTTAGGATTGATTCAGAATTATGAAGTCAGTCATATTTTAAATTATGATTCAGCTGAGTACAAATTTTACCATTTTATTTTGACTCTGTGTTGAAAATCACTCCATGAATGCAGATCTGAATTCAATGTAAATATTTTCATTTGGAAAAATGAAGAGTCTGTTACCTTGGCACAGAAATAACCTCCTGTACTGTGTACTGTATGTGTAAATATATATTTGTACAGATTTCAGTATAGTGTGCAATAGTGAATCCACAATGAATTCCTTAACTCGCATTGCTTTTTCTGTATTGCGGCAAAACGATTGCCTGCTTTTTGTGCAGTATTGCCCTCCATCTGTCCGTTTGTACTGTACAACCATACAGGAGCCCTCTCCAGCAGTGCATCGTGGGATGGGAAGAGCCTCCTTCAAAGACACGGGCGGCCATGCACTCCTCTACTATGGCACATTGGTATCAGTTACACCATAATTTCATCACCAGCAGCTCCCTGTGAATCCTGCTTACATTAACTTTTTACAGGGATTGGCAACACTGAGGCAGAGATGCATGGCAGTGCCAGCACTTGAACCCATTTAGATTTCGCCTCCTATTCAATAGTTGCGCTCAACATATTGTTATTTGCTGATGATGTGTTGTATTTGTATGAACAAATGGTCTGAATAGTGAAGGATCCCTGCAGTTACAGTGGGATTACAATGCGAGAAAAAAAAAAAGGCGAGGGGGATTTTAAAAAAACAACAGGAAGGGGAGACTTCAAAGTGGCAAAGTATGCAGGGCTGTGTCTGAATGACGGCTGGCGTATTGTTTTGATAAGTGTTCCCCCGAGGAGAACATGTGAGGGAGGGTGTCACTCTCTGCTCACATCTCTGCGATGGAGAGCCGAGCACTGAGGGAACGTCAAAAAACCAGCCGTAATTACTGCGTTCATACAACAATGCTGCAGAGCGGCTGCTTCACACACACACACTGCAAATGCAAATGAATTAATTTGCTTTAAACATGAACCTAAATGAACATGTTACACTCTGACAATGTGATGATAATAGTGGTGCACAGGGAGCAAGGAGGAATATCAAATGTAGACAATTTGATCCAATCCCCATGACACACACCGCCGCTCTCATCATGCTCATTGTCAATGTCAGACACACTCACATTTCTATATTTATTTACTGAGAGTCTGAAAATGTAATTAATGTTACATTGTTTCTGCTTACAAATGCAAATTACAACAGCAACATGAATAAACATGACTTAATTAACCCATTACTTTGGCCGTGAACATCTTTTTAGATGATGAAACCGGCTTTCATTAGGAAATCTGTTTGATTATTTCACTTATTTGTAGACTTAAAGATTGCAAACAAATATGTAATATGGATGTTTTAGTGCTCAAAAACATGAAAACAGACAAAGTGTAGGAAACAACACATCAGAGGTTTCGCATGTTAAAATAGCTGATCAAATGTGATGGACCCTGAGATTTAGAGCACAATTTAGTCAACACAAGCTTTTTCACAACACATTTAAATATATGTACAATATGACGATGAAGAGGCCTCGTGGATCTTTGCTTTTACTCATGAAATGCAGTTTTTTTTTTATCTCTTCAGGCCCTAAAACAAGTGTTAATAAAAATGTGAATAAAAATCTCTCTTTGATTCTCACAGACCTGCAATCTGTGATGGCGTTTTTTACCAGCCACATGCTGATTTATTATTGGGAGACTACACAAGCAAGTCAAGCGTAATCTGTTTTATGTGTAGAGCTCCACATCTCAAATCTTTTTCAGATAAAGGCTTCGCTGTCCGTACAAAATAGAAACCCTCAATTCAGATGTGGAAAAAACAGCGATGAATGAGAGGAAAAAGGAAAAAAAAAAAGGTAGAGCAAAGATGAAAGACTGTCCAGGACAAGAGCACAAATAAAAAAAAGACTGGGTAGATTGTGTATATTTCTGTATTTTAGAGAAGATGATGGAAGTGATCCCAAAATTTTAAACTTTAAATTTATTTCGACACAAAAAAAGCACTTTGCTGCTGAATTTGGGTCTTCTTTTTTTTTAAAAATGAATGTAATAATTATCAGTGCTGGGAGGAATATCCCCTCCACCCCCAGTGTTTCCTGTCTGTGTCACCACTGTCAAAATAAAATCAAAAACATCATCTCAAAAAACAAAAAAACACTGACCTTCATAAAACACTCCAAACATACTCACACTGACCTGCACCGATGATAGGATGATAGGAACACAAACTCACACACACACACACACACACACACACACACTGACACACACATACACACACATGCAGTGTCTGTATATTAAATTGGACAAATGTATGTGGACAGGTGAGGGGGTTTATTGACTCAGACAGGCCAGACACAGTGTCGGTGGACTGAGAGGAAGAAGGTGTGACACTACTTTCTCTGCAGGAATACTGATTCTACCGTTTTAAAGCCAGATATTTATTCTATCTCAGCTTTTTTTTTTTAACAAAACCACTTCAGTGTTGTGGCAGGATCGCACACAGAGAATCGAGCAGAGCAGATGAGTTTACACCCAGAGAAACCCACATTACTCGATTACTGTTGTCTTTCTCAGGGTGTTCCACCGCAGCCTCTCGTAACAATGTTGTGGTTGGGGGAAGAGTGTACCAAGCCATCCCAGCGATTTCAAGTCATTGTGGTCTCATTACAGCAGGCTGTTGGTAATCCTCTGCCTTTGATCTGGGAGCTGAAGGGAGCTGTGTTTTACTGTAGTTCAAACAATGTTCTCCCTGCTCCCTCAGCACCTCCACCAGGAGCCTCGTGGTAGCTGAGGAGCCACAGCCTGACAATGTGAGAGCTGAGAGTGTGTGTGTGTGTGTGTGTGTGTGTGTGTGTGGGGGGGGGGGGGGTTTGTTTTTCAGCTGAATGCAGGTGAGACAGAAACACACATGAGGGTTTGTTGGTGGCGTGTAAGTCAATCTGAGGCTAACTAGAAGAAGATTCATTCCACTGGGGATGAAAATTCCATTCAAGTCAATTCAGAATATTTTATTCATGCCTCGAGGGATGATTCAAGGCAGGCGAGTCCACAAATAACAAGAGACCAGAGCACAGAATATTATTCATACTGTGAACCCACGAAGAAGACAAAAGATGCAACAACAGCTTCATCACTGTAACTGTGCTAGAGACAGGTTTCAATGGGTTGTTTATGTTTCTGTTATAGAATACATGCATGTATACAAAGGTTAGAAAATGAATAGAAAATGATACTAGGTTAAATATTTTATAAGATTTTATTTGCTCTAATGCAGAGAGTAATTCATCACATGACTGGACTTTAATAACACATGTAACTGTGGCATTATGGGTAAGAGAATGGACATGGATACAGAGAAAGGTCCAATGGCCCGCCAGTAACTTAAATTCTGCATGTGGGCCAAGAGGTGCATTTTATTTTTGATTAATTTATATTGTGTGTGATGAAAATGTTGATGTGTTGAGACCATAGACTGTATAAAACATGGACATCCTATCTGTGACGTCACTTACAGGTTTCTGAAGACTGCTGTCGTGAAGCTCAGTGTGGTCTGCCGCCTACCGGCTAATTAATATGTGGGCAAAGATGTGGAGCGTGAGTGGAACTGTGCCGACTTAACTGACGCCTCAACAAGCCACCTGTCAATCAAAGCATCCACACTGTAAATCCTGCATAACTTTAAGCCTTAATATAATCTGAGTTGTATATAAATTCACCCTCAGTACAGTTGTTATGAAATTAGCTATAGAGACCAAAACAGTACCAGGCTGTAAACATGTTTATTTCTGCTGTGAATTTTATGGAGACTGACGTATTTCTGGAGCCAGGCTCAAGTGGCCGTTTGAGGAGAAGTGGCACTCTTGCATTGGTTTCACTTTACAGCCACGGGTGTTGCAGATTGGTTTTAACCTGGACATTGTGATATGTTTAAGTCATTTTATTTTATCCCAATGTTACTTAGGGAGCTTTAAAGGTGCTGGTAGGCAGATTTCTCTAACCATGCTAACTGTTTCCCCTTGTTGTCCTCCAGATGAGAGAGTGGAATTAAAAAAAACAGCTGTTGAGAGCAGTGAGACTGAAACAAAACTTTAAAGATGGAGGCTGGAAAATCAAAACAGTGAGCCGAAAGACACCAAAGTAGAGCATGCAGAGAACAACTGCAGTATGTAGACAATTCTCTACAAGAGACACCTTCACATACAGTCATGTGATCCATTGAGACTGGATTGAAGCCAGGCCTGGTCTTTGATCCTGTTTAATTTCATTGGGTCAAAATGTGCGCTGATAGCTCTTTGGAGCGTTGGAGTGTTTCTATACGTCATTGCTCCACTGGGCTTTCACTATGGATGCTTCTGTCGTCATCCCAGACAAAGCCGCCAATCAGGAAACAAGCAGCTGTAACAATAAACAAGAATTGCAGCATGAAAATGTTTTTCTTGTTTAAAACTTGTAATATTTCTGCAATGCATGACCTATGTTAATTTTATCATACACATCTGACTTACAGCAAGTTTACACCTTACTTACTTTACACCTTACCTTTTTTTCCTGCTGTTAAAAGGCATTCTGGAAAATGTAATGCCTAAGCATTATTTCAGCCAGTGCTGTGAGAATATTTCATCTGGTTTGTAATGTAGATGAACTTGTCATTTCTTGATTCTAGTTCAGTGATCTGTCTTATTCATTCTTATTTCAACACACAGACACTCATTTCTCGCTTGTAGGAATGACATGAGCTGATTTCTGTTTGAAACAGGTGACAGATTTTATTCAAAAGTTAAAAGCAAAACATGCAGCGTCGCTCCAGGGATGGAAACGTCTGTCAGGCCGTTGGCCCGTCGCTCCACACTGAAATGATGACTAAACAGCTGTAAAAAATACAAAATTCAGACACTTTTCAATTATTTTTCCAAGAAGACGAGAGAGATATGCATCTCACGTAGATGATGAGCACAGGATGTACGTGTGTCATGTATAGTTTGTCAGCACATAATTGCAATGTGAAACCAAAACTAACCTGATCAAAGATATACAAGGTAACAAAATGAGAACCTGGGTTTGGAGCTTTTTGGTGTGAAAAGGTACTTAGCCTTGTTAGGACTTAATTATGGAAAGGAATGACACAGTAAGATGAAATTTAAAGTGATATTACATTTAAAAAATGTGTTTTTGTGATTTAGTACCCTCAACAACAGCCAAACACCAACAAGGTCAACAACACAAGACATAGCAGCCAGCTAATATTACTTACAAGCTCACACCAACGACTAAAAGTAAGTCCCACATTTACTCTTGTCTGACAGCTTCTTGCTTGCTCACTCACTCCTTTTCTCTTCTTAGTTTCCTTCGTTGTTCTCCCCATCTGTTTGACCATTACCATTATTTGTTTATCCATTATGTCCACAGAGGCTGCTGAGCCCCTTTACATTGCCCACTTGGCCAGCTCTGGTTCTGGCACACACTAGATCCACTCCCTGTCTGCATCTCCCACCCCTCCGCAGCTTTGGGCTTCAGAAACTCTTCATGGTGGTCCACCGGCGAGCTCACAGTCCAGGGAGCTCAGCTAACAAACTGAGCTAACGTTAGCTAACAGCAGCTACAGTTGGCAGCAGTTTACTTCACTGTCCATCAGGAAACTCTGTAAATCACAGAGAGCTGAGGCAGAGCAGCCAAAGGACATCAGAGGGAAACCAGAAAACATTTTCTCCATAAAATATGATCCAGTTTCACCAGAATCAGTCAAATAGTTGGTGGTGTGTGACTAAGGCTTACCGTAGTACAAGAACAGATGTACCGGGTGCAGAGTGGAAATGACAGAGGCACCATTCGCCTGATTACAGTCAGTGAATCGACAGTATTTAAAATCTGTTACGTTATGGTAGAAAATTTACACAATGGATTTGTACTTTAATTTTCAGTCAGTAAAGTGCTCATTGATCAGATATTCAGGTTTCAGAAATGTGTGAACAATTTAAAAAAAAAAACTAATAACCATCTGAGAGGCAGCAGACTAAAGCTAGGAGGCAGTGTAGCAGCCTGGAACTCTTCAAATAAACCAAAGTACTTCTTCATAAAGCTCTAGAAACTACACAGAGAGGAAACCAAGGGCAGCCAGCTGATTGCTATATCCACCACCTGAAGCTCAACATATCCCTTCTCAGGCTCTGCACACACACACACACAGACACACACACACACAATGTGGATTTTTGTTTTATCAATATGGGAATCATACAGTCTGATATGGCCTCACTGACAAAAATTCTGAGGGATTGCACTCATCGCTGGCTCATGTAACCGCTGCGGGTTTCTGTTTGTCCCTGATCTTCAACATTTTGGTAGAAGTGTGGATTCCAATAAAGGCTTGTTAAACAACAGATTTCATTCTCCGACTCAAGAGGGCCCTGCATGGCCCAGAGGCGTAAGCTGCTCCTTTGAACATCTAAATCCCCGTGCAGCGTCTGGCTTCCCTTTGTTATCCGCTGGTGGATGTTCCTCCACTGTTTTTTCCGTGTGCAGTATGGATCTGGAAAGGCTCCAGTGGACGGTGTACGGGGAGCGTTTAACTGTAAAAGATCATCTCATTGAGATCATCAAGGCCCAGTTAATTGAACTTTTATATGATATCTTTGTTGGAGCGCTGGGTGAACATAATGTTTTGATAAAGAATTCATCAGCCAGAGATTGGGGGGCGCCAGATTTTAATGAGCCCCTCCCTGGATTGGAGATGAGAGACATGAAACAAACAGTCTGCTCTTGAATGTCTGCTGCCCTCTCCTGCCTGCTGCTGTGAACACACACAGCACATTCACATATGTCGAGCTGCTTTTGAAGCAAGTGCACTGAGAATGTTTTAGTACCAAAGTGTTTATGCATTTAATTTTCAGTGGTGTGAGACAGAGAACGTGGGTCACTCCTGTTTGTCCAGGCAGGACAGCATAACAGTAAGATCTGGCCGATCCAGCAGGCAAATCGGGCGACTGCCCTGCCCCAAAGGTTCAGATTCATTGTTTGTTAACTGGTTTTGCTCATTTTGGGGACAACAGACCCAAAACAGGTTAATCCAGCCATGGTACAATCCTGACACATTCAAATTGGCATCACTATGAGAATCAAGAAGAGACACTGTATTACCCCACGAGGGGAAATTCTTTTTTCACTCAGTTTTTTACATGCATCTAACCACACACACACAGAGGGCTCATAGACAGAGCGAGGTGGTGGAATGATGGGTAGCCATCCAGAGCAGTGCCCTGCGAGCAGTTGGGGGGGGGGGGTCAGTACCTTGCTCGAGGGCACCTTGGCAGTGCACAGTGGCAGGAGGTGAACCAGCCACCCTCCGGTTCCAAGCCATGATAAGATTTGATTATTTTTCAGACAAAGTTATTTTTTTCCAAAAATATTTTCAATATTTATATTGAGTATCTCTATTAGTCTCACTAATGATAATCTTTACAATTCTCCTACAACAAACTGCAGCAACTGACAGTGAACGCAACTCAGCTGAGGTTACATCTGTTCCTTCGGGGCTGTCAGAAGGCATTCTGGGAAATGTGATGCATAATACGGGAGTAATCTCATGCGAGTCTTTCATGTGAAAATCTGCTGGTGCAGGAAGATTTCTGTCTCATTTCCAATATATGTTTTCAAAACAAGCTGATTTTTTTAAGCTTGTTTTTCAAAAATGAGATTTTCAGCTCATAGAAAGAGACGACAAGTCATTATTCTGCAGTGGAAGGAGACGCTGCATGTTGAGGAAAGTGTGCACAAAAAATAAATGTTTTTAGAAAAAAAGTCGAAAATATTTAATAATGTGAGAGAGTGTCTTCAGGGGAGTTTTCTTTTAAATCTTTAGTCACACGCAGCATGCCAACGCTGACAGGAAGTGTCCGGGTCTCCGGTGCACCCAGGGAGCTCTTGAAACAAACCAGGTGGTGCTTTCATAAACTGGAATCAAAAGATAGAAAAATATAGATTTTTTTAAAAAGATGTGGACATGGTCCAAGACTGTTATTTACATGAATACTAGCTGTATTTGAGAAATGTGAAGAGATCTGAATGTGTCAGTGATGGAAAGTGGAAAAACTGAAAGCTTCAGTGGAAAAATGTTTGACCTTTACTTAAGCTTACAAAGTAAACCGTGACAAAGACATGGATCCTTGGAGCTCCAGTTTAAGGAGGTTTAAAGCTTTCAAATCACAAGAGGAAACAAACGCAGAGAGGAAGAAAGGGAAGAAAAGAGTCGATGGTAAAACTGTTTTATTTGAACAACTACCCATGAACGCATCTATTGCCATTTATTCGGTATTTGGAAGTCACAATGGAGCCATACAATTAGCCGATAAACTGCTGTTAATGACCAGTTTGATTACACAGGCCTCTTCTTCTTCTCTCTGCTCCATTAGTCCCAAAGTAACCAGACAAAAATCCGATAATGACAGTGTTTTCTGAAAAACACAAGCACTGTGGATAAATGTTGATATTGCTGCACGCACTGAAATACTGTACATTTCTGTTCCGTTCACTCCTTTCTTTGATTGACTTTCGTAGCAGCGGAGATCAAAAGCACGAGGAGACAAAAGATGAAAGAAGATAAAAGAAGAGCTGGAGGAAAGACGTCCTCCAAAATGTCACCGTGTCGCCTCCAGCAGAGAATGAAGCTGAAATTAAACAAAAACTCAACACAATAGGCTTTCACACTTGACCTGCTATGCAGGTTTCTGAAGCCTAGTTAATTCAGGTATTTACTTAAATGTGGAAAAGTCAGACCACACCGTGTCTGTCTCCACTCATCTGTATTCTGCTTCCCCCGTCCACGCTGAGGAATGAACAGAGGGAGCGCAGCGTGTCAGACAGAAGGATTTTAATATCCTGCCAGAAATTCTCCTCATGTTTAGATTCTCTTGCGTCTGACTGGCCTCATCTCAGTTGTCCTTGACACACGATATCTCGTGGAAGATTCCCTCAGATTGTGTGTTTAAGTTCCTCTCTTTGGTTATTGGTCGGGTCATCCCGCCTCTACAGGATCCTAATGTTGGTACAGGGCGGAGGAGGGCGATGATGATGTTGATGGTGACAGAGCAAGTTGTTTCTCAGTACAGCCGTATCACATTAAAGGAGCATTCAGATAATTTCACACATCAAGATCGTTTCAATTGTCGCTGCTGTGGAGCATCTAAAATAACGCTGATGTAATTTCAGCTCGGGCTCGGCAACTACAAATTATTAACAGAAAGTCTGAATTACAAACTGGAGGTGTGGTGTGAAAGATGCGGTTGTGTGACTGACTAACAAAGAGGTGACACCGAATTGTATTACTGGAATGAGATATTAAAGGAGCCCTGTGGAGGATTCAAACAAAACAAACAGAAGTTATTTTTACAATCAGCGTCACTCATTAAAAGCCACTGAGTGTGTCCTTCCCTTCAACTGTTTCTAAACTGGTCTTACTCATATTTGAAATTCTGCATCGCCCAGAGGAAAATTTTACTGCTCAAAGGTTGCTCTTCTGCAGCTCGCAAGACAAATTTGAGATTCTCATTTCAGCCTCATGTTGGTTTATATTTTATCTGATATGTTTCTCCTAAAATACACTAGGAGCGATGCGTGAGAGTTAGCAACAGGAGACTTAACTGAGATGTGTCATTAATTTCTCATTTGGAAACAAAAATGAGCAATAAAACAATAAGGCCTCAACATGTAGGACTACATGTTGCTCAGTTGAACTGTACGAGGAAAGCCACAGTAGTGGTGGGTGAACTATTTAATAATAATAAAACACAATAAAAAAAAAACACTTAAGGACATGAAAGTTAATTGAGATTTAGCAATTCAATGACGTATCCACCTTTACTGAAAAGTATCCGTATCGGTATCAGCGATACTGGTCCGTACTTACCAAAATATGCACTATCGCACACCACTGAGCCACAGCATCTATTTTCATCCAGACACGTAATGACCATGACCGTTTTTCCCTCGCCTAAATTTAGCTTCATTTTAGAGTATAATTTGACCCCCTGCCTCCATCCTAGGAAGGCATGCTCTGTATCAAAGGTACCTCGGCTTGCATTAATATGATAGCAGAGTTTTCACTACAGCTTTAAAACTGAGCCCGCTGAATGACAATAAAGTTGGCTGAGGCTAATATATAGCTATTGTTTAAAAACGGAGACCTCTACACCATCTGAAACACGGTACAGTGTTTGGGCTCTGGCTTCCTGCGGGTTTGTTCCCCCTTATTTGATCGTACTGCTGTGGCTAATATTAGCAGCAAAATAAGCAGCAGCCACATAAACGTAATAAAAATTCACTCAAAGTAGAATTAGTGAGTAAAGTACAATGTTGTAGTTCACCTTCATTTTCAATGTGCACTGGTGTTTTCCTTTGATGTTTTCCTCCGGCAGCCTTTGCGCTGAGTCCGTGTTGCGGACAGGTGAGTCTTACAATTCAACCAATAACGATGCAGTGTTGTGATGGACAGCGCTGTTATCCAATGAGATTTTGTAATGCTGACACCTGTGTACACATCCAGGGTTATAGGTCACATCTTCTCGCACCGCTTTCATTTGACAACGTAAAATTAGGAGATAATAAATGACAGATCAGTTTTATATGTGTTGCTTTAATAAGTGGTCTACGAAACAAAGTAAAGTTTGTCACATAAAACATAATTTGGGTAATTACAGTATGGACGACTATATTGACTTGTAGCTTAAAATATATTTTCATTCAGTTCATTCAGCCTGCAATAATACAATATTAATTATTAAATAATTGTGTAGGTACTGGTCTGCAGTGGAAAAAGTGATTTGGTTAGATAAGCCATGTTTTTTTCTAACATTACTTTAAGTAAATCAGAGAGCACTCGCAGAGAGCTCTTTCTTTTCTCTGACTGAGATCAACCTGAGATCGATGAGTTTGAGGAGGCTGGATGAGAGCAGATTGAGTTCACAGAGAGACCTCTCTTACTTCTCTGTCTGAGATCAAAAAGAGACACAAATGTTGAGAAAAATCGGAGAATTAATTTAAAGCTTGATCTCTTTTTAAACTTGGGAGGAGTCTAAATTGAGATTTTGTGCATCTTATTGCTCCTGAGAAGAAAGAGGAAAAATAAGCCATAGTCTCATTTTGGTTTCACACAGCTCTCATATTTGTCTCTGAGAAATAAATGAAACACTATTGAGATCTCTTCTTTGATTTTTTTTTCCTCTGTGTCTGCCCATGTACAAAGCCTCAGTCCTTGCTTCAGCGGCCCATGGTTTGTATCCAACCTGCGGCCCTTTGCTGCATGTCATTCCCCGTCTCTCTCTCTCCCAACATTCCTGTCACTCTTCAGCTGTATCTATCAAATAAAGCTTGAAAAAGGACAAAAAATTATCTAAAAAAAAAAACAACAAAACCAAAAAAAAATGGACAGAGCATGAGTGATCCACAGGTCTCTGAAGTGCTGCTTTGAAGCTGAAAATATGCGGCATTGGGTGTACTGCTTCTTCCACCTCCTGGTTAATCTAAATATCGGAATATCGGCATAGATGTGGATCGCAGACGAACCTAAGGCAGGTCGAATGACGTTGATATTAGGTTAAATATTTGGAGATATTTTCTTAAGATTTTATTTGCTCTAATGCAGAGAGTAATTAGTCACATGACTGGACTTTAATAACTCATGTAAGTGTGGCATTATGGGTAAGAGAACGGACATGGATACAGAGAAAGGTCCAATGGCCCCCCAGTAACTTAAATTCTGCATGTGGGCCAAGAGGCGCATTGTATTTTTCATTCATTTATATTGTGTGTGATGAAAATGTTGATGTGTTGAGACCATAGACTGTATAAAACATGGACATCCTATCTGTCCTAGCCTGTCTCAAGTGGCCGATTGAGGAATTACAGTATATAGTACTTTACATTTACTTTTGCTGGCACGTTACCATCACCGGCAGGCCAACTTTGGAATAGCTAGCATGAAAGCTAGCATTATGAATGTGTATGGAGTCTTCCACCTCCTTGTGCACGCACTAACAAAACTCCACAGTGGTGACAGGTGACAAAGACTCTACAGGGTGGGGTTTGTTTAAGGAAAACTAGGCACACTGCAATGGTAGCGTTTGCGTTTCTGGTCACCTGATAAATGTAAGTCTGATATTCTCTCAGGTCAAACAGGGTCAGGGTGTTGCTGTGTTGCATGTTGGTTCACTGGTTCTCTGCTGCACTAAATGGAACAGAACCTTAATTAGTATCATTGGAAACACCTGTGTTTGCCCTACATATTTGTGTCAAAATGGCTGCTGTGAGTAAGGTCTATTCTGTTAATATTACCTCATGCTACACATTTTTGATCGTCATGCTGCACAGCCGACATGACGCATCAATGCATGTGGCAACAACCAGTGTGGATCGCAGCCGCTCCAGACAATGTTTGTGAAGAAGCACTGTGGAATGATGTCCCAAAAGTGATTCTATTTTTTGATGGAAGTCAGACACAGAAATGGCATTGAGAATCTGGTCAACACCATGTGCAAACTTCTAAACATAAAAGTGAAAAATGTTACTTCATAGAACATTTACTTGTGGCGCATACACCAAGGGAAAGTAACCAAATCTGAGCAAGTTAACAAAGGCTGGCAGGCAAACCTCTAAAACAGTGTCACAGCCGTGATCTCACAGAGTCGGCACAGAGGGATCCAAGGGTAAGACTCTATCAACATCAAGCCGGTTCTATTTAAAAAAAAATAATTCCTTTCTTTTAATTTCAGTCCCTATGTCCACACCCAGCAACAGACTGGATAAATCTGGCTTTTGTGGCATCACTCTCTTATTAAATGTCTCATGTGAGGCCCCTGAACTTTTGGAGAGCCACATACCTAGAAGGCCCACATGAAGCCCGATCATTGATGATTCAGTACTGAAATGTGGAGTGCATTTTGCATGGAGAAACATCATTGACATAGATCCACATACAGTGACTGCTTGGGGCCTTGCATACAGTGAGATGTTTGGTGTGTGCTGTCTCCGTGCTCAAACAGCCTGTTGCAGTCAGGCCTGTTGTTGCTCAACAGGGGTGAAACTGCACGTTCACCACGCCTGTATCAGACAATGGCTCCTTTTCACCTTCCAACAGCCCCTCTTTTTCAGTCTTCAGTGGAAACTGGAGGAGTGGACTGCAGCCTGTGTGATTCAACTTTTGGGAAGTGGAACTCCTTTGGGAATAGGGAGGAGGCTGCAAAGGTCCAACGAACTTGGGGGGAGTGACTCAAGAGGGAGGGGGGTGGCGGTAGTTTGGGAGTATAAACAGCAAACCACCGCCCCCTCCGATTGAACAACTTTGTGCCCCGCACATCCGTCTCTCTCTCCCTCTCTCTCTCTCTCCGGTGTACGGGCCCGCAGTGGGGGTAGCAGGCTTGGAAGTGCGTCCTCCTCCGGTGCAGTCCGGTCAGGCTCAAGTTATCCCGCTTGCTCTCTGCTGCAGACAATGATGGCACCTGTTCTCCAAATGTTGGCTGTCATCATCGCGTCAGCTCTGCTGCAAACTGCGACATCAGCCCACCTCAATGAAACGTAAGTAAAAACAAGTTAAACTGCTGCTGCTGCATCTTGCAGCCAAATGTTTGATTTCGTGCGTCACACACGCCGGGCGACGCCGGGCGAGCGCACGCGCCGGTGTTTGTGGGAGAAGTGTGACGTGAAAGTCAGCAAAACAAAAACAAAAAGTTTGAAACCTTTAAATCATGTCGGGTATGTTTGGTATCACCAAGGAGCAAACCCCAGCATCGTCCCACAGGGGAGAAAAATCCGGAGGTTGGCCTCAGGATACTGTTATGCAATCTGTACAACCAGTGTGTGTGTGTGTGTGTGTGTGTGTTTGTGTGTGTTAAAGTTCCTCCATCTGCAACCACTTAGCACCATTTGATTAATAATCTGCTCACTGCTGAATGACTGATAAACTGCTAATAGTCTAAAGTTTCTGCACCATGTTCCTGCTTTTAGTCTGTGCATTGATTTCTGTTCTGACCTTTGTTTTGCAGTCCAGTGTGTGTGCATTGTGTGTGTTTGAGTGTGTGTTATCTGTCCTGTGGTCATCAGGACTCCGGTGCCTTTCAGTGTTTGAAGTCCAATGACTTCATCATCATTCTACTTCATCTCTGGCCTAACAGGATCAATATTCTCAGCAGCACCACCAAAAAACTCAATTAAATGTGTCCTTTATTTCTCATTGGCAAGCAGCAGCAGGAGCCTGCGTGCCAACCGGCCTCAAAACACACTACATTCCAGCAGAGTGGTTGGTTGAATCAAGATAACGCGGTGGTTTAGGCCGTCCTTCGATGTAATTTACATGGAAGACACATTTAATTACACCACCGTCCAAATACAGTGCATGTGGGTTAGTGCTCTGATCTTTTACTTAAGAAAAACAACAGAAGTATTATAGTCAAAATGTACTTCAAAAGTAAAAGTACTTAGTCATGTTCTACAAATAAAGTGAACAAAAAGTGCAATATGTCCCTTTCAACGGTTCAGTGTGTCAGGTTTGGGGAGCTCTATTTACAGAATATGGCAATAATCTTGAACTAGCTCTAACTGTGTTTTCATTTCACTAAAAAAAATAAGAATCTTTATGTTTTTGCTACCTCAGAATGAGCCTATACAGGCACAGTGAGTCCACAATCTTTGAACCGCCATGCTCTTACAGTAGCCCCGATTGGACAAAACAAACACTGGCACATTTTGTGGCCACCATAGTTTTGCCTTTATGCGAGGAAGGAGAAGTGAACTTTCACTGCCACTAAATCCTTTTTCAACAACTGAGTTACATTCACCACTGCTCTCTTTTGCACAAACCTGCTGTAAACACAATACTGACATATTATCACCTTTTAAGTTGGTATAGTGGATGTGTTACCAAAACATTGTCTATTCACCCTGTCCGCCTGTCTGCTGTTTGGTGCTGGGCAGGTAGTGTACAGTGGGATTTTAGAGCTTTTTCTCACTGCTGCCTGCTCCTGCAGGAAAAACCCCCAAAACAAAACTATGCTATGTCCGCAGTGAGACTGAACCAAAACATTTTTTGCAGTTGTGGAAAACCAAAACAATGAGCTTAAAGATCCTTAAATGCTGTGAGGAGCTGACTGCAGAGTCAAGTGATAATTCATGACTACCTTTCACCTTTTGAAAGGTCACCTATAACAGTCAAACATCAAGGTCAACAACACAAGACATTGCAGCCAGCTAATATTACTTACTCGTCCAAGAGCAGTCAGCCTAGCTCGGTGTCTGTCTATCAGACTTTTATTCCACCAAGCCCGCACCAACCTGACCAGCAGTCAGTCCCAGATATACTCTTGTCTGGTGGCTTCTTGCTCATTCGCTCTCTCCTTTTCTGTTCATCTCCTCTTTTGTCAACAGCTTCAGTCTTTTCTCCTCTGTCATTATGTCCATAGAGGCTGCTGAGCCCCCAATCTCTGATCCCAGCAGTGTTCCCATGCACCCCATACCTGAAAACCTCCTCTTCCTGCTGTGGTCTTGGTGCACTGAGCTCGCATTCCAGGCTGCCCCGCTAACAACCTGAGCTAACATTAGCTAACGGCAGCTACAGTTTGCAGCAGTTTACTTTACTGTCCATCAGGAAACTCTGCAACTCTAACTTAGTTGGTTTGGAGAAGCTGCTCAGCCTCAATGGATGCTGGAAAAGTTCCAGGATTGCAATTCCTAAGACTAATGACTACTAATGACTATTGTAATGTTTTTATCCTGATGTGTAGCACATCATATCAGTTTTCCAAATCATGTAATATCCTTTCTCTACCTGCAGTATCTTTGCAGTGACTGTGAGCTCCCAGGTGAGAGGAGGGAAACAGGAGACCCTCTGTGTCCAGATCCACGGCCCCACAGAGCCCATCTCTCTGACCATCGCCCTCGAGATGGACTCTAGCAGCACTACCATCCTGGAAGAGGCTGTCAAACAGGACTTTTATCGTTGCTTAAGCTTCCAGGTCTGACTCAACTTATGTACACAAGATTTGGCAATTTGCTGAGCGATGTGTCATGTTTCACTTTAAATAGAACATGTAAGACCTATTTGTTTCTTGGTGTTTTTTCAGCAGCAGTGAGGTGGAATAGAATTTTAATATTTGTGGTTAAGTGCATCCGTGAGGTTTCCAGGCACAGCGTACTCTCCTCTCCTCGTCCCCCCAGCACTGCTGTAAACTAATGGCACAAATACTGGAGCCATTCTGGACATAATTATCCAGCCGGCGCCATGACCACAGCTGTCAACGCCAATGGTTCTCTGTAAATTACTGCTCTGGTTTCTGTCTAACCGCTGCTTGCTGTTATGCAACTTACGGGCCTCGTTCCATATTGATGTGAAATGACCCGCGACCCCAATCAGTTCTGTGACAATAGCACTTAGTTTCACTTCGCTCCCCAGTCTTTGGCCCTGCTGCTGCAGGCCTGGTCTGGCAATTGTCTATCTGCAACTAAACAAAGGCTGCTTTCTGCCAGAGGGTAGCTATGTACCTGAATTCTTCCCTGAAAACACCCCCTGCCCCCTACACACAGACTCACAACACACACACATACAAAAATACAGTCTTCGCAGCTTTTGGAAGTGGTTCCAGTCCCTGTTATGCAATAGCAACTCCATTTGCAAGTGAAAACATATGCTATGCAAGTATTCATAATTAATCTTGTGTATAGTGGTCCGTTGTTGCTTAATTTCAGCAGGGATTTGCTTCCAAGCAGTTGTTCTAAACCTTTACAGATGACAGATGTTGTACTGTAAACACTCCAAAGAAGGAACATGTCAAACCTGTGATGGTTGTTTGTCAGCTGGACACAAATCGTGGTTCTGTAGGAAACAAAATTGAAATCCTTGCTCTCCTCCCGAGGATTCAAATATCCCCTAGTTCTCACTGACAGATGTGTTTTTTTGGTATTGCAGGTCCCTAAAGTGCGCTCCAGGACTGTGGCATCCATTATTGTCACCATACAAGGTGAGAGCGCCGCGATGAGCAAGAAGACCAAAATCCTCATCGAGCCTCCTGCTTTCATCCACATCATCCAGACTGATAAACCCATCTACAAACCTGGACAGACTGGTAAGTATTCCACGTCGTGGTATTATTATTATTATTATTATTATTATTATTATTATTATTATTATTACTGCTCTGACCATGTCTGCCAGGGGGACGTTTAAATTGTCGGCGCTTGCCTGCTGTGTGGTAGAATCGCTGCTCTTCTGCACTTGTACTGTTCAGACAGCTCACATTATCCGCTCCGTGCTGCTTACCAATTCAGCTGCACTTGCACAATTTTGGACTACATTACAATATCTGCATAATGCTGAGCCACTACTTGACAACTTTAGGAATTATGTCTATATTCAGCACGCAGATAAACAGAAAAATGGTGGTTCCTCAAAAGTTCTTAGTGTGCATTAAAAAATTAAAAACAAACATCCATCAAATCTCAATTAAAAGCCCACTGCCCGTCTCCCGAAATGTTGGTTTGGAGTTCTTTTCTTCAATTTAATGTATTTTTTGAAACCATCCATCCATTTTCAATGCTGGTTTAATCATCACAGGGTCATCGAGGGGCTGGAGCTGATTCCATTGATGTGTTCTCGCCAAATTTTATGATGGTTCAGCCATTCGTCATCTGCATGTCATGCCAAGTGATCCCGCCCTCAATCTGTGAAATGATATTTGTAAGATGAAACGACAGGTTGGATGAGCTCTGCTCAAGGATTTTTATTGTAAAACTTGCATTTACAGTCAATCAGTCAGACTTTATTTATAAAGCACGTTCATAGAAATAGAATACATCACAAAATACTTTACACGATAACCCCTTAACCCACCATGCCACCCCATTATTTAGTTTAGTATTATTTATTTGCACAGTTAAAATTTCATAGAAATGACAAAGTGATAAAATGATAAAAAATAATCTAAAGTGCAGGGAGAGGAAACCCCCAGATTATAAACAAACAGAGGAAATAAACTAAAATGAAATAAACAAAAAAAAATGTATAAATAGTTAGATAAAATAGAATAAAATAGAGAGTTGGTCTCTCCCATGTCTCTTCTTACAACCTGGTTTCTTCCTGGCGTCTTTGGATGAACCATGGAAATATTTTCATTTTTTCACACCACATGCCGTGACTTTAGCTAAGTCTGTAAGAACAGTGCCCCCGTTTTGTTTTGTGCCATGTAATCCAGATGTTCTTCCTCATCCCATCAGCTGACACACAATGAAATATTCCATTTGTCTCTGTATTTTGTTTGCCTAGCTTGTGTTATGCACTGTTGTCCACGTGTTTTATATTTACTGAATTCATTTGATGCAATTTCCCACATCTTTTTCCTCCCTTCTCTTCTTTAAAGTCCAGTTCCGAATTGTTTCGATGGACACCAATTTCATCCCCGTAGGTCGAGTGGTGAGTTCTGTTTACTTACATTTTGCCCCAACAAAAATTCCAACCAGTGAACTTCACAATGTGGTGTGATTTCTACCAAGCAGACAGTGAATCTGAAGCGCAAGGTCTATTTTGGTTCAGGAGAGTGGGAGGTGAAAAGAGGGCTGTTTGTTGATTTTGAAGACAGCGTGGGTGTGAAGCGCTGTGTGGAGTAGTGTGATAAACATGCTGTCAGAGTTCATTTGGCACACACTGCATTTGACCCAAACATCTGAATCAATACGGGCTCAGGGCCTTTTCCGCTTGTGTTGAGAGTCTGGAAAAACACAAATGTGCGCAGCAAACGTGAAATTCATTCAAATGGATCATATGATGAGGGTCCTTTCAGCTCGGTTTCAGACGCTCTCGTAGGAAACAAAACTGCAGTTTAGACTTTTTTTATTACCCACATTATGAAGCTGCTGCTTCCAACACTTAATCTGAGATATGAGTGAAATATTCAAAACATTTTTATGGCTGCAGCGTTATATCAAATGTAAAAACATGACATATGTCATCATATACTGTAGATCTTTATTAGAGCTTAAAATAAACTGACAAAGTTTATTAACATGCACAGCCCCCATGCACTATGAGAAAATGTTACAGATGTGTATATTGTGCCAATCTTTGCAAAGCTAATCGACTTTTACACCTTGTTTTCTGTCTTTTTCAGTACAAAGTGGTGGACCTCCAGGTAAGACTAACTAAAGTGACTGTGTGATTCAGATAGTCTAACAATCTGCTTATTAGACCCATGCATGCATGTCACCTCTCCTGCCAACCCCATGACGAGTTTATTAGACCATTAAACATGACAGCAAACAATAGCAAGAGCATCTTTAGCATTGTACTTCAGCTAATGTAAAGCATTTCCGCACACACACATACAGTGCATAAATGCAATTATGTATTATATCTATTTTGATTTTTATTTGTTGTTGTTTGTTATCTTACCAATGACTTCTGTCTTTGTGTAGGATCCCAATTCAAATCGCATTGCACAGTGGCTGGATAAGACCATTGTTAGCGGCATCCTGGATCTTTCCCACCCCATGATACCTGAAGCACCACAAGGAACCTACACTATTACCGCCTCGACGAACAAAGGAGAACAAATCTACCACAGCTTTGACATCAAGGAATACGGTCTGCTGCAGTTTCATGCTAAAAAACATAAAAGAACATTCACAGTTACCAGAATAATGTTGTGTTGTGTGCATATGTGCATTTTCACCTGTAAGATTTTTTGATTCTGTTTCTTTTGCTTTAGTTTTGCCAAAGTATGAAGTAAAGATACACCTACCCAGTGTGATTACCATCCTGGACAAAGAAGCAACATTAAAGATCTGTGGAAAGTGAGTTTGTTCAGATTTAAGTACTCAAATCAGATGGAGCTCAGGCTCAGCAGTTGGAACCAGAAATCTTCAATTTGACTCATCCAGGCCAATGTACAGATTCCCACCGGTCTAATGTCCGTTCTTTGTGTTTCTTGGCCAAAGAAGTTCTCTTCTTGTTGGTTTCCCTCAGTCATGGTTTCTTTGCAGCAATTCCTCCACGAAGGTTTCCATAAAGCAAATGGTGGCTACAGTGAAGAATATCTAAAATATATATCTGTCTTTGTTTTAACCACATTATTCCATGTGTTAGTTGATATTTTTAATGTGCTAATCTACAATGTAGAAAGTAATAAAAAAAACAAGAAAGGCCATCTCTACTACCTTCTAAATAAATCTTTTTTAAAAAAGCATTTCTATATCCTTGTGCTTTTTCCTGCAGATACACGTATGGAAAACCAGTTATTGGTTCAGTGAAGGCTGTGTTTTGTAGATACACCATGCGGTTTTTCTGGTATTCAAGTGAAGAAAATGACATCTGCAGGGTCTATGAATTGACGGTGAGCGTTTCTGATTTCCTGCTGTTATGGTTCTTTCACAAATTTTCACAAAGTTTCAGTTTAATAAACTGACTTATATCTTCTTCTAGACGGACAAAAGTGGTTGTGCTACACAAATTGTCAACGTGACAGAGTTTTTCCCCAACAAGAGCATGTATGACGACAGTTTTCATGTAAGTGCTGAAATGGAGGAGTATGGCACAGGTACGTAGACAGACGGACGGATAATGTTCATTAAGTAATCCGCATTAGTTCCTGATGAGCTGTGATCTCCATCTCTTGTATCTACCATCTATCTAGGGGTCATTCTTAAAGGCAGTGGACGGACCGTCTTCAGCAGTTACATCAGAACTGTCTCGTTTGAGGATGTACGTGCAGCGTACAAGCCTGGGATCCCCTTTGAGGGAAAGGTAATCTTTCTCATTATTGACCATTGGGAGCTGTAGCTTGCTGTCAAGGACTGCAATGTGCACTCATCTGTTTAGGCTGCTATTTTGGTGCAAACTGAAATATGTAAACATAACATTGTGTACAGACATGGATGAATGGATGAATCTTACTTTGCTCCCCAAAGGATGAACCCTTCTTTATCCTTTCCCTTTGCCCCACCTTCAAATCATCTTTGCACATGAGATATGTCGTACTGTAAAGGGCATGTTTTCTTTAATATAGTATTGAACAGAGGGAGTATTCCCTTCAGTAATGACCAGCATCACAAAGTCTACATTTTTAGTCCAATTGGAAATCATTTCATGTTGGGGAATGATTAACTTTTAACTTTTAGTCATGCTTGGATTTTCTGCTGTGTCTGCTGTGGTTAAGGTTCTGCTCTTTCTGACTGGCTTGCAGGTGAAAGTGGTCGGTCCAGACAACAAACCTGTCGCCAATGAGGCAGTGTACCTGTCTTATGACAACAACCAAAGCGAAACGCTTACTACGGACGTAAAAGGCATGGCTTCATTTTCTTTGAACACCACAGCTTGGACTGATGTTGTGCTTCTAAAGGTTGGTCATTGCTTTTTTTATTTTGTTTGCTTGTTTTCATATCATAGAATCATACTGATCATTGTCCAAGGTGAACGGCACAACCTTAAATTCTTATTACACTGAAGAGACATTGCGTGCAAATTGAGAGACTCTTCAGTCTCTCAGCCATTATCCATTCCCTTAGAAGCTGCTAAGCCTGGTCATGTTGCTCACTTGCCTCTAGTTTTGGCATGACAGTGGTACCACTCCCTGTCTGCATTCCCCTACCCCAGACCTAAAAAGGCTCTTCTTCCCAGTGGTCCAAAACACTAACACTCCCCCGGTGCTCTGTTGGCCAGGCTGCCTGGACTGTGAGCTCAAACTGTCCATAATTCTCAGCAGCCATAATTCTCAGCAGTTTACCACACAATGTAGCCTTAACTTTTTCATTAGGATTTGTTTAAAGTTGGTTCATAGTTGAGAATTAGGGGTTGACAAGTGAAAATTTGACCTGTGGCTATTGTGTCAACAGGCGTGGTCAAAGGAGAATGAGCCATTTGTGGCTAATGTGCGTAAACCAGAGTACAGGGTGGCCTTCCACCAAACCACAGCGTTTTACTCCAAGAGCAGCAGCTTTTTGAAGCTCATGCAGGTCAAAGAGAAGTTCTCCTGCGACAGCGATGCAACTGTGCGTGCTCAGTACATCATCCAGGGGGAGGAGCTAAAGAAGGGACAAGAAGTCCTCGAATTCTTTTACCTGGTAAGATTGATATGATACTATCAGTTTCCACCGTGGCGCTGTCAATTTGTGGGAAAAAATCATTTCATTTCTCTGCCTTTTTTGTAGGTCTCGTCCAGGGGTGGAATTGTGCAGCATGGTCGTGTCCCAGTGACTGTGAAAGCAGGAACTGGTAAAAACCCGTGTCACTTTTAACTAAGATGGTGTTATCATCTTTTTCTTTTCATATGAGCTCTATTGGATCTGTTGGATGGCTAAAGAGGCAGCTGTTTGTAAAGAACTATTCACTGAAAATATGACAGTGTTTTGTTTACTGCCCTCCTGTCGCCAAAAATTTCACAATAGTTGATTGGTTCAGAGATTGCATTTTAGCCGATGCGTTACACATATTTTTCTCTCACAAAATATTGTAACCAAAGCCCACTAAAACGTGATCAAGCCGAAATCAGAACACTTTGTGTCAAGATTTTCGGTCACTTGCATACAATTCTGTATTCTGTATTCATATCGTACTTGTTTGGAGATTAATTCAGCTTTTTAAGATTTACTTCTGTAGGAACTAAATGACTTGGTGTTGAGACCCGTGGGCTAACATTTTGTCGGTCTAAGTCTTGGGATTTGTCAGGCTGCATCAGTAGCCTAATGGTAAAGGCAAATATCAATTAATCTCGATGTTTGGCACAAATGGCCAATGAATTAACTCAAAATCTGATAGGAAATTAGTAAACTCAAAGTACACTCATTTCTTTTTTTTTTGTTTTTTTTTGTTTTGCTTCGGGTCACGTTTCCTTGTCTTTCTGTGTTTCTGCCTCAGTCAACAAAGGAGAGCTCTCTGTATCACTCCGTCAGGTTACAAACCTGGCACCATTTGCCCAAGTGATAGTTTACACTGTGATGCCCAGCGGAGAGACTGTGGCTGATAGCCAGGACTTCCCCATTCACCTCTGCCTCAATAACAAGGTACAAGAATAAGCCTTTCTGACATATGATACAATAAAATATGAGGACATTTGCATTGTAGGTTATTTTATGTCCAGTTTTCTGGCCCTCATACTGCTAAATCTCCACCTTTTGCAGGTGTCTCTGAAGTTCTCCTCCCTCCAGGAGCTTCCAGCAGAGAAGACAACTCTCAATCTCCAGGCTCACCCAGGCTCCATGTGCTCGGTCAGAGCCATCGACCAGAGCGTCCTCCTGCTGCAGTCAGAGCAGGAACTCACCATCGACTATGTACGACACTAGTCTGACCCATTTTACCACCAAATGTGGTGTTCTGTCTAGAAATGGTACAAAGATATGTATGAACGTGCACTGGCACATTTGTACTAAAAACATGATTGTGTGTGTTTGTGCAGGTGTACAGCCAGTTACCTTTGCAGAAGCTGTCTGGATACGTGTATGATGTTGAAGACTTTGAGCCATATCCTTGCTTCCCTATGCCGGTGCCAGAGCCAGAGATAGAGCCTGAGCCTGAACCAGAAATAATTGCGGCCGGCGCGGACCCAGCTGCCCGAGCGAGGCGTTCAGTCTACTTTAGACAACCCGTTCAGCAGAATGATGTCTACAGCATCTTTAAAGTAGAAAATTGGTCATTTTTATTGGCTTTAACTCAGACAGAGTGATCATCTCCACTCTGTCTTTGAAAACAGTTGTGGTATAAAGTTGTTTTCTGTTTTCATTCTGTGTTCATAGACAGTATCTCTCTCTCTCTCTCTCTCTCTCTCTCCCCTTTCTAGGAAATTGGAGTCAAAATTCTGACCAACTCTGATGTGAAAAAACCTTACAACTGCCATGAAAAGCACTCTCTGCATTACTATGATGGTATGTTTTATGGTTTGTCCGTGATGTTGTCCATTAATAATAACCCTAGAACAAGAAATTACCATTTTTCTGAAACTTAGACGGAGAATTTTTATACGTTATGGAAATGGAGACGATGGGGAGTTTTAATGGCAAGATACATGAAGATGAAGCTGAAAACACCAAGACCAAGACCAAGACTAAGACAATTAGAACATACTTCCCTGAGACCTGGATCTGGGAGCTGGTTTCTGTCGGGTAAGTTTAGTTGTGTAATTGTATTTTTTTCTTTTATCCATGTGTTGTTAGATGCCTTCGACTCTCCAGTTCCCATGGCCTTCAACATGATGCCACAGAGTTCAGGTGGCATGATGAGGGGTAAAGATGAAGAGAAGAAGGAGACTGTCAGGACATTCTTCCCTGAGACCTGGATCTGGGACCTAGTTACTGTTGGGTAATTTGAAAAGGATCCTTTTTTTGTTGTTGTCTTTATTCTTTTCAACCAATGAGTTGAAACATTTACAAAATATCTTGACAGTCCTTGATTTATCGAGAGCCTTGGTAAATTACTTAAAGGTCCTGAAAACCTGATTTCAAATATATTTCCATCAATTGAAATAGTCACAATGAAATAAGAATTTCACAGAGAAACTGAGTTAATCTGCTTCATCAGGACTGTGTGGGTGTGGTTCGAACAGATCTGTTTTGTGATTGGTTTATAGATTCATGTGACAACACAGATCAGATTTCCTGAGCCACCAAAAAAGTGTTTGATCACCACTGAGAAAATAAAAATCTATCATATCAACCATTGATGGTCTAACTCATCAGTTGGTTGTGTTTTTGCTACTGTTACATTCATGGTAATAGGGTGGCATGTCTCTAGGAACAACAATGTCAGACTGTCTGTACAACTTTTAGGTAAAATCGTCATGGCAATCCACCAAGTAGTGACTTCTTCTGCCACCATGACTGATCAAATGATCAAATCAGCTTTAAATTCTGTATTCAACCCTTCAAATATTCAACAGTGGGGTACGGTGCCTTGCTCAAGGGCACCTCGGCCATGGCAATTATTTCATTCTAAGGATGATTTGTAGTAACTGTGGTGATCTAATCACTAGTACTATTAATCAGACTGATCTCATCATGTATGAACAGATATTGTATTGTAATATTATGCATGATCATTTTTCACTCCTGAAATGTGAAGTTGAACTCCACCCTGCTGTGTTTGTACAGAGACAGTGGCTCGGTGAACGTGGAGAAGACGGTGCCAGACACCATCACAAAGTGGGCAGCCGGAGCTTTCTGCGTCTCACCTGTGGGCTTCGGCGTGTCACCCAACACCGGCCTGACCGCCTTCCAGCCGTTCTTTGTCAGCCTCACCCTGCCCTATTCAGTCATCCGAGGGGAGGTGTTTACGCTCAAAGCCACCGTCTTCAACTATCTCTCCAAGTGCATTATGGTACTTTTTTCTTCTGGTTTTAGATTCAAGGTTTTTGAACAACAATCTGATGCATTTTTTTAGTTTCTGAGAGTCATTCCATCTTTTGTGTCTGCAGGTGAAGGTCACTCTGGCTGATTCAGACCAGTACACCTTCAGAGACTGCGACGGCTGCCAGTACAGTGTGTGTCTGTGCGGTGATGAGAGCAGGACCTTCTCATGGATTGTAACTCCAACTGCTCTAGGTATTAATAGAAAGATGACCAGAAATAACGAGATCGTTAAGAAAAGATTGAACATTTTTGACTGGAAAGGTGATTCTTGTAAATTATTTACAAGGTTACGTCAGGTTACGCCACTGGAGGCCGTTCTCCAAAGCATGCTGTGTTTTCACTGCATGATCTCAATTACCATTTGGAGACTTGAAATATTGAACTCAGGGCAGCATTTAGCTCAGCTGATAGAGCAGCCGCCCCATATGCGAAGTCTCGCTGCAGCCCAGGTTTGAATCCCGACCTGTGCGGCCCTTTCCCGCATGTCATTCCCATCTCTCTCCCCACATCTCTTCCCATCTATTGAATAAAGCTGGGAAAGGAAAAAAAGAAGAAATATTGAACTTAACATATTTTATTTTTTAATATTATTTCATTACTTACTGCCTCTTTATATTTCTGCTTGACTACAATTCGGAGAAAAATATTTAACTTTTTACTGAGTGCATTTATTTAACAGCTGACATGTGATGCGTGGCAGTATGTAAAGTCATTTAAATGATTTTTAATTGTGGAGATTACTTCTAATGGATGAACTTTTATTTGCAGTAAGTAACAAATTTAAAATCTAAAACAATCTAAAAAGATGAAACAATCCTTAAATGAATCCTCTATGTGGATCTGTAACCATGCACACAAAGTCATAGATAAACATTACTTTTGTTCAAATCAGTGCAGCAGTCTAAAAATAAATTCATCTCTCAGTTTTAAGAAAGCACTTAAAAATGTCAGGATCCTGTGCTGTGATTTATCCCTGAACATTTAATGACAACATGATGGAATAAATAAATTAATTCATAAATACATCAACTATGAGGAGGACGTTGCAAACTGACAACAATTTTGTTCAGAATGTTTTTTTTTATTATTAAATTAGGAGATTAAAAATTTCCTTTTCAGACAGGCAATATTACAACACATCACATCACATGTCATCACATCATCCGAAACAGAAAAACAGTACAAGCTATAAATCCAATAATATCCGTTTAAGCAACAGCACCAACAATTCTGTCTCCATGTCTTTAGTCTTAAGTGCTGAATATTTAAATTTCAGATATATCATAATTCCTATGGGGTGTTAATGTGGATGTTTAGACCTCTGTGTGGCTGCAGCTGCACCAAATCTAATTAGCTCTTTCTTGGGCTGTGGCATACATTTAGATCATTTTAGATATGCCTTTATAGCATTAAATATGTATACCTGAACACAGTGTAAAAAAAAAAAAAAAGTATTATTTATCCATATATTACTACATTCCACCCACTTCAAACAAAAAACACATTCAGAAATTTCCCATGTGAAATAAGCAAAAGAATGTGTGTTTAATTATTTAAGAGAATGTGTTTTGAGAAAAACATTCTCAGTAGAAATTAGCACTGTGAGCTCAATTTGGCAAAATGAAATCAGAGGTGATGAGGGACTGATTTTCACACGATGCGTGAAAGTCCTGAAGTCTGATTAGTCAGTGTGTATGAAAGACATTCAGACAAGGATTTTCAACTCGGGACAAATGACTCAGACAGAAAGGATTACTATGAGACGTTTATTTATTATGAAAAAATGTATTTTGATGTTAATGTGTGCAGAATCACCATTTGGTTTAATCGAAAATATTCATCAATTTCCTTTTTTTTTTTTTAAATGGATTGAACACCATCTTAAACAGCTTCACTACCTCTTTACTGGCCTCATTACCCAAAGTTTCCATTTGACTTTTATTGCTGTCACTAATAATAAGATGCAGTCTTCACATCTTAATAATGAAATGATGACGTTGTTTGTCCCGTCCCAACCGAACGTACACTTAGAGTGACAAAGATGAAACAGAACAAGCTAATTAATCTGTATTAAGGGCGCTGACAGCTGTTGCGTCTGCACTGCTGGAAGCAAAGCAAAGCGGGCTGTTGTTGTATCGCTGCCTGGCCTGAAAGCAGAGGATTTCTATCAGCCTCCATCAGCAGGGATGGAGACGAGGCTCTGATGAATGTCAAATTGCGCTTCTCTAACTCCCCCTTAGAGGAATGCTGACAATCACTTGTACTAACAAGTCAGGTAGTATCTCTGACGAAACACTCAGAAACCTCTCCCTCGGGGGGTGATCTGTACTTGTCCTCTGTGTGAAGGATTGTGGGCTGTGAAGGAAGGAAGGGAGGGGGTGGGAGATGGAGCAGTATAATAAGGCAACAAATGGGGATTAATGAGGGTGAATAAGATGGGAAACAGGGGGAGGAAGGAAAACACAGAGAGGAGGGATGGATGGAACAGGGAGGATAATGAGTTGGATTGAAAAGCAGACGGAAAAGCTGTTTTGCCTCCGTACACAAAATGTGACAGTGTGACAGCGAGCGGGAGCGCTAATCAATTCAGCCCTGCTTTCAGACTAACTCTGTGTACATGTGCACACAGGTCAGGTGAATCTGAAGGTCAGCGCGGAGGCCATGAAGACCGACGTGCTGTGCGGCAACGAGGTGGCCACCGTCCCCAGCGTGGGCCAGATCGACACAGTGGTCCGCACCCTGCTGGTCGAGGTCAGTGACACCACGACAGCTCGTCACGAAACTGTGTTGATTATTTTATATTGTGTTGATAAGTTTTTTCATTCTAATTGTCTGAAAAATGTCACAAAAGTTATTAGAAAACAAGGTAAATCTAGGAATATAAAGAATTCACTCAGTTTTTTGTCATTTCAGAATCCAGTAAAATTATACCAAAAATAAATAGAAAATATCAGATTTTTAATTTGATTTTATCCATTAGTCCATAAAAATCATTTTTTCTCTCGAGTAGTGATGTCAAACTTTTATCTATCCTTATAAATAAAGAAAGGAGAAGTGATATTGTTAGAAACATACAGACACATCATGTTAAGAAGCATCAGTCCTGTTGTCAGGTGACTCACGTGTCTGTGTTTAATTAAAGTGTGAAGAAAAAGCCGTATTGTATATGAACTTATGTATCCTATGTGCCACGGCTTATGTGGTCTCAGTCAATAAAAATGCAGATTGAATTCAAACACTATCAAAGGACAAATGTGCTGACGAGAAATCAAAGTCAGTCAACTGATGGCACAACATGAAGAGATGTTCAAGAAAATCATCAGCAGAATGTGTTTGTCAGTGTGACACATTTCAACGCTTCATGTACTGTAATTCAAACAACACTGGTCACTCATCAGCCTGTTTTTATCAGTTTGGATTAATCCAATAATGTGTGTGTGTGTGTGGTGTGTGTGTGTGTGTGTGTGTGTGGTAATGAAGATGTGACCTAGTACAACAGTTGTTTTACAACAATGGAGCTCTGTGGCCCACAGTAAGAAGATCCATCGGGCTTTGGTACACACACAATGCTTGTTCCGTCGCCTTTCATTTGAACCTCACTAATATCGCTCTCTTTGTGTCTCTCCACAAGGCTGAAGGAACACCACAGATGGTCAGTCACAACGCTCTGCTCTGTCCCGCAGGTGAGCGATCACCAACGACCTGCGTATCGCCATGCGTAATCTCGAAGCCTCGGGGTGAAAAGCCGTCATTCAGGAGCGAGTGATGAGAACTTGTTAAATCCATCTTTAGCTGTCATTCTGTCACAGATGTGTGTGTGTGGGGGCCGGAGGATGGAGGTCTGACAGCAGTTCAGTGAGGGATGATTACTGTTAAGAGGCCATTTTGTTTGTCAGATAGGAGATAAGTGAAATGGATGGATGGTTGGTGTTATCAACCATCATGTCATGAATGAAAGGATAACAACAGCTCTAATTTGACCCATCATTGATAGCTGTAACAAAGCCAAGAGACTGCTAGCTTAGCATAGCACGACTGGAACGGAAACCATAGACTGCATTTTTTTTAGCGGGGAGCTGGCAGAGACAGAGATTTTGTCGATGTTTCATACAATCAGATGGGCTGATTGAAGGCTAGTTGCTCAAACAAGCCTCCTGTAACGACACCCACCTGTCAATCAAAAACCACACTGTTAATCCTGCATAACTTTCAGCCTTAATATCATTTGAACAGGTGAGTTGTATATAAATTCAATTCAATTCAATTCAATAAACTTTATTTGTCCCCGAGGGGCAATTAACGGCACACAGAGTAGCAGACATCAAGACCAAGCATTATCTGCCAGATAAATACACAATAAATACACATATGTACAATAAAGATGTGCAGTGTGAATGGTATTCACCCTCAGTACAGTTGTCATGAACGGGGAAATTAGCTATAGAGACCAAAACTGTTTTTTGTACCAGGCTGTAAACATGTTTATTTCTGCTGTGAAGTTGGACTTTTTAACATGGGGACTTATGGAGACTGACTCACTTCTGGATCCAGCCTCAGTTGGATGTTTGAGGAACTGCAGTTTTTGGCACTTTGACATTGGCAGCCGTAGAAGTTGTTACTATCCTGGAAACTTGGAGAAACAGCTAGCCTGGTGCACAAAAAAGTGAAAGTTTTATCACGGGGGTTGTGTTCTAAGCTAGCCAGCTCCTTGCTGTCAGTTCATATGTATCATACAGACATGAGTCATTCAGCTCTCTCCTTGTCATTTATGTCATCTTTTCTGCTCTCCATGTTGCCAGAGGGACCTGTGGAGAGGAAAATCTCTCTCCTGATGCCCGAGATGTTTGTGGCTGGATCAGCCAGGGCCTCCGTCTCTGTACTGGGTTAGTGACAATATTGAAACACTTGAAAACATGTTAGCATTTGCACCTAATGGAGCAGCTATTCCCGTCTGCTCTATTTTAACCTGCAAAGAATACATTTTTGCAGGTTGTAATATTGCAATTCATCTAATATTTTCTACCCTTACCTCTGCAGGTGACCTGATGGGCCGGGCCATGAAGAACCTGGACAGGCTCCTGGCCATGCCATACGGCTGTGGTGAGCAGAACATGGTGCTGTTTGCTCCCAACATCTTCATCCTCAACTACCTGAAAAGCACAGGTCAGCTGACCAAGGAGATTCAGGACAAAGCAACACGCTTCCTGGAGAGCGGTGAGGAGTGCTGTCTCATGTGTGGCTGTCAGAAAGAAAAGCCTTTAAATGAACCATCATCCCGACCAGTCAGGAACTGTGAGGGCGCTTCCTCTGGGATAATCCTAGTTAATCCATGGTTTTTAGTTGCCCCCTCACAGAAAGTAATACCTTATTGTATGATGAAACCCTGATGATACACCTGTTTAGAGATAAAGTAATAATGAACGTCCCATTTTAATGAAAGTGGGTTATCCTGTAAGGATCCTGTATCCCGTATCCTGTAAGGTCTGTTATTCAGACCAGCCTCCCGGCATCATATTTCATCATTTCACTGGTATCTGAAACAAACACGCTCTAAAAAGGCTGTTTTCTGTCTCCCAAAAGTCTGTGTTTTGTAAATGTGATGTTTTGTTCCTGAGTGTGAACTCTTGTGTGTTGTAGGATATCAGAGGGAGCTGACCTACAAGCATGATGACGGCTCCTACAGCGCCTTTGGGAAGAACGATGACTCTGGAAACACCTGGTTAGTAATGGTGACGAGTATATGTTACAAGTTATACTAAAAACCAGTAATATTTGAACTAATGTAAGGACATCTCCGGTCCTATTCATTTTGTAACAATGTACTTTTACAGTAAATTACTGGCTAATAATTGCATTAAATTCACAGTAATAGTAGTATTATTTTACAGTAATCAGATGAAAAGAGATGAACAGTATTGTACTGTGCTTCTACAATAACCAGACACAATATTAAAGGTTTTTCAATGTAAAACTACAGTGTGATATTGTAATAATCTGTAGTTAAGTTCACAACAACTTACAGTAATATTACAATAATGCAGTGTTTTCACAGTAACCACAACATTACAGTAAAACTACCTTATTTTACTGCTAAGTTACAGTATGGTGCTGTGCCCTCATCATTGTATTTAATTGACCATTTTTTACTGTATTATTGCTGCAACTCAGTAGCCAGTAAATTCCTGTAAATTTACATTCAAATACTGTAATTTTACATTTATTTTGCAGCTGCTTCAGAAAGCCACTTTCATTTACAACAGCTGCCTGTGATTTTAGACATAATTACCCACCATGCATTGCAGAAGTCATTATAGTAGTGTATTTTGAAAACCTGGTTATCATTAACAGAGTAGTCATTACGTTTCACCCAACAAACTATGTATTATATAATAAAAACCCAAATAGCATTAAAATGTATTTAAATATGTCTAAACTGAAGAGGAACTAGAATTCCCACCACAGTCAGTTACTCCAGCTGTCACTAAAACTTTCTGGTTTGGAAAACCAAACTAATATGAATAATAGAAAAATGAATGATTATATAACCCATAATGTTGCATCAGTGCTTATAGAACATTTTTAAAAGCTTTGGCGTTAAACTGTGAATAATTTCAGCTCAAATCTCTCACTTCATTTGATGAGAGAATAAAGATGACATGCAGATGTGGTGGGAGGTGTTTGGCACCAGCGAGCATCCTAATAATTTACTTTATGGGTACGCTGCCAGAAAATATTAATATTTGAATTTAATGAGCTTAAAGCACAGAGCCTAGGGGGTTTAACAAACCCTTTACTGCTGGGCAGTTTGGCAGTTGGTAAATGTGTGTGTGTGGGTGTGTGTTTGCGGTTAGGAGAAACTAGGCCTCTCAATTGTTTCATCCCATTCAGAATCCAACAGATTTGAGGAATTGTCTAAATCACTTCAAAAATAGAACAAGGACTTTCACTGCGTGTGAGCACGAATATCGATTTGTATTTAAAGCTGCACTAACCCATATTTTATAAGAGCAGTGTGTGATGTGACAGGTGATGATTACAGAGATGAACACCGCTTTTCAGCCTCTTTTACCTCATTGTTTTGGCTTTCAGGCCTGCAAACTCTGCTCATTGGCCTTATTTCCATATATCCAGCTGTTTTGGGTAAAACATGCTCTAATAAGCCCATTGTGTGCTGTGTGAGTAATATGGAAGAGGTCAGTCATAGTCAAAAGCACACAGAATGATCACTTTGTGGTTTCCTGCAGTACTATGAATGAATGAGCATTTTAGTGTCTTTCAGCTTGTTTTTGGTTTATTTTAATTCACTCTCACTGTTTTAAACAACTTCATTTCCAACAACAGCTGCCGGCTTGTTAAACATGGACGTGGAGTATGTAAAATCCAAAGAACCACATATTTCCCTCAGGAGTCAGCTGAGATCAAAACAGAGCTAAAACGACGTGGATTAGTCAGGTTGACAGACGTGTCACTTTAAATGATTGCTGTTCTCTGCCCACTGGATGTGTAAATAATAACCGCTCACTCTGCTGACCCCAAGTGGCCAAAAAATGAATGCAGCTTTAAATATTTCTATGCACAGTTCACTTTTACACTTTTAGGTGTCAGCAGTTAACTGCTGAGGTTGTGTTAGACATTTTTACAGACTGGGAGGTAAAACTTTTACATAAAATTTTTAATAAGACATGTAGCCTATTTAGTAGCATCTACAACAACACACAGAAGTTGCAGGTTGTACATGTAGAAGGACAGATGAAATCATGTGCTCACTTTCCATGAAACAGATTGAACCTCCTTGCTGTCACGTGCTTGACAGCAGCTAGCCAGCTAGACAAAGAGGTCATGCATGTGAGATGAAAGACAAGAGATCATTAATATGCAACCTTGCCTCCAAATGGACGGAGTGACTGCAGGTGGTGGACATTATTAACAGTGTTCCATTTGAACGCTACACTATCAGTCCACCTCGGGTTAATCTCTCAAAATGATGGACAGCCTTCAGCCTTCTGTCCTTCAGTCGTTGACAGAGAATATTCAGTTAATGTGTCCCCTGATTGCATGATTACAGCATGATACAAAGTATTGGTATGTCCATAGACATAGTGTATGAATACATGATGTACGTGCTGTTGTCATTGTTCTGCCTCTCTGTCAGCTCCAGCTGTCTTCATTCCGCTCAGCTCGTGTGCGGCTCAGAGGAAATGATTGTTGTGTTGTGGATGCAGCTCAGACCGAGCGCTCTGCTCTGTTAGTGTGAGACAGGACGTTGTTATGTAATTGTCCTGAAGCTGGGTTCATTTTGGGGTTACCAACACAGGCACACATGGTTTGATTTTTCTAAAGAAAATGTGTGTGTGTGCGTGTGTGTGTGTTTTGTGTATGTGACCTTGTAGGCTGACCTCTTTTGTGATGAAGTCCTTTGGCGGGGCGAGACCGTACATCTTTGTGGATGACAAGCACATTAAAGATGCCAGGAGGTGGCTGTCCTCGCACCAGCGGCCTGATGGCTGCATCAGATCTGTGGGGAAACTCTTCCACAACGGCATGAAGGTAATGACACTGTGCACATTTACAGACAGAGCGACTCGTTTCACTTCATCGTTTGGAGTTCCGCTTGGGTGAATTTTTCCTATAAGACAGAATCACAGCATTAAACTGAATGTGAGGAGCAATTAGCATCGAGTTTGTGAGGGCTGTGAGTGTGTGCAGAGAGAGGAGATTACCCCGGGCCTGCAGGCAAACACACACACACACACAAACATTGTAGTTTGAAAGTTGATGGTGTTATCATGTTGCCAAATGGTGAATATTATGAGGCTCGGGTGTCATTTTTAAAAGCTTTACCTGAGCTGAGACTTTTATCTGCACCCTGATCTGGCAGCCATGACCCCTGATTAACACACAGAGAAGCATTCTGACACTAATACTTTACAAAAAAAGTTAGACTGACCTTGGCTTGTTGCTTATTTACACACTTTTACAAATATCAGTCCACAGCACTCGGCCACCTCTTGTGCCTGGAACGAACTCTGCCCGACTCCCTCCTGGGAAAAGCTCTGTTCCACAGACACGCAGTCGTCACGGCTTTTTGCCGTTGGTCCCCTTCAGGAGATGCTGGAGTTGGAGAGGGACTTTTGTTCTGCTCTGCGTGTGTGTGTTTCATCCATGTGTTACGAGCCTTACAGTTCACTTTAATCAACAGTTTAATGCCTGAGGAGGAATTGGGGGAAAAAAAATATGCAGTGCTCAGTGACACTGCTGAGGTTCACACATGTTCTGTAGAAGCGCCGTAATATTTCTATTGAAAATCCATTATGAAAATAATATTTCATTTTTGAGAATTTAAACACGGGATTGATTCTCTGGGTTTGTCCAGGTGAGCTGTTGTTATGAAGAACCCTTCTGCCATCTAGTGACTCTACTTTTTGACTTTGTTGCCACGTATTGTACTTTCAATAGTTTGACCTCGGTGTGGTTGGTGGTTTCGTCATCACCATGTAGACTGAAAGAAGAAATGTTCGTGAATGTGAAGAATTTAAACACAACAGTTTAAAACCAGTGAACTGGTCCCCTCTATTGTTCCACGATAACAGGACCAAACACAGTGCACTGAAGACATAATGAATATCTGAACAGAATATGAGGGTGTGTGTCAACTTTGAACGACAATGGCTGCACTCCTTTCTGCCGACTCACTAATAAATCCTGTTCCTGTATGTATGATGTGGAGAGAACAGTCGTACGATGAGAACATCACAAGTTAAATGTTTTGGGTGTTACGTTCATCACTGACTGAACGTTCCAGTGTTAGTGACAGTGACTGAACTGCTCGTTTCCAACAGGGAGGAGTGAGTGATGATGTGTCCCTGACAGCCTACATCACTGCCGCCCTGCTGGAGCTGGACGCCAACGTCACAGTGAGTGCTTCTCTTCCTCCTCGTCTAATTAAAATCACCTCTAATGAAGTTCATTCTCAGTCATCATTTCCTGTCATGTTTGCTGCGTATTTTCTGTTTATGTTAAATACGGGATGTTTAAATAGAAAACATTGTGATTTCTGTTTTTGATGGATGGTTGGATGGTTTACTGTATACTGAATACTGCTTTCCAGTGGCACATGTTCAGCTTCAATCTGTTTGCCTTGAGGCTGTACTTCTCTGTAAAGTTTCCTCACTTGCAACCTTAAACCTGCAGATATATTTGTTCATTTCTGACTTCACTTTCACTTTCAAAACACATGAAATATTTTGGAAAATAATTGCTGAAAAGTGTTGAAAAACTGAAATGTGGAGTTAGAGGTTCAAACAGTTTTTCAACTTTTCAGTCCAGGGTTTTTGTGGGCGGTCTTAAAGGGTAGCTCGATGACACGCTGAGGCCACCCTGATCATCCCCCTAGCAGAGAGAGATGAACTCTTCTCGCTCAGAGTGTTTCAAAGTTTGTCATCTTCTGAACTCATCTGACACGTTTCAGTCGCTTCAAAATGGCTGCTTGACTGCTCTCGCGAGTGGGCGTGGCTTCATCACATTCAGAGGACACGCCCCGACAGTCCTGGAGCTGAGAATTCATTTTTACCTGATTTTGACACCTAATTTCATAAACTTGTCGATATTTTTCATCATTCAAACTTGGCTGGGTGGTTAATGACACTTTCTTCTTCTTGGTCTGACAAAGTCGGGACACACATTTATTCTGGCTTTACACAGACTTTAATGGTTTCAGTTGGTCGAGTTCTCCCCCTCTGCTCATTCTCATCCTTGTGTTGTCCCTGTGGTGTGACAGGACCCCATGGTACAGAACTGCCTGAACTGTCTGAAAGCAGCAGTGGCCGACCAGCTGGACAACCTGTACACCACCGCCCTGCTGTCCTACACCTTCACCCTGGCCGGAGACGAGGAGACGAGGAGCAAACTCATCACATATCTGCACCAGAGATCCAACACACAGGGTAACCCAGTGAAACCTGAAATCTTTGTTCCCTAACAGTTTTACTGCTTTCAAAACTATCCATGGCTAAAAGTCTTTGCAGTGGAAACTTAAAATAATTAAAATACTGAAACAGCTGAAATATAAATACTGGAAGTAGTTGAAATGGCAGTTGAAGTCAGTGACAGAAGACAGTGTCAGTTCAAGTGACGACGTCGCATGAAGTTGAAGTGTCAGTTGCTGCTCACACACTGGAAGGAGTTGAAATGTGAATGTCGACACGTGAAAGTTCTGAAATGTGGTTGAAGGTTGAAAAATGTCAGTGGAAGCGTGAGCGCTGAAAGCAGACGGCGTAATTACTGCATGAACAGCCCAAGATGAAGAATCTGTTTTATTTTTTTCATGTGAAGTAGTTTGAAGAGCGAATGCAGCTGAAGTGTGCAACTTTGAAAGTAGTTGAAGCGGAGGCACTGTATGCACTGACAGCTGTTTAAGTGTCAGCTCGTGAATGAAAATATGTTGAGGCGTCAGCTGGCACGTAGTGAGTGAAAGCAGCTGAAGGGTCTGTGAGGGTGAGCGATTAATTAAAGGTGAATTTGGGAACAGAACGTGAAGCTGAACGCAAAAAAACACAAAACATCCACGTTGTGTAGTATTTACATTTTTATTAAATACAACTACACACTGGAACGTCGAGTTTAAAGCAAGAAAATAGTTTGGAACGAAGCAGATGTCTTGTCTGAAACATCTTCATTCATCTATGTGAAGTGCACTGATTCTAACACTGTTCTGACTGCCAGGAGGCACCCGTCACTGGGCCAGAGCAGGGGCTTCTGCGAAGAGCCTGGACTCTTTGGAGGTGGAGATGACCTCCTACGTGCTGCTGGCTCTGCTCTCCGGTCCAACCATGACAGACTTTGGTCTGGACTACTCGTCCAGCATCGTCCGCTGGCTCGCTCAGCAGCAGAACCCGTACGGTGGCTTCTCTTCTACACAGGTAGGACAGACTGCACACACACACACACACAGACAAATACACACTGAGGGTGGGGAGGTTTATGAGAAACCACCCCCCCACCCCCCGCCCCCTGACTGTTTTAATGACACATTTAACCCCTCTGCTCCACAGGACACCGTGGTGGCCCTCCAGGCTCTGGCTAAGTACGGCGCTGCCACCTACAGCGCAGAGGGCAGCACTACAGTGACAGTGACTTCATTGGGAGGCCTGAACAAAGAGTTCACGGTGGATCAGACCAACCGGCTGCTGTACCAGGAGGAGAAGCTGAGCGAGGTCCCTGGAGAGTACACGGTCAAAGCCGTGGGACAGAGCTGTGTGCTGGCACAGGTGAGGACCACGCACAGGTGGCACGTGAAGCAGGAGCATATGACTGAAGGGAAAGAGGGCCACGTTACTGTAGAGGTGAAGGGGAACATGAGGAGAACTGCACAATGATGAAATAATGTAAGAAAATGAAGTGAGACAAAGCTTTATGACCCCACATAAAAACATAAATGTATTCTGGTCCTTTCATTTAGAGCCACAGCAGTACAGATCCACATTTTATTTACTTTATTTTATTTATTTATAGTTTTTATGTATCCTGTTTAGGGCTATAACTTAAAATGATGAAAATGTGAAAACAAGGGGTTCTCTTATGTTTCAAAAAATCTGTATTGACCTCAAAAATTCACCATCAATCTGGCTGTAATCCTAAATCCTTCAGGCAGTGGAAGTGCTTCATTAAATATTGATCATCTCCATTAAAACCACTCTTTGATATTTTTCAGTATTTTATTGGATTTAGCTGCAGAACACAACATTCAGCTGAGTGGCCCTTTGATTGATTCCAGCTCTGTTCTTATTCTGCCCAGTGAACATCATGGTGTGTGTCACGCTCACACTGTGTGTGTGTGTGTGTGTGTGTGTGTGTGTGTGTGTGTGTGTGTTCTCTCCTCAGATCTCCATGCATTACAACGTGCCTCCTCCACCAGACTTCTCTGCCTTCAACATCTCTACCAACACCATGGCCAAGTGCAACATCAGCAGACCTCAGCTCATCCTCTTTGTGCACGTCAGGTACTGTGTGTGTGTGTGTGTGGTTTGTGATGATTGGATACATATTTTTAAATAATTAAGTTGTATTATTGATGCTATCCTGGACTCTGGCTGTATGAGGAAACCTATGTAGTTGTTGCATCAGTGAATAGTTTATCATAACACAGATTTAATGCACATAAACAGAATAAAGGGTATCTGCATTAACAGCTGTTTATTAATGAGGAAAAAGAGCTTAAATAATGTGTTTGACCTTCACCAGCACACACACCTTCATTACTGTTACACTTACTACAACTCATCTCTCCTTTGAAAACACTTTGTTTCTTTAACCTCAAATGATGAATAATGTGAATAATGATCAGCTGCCAGCGTTGCTCTGTCTGTTATCTGGCTTCAACGTTTTGTACTGACAACAAATGTCTGACATAACTAAACAGATTCAGTTGTTGTCTGAACCACTGGTTATTAAAATGTATTTTCATTTTATAGAATTCAGAGCAGCCGATGACCCCATCTGTGTGTGTGTGTGTGTGTGTGTGTGTGTGTGTGTGTGTGTGTGTGTGTGTGTGTGTGTGCAGGTACCAGGGCAGGAGAGAGGAAACAAACATGGTCATCATCAACATCAAACTGCTGTCTGGATACATTCTGGATACGAGCTCCCTAAAGCTGGTCAGTTCAGCTGTTTAAACAGGCAGGGACTAATCCAGCACACAGATTAGATTATTGTTCTAAACATAACTTGTTATAACCTGTTTGTTAATCTGAACTTGTTAATCTGATTTAACATGACAAACAGGCGAAACAGACCTAATTCTAACTCTGTCTAACTCTAACACTCGATCCTTTTCCGTTGGTACAAAGTATTTTTGACTATTCTACTCTCAGTACATGTCCAGTTTACTTGAGTAAAGAAGTTGAATCAGTTTTTTTTTGGTACTTCTGTTTGAGTAAAAAATATTATTTTCATATTTGAGTTTACTGATAGTAGTGTGTGCTTTTGTAGCTGAAGAGCGACCGCTCAGTGAAGCGTGTGGACGTGGAGGAAGGATACATCAACATCTACTTAGACGGGGTAGGAAGCATCACCCATTTGTCTTTACACTTACTGTAATGTGAAACAAAGTACAGCCGTGATCTGCCGCGTGCTGAGCTTCTTAGGAATCTTCCTGCATCTGTGAGTAAATAGATTGAAGGACGAAATGTTGTTGTTTGCAGCTGAAGAAGGATGAGACGAAGATCTACAGTGTGACAGTGGAGGAGGATCATCCTGTCAGGAACCTGAAACCAGCTGTGGTCAAAGTCTACGACTACTACCAGACAAGTCAGAGCTTCATTCTCTTCTCTTTGTGTGCCATGTTCACGTCGTCTCTCTCTCTGTCAGGGCCTGATTTTTTTTATTTTTTGTCTTATTGTCAGGCGATGAAGCAGTCACTGAGTACACCTCCTCGTGTGCAGAGAGTAAGTTACATGTTTAAGCTCTGTCTTGACTATATTTGATGCATACTGTATGTTTAATGTTTAATTATGTTCATCAATGACTATTTGATAATCATTTTATTTTTAAAGTGTGAAACAATGCAGTTCATGCAGCGATCATTAAAGAAACCAGCTGTAGACTGGATTTACTGAATGCGGCATATTATTGCACATACAGTAGATAATGTAGGAGTACACTGACTTTAAACTATAATTAATCATAAAGGTTTGTGTTCAAGCCACCAAACTTGGATATTAAGATATTTACATCACTTAAGTCTAATCATCTGAAATAACGACCCTGGTTACTGCCTGTTGCCTGAACCAGGCTGTAAACATGTTTAGATGTTTTAATACAGCACTCATAGAGATTGACTCACTTCTGGAGCCTGACTCAAGTGGCCACTTGAGGAATTACAGTTTTTAGCACATCCAGATTGGCTTCATTTCCCAGCTTCATGTTGCTTAGGTTACACCGGTCACAGCAGAGGTTTGTGCCTCTTAAATGAAGTTCTTCCTCACCAGTGTTTGCACATGGTGGGAGTACAGCCTAGACCTGCTCCATGGAGAGTGTCACTATATGACATGTGTTCTCAATATCACATAGAATTTAATATAAAAACAAAATCTGTGCATTTATTTTTTTTAACTGTAAATTTTGAATGAGTGTCTCAGTGACTCTAAATAGCTGAGAGTATTTTGTGATTGTTTCATTTGCAGGCGACTCCATCAACGAGCTGTGAAACCCTGACGGAACGTCTGTCAGCTGGAAGAATCACTATGTCAGAGACAGAAACTTCTAGATGTTAATTTTTTTTCTTAGCCCATTTATTTTTGTTTGTTTGTTTTTTTTTTTTTACTCCTTTTAAACGTTTTTTAGCTGCTCATTGTGAGTGAATCCCACTTTTTATGTGTAATTTTAGGAACAAATTTTTACTTTTGATTTGGTATTGGTTGTACTTGCCCTGTCGGCTTCCTCTTCCAAACGTTTAAGCAACGAACCAATAATCAGTCAGCCTGAGAATCCACACAGATGTCTCCCTCTCCTCAACACTGGAACGCTTCACATTTTAACAACCCGCTGAATTCAAGACAAGCAGCCCGTTTTCTGTAACAGTTCTGTTTTTTTTAATAGATTTGACAAAATCCAGATTATTCATACGTGAAAGTAACGCATGAGACATACAGGGTACCAATGACACAGTATGGTCCGAGTATTGATTGTGTGTGTGTGTGTGTGTGAGAGAAACAGGATCTACTTTCTAGAAAAACAAAAGTACAGTCTCATGAGTGCTCGGTGAGTTATTGTGTGTATGTGTGTGTGTGCGTGCGCATGTTCTGCTGTACCAGTAAAAAACAAAACAAGGTAGATCGATACATCACTACCATACTATTTGAAATGTAACTGACTGACAATAAAATTTCTAAAATGACAAAAATAAGTAAAAATTGTACTTCTTTCCATACAATACTGTTTGATTTCATTTCAATAGTTAGATATTTTTCATTCAGGCATCCTCTTTACAGTATATTTAGTTTCCTTTCTTTTCAACATAGATAACAACAGTAATGTATATACCACCTACTATCAACAGACATGATTTCACAGCCTTGCCACTGTTGAATAGTTTGGTTTGCACGATAATTGTGCAGGGAGCGTAAAAAGGCAAGGGGGACAGAATATATTAAGGTTTTTTCACTAGTCTTCTTTTTTCTTTTTTTCTTTAGAAGTAAACGTGTCACTATCTCAGGCACCACAACCATAAATTATTATTACTGTACCAACACATGAAACTAAACAACAGTTCCACATGCTCCAAAAATCACAGCCTAGTTTCTCCTCTTGATTCTACGAAAACGGAAAACGGCATCTTGTTAACGACTGTCACGTTCGAGGCCGATCAATAGATTCACAATGTGATGATGATCAAAACGCAACTACAGAGACTGCTGGGCCGAGCCCGCTCACTTCCAGTCTGTTAAAGCTGAAGATACGAGATTTCTTTACCCATCGTCATGCGGGCAGACCTCTGATCACAGTGGAGATTCAGTGACTTCAGTCCAGTGACTTCTAAGTTGAATGGTTAAGCACTCAATAAGCAATATAAAAAAATGTTTCTTATAACCAATGTTCAAGAAGATTAACGACAGAAAACAGTGGTTGAAGTTGAAGCAGCTGATGAAATCTGACATAAGAGACGACATCATGCAGCTGTTCAGACAGCTGTTTCCACGAGTACACTGACATGTAAAATTAGAGGGTGTGTCTTTAATAATGTAAGTATAGTTTCTAAACTCATTTCTACAATGAGAGTTAAACTAGAGTGAAGTAGCTGGTCCCCACTGTGCTCAGGGCCTGTAACAGGCACATGTCCCCATAAAGGTAAAGGTCCCCGTAGCGCTGCAGAAGTCCTCATGCAAACTGTCCATGTACGCCATTACAGCTCAGAAACAATTCAAAATACACTCGTACAGCGAGGCTGTGCTGGACTCTGACACAGCATCAGTAACAACACATAGTCAAGGCACAGTTCAGAATTGCATTAGTCCGTATTTTTCGTCTTGTGGTAATGTGGTCTCTGCGGCGCCCTCTGGTGGTTCTGCTGTAGGCTGGCAGTGATGATGGCTGCTTCCCAGCTGTGTCATAGCATCATCAAGTTGGCTAAAGGCTACTTGGCAAATAGATGAGCTTATTCTGTTTACAAGTGTGCACACAGAGTTATACAGTTTGTACCTTGAGTTGGCAACATGGCGGCATCAGACAGACACAGTGAAATATTCATCTTCATCATATTCACATGTGGCAGCTATGGTCAGACTAATATACAGGTTTGGACCTCTGAGTGTTGGAAATCATCCAGCTGATAGGATACACAATTTTTTTTAAATGACATTTCATTTCTAATTGTTAGAAATTTGGATGCTATTTGAAGGTGTGTTTAGCCCACCTTCAAGAGGTAGTTCCAGAATTAAAATCCATGCCAAACCACATGTCGTATTTATATTTTTGTTTTTGCATTCTGCATGAATTTAACTAAGCAATCAGAACCATCAGCTTTTCTGACCTCATATTGGTCGAACCATAGTGAGAACAGCTGAGTGAACTCCTGAGCTGTAGTGGATCAAAGTTAACAACATACCTCCAGTTCATTTGGTAGGCCTGTGTGAAGTAATGTGACTGTAGGGTGGAGCTCTGGATAGCTTTTTAATATACTGAAAAAGCATTTAGTGTCTTCAGTGTGAGAGCAGCACTGAGGTGAGGTGACTGGTGGACTTAGAGGAAGCAATGTTTTACTGTGTTTCACTGTTAGAGTCCAGTGTGCTGGACTATTGGATCATCTCCAGTCCCTGTTGAATCATTTCTATTATTTCTCATAGATTCATACATTTTGAACAAGAATGGAATATATTTCTATATTGACTACAACCTTTGAGTGAAGATTCTCTCTCTGTCTAAACTGAGCATAGTCGTGATGGAACACTCAAAACAAAACATTGGCATTATGTCATTTGGCAATTTTCTCTAGAAGTAAAAAAAGAAAGAAAGAAAGGAAACAAATAACACAAAAGGTTCGACAAACAGTAACTACAAGATCTCCATTTGGCAATATAGAAATGTTTTTTAAAGTCTTTGACAGGTACAGATTTTGGTTTATATACAGAAGTGTGAGTGTAAGTGTGTGTGTGTCCTCCATGGGCTCCCTTTTTCAATCCGAACAGAATCACGTAGAAAATGTGGAGGTGAAAACATCTACATCATAAAATCAAAAGTGTGAGATTAAAAATGAAAAGTAACAAACAAGGCGCTGTGTCCGCTGTGGACTGGAAACGGGGAGAGGGGGCCTGTAGAGTCTGTGATGGGAGAGTCCCTGCCGAATCTGCTCGTCACCTGCGCTCTCTCTACTGTCTCTCAGTTCATGAACTGCGTGTATCCCTCCGCTCCTGTGACGATCACGTCCATCCAGATCCTCATGGCCTCTGCCGACGGAGCCACCATGTAGTAGAGCCGGTCATGGGTCTTCACGCAGAAGGTCAGGGAGGGGTTCGGACTCTGCAAGACAGCAACAAAGACAAAACTGCATTCATGTTTCATAACTGCAGGATCATGCTGCATTAAAATGGTCAGTTTTGGTGTCTAATGAACTAAAAACTGTTCTGGATGAGTCCCATGTCATGTATCATTATATTCAAGACCCCAGAATCCAGAAAGCTGCAGCACTAATTCATGTTTTTTATTAACAATAAATCAATGTTTCTACCATTTTTTCCAATGAATTTATTAATTTAAAAAAAAAAAAAATTGTTCACTTGAACCGAGGATCTGAGCACAGAGGGTTGCACGCTGTACAGATTGTGAAGTCTCCTGAGGGAAATGAACTGTGATTTTGGGCTACATAAATAACATTTGTTTTGACTCGACTTGCAGCTTCAAAGACTCTATAAAACATATGAATGAAAAATATTGTATAACCAGGGCTGCCGTTTAGCTCAGTTGGTAGAACAGCCACCGCATGTACAAAGGCTCAGTCCTTGCTGCGGCAGCCCAGGGTTTGATTGCCCACATTTCCTGTCACTCTTCAGCTGTCTCTATACAATAAAGCTAAAAAAAAAAAAGTCAAACTGCACATTTAAAATTTAGCTTTTAATAAATTGCAGAAATGGGAGCTAGACATGATCTGTATTTGCTCAGTTTGTACGATGGGAACCAAAATGTAAAGTTTTATTATCAGTTCAATTTAAGTTTGTTTCAAGGATCAAGGATTTGGTCTTTACCATTTTACCACCAATTTCTCTATATTGATCTTTGCCTTTTTACATTTTAATACAAAATATATATACAAAAGATATCTGATGGTTTGAAGAGTCTTCAGATGCTCAGCTGTGTAATACATTAGAGTCTTGGGTTGGTTTGAGAGATATGGAGAAAAGAACTGAATAAATAGATTTTTTGTGTTGAATTCAGCACAAAACACCGTCCAACTGGAGAACTACTGCAAAAACACTGATACTCTACATGAACAGGTGGATCAAAAATGCAACAATAACAACAGTCCACAAAGAAAAGTAGACACACAGAAGAGTTCCACTCATCTGCACCACTTTTCCTTTTTTAAACTTTTATCTCTCTCTTCTCAGCTGAGAGCAGCAGACTTTAAAGTTTGTTCCTCTGTAATGTGACATTGGAAGTGACAAGGAAAATCAAAGTTCCAGAGCTGATCAGAGACGCACAGTTAGTCGGGGTTGCAGTGCAAAAGGCAACAGGCCACACACAGACACACGCACACACAGTGAGGATGAGGAGGCAGCAGCTCAAAAACTAAACAAAATAACGTGTAAGAGTCAAGTCAAACAGCAGGCAGGCCTGATCATGAAGAATCTCCACCTCTGGACTGTCTGTACAAAGAAAAGTCTTTGAAGAGGAGTAAAATGTTCAAGGAGGGAGATCAAGTTCTTGTGTCGAGCTTTAAAAAGCCTAAAAATGACTCAGACAGTCCGTACTAATGAGTGTATTTCCTCTGCTAAACTTGACTGGCTGGTTTTACACTGGGAACACTGGGATGGACGAGGGATCAGGCAGGATTATAGAGATTATACATTCAAACTACAAACACACACACACAAGAATCAAACTAGTGTCTGTCTGAGGTCATTAAATTCATGCACCATCAGCCATGAGCTGGTTACAGTGTGTGTGTGTGTGTGTGTGTGTGTGTGTGTGTGTATGGTTTGGACACTGAGCGTGGGTATACATACACTGGTTATATTCAAGTTGAAAAATCCTTTCTGTGACAGCAGCCGGCCAAAGCAAAAGCACAAACAGTGAGGAGGGGGGGGGGGGGGTGAAAGAAGCAAAGCACAGTGTGTTTTAAAAATGAAAGAGAATGTGAGATGGAAAAAAAAACAAACGGTGAAAGAGACGAGAGGAAGCTCTCCTTGGCGGTCGTACCTTTGTGGCACTGCGGAGGTGATCGTAATAGACCTCTTCTATCGCCTGGAAGTAGATCACTCCCTTCAGCTTGGTCTCGTGTTTGTCTGCGGGGAAGCAGAAGAAGAATGAGGGGTTTGTTTAAAAGACTCATATTGGCGACTGACTTTTCTCGGCTAGAAAAAGCCGAGGCGTCGCTTCCGTGTCACCTAGAATAACGACAGGGAGATACGGTCATTAAAAAAAAAAAGAGAGAAGAAGAAATCAAACTTTGATCATGACCAATTTATGGTTTGTGATGATGGATGGAAAAAGACAAGCGCAGCACTTTTCCCCCTGTTTTTAAACCGATGGGGCTCTCATTGTATTTTCACACTTGACTGCATTCTTACGCTACTCTGGTACATCATTGCAGTTTGTTTCATCAGCCACTGCAGAACTGCAGCAAGGAACCGGTGGGGAACTCAACAGCCCTCTCTACCTCCAGGCACAAACACTCCACAAGCCAACTTAAGAGTAGTAGGTAGAGACGCAGCTCTTCATTTCGAGGAATAACACTTTCCCTTTTAATACGCAGCTATTATCTGCTAATGACCTCTTTAGCATTCAAATAGCCTGGCATTTGCATCTCATTTGACTGCAATCTAAATCACCCCAAAAAAACTCTGCTCGCCGCTGAGCTTGATTAACGCGAATTAGCGGCGCTCATGACTTATGCTCATCACCTCCCCGCTCCTCATTGTTCAAGGTCAAGAGACAAGGGCAAGCGATGCATCTCAATCAGCCTCCTCAGAGAGAGAGCGCCGGCGCCTGCTCGCATTTTAACTACTGCCAGAGTAATCTCAGCACACCTCCTCACCCTGGCTCACTTTCAACAAGGTACGCTTTAAGCAGCTTTAAGCAGAACCTTGTGAGGACTTCAAAGGGCCCTGACAGCGAACAAGTGTCCCAGAGCTCGCAGCACGCGATCAAATTACACGGCCCCGTGCGCGCTACGCGCTACATGCACTGCTGCTCAAGGTCCCGAGGACGCAAGCTCCAGCTGCCACTCATCCACAGTTTACTGACATTTAAAGCTTCAAACTTGAAGCTCTGACCTCTGACTTTAACTACTAGTTATTGTAATGTTTTATTTGTGGCGGTGGAATGTGACTAAAAACATTTCAATTCATACTCTTTGCTTCAGTATTTCAGTTTCAGATTTTATGCTTCAACACTGAACTTCAAAGACTAATATTGTACTTTTCACTGCACTACATCCGCATCAGCTCCAGAATTACATTTTATAGATGTTACACAAAGCTATAAAAAAAACCCAAATGGGATATTTACTTTTACTTCAGTAATAATATGTACAATACTGCTTCTTTCATTTAGTATTTCGTCTACCACTGAGTGCAACCAAACACTGTTTTCTAGATGGTTACTATGTCTGATTGTTGTTTGCAGTGTAGTTATGTTGAATTGCATCATAGTGTTCCTATTATTTTGTCCACACACCTATCATGACTTATAATTCAGCACCACGAGAGGACAAACTGTCACGTAAAGCATATAAATATGGAAAGGTGTCGAAAAGCCTGAATAATGAAGCAGCCAATCAAACCTGACTTTTACTGTACTGGCTCTAATTGAAAAGCACATTTTTTAAAAAGTCCTATTATAAATGAGGACTGCACGTTTATGTATTCACATCAGATATTTTTACTGAATGAAGAGTGCACAGGGGTAGTGTAACATGGGTTATTTGCAGGTCTGTTTACAGTGGTTAACCTGCAGGCTGTTTAATGTGTTGTGCTGCTGCCTAAACGTCTCCTGACATCTTCACTGTACAAACAGACCCATCAAATCATCCATCAGGCTGACGGTCAAAGAAAATCAGCTCAGGAGGAGGAGGAGGGGTGTAGCTCACTGATGGATAAGCTACACAAATGTGGGATTTTCACTCCACCTTAATATTTCATGTTTGACTTTGGGCGACGTTGGCCCGAGACTAACGGCATCTCGGGAAACTTTCCCAACACAGCTACAAAGACAAAGCAGCTGGTTTAAGGAAAATGTCTCCAGACCTCAGGTGAGCTGACCATGCAGCACCGAATCTCTGAATAAGAACAAGGGTCTGGGCTCTTCTTACCAACATAGTAGGAGAAAGTCCTTTTGAGGCGGTCGAAGACAAACCAGCGTTTCTTCCATGACTTGATCTTGCCGCCCATCTTCACCAGGTAGCCCTTGCACATCTTCTCAGTAAGGATGACCTGGTAGCAGGTGTCCACGCTGTGGCCCGACGACTCGACGTGGGAGCGCAGGTCGAACTCTTCCTTCCGGATGGGCAGGTAGCGAGTCATGGGACGGGCCTGGATGGAGCAAACACACAAAGATACACACGTTTTTAAGAGGTTCAGTGTCCCGATGGTGAAAATGCTGAAGGAGGAACTGAAGGTGAGGTTACTTTGACATGAAAATGGTTACATTTAATGATACTGAACACTTCTACTAATATTACTTCACTCATGCCCTCAGGAGTTTAACCCTGCCATGTTTGCAGCAGACAGGTGGACTTATTTTCCACTTTTCCACCATGCAGTCTCAATTACGTCTCATTTCACTGACCTGAGAGAAGTTCTTGGCCCTCATCTTGACCTCCTTCTCCACGAGCTGCTGCCGGTGGAAAGTTTCATCCTGCAGTCTCTTCTCCGCCTCCTCCCTCCTCCTCCTCTCCTCCTCCAGCATCTGACGGCGAGCCAGGCTCTCTCGTTCCTGGAGGAGAGTGCTTTCATTAAATATTTTTTTGATCTGTGCGAGGGCTTTGCAGAGAAACACGCTGCTTTTTTTTTTCTCCCAGCCAGTACTGAGGCTTGACGTTCATACATTTATGCACAGCTTTCCCTGCTGAGAGCTGCACGGTGGCCAGCAGCTCCAGAAAAATGATCGATCCTTTAAACACAAAGCTTTTAGCTATTTGGAGAAGCAACGCGCACGTGTACATACAGCCACAGAGGGGCCGCCAGGAGAGGCAAAATTACAAGTAAGTGTAAATCCTCAGACATTGATGAGGTAGAATTCTCTAAATCACGATGAACTCTGAGCTTCATTAACTGTATCCACATTTCCCCTCACATCTTAAATCTGTCCTGCAGAGGACGCGAGGAGAGAGGAAATGAGCCGACGTGTTATTAAAAAAAGGAGACGTCGTTTCCTCTGAACAAACATCTGCAGCCGCGTCTGTTTCTGATGACGCCGGCGCTGCTGGATCAGCTGTTGACTTTAATTTGTATTTATATGCACCATCCAAATGATAAGAAGGAAGCTCAGTCACCTTTAATTCTCTCCTTATGTTTCACCACAACATTAAAGAGCTCGACAAACAAAACCTGCATTCATCTGCCAAAAACAGCTTTAACTTGGGACAGAGCACACCGCGATACTTTCCTTTTTTGATGTTCTATTTTTAGAAAAAATAATTAATGAATAAAATCATTACCACACATTTAATTTGACGAGAGGACAGACGCTGGCACTGAGAGCAGTGTACAGCGTCCTGAGGAGCTGCCTGTCTAAAACTCATGCAGCTGAAGAACCCTGATTTGCTCTGGTTGTCTGAATGTTGAGTTTGTTTGTTTTTTTGTCTTTGAAAAATGTACAGAAAAATATAGAATAATATAGAATATAGAAAAATATAGAAGTCTGTATCGAACATAACAAGACACGGCTGTCATGAACCTGAATGAAACTGAAATGAATGAATGAAGCTATGAAACATATTTTTTATGTATGTATATATATGTATATTATGATTTGTCACGTGCTCATCCGGGTTCAGGGCTGGGTGCCATATGGTGCAGGATGACTCAAATCATATATGATGAATTTCTTTGAGACATGACAACACACCAGAACAATTTCTGAGTCAAGTCAGGAGTGAGAATGAGGAACAACGGTTACTGACCAAAGGGTCTCCAAAGCTTCACAGGGTATTGCAAACTTTATGATTTAACAAACTTCTTGTGCTTACTGTGTAACTGCACACTTCATCAGCTCTGTTCTATTGTTACACACTGAATATAATATGAAATATCCATAGTATATGTCTGTAGCTGCACCAAATAGAGAAATATTCTAAAGAACTGCTGAACTGATGGATGCTCAGTGACAAGAGCGGTGTGTGAGAAGAAGAACATTGATTGGATCATCTTTCTTGCTCTTTGTTTCAGCCGAGCACATTCGAAGCGTGGAGGCTGATAAAAATGAATGAGAGCCTCCCGTCGATGTCCTGCGCCTTTATTTTTCAAACTCAACTTCAAAGCTATTGGCAGGAACTCTGCGAGAACTCTCATCAATCAGCAGGTCTGGACCGGTTCTTACCCGCGATTCAATAAGTCTGGCTTTCTCCAGCTGCGCCTCCTTCAGCATTTTCTCCATCTCCTCGATCTTCAGCACGTCCGCTCCTCCGATGCTGTCAAACACAGCAACGTGGCGTTAGAGCAACTCTGCATATCAACTCACTTAACCTCTTACTGCAAAATACACAAAGTCTCTGTTAAATCTCAACAGCAGCCCAACATTTGAATAAAAACAGAATTTACTGAAGGAAATCATATTCGAGCTTATCATCAGCAGCCAGTACAGCACTGTACTGTACTGTATGTACAATGTGAATGTTCTGCATCAGCAGCCGTCACAGAGTGGACAAAATGTTGGTGACGTTTGCCAAACACGTCACGTGTTGGTTTGACTTAGTTATTGGAGTAGCCCCAGATAAACGTACGAATGTTTGTTGTGCGTGTGTGTGTGTGTGTGTGCAGATGTGATTAAATGTCTCTGTGTTCACGCGACAATGTCTTGTGGATTTCCTCAGTGTCTGAACTCATTCTGTTTTCTCTGAAATACAAAACACTTCTCTGCTTCATGGATAAACATTAAATGAGTGAAATTTTGAAAACTGGTTTGAGTTTTTCATTTTTCCTTCTTCATGAAGCTATAAAATAAAATCTATAGAAGTTCTGTTTTTTCTATTCTGAGAGCAGAGGTGGTCATCTATAAGACAAGAGCATCAAGTGTAGCATTGTAGGTTTTACTGCAGCTCAGACTAAAGTGTCTGTGTAGTCTACTCTCTGAGCTGTCAACCCGGTCAGGCTAGTCACGTCTATTTTAAATGTGAACCTACCATGATGTCACCCACTGGTTTGTGGACAACCATTCTGAAGTTTGGACATTACCAGCTTGTTTTTCAGAACCCGAAGTGACCATGTCTGGACGAGAATATGGAGCTGGTGGGTGACGGCTGGTTTGACTCCATTTTCAAAGTGGGATGTAATGGAATAATACATTTTTGATCTGATCCAGGAAAGGTCCCAGTGAGGTTAAAAAACTTTTTTCAAGGGAGTACTGGCTGAGACAGGCAGCAGCACAAACCAAGAGCAAGTCAATTAAAACAGACAAAAGACACACGGGCAATATTACAATACAAGCAAATCTAGAAAAATAATAAAAGTGCAGTACAAGCCATGAATTCAATATCAACGGCAGATAAAATAACGGCATCCCAGTGATTCAGTCTCTAGGTCTTTCAACGTGGATTTAAATCCTTCAAAGAAATCAGAGCTCTGAGTTTTAGAATGTTCCAGTCTGAAGGTGCAGAGGACCCAAACGCAGTTCAGTACGAGCATTTGGTACAAACAACACGTAAAGGTCTCCTGATCACAGCGAGTGTTGTCATACATTTCCGAGAAACAAAAGAACAGAGATAGGAACGACCCAAGAATCGCCTTCTATATGAAAATATAGCAGGCCTGCAGGTTGCTGAACAAGGCCTTCATAGCCGAGCTTAAAGCTCACAGAGGAGAGCCAACGCTTTATAATTAGCATTACAGCTAAACAGCAACTAAAATATATTGGTCAAAACATTTGAGGTGAGAAATATTCAATCAATTATTTATCATCTCTGAGACTCTAAATGGACATCATATCAAAGAAGCGCCTGGTTTGTGTTTCTTAAGACTGTAAAGACTGACAGCGACACAGAAAGCAGTAAATGAGACTAATTAATTAAGTGAATGTTTATCTGAATAACTTCTTATTAAATGAACACAGGACGAGGAAACGATGAGACAGGCTGCTGTGAGAGTGTCTGCACTGTGCTCTGTTCGTCACACAACAGATCCACTAATTGTTTTTGGGATTGGACTCCAGAGAGCTGTTAGAGTTATTTGAACAAAAGGTTCTGCTGAGAACACGCTGTGGTTTTAATACAGCACGCAGTGTGGCCACTTTAACAGATGCTCTACGAATGACTTCACCTGGTGTGTGTGTGTGTGCACTTGTGTGTGTCTCTTTTGATTGTGTGTGTCTCTGTGTGTCTGCTAGGGTCTGCTTTTAATCAGGGTTGCCTGATTTCCCTTCTTAAATGTCAAATTCAAGAACTTTTCAAGGGCTTTCCAGGCCCATTCGCCTGAAATACCAATGGTCAGGACTGTGTGTGTGTGTGTGTGTGTGCGTGCGTGTGTGTGTGTGTGTGTGTGTGTGTGTGTGTGTGTGTGTGTGTGTGTGTGTGTGTGTGTGTGTGTCATACCTGGACATGTTATCTGGCGAACACGCCGAGTTGTTCCCCGTGGACACACTGGTGTCCATGCTGTCAGAGCTCTCCAGGCTCAGGGTGTCGTAGGGCTGCTCTCCAGCTGAAGGGGGCTGGTGGTGCAGAATGGAGTGGTGAACCAGAGGCGGGGGTCCTACAGAGCTGTGGCTCAGCGCCGGGCTGTAGGACATGATCGGGGAGTAGGAGGGCGAGGAGGCGGATGAGGTCATGAGGTGGGTCTGAGAGCCGTGAAGCGCCTCCCACTGACACTGAGCCTCGGCCGCCGCTCGCTGTTTGAGCTCGGCCAGACGGCGGCGCTGCTCCTCGATCACCTGCTGACCTGGAGGCAGGAGGAAGAGGAGGAAGAGGAGGCCGGTTAGTGGATATTTTGGGGTCTTCAACAGGGGAAGGAAGGACTGGATTTTAACCTGCAGCAGGCCCAGCTGTTTCCTGCATGCTAGCTCTACCCCAAGCATCCTGAACCAGCACCATCACCAGCCCACAAACTACGAGACCATGAACCATGCACCGCACATACAAGTATGTGCTCTCTCAGAAGACAACCACACAAAGTCCTGCCACCGCAAAGTTTGAGCACCTATCCAACTTCTTACATTTCAAATCCATGCTGCTGAGCGCCTGATAATGGGCGAACACATCTGGAAAGAAGCGATCGGGTCGATAACTCCGAAAGGAGGAGCTCACTGAACGCTGAACATGCAAGATTTATTCTCCACCGGTAGGAACGTTCATAGAAGATTGATGGGAGGAGAAGAGAGTGTTCGATGGTGCAGACAAGAAAAAGACAAAGATGAAAAGAAATCTTAGGGGGAGACAGAGAGAGGAGTTAATGACACGCCAAAGATGGAAGAGTGAGAGCGAAGGGTGTAGAGAGGTGAAGACAGGGTCTGAAATTAACAGCCGCCAAGTGTCACGTTCTAGTAAATGTTACCTTTGATGGATAAATCAATAAAAGCAACCTGTCAGACTGCTCTGACTTTTGGATAAGACTTGAATTTTTTAGCTTCCTACAGTCTGTTGAAGCTTCAAACTGGCTCCTGATTGGCTGCCTGCTCGGCTACTTAGCTCTAACTCTGCTTCTCTCATGTGTGGACGTTAATCAGCCACAAGTTCACTCTGGCTTATCCAAGTGATGAATTAGTGGACGAGTTAACAGGCAGCGTGAAGCGTGAACAGGAGCTGCTTCTCTGCAGGTTCTGTGTCTTTTGACTCTTGGCAGGAGAGGTTGTTCATTTCAGACGCTGCGTGTGACGCAGTGGTGGGAGAAAACAGAACGAAACCCGCTGAGAATGAAGAAGAAGAAGAAGAGGAGGAGGAAGAAGAAGAAATCATGGCCTCCTGGACGCAGCGATCCGTCTACCTGCTGAGCTCCCATCTACGGTGTTCTGACTGGAGGGCAGGGACTCTGTGGTGCAGCAGCAACGCAGGAAGAGACAAAGTGCACAGACAGGGAGACAGGGAGACAAACAGACATGAAGAAAACCTGAAGTGTAGACGCTGACAAATGACTTAACTCAGGTCTCCAACCCAGAACTGGTGGGTGGCAGCCAGCTGAGCTCAGACAGCAGACTGCTTCACTCTGATCCATTTAATCAAACAACACCGAGACACGAGGAAGTGTCTCTGAAACACACACACTCAGCCCCATGAAGATGAGGATGATGAGCCTGTCCACCACAGTTTTGACTCATGACTTCAACATGTTAGCACTGTTTATGATCCTGTAGCTCTGATTTTTTATATCATGCACTTGAAGCTACAATAAATAAACAGAGTTATGTAAATCAATACATTGTCATTATTGTGTTGAACCTGGATCAGTCTATCTGCTTCATTCCTGTCATCAACAGCGGCACACATCTGTGACCAAGTCATCAGAGGACAGTAAGAGAATTTAGTTTCCTGGTTGAGCCCCAGCTCAGGAACCACGGACATATTTGATGAGAGATGGCGTAGAAAAGCAGAATGCATGAGTGATTTATGCTTGCATGTTTGATTGTATGGATACATTTCATTTAGTGAATATTACCCTCAGCTAGGTTACCCTCAATGCATGCTGCAGACTGGAAACAAGCTCCAACTACGTTGTGTTTATGTTTATTTTCACATTATTATTTGATGTGGCTTTTGGCTCTGTGAGATGATTATTGCTCATGTATTATGTATTAGTATTAATACTGTTTGGATCATTATTGTATATATATTGCTCTTTGTTGTGTCTGTCTGTCCTGGGCGGAGGCGTTTGTTACTGTGTCCATGTTTGAAACAGATAAGTGTATGTCTATTGTAGTATTGTAGTAAAGTAGTAGTAAAGTATGTATATTGGAACAGTTTTCCATCTCATCAACATCTTTTCAAATGAAATGAATGATAGTGAATCTGAATGAGTCATTAAATGCTGATTCATGAACACTGCATGTTGAGGAGTGTCTGTTTGTGTCGAGTGAAGCTCGCCCTGCTCTCTTACCTTTCTGCTGCAGGGCGAGCTGTCTCTTGGTCTCGATGTCCTGCAGGGTTGCAGCCAGGTTCCTGGGCAGGCTGCCAGTGCTGTTAGCCGTCAGCAGGGGGCTCTGCGGGAGGCCAGATGGAGCATACACATGACGTTAATGTCACAAACAGGTTTATGTGAGGTTGACAAAATCTGGACTTTATGGACCTGTTGAGCAGGAACAACCTACGTACCTTTGAGCTTGCGTTGCGTCCCAGTGTTGCCGCTCCCTGCTGCAGAGGGGACGCAGAGCCTGATTTGGGCTGATGAGGAGACAGACCTGGATCGCTGTCCAGCTTAGAGCGGAACACCTGAGCGAGGAAGAGCATGAAGAGGTTCAGGAAGAGGTAACACAACAAATGTGTGACGGCTGATGGAGTGTTTCAGGTACAACTGAGATCCACCATGGATGAGTTACAAGAGCCTGCTGGTTAAAAGCACCATTAGCTCTGAGCGGTGAGTGTGACGGAGTAGTAGCTGCTGTTTAGTGCGCACCACACACACACACACACACACACACACACCTGGAACAGCTGTCCTTTCATTGAACAGCTCTCTGATCAGGCCCACTTAGGTTAAATGCTGCATTCATGCACTGTGGGAGAATGCATGTTCACACTCTCTCAGCTTCATTACAAACCAAAACAGTGAGGTTCTCGTCGTGACAAAATTCCCAGCATGCAGCTGCATCCTGGGGTTTGTTTTCTCTGTCACACTGAAATGAACGCTCTTTAACTAACAACAGCTTCTTCCAGTCAGAGGTGAACTATGAGTTGTAAGGGAGGAGTCTTTCATGATGTGAGATCAGCGTTATTTAACACCAGCGGCTTTCTATTTATTCCTTTGAGACACACACACAAACACACCTACACACACCCATCAAGCTCCTCGGATGTAATCTGAGTCTTGGCAGAGGAATAACAGCACACACAACAAAAAGCAGAAGAACAGGTGGGGAAAAAAACACGAGAAGAAAGAAGAAAGGCCCTCTACCTGCAGCACATGCCTGCGGCCCGACAGCGACTTGGCTGGCAGAGGTGGGGGGCAGAGCTGGCTGGAGCCAGCCATCAGCTCCTGGTACCACTGCTCTAAATTTAGCTTGGAGAGGTGAGGCCTACTACCTTCAGACTGGTACTGGAGAGCAGCAGAGGAGTGGCAGCAAAGAGAGAAAGGAAGAACAAGAAAGAAAAGATAAGAGGAGATTAGAAAGCATTCACAGACAGTAGGAACGTTTGTTTTATACACCCTAAAAAGCTGGGATTATGCTGGATTCATACGATTCTTGATGATATCTGCAACACTTTATTGCTGTCAGCTGCGTTATGCTTCACACCCTCCAGCTGATTTATTTTACATCACGTCTCTATTCTCATTCTATGTTGCTGCAATGACCCAGTTTCTCTCAGGAACATTGAAGTTTTCGTCTCAGTTTATATTTTACTTCTCTTTCAGACACAATGTGCTTTGCGGTGCGCTCACCGCCGGGTGCGGAGCACGCTATGGCCAAAGTTCACCCTGGTTGAACTACTTGGCAGAGATGGTTCAACTTGGCTGAACACGCAACACATTGTGGTGCGCGGCGCACTCGTTGTGTCTCAAAGGGCCATTAACATACAGCATTTCTGCAGTGTAGAATTTACACTATGTGAAAGAAGAAGCACATTTATTTGGTGTTCACACTTCAATTAATGTGTTTTTTTTTCTTAACCTTAAACAGCTGATTGAGACACGCCGCTTACCAAACACGGCTGTGACTAACTCTCATTTTAAGGTACAGAGGCACTGACTGGGACGACTTCAGCTCACGTGATATCATGTGTGTTGGATTAGATCAGTGAAATCAGCATGATGAGTGTGAGACACTTTGGGTGAATCTGTGGAAACATCGGGAGTCTGTGACTCGAGGTAAACCTGCAGCACAACACGCAGCAGGAGCTCCAGACTCTGACAAATACAGAGTCTCTGTGGGCTTCTACAGTGGCAGGAAAAAAGTCTAGTATTATGCTGTAACACTTGTAACACATCTGTCTATTCTGTGCGTTTACACTCTGTTGGGGCCTTTGGTGTGCCCCGAAGGGGGTGCTATAATTCCAGGATAAAGTATGGTGACATTAGTGGTGTCCAAAATCTAAAATCACAAATTCTAAGCAGGTTTTTAGTGTATTTACATGGGAAAAGTGACAAATTGTGTAAACTGTTAATGTACATTATTAAAACAACTTTTTAGTTGAACTGGTGCAGCGGTAAAAAGGGAGAAGGGAAGGAAGCAAGGAAGGAAGGAAGGAAGACAGCACACACCTCCGCAGAAAGAGAGAGGGAGGAGCCATGAGGAGAGGCGAGGCAGGAGAAGGCGGGGTCTATGGGTCCAGACTGCAGGGGCTGGCGAAGTGGGGAAGTAGGGGATGACTCCACCTTTGGCATCCCATACATCTGATTTAACTGGCCCACTGTCACATACTCCTTCACATCAACAACAACAACAACAACACACACACACACACACACACACAGAAAGACAGACAGCAGTGAGGACACACACACCTCAGGAAGCACACTTCATGAAGTTGTGAGGGGAGGAGGCTCTGAAAGGAAACACTGAGCGCATTATAACACACAGCGCAGGACACGATTCACAAACGAACACACACATTAGAGTTTGACTGATAGATGGAGCAAACACTAACAGGCTGCCATTAACACACTTAATTTATTATCCTGGGTTTTTGTCACATGTTATTAGAGCTGGGTGTCACTGAGGACCATCAAAACCTAACTATGTATATATGGCAGAGTATTATATTTAGGTTCTGTTGTGGTTGTTGTGTGTTTAGAAACATTAAATACTGATGAATATATTGAGATGTGCTGAAAATAGTAAAGAGAAATAGCAAAAAATGGTTTTGTCAAATTGTAAAATGCGTTTTTTTTTTTTACATCTTTAGTCAGTGGAGAGAAAATGCACAAGAGTCCAATATGTCTTTATTGTCGTATATATTATAGCTACTCTATATCCAGAAATGGTCATTAGTCTACAAACAAGGAAATATGTTTACCCTTAGTGGTCCAACTTTGTTATCTGACTCTATAAAGCCTTCTACATTATGTATCTATCTGTTGTGTTGATGGAGTGAGACCAAGGTCAGAGGATCTTCTGTAAAGATGGGGGACTGTGGCTAATGAGGTAGAGCGGGTACTCCACTACATAAATCAGTTCAATCGGTGGTTTGAACTGCATGTCAAAGTGTCCTTGGATAAGATACTGAACCCCAAATTGTTCCCAAAGGCTGTGTGAGCCAACACCATCAATGTGTATATGAATGGGTGAATGTGGTGTGTAGTGTGAATGCAGCTTGATGATAAATTAATAATCAGAAGTATACATAGCTGCTCTGTATCTGAAGGAGAAGTCAGTGTCCCCATAAGAATCAAAGATTGACACTGTCCCCACAATGATCTCAAGACAAGAATGTGTGTAACCTAAAATGATACCCAGCCCTAAATGTTGTTCAACAACTGTTCCGTTTAATACCTGCAGTTACTCACACAAAATGCCAGCTTTTATCAGTCCAACTCTAATGAAAGCCTGAGTCCTGCTGTCATGATGCATCCTAAGAGCAGCTGCTCACACCACAGGCTCATGTAGCACAGAGCAAGACAGTCTGATTAACAGCAAACCAGCAGAGGGAGCAACATGACATGAAAATGAAAGGACAGAGAGAGCGAGAGAGAGAGAGAGAGAGAGAGAGAGAGAGAGAGAGAGAAGAATCAGGAAAGAGACAGACAGGAAGTGAATGGTACCTCACAGGCGCCAGCTAACGCAGCATCTATGGCAAACGAGCGGCCGTGAGAGGTGGGCTTGCTGCTTTCATGGCGGCCGCTGCAGCTACCGTACATCTTATAGACGTCCGACAGCTTCATGTACTCCTGAGCACCCAACAGCCAACGACCAGCAACAGTCAGACAGGATGAGAGGCCATGAGGACAACACGTCTTATACCGTACACGCACACACGTGACCAACATTTAACGTGGCTGTTTCAGTGCTGTTGAAAGGTGACACGGTGACAAACAAGAACACGCCGAGCGACATAAAGTGCATCACAATTAGCTGCCACACACGCAGGTACTTCAGTTAGCTGTTACAACAACCAGTGATGTAGTGGTCAAGGAGAAGATGCTGAAATTGTGACCTCACCATAAGGTCTGCCTCTTATCATTATACACTCCTGATTGGCACAGGTTACTCGTGCGCACATTAAATGTCTTCCACTACATCCCTTGGCTCAGAACACGCAAAACTTGACTCAGACTTCAAGCTGCAGTGCTGGTCCCTCTTTTGACATAGTTGTTGTTAACTATGGACCTGTTCACACCTGGAATACATGTGTCATGGTTGATCGGGTCACAAGTGAACAGCTCTAAGTACTGTACAGGTGTGAATGCACCTGTGTGGTCTGATCTGGTATGGCTACATTGTTATAGCAGTGTGTGCGTCAATGTATTCTGGGCAACATTGAAGGGCTGCCTACTTAACAGCCAAAAAAGGAGATGTTTACGAGAGTTGTAACTAACTAACTTTGTGAAAAGACTACAGCAAATTCTTAATCATATGTCTTGTGTCTTCGGTATTAAATGCAGTACTTTACATTGTTTCTTTCACTCTAAGAAACATTGCTTCTTCACAGTTTGGCAATGAAAAGTCCGAAAAGTTGAGTGAGGAGAATCTTGTGAACTTTGTGAAATGCTGTGTATGACAAATTCTTCATTTGGACTTCATTTCAGCAAATGTTACACATGAAGTTGTTTCTTTCTTTGAGTAAAAAACGTTGTGTCCTTTGTCCCAGTGGGTTAAAAACCAACATTTGCATACAGAGCAGGATGTGGTCACTGGAGATGTATTCTAATGCCAGGTGTGAACTGACGTCCTTAGAGCTGTCCACTGATGGGATCACATTAAGTCCCACATTAATGCCAGGTGTGAAAACAGCCTATGTTCTGTGGGCAAAAACAGCAACCAGGCCGGGCACAGTGAGTCACAGATCACAATTAGAGTGGAAGTGTGACCAGGACGCTAACAGTACAATGAGTGACCGCAGGGGTGAGTTGCACACACACAGCAGAGTGGGAGGGGGCAGCGGGCTTCATGCAGGGATCATTAGTCCGGTTACCTCCGTAGGGCTGCTGGGATACAACTGACAGGGAGGGGAGGGATGTAAGTAGGAAGGAGCAGCTCGACAGAGGGAATGCTGGGAGGAGTGGATGTCCTCCAACAGCAGGTCAGCCTCGCTGATATGAAGCGCTTCCTGTATTAACAACAAGTGCTTTAAAGGTCTACAGAAAGACACCAGATACAAGCTCAGTGTGTGAACACACTCTCCCTCTGTTAGAGCTTCAGCTACGGCCATCCAATGACAACCGAGTTAAACACTCGACATTATAAACACAAAACCACCATACACCTTCAGATTAGTCCGATTATACCAGTTAGATCTACAAATCACTGCCAGTTACACGTGGTGAGGAGTCTGCTGTGAGTCACCAGAGCATCTTTTTGTAGTCAGTCGAGGAGAACTGAGTGTTCACTGCACACACACACAGACAGTTCATTATTTCTCTTACCTCTCTCATCGCAGTGGAGGACTTGGGGAAGCTCTTTCCCCCTGTCAGGCTGTGGTATCTCTTCTCCAGAGCTGACAGCCTCTCCTTCTCCTGGAACATAAAGACGCATTTTCGTTTAGTTTGGGAGCAACTCTTTAATTTCTGCAATTATCTGTCCCACTTTGGGTAAAACATTATCCAGCGAGTGTGACCTTGTTGCGTACCTTTTGGAGCATTTGGAGCGTGAGGGTCCTGTCTTTGGCCAGCCGCTCACACTCCTGAGATGCCTGCAGGCCGAGCTGGTTGGCCTGGTTCTCCAGAGCGGACACTTTCTCCTAAATGAGATGAAGCAGAAAGAATGCGATCTTTAAAAACCAGCTGTGACAACAGCAGAGGGTAGAGGAGAGGAAGAATGTGTGGAAGCATAAAAAGGAATGCACCATGTGGTAACACCAAATGTCTATGGTGGCATTTTGCTGGTGTAAATAAAAGAAACCTTGAATTCCTGCACAAAAATAAGCACAGTGTTTCCAGATGGCTGAGGCCTGTTTGTCTGCTACCTCTCTGCCTGGTTTGTGTGAGTGGTGAAATGTTTGCCACTGGCTGCTTCAGCTCTTACACAAACACCCATATTGTTAAAACCATATTGTTGTATGTCAGGAGGTCCACAGCCTGTCTGTCTGTCAGGTGTTTCCTCACCTTCCTCTTGGCCACGCTGCTGTGGTACTCTGCTCTCTCCTGGAGCAGCTGCTGGCTGATGGTTTCTCTCTCCTCCTCCAGGCTGCTTTCTCTCTCCAGCTGCTGGAACTCCAGGTCTTCAAACTTTTTGGTTCCTGCTTCCAGCGCCTCTCCATCCTGATGGAGGCCCCACAGACAACATCAGTGGTTACATCATGAACAGAAGCACTATATACATTGCATCATTTTTAAAGCCATCCAGCTATTCTCAGACTAGCGTGGTTGCTGACAGCAAAGCGAAAACACTTCGACTTCTACAACTGGAATAGTTATAAACAGTTTTCCCAGCATGGCTGAAGCTCTTTCTTTGTAAAAGCACACGCCGTGCTACGTCAAGCAGACAGCCATGAAGGACATGCTTCTACTGCAGCACAGATACTGGTGTATGTGTGCGTGTGTGTGTACTGTAACACACAGGAGGCAAACTGTTTTGCAGTGGAAGTTCAGTAGTCAAACTTGAGGTCATTGATTCTTCCTCCATCACTTCCACTCCGCTCTTCTACTTAAATTACACAACATAGAGTATGTATCAGTATATCAATTATTTAATAGTGATACAGAGAGTCCGAGCTGTGTATTCAAGGGTTACCTCAGACGAGGACAATCCTTCCTGTTCTCACTTTGTATTTGCTGACAGGTTTTTTTATGTTTTACAGCACTTCTGTCAGTAGAAGGGAGATGAGTGTTTTAGCCTGAAAGCTCTTGAGACTCTTTGTAGAACTTGTGAAGGACCCGACAGCTTGCAGTGTCATCGGCACTCAGTCTCAGATGATTTTATTTTTTTATTTTTTTTACAAGTGGTCAAAACGGAAACAAAGAACTGAAAGAAGTGTCAAACAGCTCGGCGTTCAAAGCCGCCCACCATGAGAGCAACTTTTGCTCTGTGGTTAGACGTTATTCCACTGAGCACCTGAAGTTGAAGTGCACTGAATTCCCTACCTGTTCATCATGTGCATTTAAATGTTGCTCTTATTTTGTAGGAGCCAAACTAGTAAAATAATGAAGATAAAGACCCTACATAGAGCTATACTGAACCACACACAGAGCATCACTGTGAACAAATGTCTAAGACAACAACATTCGTTTCCATAAGAGAAGTCACAGCATGTGAGCGAGCGAAGGCAGAGAATGGATCTAGTCAGGGCCTATGTTAATTGATTAGTGAGCAGTTATACAAATTATGCGAGCCATGATAAATCACAGAGGAGATGCAGATTCAGATTCACACATGCAGTGCAGCACAGCCCTGTCACATGACGCACAGTTTACCAAAAATGCATCACCAGCAGCTGAAGTGACCAGGAGTCATGTGTGTTGCCCTGAGGGTTTCAGTAGCATCTAGGTGTGGTGTGGAGGAGGGAAGATTCCTGCAGCTTGTGGCAACAGCACGTCTGCGAGGGCAACTGAGAGGACCTCTCATAAATATACCATGTGAGTGTGTGTGTGTGTGTGTGTAAAACATATGTGGTGGGCCCCTGCTAAAGGATTAAAAGGTGCCAGTAGCACTATGTGTGATGGCATGTGCTGAGAACTGGCACATACTAATGCAGCGAGCAGTAACTGTAGCAGTGAGAGTGACAGAAAAGGGTTTAATGTGTTCAGACTGGAAGGCTGGCAAACTGCTGCCAAGGTTACAATGTCTTATTTCCATGGCTCACCTAAAATATACAGATAGTACAGTCTCCTTTTACATATATATATATATATATATATATATATATATATATATATAGTGAACTAGTTAATTCACTATTAAATACATTTAAATATGTAAGTTAAATTAACCATAAACTGAGACAGCAGCTACTGAGATCTGCTAAACTAGCTACTTTTAGCATGTGTTTATTAAACAGCATTATAAATATGCTAAGCTAACTGACTTTAGCAGGAGTTTTAATATACAGCATTATACTAAGCTAAACTACGATGCTAAGTCACCAAAACTTATTAATGTTCGATTACAAATAAGAGTATCTCAGCAGCAGTGCCAGAGGTAATGTAGTTACTGCAGTTTGGGTTGCTTTTTAGACCCACTTTAATCGAAAAAACTGCTTCAATAGAAATTACACAATCAGTGGTCTATATTAATGCAAACACTATGGGCCTGAGCTGATGCGTGGAGGTGAAGGGACTGGGCTACTCACTACACAATTGTGGGTGGATGATGACTGTGATTTCAGGGAAGGGGAGTATGGGTCAGGTTTTGTAGTTTGAAAGGGGCATGCTACTATAGGCGGTGGCTGGGGTTGGGGCTGGGGTGGTCTTTGGTGCTTCTGTTTCACTGACGACCCACCCTTTTGAGCTGTTCCTGCAACTGTTCCCGCAAGGACTCGGGACAGTTATGAAGCTGGTTCTTCAGCTCAGCGTAGCCCTCCTGGAGGCTCTGCAGGGACCGGCGCTCGGCCTCAACATTAGCCCTCTCCTAGAAAGACACAACCCACACACAGAATGGATGGGCGAGGGGAGAGAAAGAGAGAGAGAGAGAGAGAGAGACAGAGAGAGAGAGAGGGAGAGAGAGAGAGAGAGAGAGAGAGAGAGAGAGAGAGAGAGTGCTCAAAATCCACGCCATGCAAATAAAAAAAAAGCTGGGACGTGTTAGCAACAGAGACATCATGACAGATTTTTAGGGCTTGGCACGGCACAGAAAGTAGTCCTAAATTGTGGGGATATTACAACTAGCAGTCTGGGATTCACAGATGGCACATGGTCCTAAAATAGCCAGAAAAGATCATTCCGACGCATACACTTTTCTATTACAACTACATTCATTTACCTTTTAATATCCTGAAACAAATATATCTTCCAACAAACTGAACTTCAATAAGCTGTGAGAAACGTGCCCCTTAATTTACATGAAATGTATTGACTCCAGAACACTTGTAAACTCAGCAGTAATTGATATGTAAAATTCAAGGGCACCGCTGATTCAGTTTTATATCATAGTTCAAGAAGACTTTGACTAACACCCAGGGTTTCCATACCAACATTTTTATACCCACCCTAAGCCCCGCCCCTTATTTCCCTGTGCTCCAATCACAGTTGAGCAAACCTTGGTCAGAACCTTGTACTGAACTTCTTCCTTCCCTGTGAATGCTATGTACTTGCTTGTTTATATAGAAAGACAACCAAATATATATACATTGTATATATATTTTCACATCTTAGGTTAGCTAATGTTAGCAAAACACTAGCTAGCCAGCCAGCTAATGTTTAATGTATATTAGCTAGCTAATGATTAATTAGTTAGCCAGTTTTACCAACATTGGCTAACTTGAGAGTTAGAGTTTGACTCTCTACATATTATATAATGCATATATTATATTTGGTTGTCTTTTCAACATAGACAAGCTAGCACATAGCATACCTGAGTACAGGAAAGCAGGAAGTTGACTAAGACTTGATGAGCAAAAGGGGTGGGGCTTAGGAAAGGAAAATTCCAAGACACGTTTTGACACTGAGATATGGGAGCAAAGGTTTCGATTCACTTCACTGACTTAAACGATCATGAATGACACATTCAGATACAGACAACACTGTTACAAATGTAACAACCAAAAGTCAATGAACTGAGCCTGTTCATGTGCCTTCTCTACAGTTAAAATGTGGTGCATGTGGGTAAAAAGAAAAAGGCCCCTCATAAAAAACAATATAGAGAACATGCTTGTAGTTTTCCCTGTCCACTACCAGAACACCATATTCAAACTCTCTTGTAAAACCCGTGCACTACTTAACCAAATACCACAGAGCCCAAACAGCCACTGGAGGGCAGGTTTCCAGGCCCAGAGGGTCTGTCATGCAGAGAGTGAAGAAACAGAGAAACAGCGGATCAGAGATCAAGTTAAGTGTGAGTGCTGAGGAAGCAGAAAACAGGATTAGGGGTTAATGGATGTCTGTTAGTTAGCAGAGTCCAGCTGAGGAAAAAACAGATGAGAGTCGACCAGAGAGGAAACCACTGAGGCTGAAACATGCACGAGAAAATACCAAAGGAGCTAAATCCTGTCCTTTATTTAGCCCTTTATACGGCTTCACACTCTGTAATCGTCTGTGCAATACATTCACTTCTCCAAGTCAAGGATGCTCGGTACAGACAGGAATGCTGACTCATGTAAGGACACCAACAGTGACGGACCAGTCGGGAATGAGAGAGAGACCAGAGAAGACGGTTTAGACTGTAAAGGCACAGGCAGTGTATGTGTGTGTGTGTGTGTCTTCTCCCTTTCCTCAGACTCACAGAATGTACTAACCTCAGCAGATATTTAAATCTCCAACACTTCAATGTAACTGCTGGATTTTAAAACTCCATCCACTGCTCACTCACTGTTACCTTGTCTTTCTCCCTCTGGATGGCGCTCTCCAGCTCGTCCAGCTTGTGCTGCAGCTGAGTGATGATGTCCGTTTCGGCCTCTATCTGGTCGAGCTCCGCCTGCCTTTCACCCTGCAGCAAGGCACGCTCCATCTCTGCCTGGAAGACAGCGTCAGAACCAACATGAGCCTGAGCCTCCAGCTTCCTCGGAGCAACGGGACCACATGGTAATAATTCTGTGAGCGTGAACTGTCTCTTCTATGCCAAATGTTTTAAAGCTAGCGTCCACTTTCAGTACTCTACCTCTTGTTTGGACTCCTGCAGCTGTTGCTCCAGCTCCATTAGCCGCGTTTTGAGCTCGTCGATCCGAGCGAGGACGCGGACGCGCTCGTCTTCCAGGTAACCTAGCTCCAGACGACCCGCGCTGCCTGAGCTGGATGAGTCTTCATGCTGCGGGGAGGGAGAGCACAGGAGGTCAGGCTTTCAAACAGGAAGCGAAGCCAGGGGAGGAGGGGAGGAGGCCTTAATTACATGTCAGATAGTTGTTGTAGATAAATAAAGTCTGGGAAGGCCTTAACTTAAACCCACTGTACTGTGACATTCTGATCTGTCTACACACAGAGGGTGTGGTTCAGAGGAAGAACTAGTGTCTCAGGTCTAAATCCAGTTTCCAGCACAAATATGATCACACAATAAAGCACTTTCTATTAGCATCTCACATCCAGAAGAAACAGTAACTTGTCATAACAAACAGAAGAAACAGACACAAAGGTACAAACACAGGAAAGAGGCGACTAATAAATGAGAATCATGCAGGAGTTCCCATGACTTAAAAGGCAGTCTGTCGATCTCCAACAAAGAAGAAGCCGACAAAAGAGAACTTAAAGAAGAGACAGAAGTAGAGCTTAGCTGGCTGTAGTTCAACACAGATGTAAATGGACTGTAGAGTCTTTGTTGAGTCATGCACCTCAATGTTTTCACACTACGCACACCCTCATCTTCACTCTTCATGCTTGTTTTTTTGCGTCATGCCGAGTCCGTGTAAGATGTACAAGTTCAAAATTACATCACATGCATCCATGTCAAACAACACTCTGAACAACAACAGCGCCAAACGCCACCTAGGTTAATAGGATTTTATGGAAGTGGTCAATGTGTGAACGATGTTTAAACCAGCCGAGACAAACGATGTATTTAGTCATTCAGCTGACGCTTTTATCCAACATGACTTATGAAAAGGGCGACAAGGACATGTTAGTGCAGCAATAAGTGCTGTGACAGTTAGAGGGGTAGATTTATCACGTCCAGATGTTGGTAGTGTTGGAGAGGAAGTACTCTCTGAAGAGCTGGAGGACTTCAGGAGGTTTTTGAAGGTAGAGAGGGATCTCACTGATCTGGCAGGAACTGGTAACATGTTCCACCAACGAGGAACAGAACAGCTGGACTGCCCTGAGCGAACAGGTGGCAGAGCCAGATGTGTCTGTATACGGTTATTCAGGTAGGTGGGTGCAGAACCAGAGACTAGATTCTGTAGTCAGAATCTGAATTTAATGTGGAGTGGACTCAAAAGGGAGCTCCATGAGCAGCCCCCTTTTGGGTTGCCTGAAGACCAGGCGTGCTGTTACCACGTTAAAGATAATCTGAAAGGGTGTCGCTGTGCAGGCTGGGAGGTCCGTCAGGAGGACGGTACAGTAATTGAGTTGTGAGATGACCACAGCCTGTATCAGGCGATAGGCAGCTGTTGTAAGGCTGATTTTTCACATGTTGTGAAGTGCAAAATGTCACGGCCGGGGGGCGTGGATCAGACAAGTTTAGCTGGTCATGTAGTTTTGGCGAACACGGGTGATGACTAGTAAACAAAACCTGCCTTCAGAATCCCCTCAAACCCACTTTAAGAACCATTGAAGCAAAGCCGAGCACATCATTTGCACATGCTGGTCCCACAGCGGCATGCAGAGAGCGTCTTTGTTGGGAAAAGAAGCATTCCCCTTCTGACCTGTCTGTCTCCATTGTGCAGCGCTGATGCTGTGCTGGGACCAGGAGATGTCCTCACCTCCTGATGAGTGCTCTCCGTGCTACTACACTCCTCCTTCAGGTTCTCCTCGTCGCTCTCTCTCTGCCTCTGCAGCAGGCGGAGGGTGGCCGACGACGGCATTCCCCCAAGGATGTTCTCCATGGACGGTCGCCGCCCCAGACCGTCTGTCGGTCCACCAGGGAAACCTGTCCTCCCTGAGCTCAGAGGGTCCAGGCCGGTGCTCTCTCCTTTGTTGTATTCAGCACAGAGGTTCAGGATGGTCTCTAGTCGTTGTCTCTCCTGTGGACACAAAGGCAGGCATCAGATCAGGGTTGTGAGTTAGTAAAAGTTTGACTGAAGGTCTTTATATTTCCACACGTTGATGTATTAATGCAAGCCTACATCAGATTTCATCCATCAGAGGTAGGGAATACGTGGACTGCTATCTCATTTCCTGTCTGTGTGTTGGTTAGAGGCAGACAATCTGATAACCAGCTCAGACAGAGAGCAGACCTGATGCTGGCTGACTGAAATATGAAATATATAAAAGCATTTTCCTCACAGTGTTACTCAAATATCCCATTTGACTGGGCTGAATTCCACTAAACCAGCCAGCCGGATTAGAGATGAGACAGGTATTTTTACTCTGAAGCTCATGGCAGGTGAGACGCTAAACTCTGGCAAAGATGACTCACATGATTTACTCGATTACAAATGCATTATGGAATGTAAAAGTAAAGTCAACTGCCTGATAACCACATTAACATTAATTTGCCCCCCAGCACGAGGTTTGTCACGACTTGCCTCACCTCTGACACAAACACAGGAGCTGCCTGCATAGGAGTTAGACTCTGTGACTGGTTGTCCAGCTGTCACTATGAGGGGTCAGCCCACCTATGGGGGTTTTCCTGGCAGACCAGACCAGTAGAGTGACCTCTGAACTGTAAACGTCAGCTGCCGACTGTTTGCTGCTGCACCCCTCTGCTGGAGACACAGCGTCTCAGAGGTCTGCAGGCGTAGAAGCTGACGTCATAGGACGAGTGAAATATTTTAAAAGTATTAAAATAACTTTTGTAGCAACAGTTTCAACAGTGACATCACAGGGTCATTCCCTCATACACTGGGGAAGATGGAGAGATGTAGTTGACAGCTCTGGAGAAAAACTAGGACTAAAGTGGACAGTGACTTCAGATTTTACTTGTTTAAGTCCACTATTTGCTATGTATTCAAAAACCACTTAAACGTGGTTAGTTAAAAAAAAAAAAGAAATAAAAAATAAGGTTAAGAACATAAAAGTTTCAGATGGTTTACCATCATGCCAAGATTAACTCAATATTTACAGACTTTAAACAAATTAAAGTCTGATATGAGCCATCATAAACACTTATATTATTTTAACTTCCTCTCCACAAAAATATAGATTTCGCTTGATTTTTGCAGTTACTCATGTTACTTTATGGTCCTATGATCCAGTTCAGATCCTGTTTCTTGTTGTGTAGGAACACTTGGCAGTGAAATTGCTCTCACCCACAAATAAGTGCCCTGGGTGTATCTTCTCCCTCACACTGCAGCGAGCATCTGCATGATTAGGAGCTACAGCCCCAGCATTAGCTTTAACCTGTAATCTGGGACCGGTTAGCTTTTAACTGAGTGGGTGGGTTTAAAAGACCCCTTTGGGCTGCCGAACACTGCCGTATATTCACAAGAAAAAGAGTCCGAGTTCAAACATTTACTGGCGGATCTACAACTACATACTACTCCAGAGTCCTCCCACTGAACATCTGCTTGAACGTGCACACAGATTAGACCCCTCAGCTGGCGAACCTGCTGTGATGGATGAGGAGCAGGATCACAAAACCATTAAATGAGTTTACCCCGCAACGTAAATCAACTTGACGCAGCATCAAATCTGACGCCTGACATGCAAACTGTGCTGAAATTATGCTCCAAATCAGCTGCGTGTTGACAGATTTGTGAGAATCCCACATTCTGTTGTCTCGTGTGGGACTTTGAAAACGCCACAGGAATTTTTTTATGTTTTGAGATTGTGGCTGCCACAGGCACTAAAGATCATTCGGTTTGTAAGTCTGTGGGTCTCTGTAGATATCATTAGCAGGTCCCTCAGGGTTTCTGAGAGCTTGGCGGCAAAGGAACAAGGTGCTACACATCAATGTGTTAATCCAAAGCTTTTTACTAGACGCCAAGCTCCCATGTCCCAGTTGGAAATACTGAGGTTTTGGCTTGAACAGTGTAATTCCACAATAGTTCAATGAGGCTATGCAAATATAGGCCTTTCTGGTTTGCCCTGGTTTACCATATATATATATATATAAAAAAGCATTACCTGAAATCTGACCGTGTCAAAAACAAATCACTTCCACCTCATAATAAAGAATGAAAATGTGGGTTTACTCACTCTCATGGTGGATACTGTGAGAAGCAACAGCTCAAACTTTGAAATGAGGGACACACACCGAAGCCAAGGCAGCTTGGCTTAAAAGACAGATGAACAAATACTGGCTCTTAACAGCCAGTAACAAGCCCCCGCCCCCTCCCCATGACACCACCATGACAACAAACCCACTCCACCCCCGCCCCCCAATCCTCCGGGATCATAAGAGGGTGATGGTGACGGAGCTCCGCGGCAACAGAATCATATGAAGCTTCTCACATCAAAGACAAAGACTTTATAATGATCCCTCCGTTAAGAAACACAAAGTCAAACAGTTAGTAAACGTAACCAGTTCTGTTGTTTATTGACACTATAATAAATGAACCCCTGACCCTGTACGGCCCCAACATAGTTAGCCTAGCTACAAAGTTAAACATATACATCTGCTAAAGAAAAAGATCTAGTCACAGACCTTGAGTGGGTCATTCCATTTAGTAATATCATGTGACTTGTATTAGGCCTGTCACCAGTCCTTGCTTATGGCCCACATGTAACTTGAAGGCATGCTGGCTACACAGTTACCTACACACTGAGCCAGATCTTCCATATAATGTTTGTAGTAACACCCTAGATAGCAAGGAATCAATGTTATATTCAATGTTGGTCTGCTATCTAGGATATTATGCCATCACGTTATATCCATCACTACAGTATTTAACAGATACAATATCTATTTCATGAATGTTCATATGAAGACAGGTCGACCAGGAAATTAGCAAGCTAACAAGCTAAACTGATCCAAACACACGTTCTATCAAAGGCTGAAGATGGCTACCACAGAAATGATGGTCACCAGTCTTTAGTTCCTGTCCTGCGCACGTTTATTACACCTTTATCAGATCGGGTGCAAGAAACGAGCTGGGAAAAGTTTATACGCTTGCTCGTGTGTTGAACTCTGGATCCACGTGGGCTGGCTCCTTTTTTGGAAGCAGGTCGACTGAAGTTTGTGTTGTTTTGTTGTTTCAGGAGTGTCCTATTCCACCTCCTGTAAAGCTGATCTGTATCTGTTAGCAGTTGAAACAGCTTCTGTGTGAGCCCCGCTGTGTCACCAGGGCATGTGGAGAAAAGCTGGGTCACAAGTCTTAAACCACCAACAACGTGATACACATAAATCTAAGCTTAGCGACATTTGATAAACACAATACTGAAGCTGTGCTTTCCCCCACACAGTAGGACAAAGAAATTTGTTTTCCAATTGCTAATATTACCTATATATTACCTATAGTGCCTGTTAATACTGCAAACTTCTACAGCAATAAAAGCTCACAACAGGCAGGTGACATTAGAGTTTGTAAATGTGAGATTTGGCAGAAAGGCTGAGTGCAGGGTCAAAGTCCTCCAGACTTGATGTCTGTGAGAAGGAAGGGGGTGATACTTCCAGACAACCAAGAGTCTGTAGAGGAATGCCCGGTTCCCAGAGTTCTCCAAGCTCCAGCCTGCATCCACCCCCAGACAGCAGTTCACACATTCCTCTGTGTCTCACCTAGTGGGTGGCTCGCATGACAACTGACATTTTGAGGCTGAAGCTGATGATGATGATGATGATGATCATGTCTTTCAACATGTGGTTACTCCATGCCAAACTTAAACTGTTCACAATTGTCGACAGTGAACAAACAGATTGATTTGCAGATGTTATGAAGTAGCATGGGATCATGTGAGTTATTGTCTTCATTCAGCCATCGTTGTTGATGAAGCTGAGGTCAGCGAGGTTAAAAATATACATGTAAATAAAATTGTGTATTAATCTGCTTCAACATTGTTGAAAGCATTTGCGGTAGTGTAAGAGCACCACTCAACAAAACACTGTACAATCGTATATGAAACACAACCTTATTTGTAAGGTTTATAATCATGCCCACTTACTGGTAATTACAGCATAATGGGAGATGAGATATAATGTAGATACAAATGCTCATTTTAAGGTAACGAATACAATAATTTGTATTTCTTGTATTTCATACACTAATGAAAATATAATTAAAACAGCTTTAACAATAAATTCTCAACATGTAACAGGGACTTTTTTCTTTTCTCGTGGCTGTAAACACACCATCATTAGGTAACTGAACTGACTTCGAGCAAAAACGAGGCCTCAAACACAAACAACAAACACATCTCCTGCTGAGAAACAATGGCTTTACTTGTTGTTTAAGTGTTGTGATCTTACTGTAATGTTCCTCTGACAGTCAAACGCAGCGTCAGAGTAGAATGAGTAGAGAAAAGTAATCAGGTTACATCACAAGAATCTAATGTTTGTTAATGTTAGCCACCTTAGGCTACTGGTCACACCAGACCGACTAAGGCTGCAGTACGCAAACCCATGAGTGTATTTGACAGAGAAAGGGTGTGTTTAATTTCATGTGTAGAAAGAATAATGTGTTATTTTATCTTTGAAAAGTGACATAGTGCAGCTTTAAACTCATTCTTTTTGTTAGCAGTTTAATTGATGTTTATTCTCTGTACTATAAAAACTTTTCTTATCTGACGTCCCACATCTCACTCTCTGACATCCTTCATCTCACACTTTTTCCTCATTTAGTCACTTCACTTTCTTTATTTTCATCCTCCCAGCAGTGAGCATCTCGTTCTTGTGTCTCCCCCCGTCTCCCGTGAGAGTCAGCGCCTCCTGTTTTCTCTTATGCCCTTTAATATTTCTACCTCCTCCTCCTCCTCCTCCTCCTCCTCCTCCCCGAGCACCCCGTGCCCCCCCCCCTCGTCTCTGCACTTTAATCAGAGCAGTTACTTTGCCCTGTTCTGCCTACGTCACAGGCGTAAACACAAATCTCTCACGTGCATAGTATTTCAGGACTGAACCGTGGAAAGTTCAACAAAGCCTTATTCTCTACATATATCTGCGAGCGTAAGAGTCTGTAAAAAACAAACCCCATTCATGATCAGACTCTGATCCTCGGAGGGTTCATCGTGTTCAGGTCCCAGAGGAGGAACAAACAGATGATCCTCACAAGAGATGATTCTATTTTACTTTATGCTGCTGCTATTTTTCTCTCTCCCCCTGTGGAGCTCATGATCATCAAAGCCAGTGAATAGGACGAGAAGGCTCAGCGGCTCAGCAGCCAACCTCTCTGAATAATAAGCTGGTGGTCCTCCATGTGGATGTCAGTGGCGCTGATCTCAAGATGAAATTATGGAGCTTGTTGCTCCCAGTGGGGGCGGCTGGCATTTAAACCGTCAAGGCCCCCCCCCCCGACTCGGAGGAGGCCCAGGCTCCAGTTATCATGTCAAACACTCCCAGCATAGAGATGAGAACATCAAAGAGCAGACTCAGTGATTAAAGGCGTGTTTTCTTCTTCACTGCTGCTGATAATAAGCTCGATTATTGTTACAGGATAGAGACAAAAGCGAGTCTGCAACATGTGCAGCGTGTTGCATCACGTGTGTTAAGTCAAACACTTTGCTGCGCAGGAGAAATCGGGAGATTAAATATCAATATCGCACAAAAACGATCGACAGCAGTCGACAGCAGCCGGCTGCTACAGTGGTGAAGGGCTGTACTGTATATCCATCTGAGAGCGTAGCCAGAGGAGATGCAGAGTGTATGAGCCAAAGCAAACAGAGGCCCAGCTGTCAGCTGACACGAGGATGCAGCAGGTTACTATGCAGAGAGTTTCATGCTGATTATCACGGCATTCATGATTATTTTATTATATACGGAACTTTCATACTATCACTTTTACGGTTTTATTTAGAAATTTTAAAAGCCCATTTGTTTGCCGCCTTTCTTTTCGACCTCATGGTCTCTTTCCCACACACAGACACACACACACACACACACACACACACTTCCGTCTCTGGTATCCATCATCATTATAACCGCTGATGCCACTCTTCTGCTGCGTGTCAGCCAACTCCATCGGCGTAGACTGCGCCACAGCAGGACTCTGTGACCTCTTGATATTTCTCTGCACAATAATGTGAGCTCTGTGATGAATCACTGTGTTCTATAAATGTCAGATACTTCACCAGTTCACCTTCAGCCGAATGGTCTCTACTCTCTTATAACTGTAGAACATGTAAACATACTAGAGTCTGACTGAGTTTTGAAACTGACGTCAATTTTAGAGGGAAAATTCACTCTAAATACTCAAGGCTGATGAGAAATGACTCATAAATAAGAAATGCAGAAAAAGTCATGCTGGTGTTAAAGAGCTCCTTCTTACATGGTGGCAGCAGCAGTCTGTTGCTGAAGGAGCTGTTTAAGGCCTCCGCAGTCTCATGCAGGGGGCGAGAGGAGTTGTTCATGATGGACGTCAGCTTTGTTAAAATAATTAAACTTTATTACTTGACCTGTCCGGGGTGTACCCAACCTCTCAGCCACATGCCAGCTGGGATTGGCTCCAGCCCCCCGCGACTCTGATGAGGATCAGCGGTTGTGGAAACCGTAGTGAACAAATTCTAGTAGCCACTGCTCTTACTCTAGGGGCATTTTTTTTCTGCATTATGTACTAATCATATTGGATATCATATACACTGATGCCAATGTCTCTGCAATAGGCTGAGCTGACATTCTGTTGAGAATGAAGAAAAGATTCTGACTATTCACACAAAGGTTTGATTCAAATGATCAAACTTTCAGCTTTAAAGTCACAGCTGTCAAACTTCACTTATAAACTGATATATACTGCACATACGTCTAATAGATCTGGTCTCCTACAGCAGCTTTGTCCTCCGTGTTATTTCTACTAGTGGAAACTTTCCTCACGTTAACTGTACTTAGCTTTTAAAGGTTATTCAGTGTTTCATGGTTTATTATTAGGTATTTGCAGGACTCACTCAGTTATGTCACGTCTGAGTACACGTCAGGTTTCTACCTGCCTGTAAACACACGCAACATATTACTCAATCCTGACTCATTAAACCTCCCTCCTGTGTGATAACAAGCTCCTCTTGTTAATGACTGAGCTGGCAGACAGCGTCACATGAAGGCAGCAGGCCTTTTTAGAACAGTACACATATTCTGAAGATCCAAAACCAGCACAGGAAGGAAAACAGCCGTCTATTTAAACCCGCTCGGAGAGCACCGAGCTCGGGGCTTTGTTAATATTAGCATCAGCATCGGTTACCTTCATGAGAGCCGCCACGCTGTTGAGAAACACCGGCTTCTGTTTAGCCAGAGCCAGCAGATACACCATGGCCTGTTCCCTGCTCAGACCTGGTCTCAGCACCGGTACAGTCCTGCTGCCACTCAGCATGTGATACCGGTCCATGACACACACACACGCACACACACACTGAAACAGGACTGAAGATGTTGCTGCTCCCTGCGTCTCCTCACAGCTCCTCCTGTCCTGTAAAGTGATTTCACAACTGTAGCTGTGCTACTTTGGGCCGGATGGAGAGCAGGCCATGCCCCCCGCCCCTCCTCCTCCACCCACCTCAGGTCTTGTGAGAGGAGGTGAGGACTCTGTGTGAACAGGGGGCGGAGTTTCATAGCATAATGTGTATAGGGACTTCCTCGAGAGGGAGGGGGGTTTGCTGGCTGCTTCTAAGAAAAGCTGAGGGGGGTAACTTTACCCACCATGCAGAACTTTACACTGTCTGGCACACACTGGCTCCGACTGGCTGATACTTTTAATCCTGACTTTGGCTTCAGCTACTAAATACAGAGAAGTGAAGGTGAAGGCGCTGAATCCCGCTTTGAAGTTAAAGTTTGCTGCATATTCACAGGAAGTGTAATTATTTCTCTCTTTGACGAGAACAACCCTTTGAAGAGCTTTGTGATCATCACACATAAACACAGACACGTCTGTTGAATGATACAGGATGACTTAGAGAAGAGGAGGGAGGTGGAAAAAGTTGGCTGGTTCCTCTTATAATATTTCAGTTTGGAGTTTAAAGCAGTAATAAAGAGACAAGTTCATCTCACAAGACTTTATGTCCACAGAACATTTAGATGAGGGGTTGGTTTAATGATGCTTCTGTACATGCTACTATTGTTGTGAACACTGATTCAAACTCAGTGATTCGTGAACTGAGCTTACATTGCTGTGACAAACATTGTGGTATCATTAGTTAGATTAGTTGTTTTAATAATTAATAGACTATTTTGTCCAAAAGACATTGAAGGTCACCTGCAAACTTTATCATCGTTTGATGTCAGGCTAAAACTACTCAAAAGGAAGCAATGCAAATTATGCACATATGTTCTAAAGCCTCCCAAAATTAGAGCCATTTTATTTTGTTGATTTATTGATTTAAGATATGTTGGGGGCTTCCTCACCTTCATTCAAGAGACAGTTGAAGAGTGAATGGAATGTGGGAAGAGAGAGAGGGGAATGTTATACAAAGGAACTCAGGACGGAAGTGAACCCTAGGGAAATGTGTTGGAATGGAGCCCCTCAGGCAGACAGTGGTTAGATAAAGTACAGGAAATATTCATGATGGAAAAAATGACTGTGTGTTTATGGATCAGGTTTAGAAATGAAGACATCAGCGTTGTATAATGTTTTTTATCAATAATGTAAATGATTGCATGAAAGTATTGGTGTAAACGATGTAAGCTTCTCTGTGCAGTGTTATGTACCAACGGAACGTTTGTTCATGTTTGTAATGTTCTGTAAAAATGGATGGAGCTGCAGCAGTGAGACGACGTGCTGCTTTTCTTTGTCTCCTGATTGTAAAATTACACAATTAACCAATATTTTACAGACTAAATGATGAACCGAGAGGATGAATAATGAAAATAATCATCAAGATCTATAACATCTATAACATCTATTTTTTGGCATTACACTGCTTGTTTTAATGTGCTCATATTTGGGGCTTTTTGGACTTTTAATAATCATGACGGTGCACCTTTCATGTGTTTACAGAACTGGTTTCACACAGACTGAATTTATAGTTTAACCCTGAAATTAAGAAATAACACATAACAAATGTCATTATTGAGAAATGTTTTTATTCCTGCTGCTTTTGAAATTTTTGATTTCTATGTAATGTGACTGTCGGTTCATTCAGCTTTGATTCATTTCAGGGTTTTAAATATTTATTGAGATGATCTATATTGTCTGCATTTTTGTCTCTACATGGAGCACTATACGTCCTAAATTGTTCCAAGCAATGTCAACACGATTAACAAACCGCTGATTAAGCTAATAGGTGATGATTAATTATAAATATGAAGGTGACGACAGACTCTTTGTTTCATTTTCTCTTTAATGAAGTCTCTTATCTGATTGGATGTGTGGCTCTCAGCGGTGGTGGGGGGGTGTGTGACTTTTTACTGTAGCAATGAACAGTTAGACGACCCCCTCTAGTGGAGAGGTCACAGAAGAGCAGACTGCACTGCTTCTTCATATCCTGTATAAAGAACATGATCCAGATAAGCTTCAGATAACTGCCTCCTCTGCTCTTTATCATGGGATGATCCACAGAGGCGACCTGGCTCCAGAGAATCCAAACCATGAAGCATATTTGTTTGTTCTGTCTCAAGACTGGATGACTGCAGCTGTCCTTTGGGCGAGCAGACAAACAGATCCAGTCTGCTGTCTTATCTGCCCGAGCCTGTTCAGTTTCATCCAAACAGTAGAACTCGCAGCAACACAAGCATGGAAACCCTGCAGTCCAAACATCTTACTTTGTTTCCAGAAAACTATGTGCCATTCTGCAGAAACTCGCCTTGGCGCCCCGCTGCTGGTCAGTGGGTTTGTACGGTGCGCCGTCTCAGTGAAGGTGCGGGATATATTTGGCAGCCTAGGTGGGCAGGTTCGGTGTCCTGCAGTAGTTGGACATATTTGGCCGTGCACTGTAAGATGGTGGTATACACATGTGGTGTTCTGTTCAGACTCGTGCGAGGGTATATTTGGTCTGCTGATCCTTGTGGATGGTAACAAAGATTCCAGCCATGCAGGAAAGACTTTTCTCTGCATGGCCCAGACATTTGTGGCCTCCTGCTGGGCTGGAAAATCACAGAAAGACGAGGAGAAGGGAGGAGAGAGGGCAGACTGGTTCAGGCTGTCCGTGGCAGTCTGCCCTATGATGATGATGATCTCTGCCTCGGGCGGAATATTCAAAACTAAAGCTCCATCTCTGATATTTCAAGGGCAAGGCCCAAGGAGTGTCTGAGTAAATATCCTCATGTAGGCCTTCTTCAAAGATGCATCGAGCAATCTATGACCTTCACTGACCTCCAACAACAGCCAGGAGGGATTGCAGCAACAGATCTCTTCTCCACAGGACTCTGCCTGAGTCTGGCCCCCTCCTAGCCATCAGCACATCAAGTCAAGCTGGCTGATAGCTGGAATCAACCAGGAGCTCTTCACAAAGCAATAATGTCTCACACGGACAATAAACTACAAACAGCTGACCGTGGCGTAATCTTAACCGATGTCACAGGAAAGATGAGGTCATCTTTGGTGGACAGAAGGACGACATGTGTGTGTGTGCGCGCCACAGACGAAGCACGCTGCGACTCGCTTCATAAGCCAAGTGTGTTTGCCAAGACAGCGTGTCAGTCAGACGGCCATGTGGAGGGATCAGCGCCAGGCCGGACAGCTTGGACCAGACAGACCTCCCTGCAGACTGGTCATTAGAGAGGGTTTACCTCCGGCCGGAAGGACAGCGGAGTGAAGCTGAATTAAACGTTGCCGCTTGACTCTGCTGTCAGTTCACCAACATGGACGCTGTGATCCTTTTTTGAAATGATTCTGCTATCAGCTGAAACAAGAATGTCTTCTCTTTCACGAGGAGTGTCTCCCAAACTAAAACATTGGGCAGGATAATGACATATATGAACTCAAGAGATTATTTTACATTTTTCTATGAAGCTCAAAGAGGACTCGTGACCATGGCGAGAAACAAGAGGGGTTATTGTTTTAGTAAGATCACTGTGTGTGTGTGTTTAGTTTCTCATTATTTCATTTATGTTTTGTTCATTTATAACAAACCACTTATTATAACTGCACAAACACACAGGATCAGTGGGCGGGCTCTTTGGTGTGTTGGTTGCCATGGAAACCGAATGCTCACTGACTCACTTGATTTCTGCTGAACTGAATAAAAAAAGTTTACGGACTGACTCAGCTAACAGTTAAGACAGTTTTCATCTGTGGCAGTCTACGATCACATCACACGCTCGTTATGGAAGTTTATTAATTACGTTGTCAGTTGGTTGCCATGACTGCTAATCAATGCAGGCCAAAATAAGCCCAGGAAAAGACTCTACACATTCATGTACAAAACCTGTGAGACCACAGTGATGTTCATCAGACCTTCCTGTTTGTCCTCAAGCAGGTTTTCTCAGGTGTAATATAGCTGTAATATTAGCCTGATATAGACATCTATACACACACACACACACACACACACACACTTCATATCAGTGTACTAAACAGTATGAACTGTTTAGTACACACACATCATCATCATTAACCACACCTTCAGACATAATGAGACGGATAAACAGATGATCACGTCAGCGACATCACACCTTTGTTTCTTCCACGTCATCGTCGAGTGCAGCGCAGAAAAAAAATCAAATGGATCTGTATTAAGACTATTTATGTTTTGAACAATTACTATCGACTTATGTGTTTTAATATGTTATTGAATTTCAGTCTGTGTAGTCTGTGTAAAGGTAATTCTTTCAAAACACATTAATTATGTTGGAAAATAGTTGCTGAGAACACGTGAAAAGACTTTGAACGATATATTACTGAAAGGTGGAGTTAGAGGTTTTTCACCAGCTTTAAGTCCAGGATTTTGTGGGCAAAGGGTGGCTCGATGACACGCTGAGGCCACCCTGAGTATACCCGTAGCAGATTATTAGGGGCCCCTCTATTACTAATTAAGCAAATGTGGCTGTGTGGTTAATAACACTTTCTTCTGTAGTCTGACAAACTAAAAATACATATTTAATATTACTTTACACAGTTTTTACGATCCAGTATAGGTCGGGCTACAGCTGTGATGAAAAAAACTACTGAGGTCCATCCTTGAACCGAGACAACCACCTGTTACCATGTGTCCAAGGTTTTATGTGAGTGTGTGTTTTTGTCACATAACTAGTGTACATGAATAGGGTTTGAGAGGTTTCCACATGAGGTTCTATATAAACAGGACAGAGGCTGTCAATATCTATTTCTTTACTAATATTTCATTTCTTGACATTGTATAAAAAATCCCAAAGTATTTCCCAAAGCTTACCACTAATTATGTTGAAAAACCCTGATGAATGAACACTTTAGTTCAAGCACTACATAACCAGCGGGGTATTAATCAATTATACAATGTAATTAAACAGCATGTCAACAACACCATCAGGCTATAAACTCATTCAAAGTTCAATATCAGCCTCATATAAATCAGTGGATGAGTGTGGCTGCCTCTGAGCTGTGTACTCCTGTTGATTTCACAATAAGACTGAACAAACTTCGCAGAGACTCTTTGTTTTTTGGTAAGCAGTTGTGTGAATGAATAGCAGGCTGCATGTGAAATGATTTTAATGCAAACGCCGTGGGGCAAGAAAAAAAATCTGTCATGACAGTGAGTCAACTGTGACTAATTACAGGCCCTGCAGCTCCACGCCCTGCCTCCTGAAAGAGCTGCAAGTTTCTGCCATTGCAAAAATACAATAAAATAACAAGACTGAGGAATCCTGCTGAGGCTGCCTCACTCAATGCCTTATTTACCTGACATAAATATGTTCTTGACCTCATGCACCAGCAGCTATGGGCACATATCTAAGGTCAATATTTGTCTGCAAGTTGGACTTGTCCAAAGGTCTCTGTGTCTAGTAACCCTTCAGCAACAACAACAAAAGGATCGGGGTTTGACTGATCAGGGTATGTGACGACTAACATGAGCAGGAGAGGTGCAAACAGCCTGTGTTATATGTCATGGCAAGAAATAACAACCTGTTATTGTTGGAAGGGTGACCATTATATAGACGAAAACTCTGAATCTGTCCTAATGACATTCCTGCAGGTTAGATGCAGTTGTTGGGTTACTCTGGGAAGTTGTTGCCTTTAAACAAACACTTGACTACCAAAACTGTCATCCGACTGTTGTATGACTGTACAAAGAAAAAGTAGGTGAAGTCCTAATACCACATGTTAGCCACTGTAGTGTTATCTTCTGTGACTCAAAGATTTTTTTTTATTTATTTTAGAGTGTTTCTACCTTAGACAGTAGAAAGAATGGACGTAGTATCTGTGACATCACCCTAAGTTTCTGAAGAGCTGTAGGGAGTGAGTTGAATATAAATCCACCCTCAGTACAGTTGTCATGAACGGGGAAATGTTTTTTGTACCAGGCTGTAAACATGTTCTGCTATGAAGTTGGACTTTTTAACATGGGGACTCATGGAGACTGACTCACTTCTGCAGCTTGTCTCAAGTTGCAAGTGTTCAGATAATATTAAGGCTAAGGAAGATGTGCATAACTGACTGTTTGATTGACAGGTATGTGCCGTTACAGATGGCTTATTAGAGCACCCAGGTTCATTTAACCTGCCTTGGGTCCTCCAATGATGTACTTCTTCCGATACTTAGATTAGACGGGAGGCAGAAGAAGCAGTACATTCAACATTGCGGTGGCCAGTGGCACATATTTTCAGCTTCAAAACAGCACTTCAGAAACCTGAAACCCTCTGACTGAACTGAACTAGAAATTCAGATGTTATAAAGTATTCTGGTTGTCTTTGCTTTTGACTTGTGTTTCCTCTTAGCTTAACGTGAATCCAGCCATAACTCTATAACTTCTTGGGGGAAAAGTCTAAAAGTTAGTTCCTTATCTGTTATACATTGATCCCACAGATGTCTGCTATCTATACGGAATGATATGTGTTTGTGGTATGAAATCCAATATTTCTGCAATATTTGCAGGCAACAGTTTTATGTTTCTGGTAACAAATGTTTTAGATTTTTTTCACCCTAAACCCTATACGTGGCACCCTAAACCCAGTATTATCTCTGCGATGCCTGTGCTGACCATTAAGTTCAGTGTTCTCTCTCTCCTCTGGCCTTGTGGCATTTAGCACAGCCTGTTTCACTGTTGAGGTTTAAGCACAGTCTCTGTGTACAGATCTGGACATGCGAACACACTGTTTTACTGCAGTCCCTCTACAGGAGGTAGCAGAACTGGACCTGGTACAGTGACAGAGGGCATGTCGTGTCAGTCCTCCAGCTGAGCCGCCTCACACTTTGAAAAACACCCATTTTGTAATTACAAGCAGGGTGGACAAACCCCTTCTCTTGCAGGCATGGACACATATAAAGACTTTTATATGGACTTTGTGTCTCAGTAGCTTCATTCAGTCTGGCAGACAAGTTCAAGATGTCTAACGACAACGCCCCCACCCCCTGTTCAGTTTAGGAAACAACAAACAATGCAGTTGCTAAGGGCTCATCTGGGCACCCAAAGGCCGCCTGTCAGTAGCAGTTTAGACAGCAGACAGCAGAGTTACAGACGGTTCTGAGACGGTTTACAGGCCTGGTTTCTCCTCCTTCCCCAAACAAACATAAAAATACTCCAATCAGCACACTCTCCTGTTCAAGGAGGTCATTCCGACTTAAGTCAGACCAAGAACATTTCATTCACACACAAAGAGATTCTAAAATCCTGTCATAGCTCCCTGGAAGAACAAGATATAAAATCATATCTATACAAATCTGGATGAAACTTTTTTCTACAACAAGAAAAGTATCAAACTTCTTGTATAGCACAATAAAAGAATCATCAGGATGCTCCAAAACAACAAAACAGCACTAAATAAATCACATTTTCAAAATCTTCATTCCTCTTTAATTCATGATAGTGATTGCATGGATATAATTGACTTAATGCTACTTGTTTGCCTGGCTTTTGAGGATACAGAGCATGTGTAATTTTGGTTTAACTTTTAGCCCATTGAATAGTCTATGGACACAAAATAAATAAGACAGCAACCTGATATTCGAGTAATCATTTAAGTTATTTATCAAGAAAAAAAGAAAAGCTTATCAAACATTTCTCTGTTTTCAGTCACTGACAACTGTCTAAATTCTGGTAAATTTCTGGTAAAAAAACAGAACAAAACAAAAACAATATTTTTGCCCTAAAGTTTGAGTCGGGACACTATTAGGCCAAATCATTATTGTACACAGTACTTATGTCAGAAATTGTGGTGTCCTAACCCTAACCCCATGTTATCTCTGCAATGCCTGAATGTCTTTTAGGACAGTTGGAACTTTTATTTTGGGACAGTTGATCGGACAAAAACAAGGAATTAATTAAATAGAGCTGCCTTTGCCTCAAGAAAATTTGATATTTTACAGATTGAACAAATAAGTAACTATGGTGTCAGGGATCAACCATTATCAACCATCACAGTGTTGATGATTTCAGTCTTGCAACTTCTGTTTGAAAGCTACAAAACTAAAAGCTCCAGATATTGGTACAATCCCTCAAGTCATAATTGGTGTAGCACGTGCATGAATGAAGTCTGTTCTTGTTAAATGAAAAGTGACTCACCAGTCTCTCCATTTCCTGCTCTCGAAGCCTCTCCTCTCTCTGTCGTCGATGGTACTCCAGCAGCTCATCCTCGTTGTCGCTGATTTCTGTGATGCTGTTCTTCCTCTCCCTCATCCCTGGGTGTGGTCTCCCTGTAGACATCTTCCGATGGGTCCTTGGGCTGGCTACGGGGGACGAGCCAGGTAGAGAGCCCAGACTGTAAGCAGGTGACAGAGAATTCCCAAAGCTCGCCTTCCGTCCTCCTGCACCAGTGCCACCCTCCATCATCATAGAAGTAGGTGATGGACTACGGGCTCGGATCCCTCTGCTGCATGCTGGCTCTTCAGATGTAGATCCAGACTTGCGTCGGAGCCGTGGACTCTCTGGGACAAACTTGACGAGACCTGAGGGGCTATCTGGAGTCCTCAATGTGGGGACTGTCCCTGGGAGTGCCCCTGGGAGTACCGGGACCCCTCGACGAGCCATTGAGGGACTAAGAGGTGGCAGCTCTCTCATACTGCTGACCCCTCCACTACCACCGTTCAGCTCCAAGTTCCTCCTGGCCATGCGAGGGCTTTCAGGGGGCTGTAGTGAACGTGAATGCTGCTGGAGTGGTGATCCTTGGATGATGTGGACAATAGGGTCCAGAGGAGGCTGGAAGCCTCTGGAGGGTTGGGAAAGCTGCCTGGAGGAGCTGGAGGTTAGGGAGCAATCAGCTAGACTGGTCTGTTCTCTGAAAGGGCTGGCAGGCCTTTCCTGGAGCACCGTGGTTGTCTTGGTCCTGGGACTGGAGGGTGACGGAGATGGACAGGTAGGGAATTTGGGAGTGAGCCTAGGGCTACTTGGCACAATGTTTCTACTACTGAGAGATTCAGTAGAAGACAGAAGAGGCGTTTGCCGGGGGCTTTCAGACCCATCTTGGCCTAGTCCTCTGCGGCTTGGCTTGGGGCTTGCAGGAGCCTCGATTAAGACCTTCCTTTGCAGCCTGGGGCTTTCCTGAACCTTCTGGCCCACCCCACCACTGCTAAAATTAGGCAGTATGGTCCGTGGCTGGGGTACAGGTGGAGGCTGGGTGGTGAAGTTGTAGCTAGAGGAGCGTACAGGCACTGGTGGCAGAGATGAACTCTGGTCCTGAGGTCCTCCACTAGGAGACGGGCTGGTAAAGCTCCCGCTGCTGGCCGCTGAGGGAGAGGAGAGGGGAGAGAAGGGAGGGGATGTATTCTCATAGCTGGACCCCACGGACATGGCCCCTGGGCTGGTAGGTGGGGACAGCAGATACCGGCCCCCTCCATTGACCATGGGTGATAGAGGGGAGTGGGGAATGGGTTGACCTCCAGGTGGCTTTTTGGCCTCTGAGGAAGAAGGCTGGGGGTCATCCATGACTAGGGAGTCCATGATGTCCTGGAGGTCCTTCTCAATAGAGCTGACGATTGCACTGTGCTCAGACTGGACTCTCTCTCCAGGAGCTGGGGGAGACTGGGCTGGACTGGCCCGGTGATTCCCATTGACCAAGCTCTCCGCGTCTGAGGGAAGAAGACAGAAAACGACTGTTGTCATGCTTAGAAAACACAAAACATCTCAGGCCCATCTTGGTGTTGCACTCTATGGCTTGGTTTGAGGTTGGAAGACCCTGTGTTAAGACCTTCCTCTGCAGCCCTGGACTTTCCTGAACCTTCTGCCTACCTTAAGGAATTAAAATTAGCCTTGAACTGAACAAACTCATACAAAACCTTAACATATGGCCTTTCAAATGTTCAAATGGCCTTTCCTTCATTCAAAGCAAATACACTGAATATAACAAAGGTCATTAGGCTGCATTCATACTGGGATTAAGGCTGCGCCAAAATGTAGCAACCTCATTTGTTTCAAGAGAGCAACGCATCAGCAGCGAGGTCTGGCAATGCAAGTGCTAAAATGTCTGGCAAGAGACAGCATTGGTCAATCAAATATGTCCTTGCTTGCATTCCTGGTAGATTAATTTGCAACATTAAAGCTGGACTATATTGTACCATTTACCTGGATTTTTTAAACATTGAGGATGAACTGATTGTAGCCAGGATAACGTTCCAGAGTAGTAAAATCCTGTCGCGCAGCATTATAAACACATTGCTGTGGTGTCTGATAAGCCTTTACACAACCTGACCAACACAGCCCTTTTTTAACACTGGTGCTTTTACAATGTCATTGTCTTTGTCCTTCATCAGAAAAATGTGCTGCTTATCCCTGCCCTGAGCTCTTAACATAAGTACCTTCAATGACTCTGAGATATAGTATTACTGCATTATCTATTGACTACCTATCATCTATAAAGGTCTAATGCTAATCTGCTGAATGACCTACCTTAGATGACTTTCCCTAAAGGTAGGAAAGAAGGTGGAAAAATAAGCAAAAATGTGTAGAGGAATTTTCACACATTTTCACAACCTTTTTGGGTTCGCTTGTATTTTCCTTGCAGGGTGCCCACTTTAGCCTTGATTACTTTTTCCATAAATAATGTGGGTGCTTTCAGGACTGCAAAATGTTCCAGCCAGTCAAGCTGAACATCTCATGCATTTGCAAGAAAATACAGTTGACTGCAAAAGTCCTGATCTCTTCATTGAATTTTCTTAACCCCCATTATATGCCTAGCCATAGCCTTGCCCTTACTACTTCAGATATGTTCAAAATCCTCATTGTTCAAGTCCACATTTTCCCATCTCAGCTTAGAAACTGTGAAAGACAGGTAACCATGAGGAGGGATTAGCGAGGAAAGAGGAAAGAAGAAAGGGCACAGCCGAGGAGATGAACAGACCAACAGGCCTGTGCATTCATTGGATAGGGATCAGGAGAAAATGTGCCTACATAACCCAATTACTGTGTGGCCCGAAAAGCAGCGTAGGACACAGGCCTGGTAATCTAATCTTAACCGCCTCTCTGTAATGTCAGAACAGTAGATTACTACTACAGAAAACGCACGGCCACATGGGAGATTCACCAACATGGCCTTGAGGCAAGGATCAGAGAACAAATCAGGTTTTATTAACGCTAAATGAAATCTGTTTAAATGGAAACATGAAGATGATTGTGGCGTGGAGTCATCAGAGGGCGCACACACACTGAGAGGTGAGAGAAGACAACCAAAGGAAAGGGATGTAATAACATTAGAAATGTGACTGCAGGGTAGAGCCAATGACAACACAAACACAGAGGAGAATCAAACCGAAAAGTCCATCTTGTCTCCTCATGAAGATGATGTCAGAGGGAGATCTCCCAATAGGAAACCTGCTTTAAAATATACAAGCTTCACAAATAATGCATCAGCTTGTTCAGCAGAGAGGGGAGCAGCTTCCTGTCTTCTCCTCGGCCACACAATGACGCTCTGCCGTCATGACAGCCTGAGCACAATTAAATCTGCAAACATCTTCATGCAAAATCATCCAGCGTTCAGGTCTGCAGGCTGTCACGAGGATGCACTGCATGAATGTCAATGTCACACCGGCTTCTTTCTTATGTGCACAGTCAAAAACGACGGGGTGGGGTGACAAAATAAAAGCAGCCGTTTGCTGAGAGAAAGCCCGTGCAATGATGTCATGGGTTACACTAACCGTGCCAAACTTCATTTACATATCTGACAATTTAACGTGAGCTTACCTGCCGGGAAAACAGAATGACTGATATAATATTGCATGTTAGGTCCTCTACAATTCGGCAGTCCGTCGTCAATAAGCTATAACATAGCTGCTTAAACATACGTTTGGTCCATCTGCCATTCCCTAATTTCCCCCCATAAGAACATATAGTGATGCTGTGACCCAAGCGAACATTTTTGACTTTTTCCCCTGAATAAATGACATATTCATTGACCACCTGTATGCTGAATAAGCAACACAACCCCACTGAATCGCATTAAATATTCAAACATGTCCTTCGCTGTGTGCGTCGTCCCAGAAAAGCAAACAAACATAAAAACCGAGAGATTTTTAATGGAGTTTGGCGGGTGACCGGCTCCTATCACTTCCTTTAGCCCCAAAGCTCAGGCTTTAAAGCAGCAGGGTTACTCACATGAAGGGATAAACTGCGACCCGTTTCAGTTTCAGTGCGGTTCACCTGCTATATGACACACACTGAGGCCCACATCCTCCGGACACCGGTTACAGACCAGGTGTGACGGAGCCCTGCCGTGCCAGGCTCCGTACACACCGAGGGAGATATGGAGATTCACCGCCGAGGTGATATTTCAGCCGGGGGTTGGGGTGCTAGGCACCGCTGCTGCTGCCGCTGCCTACGGTACCTCTGCTGTCAAGTTACTGACAACGTAACAACGATTTCCGGCCCTGTCTTTCAAAATAAAACCATAACGTTGAGAAAAAAAAATAAAATGTGCTGTCAATACCTGGTGTTTTGTAACATCTACTTCAACGTGACAGGCCTATGTCATGTACGCCAGTGCCTAATTGCGTATGTCGTACGCCAACATTGTCCCTGGTGTTCTCGAACGAGAAATGCATTTTATTTTGAAGGTAAAATAGTCTTAGTTCCAATGTCATGGCTACCTTGACATAGTTCTTCCTGTCCATAGTAATGTGAACCAGTGCTACATTTACAGACTGTTTTAAAGAGTCACAACAGAGGGCTTTATGTCCTGTCACTGTTATTGTCTGTATTATGCAGAGCTCACATGTCTGTTTTAGATGAGACGAAGAGAGAAATAAACTGAACATCCGTCTGGACTGCACATCGTGGCACTGTGCTGATATTTTACTGGCAGGACAAACACTGTTTTCATCCAGCGGCAATTACAGGCCACAATGCAGCTTTTTATAGGAACAGATTAGTTTAAATGGAACGACTTCCAAGGACAGAAAATGTTTCTCCAAGGCAGTGTTCAGTCAGCAGCAAAACGTTCTTTGATGGAAGTTAATTCCTTTAAATAAACTGTGATTTTCAAGCTGTCGGCATGCATTAAGCAATGCCTGCTGAAGACACAAACATATTTTACTTGACCATAAACATCTTTGAACTTGTCTGTACATGATGCAACCCCATCATATAAAACCAGTGTTGGAGTTATTCAGATCATTAGTAGTAACAGTGTAATGCAAAAACTCTCCATAATTAGTAAAAGTTCTGCAAGAAAGATGTTTCTAAGGCAAAAGTGTAGTTAGCAAAATGTACTTAAAGTTTCAAAAGTAAGGTGAAATAAAAGTATTCATGAAGCAGAAAAATGGCCTGTGTGAGAGATATTTAAGCAACATCCTACAAGAGGGAGCGCCATTAGACTGAATATCAGCACGGCTCAGTCAAGCATGAGGTCTCAGGTTGCGATGCATACGTCTTCAGGTGAAATAAGGGAGTGGTGTTGTTGTTTTGTCTTACAATACAGTTCTGATCTTTTTCATGACACCTGAAAATATTACTTGCTGATAGCTAATGCTATGTTTGCCTTACAGTGTTAGCTCCATTCTTGGTTTTGTTCTCTTTTGTCCAGGTCGACTGATGTCATATGCGCACAGCTGGAGGTTTGAGCTCAAGTAGATAGGCTTCTTTCTTTTCTTTCGTCCTCTTCTGACGACCATTCATAGTTTAAGTCAAATACAATTTGCTGCAAAGTTTTTATGGAACGATCAACTGACTATAAAATATATTACACATAATGTATTATTGGATTATTACATGTGTCTGAGAAGCATCTGACTTTTTTATTTACTGTTATATACAGGACATTCGAATGAACAACAGTGCACTTGATTTTATAAACTGTATGTAATATATTAACCTGCAAAGTAAATTGTAGTCTTGAATATAATGTATGAAGTATAAAATGAAAAGGATTTGATGTAAAGGTGCATCAACTTTATCTTTGCTGACAGTAGCTCATTTAGAGTGTCTATTTAAATTTGATATTATAATGTGATACATACTGAGGATATAAAACAGTCCTCAGTGCTGTTAGCATTTTAGTCAAGTAAAGTAGAAGCTACACTTGTTAATATGTTTTCTGTTCTGTGCTCTTTCTGAATATTTCCAAATAAAAGAGACTTCCCTGATCCAACATGGGGAAATTATTTAAGGAAAAACAGGATTCACATGGGTTTGCACTTGTTTGGAAATGGAAGTTAAGGAGCAGGAAAGAGGTGCTAAATGACAGAAAGATTCTTTATTTGCTGTCCAGAACTGTCCGGTCCTATTTTACTGATGGACACTTGTTTTCATTTGATAATATAAAAGAAAAAACATGAAGAGGTTCAGCATGTGGTGGTGCCATACTGCAGCCACATTAACAATCAGCCACGTCATTCAGCCCTGCCTTTAGCGCTGCTTTTTGCAGGCTGTCAAGCAGCCAGCGACAGATACAGCAGCCAAATCACAGGAAGATAAAGACCTTGTACTGAAAAGCGAAGCTGACACACAGAAGGACGGTGGCTGGGTGCAGGAGGGGACTAGAGGGGGAAACCCAGGGTGAGAGGCTGCAGTGATGGCAGACAGTCCAATGGAAGTGGAGCTATATAAATAGTCTGTGAAAAAGATACTGTAACTGCAGCCGTCGGACACTTTGAGTACCCAGCTCAGAGGCAAAAAACTGAGCCCGGCAGAGAGACATAGGAAACATCCAATCGGTGAAGAGGTGGTAGCTGAGGACAGCTGGCAAAGCTTGCCAAAACTAACAACAGGCAGGTGACTGGCATCACGAAGATACAGCAGCATTGCTACAGAAACACAGGCGGACCTCTTTATACTGGAAAGTGCACAAGAGACAGATCATGGGACTTTGTGAGGGTAGACGTGTAACTTTTGATCACACAAACAAAATATCTTTATAGCTCATCACATGATCATTGACCAGTTCAGCCTGAAAGAAGAAAAGATAACGTTGCTAAAGTCAGTGAAGGTAGCTCATTGGCCTAGAAGGGAAAAACACTTGTCCACCATCCCTGCACAGAACATGTACTGCATGGTACCATTAGAGGGTGGGAAGCCAGTGAGGGATCAGGTCTTTGCCAAGGCGCCAGTGACTCCACTGTCCATCCCATCCTCCAAAAAATACAAGGAGGCACAGTTTCTTACACCCTCATAAAGTGGTTGTGAAGGCAATACTGTGGAGGTACAGTTGTATTGGAAGAATGAGTATGGAGTCATACTTGCAGTGTACTGCTTGAATACAAATGAGCAAAGAAATCTTCTACAATCCACATCAGTAAATCAGCTTTGTTTCATTTAGGTGTGTGTGTGTAGCCAACCACCTCTAGTGTGAGAATGTGAACACCACGCTAAAGAAACTGCTTCCCCTTTCCCAGTGAGAACCTTGAATATATTATTGATTTTTCTCTAAAACCTGGTGGTGTGCAGTGATTCTCTGTGCGCCTGTGTATCAGGAGGCAGAGCAGGTCGTCCACTCATCAGATATCTGAATGTTGAAGTGTCCTCGGGCCAGATAGTGAAAAAGCACCTTGAGTATTTAGAGTACAGTCCATTTACCATTTTTAATGGAGTTGGGTGGTGAGTGACGGTTCCCGTTTCTCTTCACACATCCATGGTACTACCACAGTGACAAGCTCTAACCTAAAAGCTGCAGGTGTAGTCTTTCTTAGAGTGCCACAAGCTAGACACTTGTAACCCCAGGCCCAGGGATTTTAAGGGGACTTTAAGTTTCTACTGCCTTATAGCAACATAGTATATCAGCACAGCTCAACCCAGGTACATGTGTATTATAAATAGATATCACTGTTATAAAATGTATAAAAAGATTTGCCTCCGTAATAACTCACATCTTAGCATCTACACACAGATAACAAGTGTAATTTGTGTTTCAAAGGAGATATGACAGATATGCTCAGATTATCATGGGAGTGGTGTAAGCAGGTTTCATGTGAATGCAGCTCAGGAATGCATAATTGAGGAAAATGGTACGTTCTAAACAACGGAAGGCTTTCATTACTGAATCAGGAAGTCCGCAGCAGCCAGCATGCCCGTGCGCTATACTTATCCCCACAGTGGCAGGCAGCGTCAACACTAACAGGAGGGAAATAACAAGATGCTATGACAGATCCCCGCTTGGAGAGCCAGCCAAGAAAAGGTACACTTGCAGTTGTTCTGGTGCCAGTAGGAGCACTCCAAATACACACACACACGCGCGCAAGGAGCTGAAAAGTTTGCCTGGAGACGCAGAGGAATGAGATGCTCATAAAACATGCATGGTGTAAACTCCAGCACCAGGTCCCAGCTGGGTACCAGTCAGGCTGCAGGGTTCAACGGGTACTGCATTTTATAGCTGAAGCTCACAGAGCTGCAAGCTCCAACACTAACATTACTCAAAACTATTGTCTTTAAAGCAAGAACAAATTCACAAAGCACAAAGAGTCAATCAAATTTCTGTTATTAAAGCCATAAATTGGCCCAGTATTGTATATCACCATGTTAATATACTGTTCCAGTCCCTTCCTCCACCCTTGCTGGGCTATAAAAAAAAAAAAGTATATAGGCTTTACTGCTGTGCAAACATCCACCTGTAAAATACACCGCCCTGCCGGGCCACCTCACCATCCGTCTGCAACAATCCAACCCATTCATCCACACAGGCCAGGCTAAAACTGAAACATCAGGAGAGAAACAGTCTATTCAGGCCTTATTATTCATGTAACAAAAGGTCAGTGTGTTTTTAATCACACTGTCTGCACCCATGTTTGTGGAAGAAGGAAACCCTGACACATTTAAAGTAGCACAGCTCAGTTAAAAACAAGCTGGAAATACAGTAAAACACTGTATGCCACAACATATGTACCTGCACATCGTCTGTAGTCCCCGGTGGAGACGCTCCCTCCCTGGGGCACCATGCTCTTCATCCTGAAGGCTTCTTCAGGGTGGTTGAAGCGGAAGAAGGCCGACTGGCCAAAACACAGCATACAGCCTGAAAATGACACACATATCATATTTATTAGTTTTGTTTCAACCAGGGGAACCCACGAGAACTTACAAAAGAATGTTTGTGAAATTCACTGAAGTGTTTGGGTCAAACAAATATCAAAGTGTCAATCTTGTAGACACAATATTCATATATTCCAATGAAAAACAACTATTGTCCAAAAGCTGTGTTTGTGACTGTGTGTGTGCATGCGTGCATGTGCTTAGAGGTAAGTGAGGTGACGAACAGGTGTCACAGTTGTTCTCACAGTATCAGGGTTAAAAGCAGCTCTCAAACGGAAAGCAACAAAACACAGGCTGTGCTGACTCAGACAACAGCGTGTTCGCCATCGCCAACAGTCACACGATAAAAAACAAAGCACGAGGGCACAGAGTCCCTTGTCACTGTGTCGAAGTGATGACGGATGGCGCCCTGAGCTGATAAACTGAGCCGAGGTAAACTGCAGCCAATATGTACGACGATACGAGATCTTTAAATGTCACAGCACAAAAATTAGATATTCAGAATTTGCACAGAAACACATATTTGTGTTTATATTTTATTATTTAGTCAAGATATATATATATATTTATTTCAGGGAAGCAGGAAGCTGCATTATGAGGATAAGTGAAATTTTAATTAGTAACATATCCCGACATCAAGTTAGTCTGTCTGCTCTTGCTAAATAAAATCCCATCGGTTGGAGTATCTTATGCGCCTCGCCCTGACATCCTGCTTCTGCAGGAAATACGTCCAATTAGGGAGATAAGATGGTCTAAAAACGCTGGTTCAGTAGATATTTAAGCCCTCAGTGAACAAAGTGATGACAGACTCAATTTTTTATCTAAAAGGATATTCTGTTTGTTAGATGGTAGTTATCTATGGCGATTGTACCAGTCCATGCAGCCTGGAACTCATTTTAGGTTTGAGTGCATGATGATGATTGCTCGTCACATTGTTATATTTAGTTAAATACAGTTTATACCTCTCTTTAAAGCTGCACTAAACAATATTTTTATAGCAACAATGGATCAAATGGCTAGTGTAATATGGAAGGTGTCACCCGTAGTGACAAACCCACAGAGAATTATCACCCAACTCTGCAGTTCCCCTCTGCGGTTTGTAGTGTCCTTCAGCTTATTGTCTTGGTTTTACAGACCGCAACTTTATATAGGCTGCTGTATGCAGAAAAAAAGTTTGCTAAACATACTGTACACTGTTTGCCCAGCATCAAAAGCAGCTAGCTAATGACATTTAGCATTTAGCTAAACGAGCAGCTAACAAGACAGATCAGATCCAAAAACAGACCAAACAGACCTAGCTTTTTTTTCACAAAGTGGCCAAAGAAATCAGTTACTGGCTTTTTATATGTTAAAGCGCTCACAAATCTTCCCACCATTTACTACTATTCAAAGTGAAACACCATTGTCCATGTGCCCCTGTATACTAACCGTCAAGAATAAAAATAACCTGCTAAATATAACCTGTTTTGGCTGTGGTGTGTGTAGCAGCAGGCACAGATTGTGTCCATAGTGCTGATCCTCACACTGATCACGTCTGTATTCGCTTACATCACACAACTCTGACCCAACAAACACACTCTGTCTCTATGGTACCATCAATCACATCCACTTATCATCTGGTTTGAAATGTCAAAGCGCATAATGTACATAACTAATTCAGTGCCTTCATGTGCACTGAGCTCGATAACAGATAAGCAATCTCATGTTTATTGCTTTCTCAATATAGCACCATTGTTCTGCACGTTTATGAGGTAAAAGGTCTTCCGGCCCGGGCCAGAGATAAGATCCCTGCCTGTCGTCAGCGGAGAACACGAGGCTTAAGGTAAAGACGGAACTTTCTCCATTTCACAGGAGGCTTCAGGGATGTACAACAAAGCCAGATGTCCTTTGATTTTGGACAGACGTGCACTGACAGCTTGGAAAGAAAACACCAGATCACATCATGGACACAACTGAGTGACGGCAATGGGAAAAAGGTGTTTGTTGAGTTTTGACGTGTTCTTGCACGCTGGTAACACATCCATACACACATCATGTGAGGCGACAGTGCTAACCATTTTCACTCTGCTCATTGCAGTCTGGCTTCACTCAGACATGAATTGGGTGGACAAACGCACCTCCTACTGGGCTGTCATTTTTTAACTTAAAAAGAAAAAAACAAACATATTTCTCCTGAGCTGTCAGTCAAAATGATTATCTCCGCAACCAATACAGCTATAGAAACGTTATTTCATTTCTACATCTGCTTTTGATGGAGTCTTTGTTGGCAGGCTTTAAAAGTCCAGAGGCAGAACCCAGCGGTGTCCAGGCTGCACTTTTTCATGTGTTGCACAGCACTGCATGAACTTTTGTGGAGAAAACGAAGTGTGTGCATATGCACTATGTGGACTAAAGTTACTTTCTAACTTTAAGATGTTGGCTTGTTTGTCTTTTAAATGTGTCCTTTTTCCTTCTGCACACAGGCTGAAGAGCTTGGTGCTCATGTAGCTGTCACTGCTGCGTGAGTGAATGACTGACTAAAAAATGAGGACTAAAGGACCAACAGGGCTGCGCAGTGCAGAAAAAAACAGAACTACTGAATATTTAAACTTCTGTGTACTGGTCTCAGCATGGTTACCCAATAAAACTAGTGTGGTTCTACTAATGGGTAAGTCTCAGGACAGATCAGACACCACACTACATGGTTAGTACTGTGTAACTGACCAGTTGTTTTCAGGCCTTGGTGCCTCTTGCTGATGTTTTAGAGACATTCATACTCTTCTTTATGTAACTAAATTTCCAGTTGTGTGTTCTGCACAGTTAGTTAGGACTTCATCAGCTTGTGAGGAACTGCTGACTCCAGCAGTGGTGTGAAATTCCGCTTAAATTGATACTTTATGTTGGTAAAATAAATGCCACAGGCTCACATGAGGCGTCCAAAAGCAGCACTTTGCTTATTTGTGTTAGTATTTCTTCTTCACCATCAACCTTGTGTACGGAGAGCAAAGAGGACAGTTTTATAAAGTTTCCATCAGCGTTTCCTTCTGTGGTAACGACACCATCCTCAACATAATTTTGGTTGGTATTTTCCACAGTTGAAATAGTTTCTGTCGATATTTGGAAAATGAGTGCCGCATGGATCTGGTCATGCAAGGGAAAAACAAAAAGCTGCTGAATCGGATATTTGAAAGCAGTCATCAGGATGTTAATACTGCGGTCTGAGGAGCCACGTCAGCTCAGCCACCGTGTCTTCACGCTCTCTACTTCAGCAGTCATCTGACTCCCTCACCTAGCTCCTGTTTCCTCTGGATTTTACCAGCAGCGATCTCCTCCCTCCACCTCCATGACTCACAGCACACACTCCTGTGCCTTACTTGCTCCAACATGATCTCCCCAGTGAAGATCAATTCAGTCGCTTCCAACAAAAATGAGGGTTAAAAGATCATAGCTTGAAGTGATGTGAATCTGACATAGTCATGACAAAATCATCTCTCACTCTGTCATCTGGACTGGTTCAATGATGATGGATGCATAATTTTGACTCAGCAGTTCTGTCAAATAAAGAACGTGAAAAAAAACTGTACCTACACTGTTATCACTTAGACTGAGGACATAATAAACAATATAGTAACTGCTAAACATCAACATGTTATAAATGGCAGCCTCCATGGAAGAGGACCCACTCCCACTGTAGATATAAAAGGATCATTTCTAGGCAACAAAAATAAAAAGATTCATATTTAAATATTCATATATAATATTATATATATAATATATAAATATTATATTCCATGTCTGAAAATAAAGTCCCCAAATCATACACACTGCACCTTTAAGTTTAGTTTAGTTAATGTTAGCATGCACCCTTACACAATGATTGTGAACACGTTAGCGTTCTATTGTTAGCATTTAGTGCTAAGGATAGCTTAAAAACTATCCTAATAAAACTGGAATATTGGATCAGTGTTAGCAATAAACTGTACAGTGACTGCTGAACATTAGCATGTTTAGCATTGTCATTGAGCATGTTAGCCTGCTGCTGTTAGCATCCAGAGCACTGTGTCAGAGCTGCTAGCATGACTGTCTGTGCCTCATTTCCTGGTACAATGTCATGACCTTTCATTAAAAATGGAATAATACATCACACTCTTTAGTTAGTATCATAGCACTTCCTTCAAAAAGAACATCAGTAAGTAGCAAGTTGCAGGGAATTTCATATTTTCTAGCTGTTTTAGCATACTGTACACAATATATGCTTGCATCAACACAGTCAAGATTTTGGGTGAGACATCAAAGTTTACACACTTTACACTGAAGCTGAAATGTAACCACCTTTCTGGTACAAAACACATTAATTTAGTTTCCCACAGGCTGAGAGACGATTTGTGGTGACTGATTCTTCAGGTCAGGGTGCATTCAACCAACAACGTCCATACACTGAACAATCTGGGAGTGAATCACAGACAGTGTTCAGTGTGGTGTTACTGTGTGGACATGCAGGCCCCAGCGGTGCAGAGGCTGCTGCAGGCTGATGGATGAGAAAAGACGTTCCTCCTCCTCTCCTCCTCCCCTTCTTCCTTCTCCTCACTGTGTTCTCTCAGCACAAACTGCTGCTGGCAGCTGACACTCTCTCTGGCTGAGTCCTCTGCTGACTGTGACCCCATGGGAGCCTGACCCTACAGCAGTGTGTGTATGTGTGTGTGTGTGTGTGTGTGTGTGTCACTGACAGGAGAAAGGCCACCAAGCCACACGTGATGAGTCAGAAAAACAGAGCACACACAGAAACACACGCTCATTCATTAACAGTTTGTACCATTACACACTGTGGTACCGTATCTGTCCTCTGACGATGGGACACTCAGAAAAACCACAACACCCATAGATTTAAATACATTTCTAGATGGTTCAATTGGGTACTTTTTAAAATACACAATGTAATATAGATTTCAACATTTCAGAACAGTTCAAATAAACCAAGGCTGTTTTACTCATGAAAAGTTGACATTGACAGGACATTGACAGTATATAATATTAAACTATATCATATTAATATCAAATTTAAAGATTTGATGTAAAGGTAACAGAGTGGGGTTTATTCTGACTATCTGCACAGCCTTTAGATCATCCACACTGACTTGAAGGCCGGGCTGGAAATATTTTCCGCTCATGTTGTGATGGTAGGTTGAGAAAACTCATAAATACTGCAATGACTGATTTTGTTGAGAACGCTGTTCAGAAGCATCTGCTCCCTCTAGATCACAAGATGCTTTTGTGAAAATATTGAATACTTGTCCCCTCATCAGTGACTGAAGACTCAAACCACACGAAGCAGACAAATGGAGCAGGAAGCTAAGCAGTGTACTGCTGTCGACAGGCAGCAAGAAAAACCTAAACCTACCTTAAATCTAATAATCTAATGTTACAATCTATGTTTTCTTCAAATCCCAGAGATTCCGTAACTTAACTTCACAGAACAGAACACATGGAGCTGCTGGTTCATTGTTGCCTCGGTCGGCTAGTTTCTTTGTGGTGTTTTAACACATTTGTTCAGCAGTAACTCCTGTGTGCTGTGAGGGAAAATTACTGTTTTTGTCAAAGGTATGTGAAAATATTCTTAATACAGCATTCACATAGACTGCCACTGATTTTTTTTAGGTGGCTAAAGTATGATTTGTTATGAACCCCATCCACAGCAGTACATTGCTTAGCTTCTGTGCTGGTCTTCCTGTCTGCATCTACTGTAATCCAACCAGACTTCAAAACTACCAAATCGTCATTTCAAAAACAAACAGATAAAAAACAAACAGACAAATCAACCAGGACTGCAATCTTGGACTCTAAAGTTGTATATTTTTGTACAACCATAGCAGGATCCCATTCATATTCCCCATATTTTCTTGTCTCGACTTCTAAACCTACATAAAACATAAACATATATGTCAACACTGACACTTTACAATAACTCACAAATGAGATTTTCACAGACAACAGGCACTGAATATAAAGAAGCTGACATTTAAAGAGTTTTTTTTTTTTTTTTTTTAATACTAATTTATGGTGGGATCACAAAGCAAAGCCGATGTCATTAGCGGTAGACAGGGCTGCATGCCATTTTCCCCAATCAATCCATCTGGTTTAAGATTCCAGTGAAACGCTGTCGTTGTAGTCCATTACTGGCTGTCTCTCGATGCCAATTAACACTCATCAATTCAGACATTACAACACCACGCAGCTACTTATCATGATGGATCCTCCCGCAGTGAGGAGACACTTCAGGGACTGTCTGACAATAGATCTTGACAAAATAAGTGTAGATTTATGGTCCTGTGAGACAGGGAGCATTTATCCAGGTCCCTGGAAGAGGTCAGGATATGGAGATGCCCTAAATGGGCCATGTATCATATTCAGTACGGAGAGCTGGGATCATAAATCATGTAGATTTTCATTAAGGAGCACCCACACTGTGTTGACACAGAGAAAGTGCAGCACTTCATTTCACAATTACAACAATGAAGGGTAATTTAATAGACGTGCTTGATGTGAAGTCAATAAAATGGGCATGGACGATGTATGAAGACACGTCTGCTGCCACACTTCCAGATTTAAGATGATCTTAAGCAGACAGAGCAGGCAGGACAGGAGCTTATCTCCACTGTCAGTTTATGGAGACAGCATCTGTTTCTGGTCTCCTGTCTCCACCCAAACATTGGGGGCTTTCCCCACCTTATCTCCAGCTCTGAACAGATCTGTTCTCATATTAAACAGGCAGCTCGGTGGGGGCGGTTAATGAGTCCAGAGAGATGCCAAACCCTAACCACGCAGAGAAATTAACCACACCCTGAACCACTAAGTCCTTTATTTAGACTGAGAGTGAAAGACGTTTAGGATGAGTCTTTCTGGCACGTCTGAATGTTGCTCAACACATTAATGACTTCCTAACAACCACATAACAGTACTCAATATTTGGTAGTAACCATAGCTGTCCAGACATCACCTATTTAGCAGTGAGTTATGGCCATGATGTGTGATACTGCACAAGCAAAGCATACTTTCTTTCTCGACACCATATCGAGCACACGTCTTCGTAGGTGGCCTGAGCGAGTTCTGGTTTTAACATGTGAGGCCTCGTCCTCAAAAGGTCATGTTCTCTACAGTGATCAGTCATCATGGGATCTAATCAGCTGAGGTGACAGGGAAGGTGAACCCAGGGGTGATGGAGGTTGAGCTAAAGGAGGTGATCAGCTTTCCCCACAGCGGGGAGGGTGGTCTCTTTGACATTTAGAAATTAAGTTTTAAAACTTGCGGCAAGCTGCAAGCCTTCGTCACAGTGAGGGAATGTACATGATCTACTTTGAAGTAAATGAAGGATAAATGTTGAAACATAGTCTGTGGGTTTCATTAAAGGTCCAGTGTGTAACATTTAAAAAGGTATCTGTTGACAAAAATGGAACATCATATTAATAACTGTGTTTTATTGGTGTAAAATCACCTGAAAATAAGATTTGTTATGTTTATGTTAACATAGAATAATATCTACAGAAGGGACAAACCAAACGCTGGCTCTACATAGGATATTTCATGTTTTTTGGCCAGTTTTCATGGCCACTGAAGTTTCTTCTTCATGCTTGAACCAAGGGGGAGAGGTGATAGGTTTTCAGTTGGTTGCAATCTGAAACTTCACCACTAGATGCCACTAAATTCTACCCACTGGACCTTGGTCCTAAGATTAAATACCACAGGATGAAATTTTCAAGATTAAAATCTGCATATTTCAACTGATTCTATCCAACTTTCTTTAAGCATGCACCTTTAGTTAAAGCAGCATTAATTGATTTTTTAACAATTTGGGTGCACAGAGGAACAGGCTGAACAGTCACATCACTGTATGAAGTTGATGTGGCTAGCGTGTTTGCAAAAAAAAAAAAAAAAAAAACTTTTTTAAACATTAACATGAGTGTTTTAGCGACTTAACGGATGGTCAAGTCAAATATAAAGTTTCCCTTTCACCTTTACTTTGGTCGTCTCCAACTCCTATATGTCACTTTAGCTGGTGAATGCTCCACCATGTTCACCAGCTAGCCTCTAACTCTGTCTGTCTGTCTGTCTGTCTGTCTGTCTGTCTGCTATTGCATACAGAGGGTTTATCAGAGCTTTATCACTAACTGCCTTAACGAAAGCCAAGAGACTGAACCAAAACAATCAGCTGAGAGATGGAACTGCAGTCAGGTGATAATTGTCAGGGTGTTTTTCATATTACACATCATTAGTTGTCATTTGTTTTTGTTACACATTGAGCAGTGCAGCTTTAAATGAAAAAATACTGGTTTGACATTACACACATTTTTAATAACAGGCCAAATACTTTTGTCTTGGCTCTCAAGAAAAAAGAAACTTTCCTACAATCATTTTATTCATCATTTCTGTATAATAACATCTCACATGCTCAAAAAATATGACACCATGACAACAGATTCACGGGGTATCTAATAAACTCACGCACATCATATCTCAGTGCTCAGTATTTATGATTTCTGGTGTTGTGTCTGCAGCTCTTGCACAACAGCACACATCTTGACTGCATTATTCGAGACATCCATCAAGCTCCCAATGAAATGAAATATCCAGTGTGGTATTTCCATTCTGGTTTATTTCTCAATTTATGTAAAAGAATCTACCAAATTTGTCTCCTGACATCAACAGTTTGGAAAGCAGAAAATCTGTTTTCTGTTTCACGGTTACCGCCTGGTGCACAGGGAGGCATGAATACAAATTCCAAACATTTTCAAACCATTGCATCCATGACAGAAGACTTCATGAAAGAACCATGAATGTCGAAGCAGCAGAAAGCAAAATATCTTGACCTCCAGTTGCTAATATGAGTCAAGCAGTTTGTAAGTCAAGGTTTCTGTTACGACTGTTGGTTTACAAACTCCAGTACTGGTTTCAATATCAACCTGATACATCGTCACAAAGAGAAGAGCAGATAAGGAGTATCTTTTTCCACCAAATGATCTCCATTTCTTGAACTGGATTGAACAGCAGTCAACAATAAACCAACTTCTATCGTGAACTATACACAGCTGAACATCCTACACTGCTGGGCTACTCCGTCATGCATCTGTCATAATGTTGGTACTCAGGGAGCTTAATATTTAATGCATTTAAGGAATCATGTTGGGATAGCTAAGTCTAAAGCCCAAAGTTTAATATCCTTTCCGTTAGCATTTCCACCAGAGCCACTGAACACATTACACGGGCTGTTAGGAGGAGTTTTAATGATCAGTAGACTCAACTCGATGTGTAAAATTTGTGGAATGTCAGTTAAACTTAAAGAGGAAAACTCTAAAAATACAGTTTTACTGGGAACTTAAACATGACTGCAACAAACAGCATGGCTCAACTTAATGTGTGTATGTAGATTCCTGTCCTAGACTTAATGTGCTTCATCAGGAAACAATGGCTGTACTGCTCCCATGTAAAGGTTCTCACTGTGTACAGGGGCAGCGTACACATTCTTCACTGTTAAAAGAATCTTTTAAAGGAAGCTGTTCATCTGCAACATCACTGCAGGGATGGACTATAAAGCAGTTACTTTGGATCCTCTTCCAAGTTAAAATAACACACATCATTCTCTTCTATCAGTCAGTCACCAACAGCTCATTAGCTGGATCTGGATCAGTGCTGCTTGTTCTGTGTGCAGCAGTAAAACACACATCTGGCACAACCCGTGCTGGCTTTAGTTCTTTCAAACACTCCCGTATCTCTTCTCTTCTCTTTCCTCCCTCCTTCAGAAGAACCCTCTGACCTGGGAGAAGCATGTCAGGATTCTTCCATGGACCAGCGGTTCAGGATTTTTTTTCTCCAAGGCTGAGCTCAGCGAAACCAGAAACTGAGATCAGTTAAACCGATCTCAGCGTTGCTTGAAACGGTGTGCAGCGGGAAAATATGACACATTTTCATAATTACGATGAAGTCATAGAGGAAAGGACGGGCAATTTTGGTAAGAGGGGCTGGCTTTCACAGAGAGGAAGATGAGTGGAGGTGTGTGTGTGTGTGTGTGTGTGTGTGCAGTTAATCAGTTAGATTGATTCCCTGACCGCTGTGAGACAGAACAATTTCTCCCTCGACACTGCACAGCGATTGGTCTAATCACAGCCTTCATCACAGAGAGTGCACTCTGGGTATTATTGCAAGAGCAGCATCTTTCAGCTCACTCTGCGCTGCACGGCGGCTCCACTTTAACCGAGAAACAAGCCAACACAGACCAAGGGTACGCTCTCAGATCGCTGCATTAACGTTTGAGAGCCCATCACTCATTATGTCGCGTTATCAACCCTTTGACCAACCCAGCACGGAGCTGTGCGTACGGCTCGAGGATACATGCAGATCATCACTGCCGTCCCACAAGGACACTATGACCCATTCTCTAAGTGGATTACAGAGCACACATACTGTAATGCAAACAAGAGTTGATACAGATTGAACCAAGGTGATGAACCAAGGTGTGTGTGTGTGTGTATATATATATATATATATATATATATATATATATATATATATATTCATTCAGTTCCGTTCAACCCATTCATATCGGCAACATAAGACTAACACTGCAGAGCTTATGATTATTGTCAGTGTCATTCTGTCAATTATTCCATCAAATAATCAATTATTCTTAATCGTTAAGTGTCAGAAAAGAGTGACAAATGACCAAAACCTAAAGAGATTCAATACGCCAAGATGTAAAGCTTTAAGTGATTCATCAATTCAGAAGAAACAGGAAATTATTTAATAAGTAAACTGCTGAAATCATTTTGAAAGACAAAAGACCAGCTTCCTCTAACCTTGGCACATAAGTTTCAAAATCATCTCCAGGATGTTATGCTGGATATTTGTCACTGTATACATTTTATAGACCAAATCTTAATCAGGGAAAATAATTAACAGCTCAATTATTAATGAATAATAAAACAACTGTAGCCCAACAGTGATGTGAAACTGAAACCAATGTTTGAGAAGCTGGGGCCAGCAAACGTTTGGCATTTCTGCTTGATAAATTACTTTAAGAAATAAATTCATTCTAAATCTGGTGAGGATTAATTAGCTGTCAATCAACCAATTGATATATTGACTGATGGTTTCAGACCTAAAGATGAACTCCAGGAAATGTATCACAGCCAGGGCTGATCATGGAGCCTGCTTTTACTTTCTCCAAATGTCCTAATTTGAATAGGATATTTATACTGCATTACTTGTGCATAATTGTTTCTATTTAATCAGCTGATGTTCAGTCTTGCAGAAATGGCTTTGAAGAAAAATATGCAGTTGCTCACCACAGTAAGGTCATTTTAAAAGTTCTCTGTCTGTGGTATCAGCACTGACACCAGTGTAGAAAAATGTGAAACCTCTTGATTGTCTCCGCTTGTAAAAGAATTACTGAAATCCAGCAATCCAGTCTGGACTGAAAACTTGAAATGGAAAGTCTCCACAATCTGAATTAAACAAGCTGCCACCGGCAGTCATACAGGTTCTGGTGACTTGTCACTATTATGAACTACATAAAGGAAATTTTCACCATAATAATGAAAAGTGAACTCACTTACAGTTAATCAGGAGTCTATTAAAACTCCTTATTCAACAGCAGAGTCGACCAGAATGATCACTGTAAACCATTGAGAGTTTCCTTCGGGGACCGCTCAGTTCAATCGGCGTTAATGCCGACTCATGCCTCAAGGGTATTGTGGCATTAAGAGCAGCCTGGTCTGCTCAACCTATCTGTGGAGCAAATATTCCATCATTTCTCTAATAACATTGCTTTTCTCTCCAGTATGACCACATTCAATGTTTCCAGTGTGTCGGCTTAGCCTCAAGAACATTTCCCAGAAGATTAGATCAGAGGAACCAGAGGCGGTCAGAGCAAGAACGCTCCACATACTACTATAGTGAGTTCATGCACAGGAGACGCTCTTTGAGTGTTGCTCACACTTTTCACCGTGCAAGCCTGACACGTTTCATCTCATCCACCAAAGTTCACAAGACTCCGGTCACCCAGACACCAGAGCAGAAAGGTACTATGTAAGGACAGTGAAGTTTTTTCTGTTGGTGGCACTCTTTCCTTCTTCTGTTCAAGCATATTGGTTACATCCAGTAAAGCCAACCAGCTCGTCTTTCTGTTTATTCCAAACTAACCACAATCATGAACTGCTTCAAAATTTCTGTCCACCCAATGTTATTTTCCAGGAAAAATCAACCAGATTCTGGACAGCAAAGCGCCATCGCTTGACTGTTTTGTGGAGAAAGTAGTGCAGGAACTTGCTGTTTGATACTTCCATATTTTTAGAGTTTGAAAGCTGCCAGCAGAGATTACCTCAGGCAGCCCGGTGCCAGAAAAATGAAAATGAAATACTGTACGGCCACAAAAAATGTCAACAAATATTAAAGAAGATTGAAGCAGGTGTCATAGAAATAATAATGGCAGATCATCGATCACTTCGCCATCAATCACCAGTGCTCTGGTACCTCTGCTTCGACTGAGATTTCATTGACACAACAAATGCAGTATCTAAAGCTAACATTAGCCACAATAACCTACCAGTCATACCAGACCAAATAAGGCTCTAGCAACAAAACCCCGAGTGTGTTGAATTGAGGTTTGTTTCTTATGAATTCAACTTTTTATTTGAAAGAGGAAGAGTGTGTTATTTCTTCTTTCAAAAAGTTAAACAGTTCAGTTCAGCTTTAAATCCCACACCGAGCGGAGCCTGAACACATCCAAAAAGAGGCATTTACAGCATGCCATGTACTCTGCTCTGCTACAAAAGCTCAGAGAAAATCTAAGAGGTGCGGTTTAGTGCTATAAAGCCTTCCATTTGATGATGAGAGCGCTGCACATATCAGCAGCAGCTGAGGAAACCGGCCTCCCTAAGTCCTGACTGTGAATCAAGTAGCAGAAAATCACTGTAACGCTCTAAAGTTAGATATTTATGTAGCCTCACTCCTCTCATCCTGCCGGCCTGTATGCAGTCTCCTCGATGAGTCTCTATTGGCTGCAACTTCTAATTCAGTATTAGTGAAGTTTGAGGAAAAACTGGTCATTTTGTGATTTTATTGCCGTGTGCTACAAACAAAGACGTCGCCACTAAACCACTAGGACGTCACTGGAGTGCTGAAGAGCTGCAGACAAAGGGATGCCCAAAACTATGGCTGACGGTTGCTATGGAAAGCTGATGGTTTACAGCCTCGGCAAAGGCCAGAGAGTCAACCCCACCAGTTAATCAATGACTGCCTTTAGCCGAGCCAGGGGCCATCAAACACAGACGCACATACCAGAGCAAGATATGGCACTGGACTGAAAGGAGGAGGAGGAGGAACAGGAGGAGGAGAGGTCTCCATTCCCATCGTGTGGGGATAACCGTCTGAACAAATAAAAGGTTGGATGAAGTGTTTTGGAAGAAGTGATCACATGTTCGAGCAGTCTGACGCCAGTGAGATGCCACAATGGAAGATATGTGGAGACAGTGGTTGCTGCTGGGCAGATTCTTCATACACATGCTTCTGAGTTTATGTTGTGCAGCTGATTCGGTTCCGATGTGGGTCGCACACAAAACGTCCAGTACATAGGATCTGTATGACGTGCAACCAGTCACAGGATGTCACAGGAGGCATCATTAGGCTGTTTTCACGCCTCCTGATGAACGCGGTGAACTTCAGGTGGAAAATCTGCAGCGTGTCCCTTTAAAACACGATCATAATCAGATCCCAGACCAGATGCTGCTGTCTCCAGTGATCGCTCATCTCAGAGGCTGGTTACTGCTTGTCCGAACAGATGTTCCCTCCTCCTCATCCTCCTCCACCTCCCTCTCCTCCTTTTGTCAGCAGACTAAAGCCAGCCTCCTGCTGTTAGACCTGCTCCCAGAGGCAGATGGCTCAAGGCCCTGATGATCAATCAGTATTAAACCAAATTGTGTGATCTACATGTGGTTTAGAGCCGGGCCTGTTGCTCAAAGTGGCCTCATTTATATTGATGTAGCCCTCCTTTATATGCGACACCAATCAGCTGATTATTGTGTGCATTAACTAATCAAAGCACTCCTTTTCTCTCTCAGGTATACTCTCAAATCAGATCTAGGTTTTAAGCCTCCCACATGTGGGTGCCGTCTAGTTTTTGTTTCATTTGAGCCTGATTTCATGAGAATAAATAAATGTTCCAAATAAAAAATGAGAAGTATGACAGTGTGAGGCTGTAGTACACTTCTTCTGTGGATGTTGAGTTCACACACTCACTCATTTGGTGCTCTGTGTAGTGAACAGAAACAGAAAGTGATTTCAGACTGTCTGTTGGACTTTGTATAGAGCTGTCATCCCCAACTTCCACGTCTGAGTCTTTACAGAGTCGTCTCAAATAAAAGCCCCCAGAATACATTTAAAAACGTCATTAGACCAAACTGTGAACTGCAGAAACTAATTAGATTTTGCTTTCTTAATCAGAATGTGAAAATGGAGGCTGCCTTGTGTTGATGTGAACGTTGAATGACTAAATTTGGAAGCCAAACAATCAGTTTTTGGCATACTTGTGCAGCCAGCGGTGTGACTGGATGTCACCCACACTGTGACCGACCCACCTTAAATACATTTCCTCCATGCTGCCTTGTCAAAAAGTCACTGACCTGCCTGATTTCATCAGCTACATGTATTTATATTATTTCAGTAAACTAAAGGAACTGTACTCGTGTACTTTAATCAACATGTAGATACAAGAGGAGCTGTGTCGTCTTCTGCAGTCCACACAAACTAGAAAAAAATGAGATATGGTAAGCAGTTTGGAATTCAATTCAAGGCCTGCAGTGTGAACCGCGGTCTAGTCAAGGCTCTGGTATATTTGTAGTATTCATTCGGACACACTGCCGTGACCTGGGACGAGTCAGACAGGATGTACGGTCAAAGACTGTGTCAACAGCAACATGCAGGAACACACACACGCTGACCCAGTGAATGCACACCAGCTGCTACCAGCTCTTTTTCCTCTCCCTCTCTCTGCTGAGATGCCCCCATCGTCCGGCACACATGTCTGGCCCCGGTGCTCTGGGCCCACTGGGAACACCACATCACGTCCACAGCAGTCTGGTGACTGTTTGCAGAGGGGCTTCACATCCTTTTTTTTTTACCAAGGGGTCAACGCAATGTGTCAGAGATGACAGATGTTGAGGAGGAGAGGGAGTGAGCAGACTTTTAGAGGAGTGTGTGAGGCACAGCAGCTCAGCGAGATGGTCCTGGATCTGTCTTACGTGATGAGAAGTGGTGGACCCAGCAGCCTCTGAATAAGCAGAATGCATGAAAGGAAAGCTCTATTCTATTCCAGTTACCGGCCCTGGTTAGGTCACATTGGCAACCAGGAATAGCAGTGTAACAGTAGACAGACACAGTGAGGTCTGCTCATGCCAGGCTGGACGGGGGGTATCTGCAGATCTGGCTGACTTGTATATGTTTGTAGTCTATAAACAGAGCTCACATGGAGGCAAGGGGGAACTGGTGACTGAGAGGCTGGAGACAGCAACGTCAGGGCAGGTGTTAGTGCTGCATGTGCGAGCTGACACGCCAAACTCCTTTAAAAATGTGAACATTTGGAGTTTTCCTGCATTTAAAGAAAATATTTTCATCTCAAAGTGTGACTTTTACAGCTCAATAATATCAGAAGGCTACTTAGAAAATTTCGGCATACAATATAACACAAAGCAGCTTTTAATGATGATGAAAACATAATGTTTGTAATGTGCTAACACTGCTAGCAAACGGCGAACTCCACAGGACGAACACCTTGTGAAAAAGAGTTTAAAAGTTTAAATTTTAAAAGCTTGAGTAATAAAAGTTCGTCACACGTATGCCGAATGAAATAGACCCTGTTATTAACTCACAAAAAGCTGTAAGTCATGCTATACTGCGTGTGGTTTAACAATATGAAGCTACAACGCTACATTTGTCAGTTTTGTAAGCGGAGTTTGGCGGGCGTGCGCATTTAGACGTAACGTATAGCGGGAGTACTTGTATTCACCGTGTTAGCACTTAAAACTAGCCTCTTGTGAGCGCTTTAAGTTACTGCAGTCCGCCACTGTACTGACACTATCCACACATGAACAAGCTGAGTGCTGAGACGGATTTAAACGTGTCCACACGAAGACAAACACACTTACTTTAACTCCAATGAATGAAACTCCTCTCCGGCTCCTCTGCTGTTTTCATCGCATCTGCTCCTTTAAACCAAGCCACGTGTTTTTTCTCCGCTTTCTCACTGTTATTGTGGAACAACAGCAGCGTTTATGGGCTTTTGTCCCAACCAGCTTTTGTTATGATAATCCTAAAAAGCTCACACACTCTCTTAATATATTCTGCAGATAACGTGAAGGTCCACAAAAGAACGCTGTCTGCTTTGGCCACTTGTTATGAAAAAAAAAACGCGAGTTCATAGACTGCTGCGTCCCGTATATCCCGGTTCATTCAGAGCAGTGCCTGTAATCTCTGCCCATTGTCTCCACGCTCTTCACGTAGCAACGACGCCGTCTCACAGTGTCAGAGCTCCGGTGAGAAACAGCTGGCTCAGACAGACAGACAGAGAGAGAGAGAGAGAGACCACCAGAGAGGAGGAGCAGGGGGGAGGAGGAGGAGGGGAGATCCTGAGTCAGAAAGAGAGAGAGAGAGAGCAGGGAGTGACGCCTCAGCCAGCACATAAATTCTTTCATTGTGGAGTAAGACATTTTAATCCACAATGAAATAATTTAACAGATCAATAACTTGATGGATTGATTATGTTAATGGATGGCCGGCATGTTGCAGCAGTGTTTAACCGGTGTGAATAAAGCTGATCTGATGTGAGAGCATGTCTCTCATCACAAGAAAAGCAAAGGTGAAGCCTCGAGTATTAGCAGACATATCTGAAAGCCATAAAAGCACACATTAAAGGAGAACATTCAGGGTAAGTGTTCCCTCTGGACACACTCACCTCTGCAATAAATGTTATGCTTTGGTTATAATATATTTATGAAGATTATAACTACATGGCAGGAAGATAACATCCAGCCGAGTCAAAATTTATGATCTGTGCCGTTAAAGGAGCACTCCAGATAAAGTACAGACACACACAGAGGACAGATTATTAAAAAAGGATGGTTGAGTCAAAGCAACACGAGCTGAGGTATCCTCACTTTTCATCACTCGTATGGATCAAGCTCCAAAACGGGACAAAGCTCCTCCGCAACTACAGAAGTCTAGTGACCAGTCCACCTTCAAACTTTAGGAATTACTCAGAATAAATGAACTAATCTTCATAGCATGTGATCAGTCATTACTATACTCAGTGTAAATGAGTTCACACAGAAAGTCTCCCTCAGTTAAAGGTCCAGTGTGTAGGATTTAGTAGCATCTAGTTTATTACAACCTGCTCACCTCAACATCCCATTTGAAGGAGAAACAACATGTGAAACATGCAGGGCCTCATCTAGAACCAGTGTTCAGTTTGTCCATTCTGGGCTACATGAGGACCTATGGCGTAGATATAAAAGGCTCATGGTAATGGAACAAAAACATAACAATTCTAATTTCCAGGTGATTATACACTAATAGAATTGCCTCAATCTGACACACTGGACCTTTAAAAGTTAATACTTTCTCCTGAGCCCTCTTCCCCCCTTTGTATTCGCTCTGATAGGCTGGATGAAGCCAACCAACCATTATCCCTTTAAAACATCAGCTCATCCTGCTTTGAACAAACTGGCTTAGTTTGTACATGCCCTTTCATTGTCGGTGTTTCCCTCCACCGGCTCCTCTGATTTATGCCGTAAATCCGGGCAGATTACCGCTGAACGCTTGTTAACCACTTTTGCATTTCGTAACAACACTGACATGTTGCTGCTCAGCTTTCTATGAAATGTAAGGCCAACGAGTCAAAGCCTCCACAAGACGAGTCATTAGTAAAAAAAAGTACCGTCTGTTACCTGTGTGTGTCACAGGTATTATGTTACCTGTGAGACACACAGCAGTGTCATAGTTTATTATGACTCATCATCTGTGGTACCTCAGTGGTCTGTATCTAGGGAACTGAAGCATACTTCAGTGCGTTACTCATAAAATGTGCTCATAGCTCATGGGAGTGGTAAGTAAAATATTGCATAACCAATAATGTCTGAGCCACTTCCTGTGGTAGATCTATTTCATCCTGCTTTGTTCCCACTCTACATTCAAAGTGTTCCAGCACCCTGACAGTGAACTCTGATTTACCCTCACGCTCATTCTTCATCCTGAAACCCCCTCTGGGGCTAAAGTGGGATCTGTCTGGGGTAGTGGGAGCTGTATAAATAGCCCCGTGTCCCTGCTCAGGTTACCCAGCCAGAGTCCAGGTTGAAATACCAAAAGACAGAGTCTGACACGCTGACAGACAGCATACATGTTCTTCTACACATACATACATGACGGAGGAAAGCAGGACGAGCTGTGTGCATTTAGACAGGAATGATATGTGCTGGGGGTGACATTCGTCTGTAAAGGTGAGCACATATCTAAGGAACAAAAACAGCACAGCAGCACAATGAGTACACATCCTGTGAGTAAAGATGAGTGATGTCCCTTTAACTCGTAACACTGCGCTCAGGCTCTGATGTAAACTTCTATGAATTTCCATGACTAAGACGAAGCAGTTACACGCTTTACAGTTTTACTTCCTCTCTGATCTGTTTTGGATTTGTTTAATAGCACAGAGACAGATTATGATGCAAAAAATACACCCTACAGCTAAGGCTAACATAGCAGGCAGCAACACCGCCCAAATAACTACACCTACATCACACTATGCTGTTTGTCTAGTATATTAGGAAAACTCTGCTCAGGCCCAACTGTTTGAGAGTAAAGTGTTATAATGGAGAAAAGTGGTGTGACTCGATGGTCTTGTTCTTGTGTTTCTTTTTTGGTTTTTAGTCAGTTATGGAAATGTTTTACTTGGTTAGGTGTGGAGATACAGGGATGAGGAACTCAATGATTAAGGCTTTTTTTAACTCTGATTTTAAAGGGTAAGTTCACATTTTTTTCAAGTGGATCTTAAAACAATAGTCAGACACCCATGTGAACTTTGAAACAGGTTTTGCTTGCTGTGATCTTTCCTCCTGTTCTTAGTGGCCATTCAGAGTTCTAGCCTGCTCGTGAAGCTACTTTACTCAATGACTCAGATTTGTCAGCCACAGTGTGGTTGATGATTTTAATGTCTGTTGTGCCTCTAAATTTAAATGTTGAACACTGAACACTGTGATCATGTGATCATTTGTGTTTCACGTCCTAATGAATGCATTTGTCTAGTTGGTGCCATGTTAGCATGTTACCAACATATCAGCCATATTAGGTACCAAGATAGTCAATGGCCATAATTATTATTTCCTTAGTGTCTGAAAGAGTGTACATACCACCTGCTTTTGTCCTGCAACTCAGACATATGTCATAAAACTGTCCCAAAAAACAGCATCTAATGCAATGAGTCACAAAGTGACCTGATCTTCTGATTTTAGCAGATTTGTTGGCTGCTTTGTGTGCAGCACACATTCAACTTGGTGGGTTTGTGGCATTGTCTTTCAAGGCATCCAGTTAACCACTGTCCTAGCTTCCCTAACTCTCCCATGAGGCTTTGCCTTCAATACAGCACAGGATAACTTTAGTGAAATTCTCCACAGCGTCCACTCTGAGATCCACCAAGGCAGATTGAAAATCCATTCGTCTCTCTCTCTGGTTCCTTCGATATCTGCATGCACGAGCACGGCACAGCTCGCTCTGTTAACTTATTAACGCCGGAACCTCAGGCTGCTCTTCAATCGATGCCTATTTAAAAGCACAGACTGTGCATTTTATTGAGCAGACCTGCTGGCTCTTATGCTGCACTTTCATTGACCACCAGGCTGAGAGCTGATGAACTGATCCATGGCTTACAGTAGCTGAGTTCATGCACTTGAGTGCGCAGGTGAAATTACAGCCGAGTAACCACAGATCCTTTAACGTCTGCTCATTGGTTTCCTGTAATGTTTGTTCCATAGCAGAGAAAATGGAAATCCATACACCAATATTCTATAAAGTGAACTGAATCTCTGCACTGACACACACTTCTTCAGGCTTCAGTCCAAGTGTTACCGAATGCAGCGACAGTCAGTGGAGCAGAGTGCATCATGGGACAGATTCCTACCTTGTGACAGGCGGACGGGCTGTGTGACCTGGAGCCCGTCAACAGAACAGAGGTTCCCGCAGGGGTGCAGCGTGATGACCCCCGACCTGTTCTCTATATAGCAGTGCTGGGCAGCCACCCCGGGGCCCTGGATGCTGATGTCCATTGGACCATGACCCAGTGTGGTCCGGCCTGGAGGAAGGAACAAGAGTTTGATTGACATCTGATATCAGATCAATTCATTTGATTGACTTTCAGGCCAATAAGAAAGATCTGCCTGTATGTAAACTGAGAGGGAAACCCCCGGACAGGACGTGGTAATGCCCCACAGAGCTGTAAAATGTCACAGGTACGTAAACAAGCACACGCTGTCCCTGCCTGGACATAACCTCTGATACTGGAATGTCCCAGCATACCATCCTGCAGAGGCAATGACAGAGACAGGAACCTGAGCAGACAGACAGGTACAGACAGACAGACAGTCCAAAGGCTAAGAGGTCATCAGACAGAAAGACACGATGAGCTGCAGACAGGCGAAGGACAAAACATGTTGTATATTTAAACATTCTGCACACTGTGAACCTGCTGACCTGTTTCTGAGAGGTGATAATAGCAGATTTATAAATGTAGTAAAGCATTTTAAAATGTAATATAATAAACCCAACACGCTAACTGGGATGTTTGTGCTGCAGCAGATGTCTCACCCTCAGGCAGGGGCAGCAGGGTGATGGCTGTACTCAGTCGTCCACTACCCAGGCTGACCAGGTGGGGGCGCTCCGCTTGGAACTTCAGCCCCTTTCCGGTCTCAATCAGGTCCAGAGGAGTGCTCTAAGGTCGCAAAAAGTTTTTGTATTAGAGCAGCGCTCAGACTGACTGAAAACAAATGTGAGGAATATGAAAACACACGTTTGGGGGTGTAAATTAGTGTTTGAATCCATGTGTGACAGATTTATTATAAAACATGCATGTTTCACAGCTACATACACTGTAAAACATGTATGATCAATAAAAGAAATCAAAAAATAACTTAAGATGCAAAATATTAATATGATAAATGCATCAAGATAATGTTCAAAATAAATATAGACATCATTTATTCATGAACTGTGGCATAAATGAACATTTCTGCACAGTCGATGCACGTATTCTGATGTCGACCAACCATGTTCCATATACCAACCACCATAATGAAGCAGAAACGCATTCATGCATTCAAATTCATTAAAGACTACATTATGGAAATAAATGGGGCAAAATGATAAATGCACGAATAAATTAATGATTCAAAAATGAATAAATTAAATGGGAAAGTAAAGAGTAGATTCATTTTAGTATCATTTTTGGTTTAATGAGTCATTAAATTTAATTTAATTTTTGCAGTTAGGGTCCTCCATATAACTGAGCTTCAGTATAAACTGAAGAACCTGTCAGTCACTGCAGCATACTTCATGTAATGACACCTCTCCACGTAAAGAGGTCACTTCCTCTGTCTCCATTTGTACAACTCTGTCTGGACTATAAACAGCACACTGCGAATGGCTCATAATCACTAATCATTTCCTGTCCATTAGCTCAACTAACTGGTTGTGCATGATGCAAAAACATGTGCATATGAAGTATTAGAGGGGACTTTTGTCTGTTTTACTGCTTCACTAATGCATCCGAGCTGCAGACAGAGATTCATCCTCCACTGTGGGGATGAGAAGAGGAGTCTGAATTTCTTCACTCTGGGAGGTCATTTCCATAGCTGGCTGCTTACATATTCCTCTACACACTGAGTACGTGTGTGCGTGTGTGTGTGTGCGCACACGCACACATGTGTGTGTGTCTGTTGTCCCCCTCCCTTCCTCCTCTCCCCCCTCGCAGCCCTAAAGCATCACCACGTGCTCTCTCTGCTCAGCAAGGGGGAAGGGATGTCACCATAGCAACAAGCACTCTGAAATTAAGAAACGTGAAGCTCCTGGAGGGCGCTCGACGAGATAACTTGTGATGAGCACTTTTGAGCACAGCGATGCCTGAACGCGAAGACAAATCTGCTTTTTAGTGGCTCTCTTGTTGTTAAATGACTCCCAGTGAAGAGGTGAGTTCTGAATGGGATGCTGCCAAATCTGTTCTGGTTTTACCTCCAAGCATTCGACATCATGATGTTCTCTTCCAGCTGATAAATCTGTTAGCGTTTAAAGTGAGTGACTTTACAATAAAGACCTTGTTTTGAAGTTCTGAAATTTGACAGAATTCTAAAGTATTCATTCATTTTTAGAGCTCTGCATGTGGATAAGGCAGAATTTGTTTGTGAAGTGACCTCTGTAAGGTCACAAGAGAATCTTTGGTTAATGAACTCTGATGTCACTCCCTGTGCATGGATCTGCATCTTAAAACCCGCTGTGGCTTTTTGTCCTTCTGCTGAGCCCTTAAATTTCTTATTTTACAACCTGTGCGCGATCATTGACTCTCAGCCGGTGAGCCATCCATGTGTGCACTAATAGGATTATCTGATTGTGGTGGTGGTGCTGTCGGTGGAGTGAGGTCAAGCCTAAGAGGATTGCTGAGACAGAGACCGGCCGGGAGGAACTGGGAGGCGTGCTGGGTTTGATGGGAAGAGAGGAGAGGTGCCAGTGGGGCAACACTGCAGGATTCATAGTGCCTCATACGCTGTGTACTGCTGCTCCCATGTGGTGCACGCAGCAACAGCCTCCGCCTGTCTGTACATACAGATAGAGTGCAGTGTAATGTGACTTCCAGTTTGATTACATCTGCTAATGAAATATATTGTTTTTGATCATTTTTTTACAGTCCGAATCTGTCCTGACAGACACATTTGATGTCTCTGAATTTATGTTTTTGTCCTGTTCTCTGCCTGTGCATCATTTCTTTGTTTTTTAGCTCATTTCTTCATCAAGACGGATGTGAAAAATAGAATCAGTGTTGTTCCTTGATAACAGGACGTGCCGTTTATCACTTAAAAAGTGGACTTGTGAGTGTAAAAGGGAGGAGAAATCAAATCAGACATATGATAAAAAAAAGAAACAATCAGATTAACATCCTGTTTGCATTTCACTATACAATCAACCAAAATTGTGATGCAGAATTTGACTCTTCTCGGCCGTGCTGGCAAGGTTAATAGAATATGATGACAAAATGAGCTATAACAAAACATCCAAAATGCCAAAAATAGACACACATATTCATATACAACCAGTGGATCTGCTGGTTAAACATTAAGGTAATGTCACATATGTCACATTTCATTCATAAACCTGCCATGTTCAGGTCTTTCCTTCCTGGTTTTGTAACGAACACAGAGAAATCATTTCTTCTGTCTTTGCCTTATCATACATTTCAACAGAAACGTTCCTCTGTTGTAATTGTGATCATGCTCAGTTCAAATATCTCCACTTTGTTACATTCTGATTTCTATTCCTGTTTTCCACGCAGCATCTGAAGCATCGTCCCAGTTCCCCCACAGGAGTCATTAAAATTTAATCTCCTTGTGTTTTAGCCTCCATTTCTCGCTCCTTCTAACTCCCATACATGCACAAAAAAAAACAGAACGCACACACACACACACACACACACACACACTGAGCCCTCCTCTTAATGCCTGATAGGATTGTCAGACCCGGCAGGTGGGGAAACACAGACATCCAATCTCCGGGTCTGTCTAATTACTGACTCTGGCTGAAGATTCCTGCTTTACAACATACTGACATACGCTGTCAGGACGTGTCCCAGCTGGACTGCCTGACCTGACTCCATCATCCACAGAGAGAGAGAGAGACTTTTCATGGAACAAATCTGCCAGAGCGAGCCAGTGTGCTGACATTTACCATCAGTTATCAAAAGATGAGAGCTCTTACTATTCACACACACACACACACACACTGAAAACATATGACTGTGTTTTTCTGTGATAGTTGCCAAGTTGAGAACAAAGGGGCCTCTGCCTCCCTCTCTCTCTCTCTGACTCATTCCTTTTCCATCTCCCCCCAAACTTCCCTGACACACACACACACACTCACACACACACACACACACACACTCACCTGTAACACCTGGTGTGTTTGTCGTCCAAACTCTGGCATGTTCCTGTTCAGGCGGTCCATGTCCACTGAGCTGTCCACAGCTCCCTGCGACGCATGAAGATCCTGAGAGAGAGGAAATGACAACATCAATATTTGCCACAAAATGAGTTCATGAATGTCGTCATTCGTGACTTCATCTCTGGAGGATGGCAACAGTTAGCTACTGTATTGTTTGCTTGTGTTCTCATGGTCAACCTGTGTGGATACATCTGAATCGAGTCTAAATGTTTTAAGGGGTGTTTAAAACTGTTAAAAAAATATTTTTTTTCACAGTAATTTAAAAAATTTTTAACAGGATTCCCGCTCCTCACTAATGTGTCAAGGTGTGATTCATGCTGTTAGCACACACACACACACGCACACACGCACACACTGGAACAGATGGTTTGATGCATTTAGCGAAGCACTTTGAGGAAGTAACACACACACTTGACACACACACATTTAAATCTCTTGGTAGTTGACACATTTACTGGAAATCAGCCACATTGGCTGCTCTCTTGTCTCTCAGTGTCTATGAAAACACACTCACACACTGTTCCTAAATTCCTCCCTACTCACTCAGATATTTTTGGGTATTTCCAACAAGTTAGCACTGAACATCTATAAATATACTCCATGTCTATATTGGTACACGTGTGAAAAGTCCAGATTTTGGGTGAATATGTACTGTGTACGTGAGAAAACACTTCATCAGTCATCATGTGAGACGGGAGACCACGTTGTGGTCGTGAGGGAGCACATAACGGTTAGAAAACACGTCATTACAGCAATCACAGAGAATCTGAGTATACCCGGAGTCATTTGTATGCCTAAACTGCTGTGCAGCGGGGATGGGAAATGTGGTTCTGATGTACTCTACCCTCAGGATAACAAAACACTGCCAGCAATATCCTGATCTTTGCTCTCCTGACAGACCCCGTGAAATGATATTCAGCCACAGGCAACAAAACAAGGCAGGAAATACAAATAAATGAAGATTCGGTCTGAGAATGAAAGAACCAGCTACAAAGTGTTTCCCCCTCAGGTTTCTTGCATTGTTTCCCATCTGAAATTTTTTAGTTAACTTCTCCTTTGTTGTCTCTACATTATAAGAATTATTACCTTCCTCCAGTTGTCCAGCAAATGCAAAGCCTCCATAGCAAAGAGCTGCTCCTGCAGGCTACTGACTCAATCCTATCACTGTGAACTTAATTGGGCAGGACACCTCTAAGACCGCAGAGTGAATTCACCACAAGTTCTTCAGCGCTGCGCCTTTCCATAAAACACAGACTGTCCGTTTGTCTTGATCTCAGTCCTTTTGTCTTAAGCCAACTGGTGCAGGATCCCTTCCACAAACTCCCATTCAGGAGGTGGACCTGTTGCTGCTTGCTCCACTAAACTAAGACCTACATTCCTGACTGGCAGCACCAAAAGTCCCAGATAAAAGAGAGGCGTGTGTGTGTGTGTGTGTGTGTGTGTGTGTGTGTGTGTGTGTGATGATGATGATGATGATGAAGAAAAGAGGAAGAGAGAGTGATGACTGAAATGATCTGATAAAAATAAAAGTAGATTGCACAATGAAACCACAAATACACTATAGAAAGTATTATACACTATAATGTTTGATAGTATGATATGATATGAGTATGTAGTATGATACTGTAAAATATAGTATATTCCAGTACAAGACAATATATGATTGTATAATATTCTACAGGAAAACACCTGTTTGTATGGAAAACATGTTTTCCATGTTGATTTATGTATTTTGAGCAGAAAAAATAAGTTGAAAAGTTTAAAAACTTCATCTATTTTCATTTACTAGTATACATATCATACTTGGATAGATGGATAGATGGGACTGAAGGTGTATATGAGCAGCACTCAATGTTGTTGTTGTTCCCACCACATCAAAGCCTGTTTCTCTCAGACTGGGGGAGGACACATCTCTTTCTTCAGATCCAGAAACTCTCACTGGACACACAAAGAACCCTCAATCTCTCTATTTCTTTCTTTCATTCTTTCCCTCCCTCTCTCCCTCGCATGCCAGGGCAGAAAGGCTGGCATTGTTTTCCGCAGGGCAGGCATGGATCTCTCCTCACACATGAGGGAATCTTTTTTTGTTGTTTGTTTGATGGGGTTATGAAAGGGAGGGAGGCTCACCATTTGGTTAGAATGCAAAAATGCAGAAACAGGGAGGGAAGCTAGACAGCCTGCCAGCTAGACGGTGAATAAAAAATGTAGATGAGGTGACTAATATGGATGATGATAGAAGTGATAGATGAAATGCAGCTGTAGACCGGAGTATGTTTTCCACTGAATCAATCATTAGAATTTATAACAGTTCCTCAATTTTGGTCAGAAGCACAGCATATTTTTTTATTTATTAATGTTTTTATCTTCAAGTATCTGGTGCAAATATATGAGCTTTAATTTCCTGAAAAAATTTATAGTATCTCCCAGTATACTGTTGATACTGCAACGTAACATTACATGTATGTTTCATATACAGCCCTCCCCACAAAAAAATCCTAAACTTAGACTAAATAACTCTAATTTAATTTTTACAGTAGTTTTCTCTTGTTTTTTTAATTGTAAAATGAAATTAATTGTCTGAAACTTAATTCTTTGGAATTTGAAGGTAAATCGTAAAACAGAGAATTTATAGTATTTGGCTGTATTTCAGTAAATGAATAGTTGATGATTATTTTAACTGATATTTTACTTTGATTTATTAGTATTTTTAGTTGATTATTATTAGTATTATTTTATATATTTTACAGGAAAATACGTAATAGTAGTGAAACTAAAGATGGACATTTTATTTTATTTTCATAAATTAATCTAGCTCTTGAGATATAGGACAAATTGTGAATTGAAAATATTCTTACCCTGACAGTTTAAAGTCTCAGCACCCAATCTGTACAGGTATCTTGCTTTAGACAGCCAGGGGCCTGCTACTAATGGAGCAAACACTTACTTACATGTTTACAATGTGTCCAGCTGGTCAGAGTTACCAAATGCTTTCGATGAAGATGCAGCACTTCTTTACAGGAGAATGGTTCTATTCTTATCTCATGACATTTGTCCAGTGATTGGACACCATAATGTGTCTCACTTTACACATATTCAACAAAACTGCTGTCACGTTTTGTAAAAGAAAAAATATTGATATGATATTTTATTTCATCTATTTTGAATGAGATATTGCAGCATTGTTTTTCCTTGTCTTGCTTCTGTCAAATAACTTGTAATAGTATTATGAAAAGCACTATACAAAAAACAGCATACAAACACATCTAGTCACATTGAGGGTCAAACACCAATTGGCGTTCTCTCTGAAAGGTCAGAGGTCAGTGTTTGAAGTAATGGAACAAAGTTATGCCCTAAAGCTGTGAAGATCTGTGTTCTGTGTGATAAAAAACACTCCTATCAGCCTGTTACATGTTTGCAGGTTTGGTCCTGCGTTCAAATGGTTTGGCCAGAGAAGAGATGTAGTCTGTAGCTACAGGCAGGACGCCATGTCAATGAGACGCTTTATGGGAGATCATAAAGCGTCTCATTGACATGGCAGAATGTGGCTGATTTCCATCAGAGCAGAAAAATGCCAAAGTACAGAGATGAGGATTAAATGAGCGGACGTGAAGGAGGCATGGAAGCTTTGCAGGTGCGTTACAAACTTCCTTGTAAACACACCTGGCTGCTTTATGGAGGTCCACCGGACAAGAGTCTGTGTGCAAATAAGAGCAAAGTACACAACAGCACTTGTAAAGACAAATAACTGTGTAGTCTTAATCCCTTGAGAAGCCCTGCTCCAAAAATCACTGATCCCTGCAGGCTGTAATTAAACATAACTCTGATTCCAGAAAAGATGGGACTGTAAAATGTGAATGAAAACAGAATGTAATGATCTGACATGTGTTTTATATAAGTAAGAATAGGAGACAAAAGGGAAAGCTGTTGAATGATCAAAAAACATCTGTATGGAACATTCCACAGGTAAACAGATTCACTGGTAACAGGTGATAGAATGTACTGTATGATTTCAGTGAATTTAGTGATTTCATCATCTACAATCATATATGTAAAGGGCAAGGCCAAAAGAACTGCCATGATTGTATAAAGTATACGACATGGGCTCAGGAACATTTTCAGTAAACACAGTTCGTCTCTGCATCTACAAATGCAAGCTTAGACTTCTCTGGTGCTGAGCTTATCTGACATGGACTCAAAGTGTTGATGAAGCCACATTTCAAACTGTGGATGTTCAGTCCTCCCATCTAAATGTATGCTTTGTACAGCATCCCGACTTTTTCTAGAATCGCTCTTTTATGTTGGAGGCAGCGTTTCCAGAATCCACACTGTGAGGTTTTGACCCCATTTTTAGTTGGTCTTCCTTCAAGTGAGGCCTCTGTCGTATAACTAAAATATCTGTCAACATCTGTAATGTTTCCTTGATAGCAGTGGAAGCTAACATGACTCACAAAGACAATGTTTATGAATAGAAAACACTTCTATGGAGAGATTTGGCTGCTGGAATCAAATCTAAAGAAGTCACAAAATACTTTTTTTTACCTTTCATGTGGCATGCATATTATCGTGTTACTTACACACTCATTTAACACGCCACTGTTATTGCGTTCCTGTTAGCATGCTGTGTCTCCTCTTGTTGGTGGATTAGTGGTTATATGGCTAACAGCCACAAACCATCTCCATTACGAATACAAAAACAAGACATTACCAAGTGTTTTCTGTAAATGACCACTAATATCATATTTTCTATGAAGACTAAAAGTAGTTATAATGACCCTAAAACTAGTTAGTCTCGGTAGTAACTCACAGCATTCATAGCAAACATTGGGTATTGAATACAGACTTAAGAATAGTTTGAACTAAGACTACTTGAAAATTATATTTTGTCTTGTCGTATTAGGAAAAGCTCATATGATAACTAGCATGTTCCAGCATGCCATCGCACATACTAAATACAACAGGAATTTGGTGCAGCAGTGTTGAAGCAATCAGTGAGTCATATCTACCATCAGTGTTGCTGTCAAGACCACCTATACCGAGACCACGTCATGACCAAGACCAGAGACAAGACCAACGCAGGGTGAAACCAAGTCAAGACCAAGACCAGACAGTATGCAGCCTACTTAGGGAGCTCATCTGTAGTTAATATTCTCCAAATCTCTGTGGTTGAGGTGTGGTCCCAACTGGATCATGCTGTTTTTGCTGATGAACTCTTTGTGGTTTGTGGAGCCACGTTTAATTACAGAAGATTTGGTTGACATCTGATCCCAGACAGCCGTCCACAGAACAAAAATTCCCAGTTAGAAATGAGTCAAGTTACTGGTTGGAGGAAGCAGGAGGTTTTACACCCATTGCAGTAATGACAACAGCATATAAATCAGACAATGAACGGGCAGTGTAGTGATATAACTGCAGTCGTGGTCTTGACCAGTCTTGAAAGAAAAATCCAGTGTCTGAGACTAAGACAAGATTGAGTGAAACTGGGTTTGAGTCCAAGACAAGACACCTTCAAAAAGTGTCCCAGACCAATCTCAAGTACCACAGCACTGTCTACTACACAGAAACATGTATGCCGATTAATGCAGTGATCCAATGTCAACAATCAGTGGCACAAGATGGTCTCCAAAGTGACACAGAGACAGACAAACGGACAGAGTGAGACTCTGTGAGACTCTACATCAGTCAAGAGGGGCAGATGAAGGAAGGACAGAGAGGAGATAGCAGGATGATGGAGGGGGAATATTAGAGGACAGACTGTAGAAGAGCTGATCCTTTGCGTCTTGGGTCTATCTTGTCCAGCCAGCTGCCACCACACAGCTCTGCTCCACTCTGCTGAGCTCATCTGATAATGAAGCCTGCTGGATAATCTAAACCTCTGCAGGGACATCTCTCTTTACATCCCTCCACATTTCTCTCACTTCATAAGTCTTCTTCTCTTATCATTTTAATGGCCTCTATGTGTCTGCGGCTGCATACTCTCTGACATAACACACACACACACACACACACACACACACACACACACACACACACACAATGGTGGATCTAAAGCTAAACTTGCACAAAGTCCAGCATCAGGTTGGCCATCATCGGCATTACAGCGCCCTCTGCTTAGGAAAGTGACAGTTTGAAGACACACTGTACTGTCTGCAGTGCGGCCAAAGCCAAATCACACATTCTGTTTTTAGAGACAAACCACAGAAATGCAGAACATTTCTCCCGTAGGAGGAAGGAAGGGTGGAGAAGGGTCACTATATAGGCTCCTTTTTTCAGGCGAGGCAACATACTGACCATACGCTCTGTGTAAATGTAGAAATCATGAGAGGTGAAGTGTCTAAAAGGTTGGTGTTGATGCTGTAATATACAAAGCAAAGTGTTTCACCCCATTCCAGCTGTGTAATTCCCCGAGATAAGTGCTCGTTTCGACCAAATTTTAAGCGGCTCAGCTGAGTGTTGTGAACAAACGAGATGAGATGAGGTAACTGATTTGGATACAACATCATAACAACAATGACAAGATAGTTAAACATCTGGAAAGCAGAACATAAATGATACAAGTCTGCTTTTAGGCATGTCAGGCAGACTTTCAGCTCAAAGCTGGAAGTGGATTTATGGTAGAGCAGTTCACACACACATACACACACACGCATACACAACATATATGTATGAAACCACAGTCTGACAACACCCAACAGACAGACAGCCTTCATCTGCTCTCAGATACTCATGGTTTGGTCATACAGAGAGAGAGCTAAATCCTCCCTCGCTCAACGCGTGATATTGGTTTGTTTGAGAGAGAACGTAGCTGTGGGCAAAATGTTTCTGCCAACACCGGATGGATATGAAACAGAAAAACATGGAGGACAGTTATCACCAGTGTCAGATATGTACATGTGTGTTTGTATATGAGGCAAGAGCCTGTTCCACACACACCACATCATTCCCATCTCTGTATGTGATTATCACCATATGGGATTTATGTAACAGACCAGTAGACAGAGATGACAGAGGAGGTTTCCTGTCTAACATCAAAGTCTGTCTTTGGTTGACCATCAATTCATCTGATGAACATGAGACCTCTCCTAGCATTAGTCATGCTATGTCTGGAATTTCATGGAATATTTTAGAGGTGTATCGAGATGGGATGTCAAGAATATAATTTAGAATTTAAAACCAGGTAGAAAGGCATTTTTTGTTGTTGTTCTTGTTAGGAATTCTGGTCCTAAAAGTCTTGGAAGTCTTTAGCAACCTTAGAGCACTTAACAGTCCAACTATGGAAGTTTGGGCGTGATAAATCATGCCCTTCATTTTTTTTTTCCACTGTTCTCTACCACATAATATATACGTAGCTGACTGCATAGGCATCACGCTCTTCCCTCCAGTGTAGGCATCCAAACCTAAACATAGCATTTACAAGCTTTATGGTCTCATCCTGAATAGCTCTGGTTAGTGGCGCCCTCAGTTGTGGCGTCTCGGCTTCACGTAACAACTGCTACAAAAACAACAGCAACAGCTTTTTCTTTTGTGAACTCTGACAGCTTATATTGTTGCATATCCATCAAATCATGTGTCAGAAATATAAGAAATAAAGAAGATGTGGCTGAAGTATTGAGATATACAAGGTGAAGAGTGTGTCTTGTAGCCATCTTGCTCGCATTAGCTTGATATTATTTAACGTCATGTCAGAATAAAAGCAGAGTAACACATTTATTATTTGCTCTAAGGAAGGAGAAAGCTTGCTTTGCAATAATGCAGGTGCCACATGAGAACATGTATTCCCAAACCTTTGTCTTTAAACAATACATTCGTACCCAGACTCAAAGAAAAGTAGTTTCGAAGCAACAGGAGGAAGTGTGTGACAGATAGAGGAAGAAGATGACATCCAGAGAGACTTCATCCAGTCCGAGTGTCACTATATGTAGACTTCCTGTGCAGCCAGCCCAGCCAGGGCTCATTTCCTGTTAGTGACAGGCCAAGGCCTGGGTTAGCCTCTGCTGTGGGACAGGACTGACCTCAACTATGAATACCACTGATGTTATTATTACATCTGCAAACACTTGAGTTTTATTATTGGAGTTCTGATCAGACAAGCTAGAGCTCATAATTATATATATATATTATACTATTTGGAATACTACACATATTTCATTGAACACATCATCAGTTATCAGTTATCAGTTTATTACTAGTATGATAATTATGTTAAATTGATGCAGTTACTGCCCATTGTTTAAATATCTTTTAAAATAGGCTTATTAGAGTTAGATGATACCCTACTAACATCTGTTAAATGCAGAAGCTACACTCATCGTAACACCCATAAAACCATAACTTCACTTCATAACTAACTAATAATGTATTGCAGCTTTTGTGAGGATTGAATAATCAAAACATGGTAATTAATCAGGTTTAGGGGTGCCAGTAGGAGGAGTTTGTCCGAGAGCCAGGCTAGCTGTTTCCCCCTGTTTCAAGCCTTTATGCTAAGCTAAGCTAAGTTTAGATCATCATCAAGTTTTTTCAGCCCCCAGCTCAGCATTCCTCAACCACGTCTCCTGCCACAGTAACTGTTTTCAGCTAAAAGCGCCAATCACCCCACTACTGTAAACCAGTGTCAAAGCTAATTAACAAACACAGTGAAGCATTAGCAGGATGTGAAACTGTACGCTAACACATGCTAACAGGTTAACTAGAACTTCACAAGGCCACAATATGACACAATAAAATTTGTTTAAATCTTTTCCAATATGTATTCTGGTGACAATATGTTAAACAGATAGAGTCTGTCCTGTCTTAAGGTTAGTCAGCTGGGTTTGAACCAGTGTACCGGCTGGTGTGTCAGTGCTTTTATGAATGGGCTCAGTTGTCTCAGGCGAGGCTTAATCTGGCTAGAAAAGCTCCTTGGCGGTTGTCAATTCATTGGTCAGATATTTGGTGCAGGAAAGGATTTATTTTGGGATATGCTCATTTTTTAAATGGGATTTGGTTTGAAAATGCACTGACGAACCAGCCTGCCAGCATGCTCTCATTCCAATCAGTGAATTATGTGCAGCCATCAGAACTCAACAAAACAGGAAAATGCTCCAGGCTTCAGAATCAATGCTTAAAACAGACATGACATGAAGCCATGTTTAAAACTTTTGACTAAAGAAAGGTCATTCATCAGGTTTGAATGATGAATTACATTCTGAATGACTGCACACTATAGCCTTTTTCCACAGATAAGACTAAGCCTAACCACCACACATTAAAATGCAAATCTATGCACAGTGAGATGGCAGTGAATCCCCTCGTAGCCTGATAGCATGAGTAAACACAGATTCATTATTCTGGCATGAAGCGCTGTGCATTGGAGAGGCGCCATTATCAGCCGGCAGCTAAACACACCATCTGCCACGTGTCTGCGTCTTGTACAGACACAAATTGGTGTGAACACACACATGCATAGCATTAGACACACACACAAACATACTGTACACACTAGACTGGTAGGAGATGAGAGGTTATAGAAACACTGTTGAATCCCAGGACCTTGAAATATGTGAGGGAAATGAATGAACCCACCTCTCACCTTCCTCTGTGACTAGTACTGAGAGTTTCACTGTCTAACAGCAGAAATCAGTGGTTGTACTACGCTGCTTCACCTCAGGTGACTTTCTGCAGATGAATACAGGTTACAACATAAACACTGAGGTGAACAGAGCAAATAACACAACATGAAGACCTGAGTGACTGTACGTCGTAGCGTGTGTTTGTCATCAAAGCTGTGAAATCATTGCCGGCGGAGATGTGTGAAACTGCAGCGCAGCAGTTCTGTGGATCAGGGAGCCTGTCATTATCAGATTATTGTCTCCAGTGACAGTAGAAATTATACCTCAAAGTCTCCATGAAAGAATACTTGTTGTCAGTGTCCAAACCACTGTTATCCAACACTGCAGAATGGTAACTTTGACTAAGACACCGCGCTGGAGCCACAGGCAGAGATGACTCAGTGTTTCTCTGGCCGCCCCTTTACTCAAGAGTAGGAGTGGAAACAGTTGTAAAATATCTTTTTTTACTTTTTGAAAAGCACACCTCTGTTTGTTACAGTAAATTATTCAACTTTTGATTTATTGCCCCCCCTCCTTTGCCCGGTCAGGTTGCAGCTATATTGCATTAGCTCAGTATTTCCACTTGATGTGTTCCTACGAGGAAGCTGTGAAAAGTTCACTGGAAATCCATATTTTGAGTTATAGCAAGCCTCTGCTGGCTTTCAGAGTCATACTGAAAACAAAAGTAAAGAACCAAGCTACAAAGCTTTCTTCAACCTTCAGCAGGGTGAGTATTTCTACCAATCTACCAGAGAAGACTAACAATGATGGTGCCAATGCTAAGAACCAAGGACTAATAAGATATGATCCGAATGATAAGAATAAAGGTTTCCGAGGATGATGGAGTCCAAGGTTGCCCTTTGGCTCCTCTCATGTCTAGAGATACTAATGGACGGGCTCTCAAGGCACAGCTGGTGTGAGGAGAGTGTTCAGTTTGAGCACTTCAGAATTGCCTCTCTGCACCAGGGTAGTTTGCAGGTGAGTGTGAAGCAGTCAGGATAAGAGTCAGCACCTCCAAGTCTGGCCATGATTCTCTGCCCTAAAATGGTAGATAGCTCGCTCTGGGTTGGGAATGAATGTCTGCCACAAGTGAAAGAGTTCAAGTGACTTGGAATCGTGTAAAACACAGCATAAGATGGACTTGGCAGATTGGTGCAGCGTCAGCATGGATATTGTACCAGAACATTGTGGTGGAGTGGGAGCTGGGCCAAAAGGCAAAGCTTCTCACCTGATGCCACTGTGACCCTATCTCAGATAAGCAAATGAACATCAAAAAGATACAAGGATGGATGGATAAGAATGAAGGTGATGAGAAGCATCACAGCAGTATTCTATATCAGAGGCGATCAATTGAAGTAGGAACCTTTGCACGAATACTTTACTCATTCCTTGATTCTGCAGTTCCTGACAAAACTACGCAGCATTTTGGTGTCTTTCAGGTCAGTGTTTTGGTTTTAAGACACACCACTTCACTGTTTTTGGTTCTTAGCGCTCATCCAGCAACAGAGGGCAACTTTCAGTGAAAAAGCTCTGACACCGTACCTGACATGGATCCTACCTGAATGCTTATGTTGCTCTATGTCTGCTGGATGTGTAGATAATATGTTAGCTGGTTAATACTTCAGAAACCTGATAATATATATCTGATCAGTCAGCAGTGGACTGACCACCAGAACCTGCTTTGCCCTATTTTGTATTTAAACCTCACAAAGTAACAACGATAGAAACACCTGGAATACACTAGTGGGAGTAAGTGTCACACGTGTTTATTCCACCTTAAGCAAACCAGTGGGAGTGGGTGACTGGGAATGTGGTATTCCAATGGGAATACCACATTGCGCAGTGGTGCCGTTGACTTTTGGCTCAGTGTTTCCCAAAGACGTGAAGCTGGACAGACATTCCAGCCTTGCGGGGACAAAGAGGTTCTTTCAACAGCAGTAATCCTCTGGAGGAGGAGTGGGAACACTGCTGACCTGCTGCTGTGTACTGGACTACAGGACCTAAAATGAGGTTCACACACACGCACACACACTGCATAACCACAACACACCAAAAGGGGACTGGACCGTGTGTGCAGGTACAGTATGAGGGTTAGACTGATATACAGGGCCAAAACTGGGTTTTTATCAAACAGTGGATATGAGTTTGATCAGATCAGAAGTGGTATCAAATGTTTGTTGTACACTGCTTTGACATGTCCTGCTGGTCTTAATTTAGTAGTAGCCTAGTCTCTTGTAGTATAATAGCACACAACATTCTAGTCTAATGAATAATTAGCCAACAAAATAGTTAATTCCAGAAAACAATCACAACTCAAGATCCACTTTATCCACTCTCTTTATCCACGTATCTGCTACCAAACCACGATGACAGTTTTCCAGTTGACTATCTGCCAAGCTGACATCACTTCCAGTCACTGCACCTTATCGGACAGAGACAGTTCAGAATGGAAGAAAACAGAAAGGATGCATTTGAACTGTTCTGTGATTTTCCACAATTACTTTATCTGAAGTCACCCCAACTTCTCTGAGAGAAAATTCAATCGTTTGAAACGGTTCGCACTGAACTTGAAGTTGTATGATATATTTTGCCATTTGGTCACAAGTGAATATTACATGCAAACATTATCAACATTAGCATTAGCAAACACTATTTACACATCTGAGTGGATCAGATAAGATTAGACAGCAGTATTTGTGGTTGTGTTTGTGTCCATCCGAATTCCAGTATTCACTCTCTTCTAGCTCTGTTTTTGGTCTTGATACCAAGGCCTGAGGGAAATATCTGGCAAATGCTCCGCTGTGTTCACCAGTTGGTCTCTTAACTATGTCTGGTGTTGAGCAGGGTGTGCACAGCAGGTCTATAAGAGCTTTTTGGTGAAAACAGCTGCCTGCAGCAGCTGGAAATGAGGCTGATGAGAGCAGTGAACAAAAGCAGTTAAATTGTGTGCTGTACAAGCAAAATAATAAGCTGGAAGACACTACTATGCTCTAAGTATAGCTGAGGGGAACATCAGAGTCAGGTAATGCCTCTCTGTAGGTCCTTCATAACACATGAGCCCTTCTACGTTTGACAACATGTTGATGGGGAAAGCAGCTTTAAGGAGATTAATAATGCTGATCAAACATACATTGTATATGAAAATATTGTAGTGCTGTGCAGTAGAATCAGTTTGGTTAAAGGTACAGTATTGATCGAATCAGTGATACACATGAAATAATGACATGACACATGAAAATAACTTCAACACTCATCTACACATACACACACACACACACACACACACACACACATACACATATATATATACAGTATATCCACTGTCACTCACCCTCCTCTCTCTCTCTCTCTCTCTCTCTCTCTCTCTCTCCTCTTCAGTTTGATGCTCTCCTCCACAGCTTTCCTCTCATTCAAAAACAAACTTTAAAATCCACATTTCAATACTCGCAGAGAGTCCACCCTGCTTGGTTGCATATGTAGAAATGAGCATTGTTGGTGGTAAACTATGAAAGAAGGGAGTGACATGGGAGGAGGTGGAGGGGGAAAGGGAAATAAAGGGGAGAGGAGAGGAGGGGAGGCTGGAGGCAGCGTGGGATATCCCTTTGAGTCATGGAAACTGATCCAAACAGCAGACATGCTCATGAACAGCCAAACAGCCCTCTGTGTCTCTTTGTATTGTCCTGTCATTCAGCCTCATTACACGTTGAGGACATCCAGCAGCCCCTGGAAACACTTACTGTGCTTCCTTATGGCTCTGGAAAACATGCATAATATCACTAATGAATACACACATTCTCTGTGTTCACCACTCTGTCATGTTAATGCAATGTTTCCCTTCACCCTCTTTTGTTGAGTGTGCTTCTTTAAGCTCCACTCTCCATAAAACAACTTATAATATATATATATATTATAATAATAATTGTAGTCATTTTAAATCATGTTGATGTTACATTGAAGTGAAATCAGGAATGTCAAATGGTGCCTCTGTTATTCCCACTCTGCATGATCACTTGCAAGTACATAAAACTTTGCAGCAAGTCACACACCAACTATTTGACTGATTTTGGTGAAACTGGATCATTTTTTATGGAGAAAATATTTTCTGGTTTCCCTCTGATGTCCTCCAGCTGCACTGTCTCAACTCTCTGTGATTTACAGAGTTTCCTGATGGACAGTGAAGTAAACTGCTGCCAACTGTAGCTGCTGTTAGCTAATGTTAACTCACTTTGTTAGCTCAGACTTGAGACGTGAGCTCAGGGCACTGTGGAAGTGTTTGTACAACAGGCATTAAGAGGTTTACAGAATGCTGATGCGAAGTGAAGCTGGTGTTGTGGCAGAACTGGAGCTGGGTAAGGAAACAATGTAACCATGTTCAATAGCCTGGGACTGACTTTTAGTGGTTGGTGAGAGCTTGGTGAAATAAAAGGTGGAAAGACAGACGCCGAGCTGGGCTGACTGCTGTTGGACTAGAAAGTAATACTAGCTGGCTGCAATGTCTTGTGTAGTTGACCTTGCTTGATGTTTGGCTGTTAGCAAAGTTGTCGACTCGCTAGTTTTTGATCATAAGTAATGTAATCAAAACAAAGATTCATGTGCAGTTGTCCATATTCACCACAGTGGTATTACACTCTGAAACTCTAAACTGGAAATACACACATAGATAGATATATTCTCAGTAATATGTTGTTGAACCCTATATTTGCCAAACACACATCTATTTATAGTCTATTTATTTTTATCCTGGGTGTAATTTGCTTGATTTTGCAGTATCCCTGTGAGGAACATTTTGGACACACCCATGAATTTCAGTGTTCCAAACAGCCAGACTGAGACAGCCGGTGTGTCTGTGTGTGTGTGCGGGTGTGTGCCCAAATAGGCCAGGTGAAGATGAGGAGCAGCAGCCAAAACACGATGAGATCATCCTTTACCAGTCTGCTGCCTCTGCCAAATCCTTTGTTACCATAGTAACTCCTTGGGGAAAATACTGTTTGTGTGTGTGTGTGTGCAGCTGCAGCATATTCTTTACAGTTGGCGAGCTGTCGTAAATGGTCATGTTATAAGTCGGCTATGTGTCAGAGCATGAGAGGAAAAAGGTTTTGCGAGGACGAGGTGAAGTGAAGTGAGCAGTCTGAGAGTGATCGTGTCTTTGTTTTGGGATGAATCGCTGGCCTGAAGGCATGCTGCAGATAAAAGACAAAGACAATGAAGGGAGGAAATGATGGGGGAGGAGGAAGAAAAGAAAGGGAGAGAAATCTGGAAAGGTCACATCCCAGTCTGTAGATGACATGCATTCTTATTGGCTGTGTGTGTATGTGTGTTAGCTGTACATGCTGCAGCTGTTACAGAGGCAGCACACAGTAGATTGTCCAGCTGTTTGTGTGAATAACACAGTGGACTGAGCAGTATGTCAGGACCTTAATCTGTCCCACAGTAACCTCTGTGGTTCTGGTGAGCAGCTCTTCCTCTCTGGGACAGTTGGTCCACCATCTCTATAAATCAAATCAAATATGACCAGTGGTGTAGCAACAGTGACCATTAAACCTGTGTCTTTTTGCTCAGTCACTTTTTCTTTTTCTCTTCTTAGCTTCCTCTGTCAACATCCTCTTCAGTCTGATCTTCTCTGTCAATATGCCCATAGAAGCCGCCAGGTCCTGTTGCCCACTTGCCCAGCTCCTGTTCTGTCACAACACAGACTCTACTCCCGATCAGCAACCAGCAGTCAGTCCAGCTCGGCATCGATCTTCTCCTTTTTTTCACCAAGCTCTCACAAACGACTGAAAACCAGGCCGAATTACTCTTGTCTGGCAGCTTCTTGCTCCATCAATGTCCTGTTTGGCTTTTTTGCCTCTGCCATTATGTCCATATGTCTGTTTTGCCCAGCTGCTGATTCTGGCACACTAGCTCCGCTCAGCATCTTCATTATCCCCCTGCCCTGGGCCTGAAAACCTTCTCTTTCTGGTGGTCCAAAACACCTGTGGTACAAACACTATAACACTCCCCCGGTGCACTGAGCTCACAGTTCAGGAAGCCTGGCTAGCAAACTGAGCTACAGCAGCTACAGCAGCTACAGTTCACAGCAGTTTACTTTACTGTCTATCAGGAAACTGTAAATCTAAGTGTGTGACTTAGTGCTGTAGAGTGTTATGTACTTCTCATGGATGATAGTACAAAATTACATAATGTGAGAACAGATGTATGAATGGTAGACACACCATCAGTGTAGCATCAATGTGATTAAAATCTGTTATATTATGATAGTAAAGTTACACAATGGAGCTTTAAAATTAAATTTGCAAGGCTGTAAAATGACTTCTAAATTTTTTTTTCCGTTTTTTTTTTAATTACAGCATCTCCCTCAGGCTTTGTTAGAATTACATCATCAAAGCAGACAATGCTCAGACGGTTTGTCTGTGTTGGACTTCTGCTTTTTACTTTACTTTAATAACAGCACACCCATCCGACCAATTACTGTTCATCCTGCAGCTGAATACGGTCACATCAAATGATGGACACATAACAATCAGTAGTACACACCCACACACAGCAGTTTACACATGAAGGTCAATTACCACTCACACACCCTATCGTAATTGTGAGGCTGTAATGACTGCATGCAAAAATTTGCTAATTTTTATTTTATTTTTTTCAATAAATCCACTCCTTCCCCACGGCTCTGACACTAAGCAGCCGCGATGCACCGAAATTATCAGCCTATTACAGTTCCCTGGAGGTGAATATCCACTCAAGGTCAACAGTATCGCTAAGAGCAGAAGTGGAGCACCCTGAGGAGCCATTAAAACCCAACACAGGAGAGCCAGTAAGAGAACGGGACTGGATGGATGTTGGGTGTGGGATTGAGGGTGATGGTGATGGTGAGGGGGGGTGTAGTGGGCAGATAGAGTGCCTCTGTGCCGGCCTGATTATGCTCTCAACAGAATGAGCTCACATAACAAAGGATTTATTATCACTAGCTGGAGAGCTGCTGCAGTCTGGGAACTCTGCACAGCCGTTTTCTCTGCCAGGCGCCCGAAAAATGTGGCCCAGCTCTGCTTTGGTCGGGAGGTTCAAACAACAACAAACCCTGTATTGGTCTCTCTCTCGCTCGGCCTATAAAGCAGGCAGTGTTTGAGGGGCGGTGGGAAGACCGAGGGGACTAGTGTGGCAGAGAGAGAACGCTACCTCACAGTTTCTCTCTCCATCTCCAGCTTGTTTCCTCCAGGTACAGAAACACTGTGTGTTTGTTGGTCCAGGTTAGAGAGAAGCGACCTGATTATCTTTAATTATGCTAAAGCTAATTGTGGTGTGCTTATGATAGAATGTGAGATTATGATTTGTGTTATTTCAAGAGAGACTGCGTAATGTTTAAAGAGGAAATAACATATTCTTTCTCTTAATACACAAAGTTGAAACCATATTCTTTTGTTCAACACACACTGGCTTTACTAATGATGGCTACTGTTAACATTAAATACTGTAGTTTACATTACATACTAAGATTCACCTGGCAGCAGGTAAATTGTACCTGGATAAAATGCTCATATACAGTTATTGTGATTATAACAAATTAAATGTTGAAGCAGACCAACATACCATCATGATCTGACAATGTTAGCAAACAGTTTTCTAAAACTTCCAGCAGACACACAGAAACATTAACATTCATTTGTGTCTCTGTCCACCTGATGAATATAAGTCCAATATTCTTCCTGTTTTCATCTCCGGAGGGAAATATCTGGTTCTTTAGCACACTATGTTCCAAAGCTAGTCTCTAGCAGGGAGTGTACAGTGGTTTTATCGCTCGAAACAGCTGCGCATGAGCAACATTAAAGTTGCAATCTGACAAAACCAAAACAATGAGCTGAAAGAAGCTAAAACACTCTGTAGAGCTCAGATCAACTCGATTCAAATACATTGATCAGCACAGTATGTGATCCAACCTGCTGGCTTTGGCTTTACAATGAGCAGACTTAACCTGACAAACTCCGTCTGGACTTATTGTGTCTGTGCTGCTGATAAGACAAGGACACACTCAACTTCCAGAGAAGGAAACATTCTGTTTTTTTTTTTTTGCTGAGTGCATTTTTGGATTATCATAGTACAAACACAATATCACAACCATGGACATATGCCATATACTGTACGACCTCCAGTCAAAACTAAAACTCCCCTGCTCATGAAAACATACGTCACTGATTGTTTAGTCACTGATAGTAGTGTTCACAGATATCACACAATGTAAAGACCACTGGAACCAAACGCCACTCCAACTTCAGCACAAAACACTAACTGTGTAAAGATTTTTGGAACTTTGAATCAGTGCATATGAAAATGTGAAGATATTATTCAGAAATGCATGCATGCAGATTTTGCTGCAGTTTAACCAACTTATTACTTAGACGTAGACTTGCTGACATGCTGTTCATCATTTGGTTGACTGTGGTTCTTTCTCAGCAGTCTGAGTGTATGGAGATGAATATAATTACAGCATGATAAAATATGATTTACTAACCAGGACATAAAAGGCTCATCTGTCACTGTTGTTAAAGCACTTCAAGTGTAAACCACAAAAAAGAAAGAGAAGAAGACTTCACTGTAGCTTTATGATCAAACCTGCCAACTGTCTGACACCTGCACACACACACACACACACACACACACACACACACACACACACACACACACACACACACAGCTGTCTTTAATCTTAAATCCACGAAGCTTCTACTTTACCTGACGGAGTGATGTGTATGTGTGTATGTGTGTGTGTTTATTGGGTGTGCTGCTCCAGTAACACCACAGGTCTAAACACACACACTGCTGCTGCTGCTGCTGCTCATGAAGACGGAGAATAAACTTGCTGCTGGTGTCACAAAATTCAAAAAGAACAAAGACAGAGACAAGACTCAGAGCGGGGATCCAAAGAGGAAGCTCCTTTGTGTCCTCTCTCTTTCGCTCTCTCTCTGCTGTTTTCAGGGTGTCTCACTCACTGCTTCTCCTCGACACACGCACACACACCGTCTCTCGCTGTCATGAAACACACACACTAAAGCCATGTGGCTGCTGACACACACTGTCTGGCTGCTGCTGGTCCCCTCCCTCTCACTCTCTCTTGACTCACTCTGTCACTCTCTCTCTCTCTCTCTCAGCTTTGGCATCTCACACACACACACACACACACACACACACACACACACTCACACACACACACTCCTCTCTCTCTCTCTCTCTCTCTCTCTCTCTCTCTCTCTCTCTCTCTCCCAGAGTTCCTGTCCGGTCAGCCTCGCCCCAACACATGGACACAAGGCGCTTATTCTTCTGGATGAAGAAACGCTGTGTTGTTCGTGACGACCTGCAGACATGTTCACCTGAAATGGGACTCGTAGGTAAACAAGGTGGTGGAACAGAGTGGAACACAGCAAGGGGGCGACTCTCACCGGAGAACAGCGATTTATTCTCTCACACTGGAAGTACTGTGACCTGCTGGAGCCACATTTTCCCACATGTTCAGCGTGTTCTCATACACATGCTACAGTTGACTGCAGCATTTAAAGAAAATAGTATTACGATGTACTGCTGGTCAGCACAAGGACTGTTAAATTGTTCTATAGCACTTCAATGTTCATAGATATGCTGGTATGTAATATTTAGCTTTAAAGGAACAGTGTGTGGGATTTAGTGCCATCTAGCGATGAAGTTGCGGATTGCAACCAACTGAACACCGCTCATATCAGTATTTGATGACCTGGACATGTAGAAACTATGGTGGCTGTGAAATTAGAGCCAGTGCTAGCAAGTGCTGATTGGTTGAAAAGGCGTCCTGTGTATCTGTGCTCGATTGCTCTGCCTCAAGTACCCAGGTTTGTCACAGAAAACTGAATTTGTAAAAACTGAGTGTTCAGTTCCAAACTAATAAATTCAACTTCAAATTACAATTCCGATTCAGTTTCCTAATTTTACAATTAAATTTAAATACAATTAATTCAAGTTAAGCAATTCAAATTCAAATATCAATGATTCAAACTCATTGCCACTTCTGGCACATATTTTAGCTCATACAACTGTCAATGATATCAATAAATCATTCAAAATTAATCGTGTTCCAAACAACTCTTCTAATCGGCTTTAGCAACATCTGGATTTGATCCTTTGTTCAAATCATAGATTTTCTCAGGTTTTCAAACAGATTCACAAGTCTGAATCCACACATGGACTGAGATACAGTTTCAAAACACATTTGAAAAATATTTCACTTTGAGGCTCACAGACAGTGCAGAGCTGACAGGCAATGAAGAGAGAAATTTAAAGCCGTGTGCTACCAGGAGGTCACTCCTGTATGCTGCCTGTAGGTGAGAAGCATGGAGCAGTGAACTATATAATCATGAAATATTCACAGGAATCTTCATCGTGACATATCAGGTGTGCAGACTGACAACCGCTGTGCAGGGCAAAGGCTCCTGTTATATATAGAACCAGAAACATCGCCAGGTTCAGTTTTCCAGGAAAGACAAATAAAAGGAAAAACACAACATGACGTGCAACAACACCTGATCCTCAAGGCCCACTCAAGAGGAACAACTTCTCTTCATTCAGAAGGAGATAGTTAGCAGACAGTGAGCTTAGATTATTGTTCAAATTTGATTTCTAACTTAAAGGTCCAGTGTGTAAGATTTAGTAGCATCTAGTTGTGTAATCACTGCATTGCAATATCCTCACATCACCCTCACCTTCCTAGTGTAAAGAGGAGCATACTTGAAAGGCCGTGCTTAGAGTCAGTGTTTAGTTTGTCTGCTCTGGGCTCCTGTAGAAACATAGTGTTTCAACATGGCGGCCTCTGTGGAAGACAATACTGTAGATATAAAAGAGTAATTTTTAAAAAGGAACAAAAACAAAAAGATTATTATTTTCAGGTGATCATGCATGGAAACATAGTTGTGAATATTATATTCCATGTCTGCTTTATTATGAAAGCAGAGGCCCTCAGTCTTACAGACTGGACCTTTAATCGGAAAGATTCAGCTCATTTATCAGTTGAGAAAGTTCTCCTACTTCTTAAGATGATTTCAAACATCTACACTGTGAATCATGGCTAATGAAAAGTTATGCTTTGGAAATAGCATAAACTCATTAAGCCATTAAACAATCCCTGATGTCTGAAATGAATGTTTGTCTATTTAATTCTTTCTGGTCCTTTAAAGCATAACTGTGTAACTTTTCTACGTGTAAACTGCTGTGAAGTGTAGCTGCCTGTAGAAGCCTTTAGCTAATGTTCGCTCAGTTTGTTAGCAGGGCTGTCTGGACTGTGAGTTCAGAGCACCAGAGGAGTGTCAGTGCTTGTACCACAGGTGCTTTGGACCACTGGGAAGAAGAGGAGGTTTTCACTCCCTCAGGTGAGGGGAAATGTTGATGGGGAGTGGAGCCAGTGTTGTGCCAGAACCAGAGCTGAGCAAGGTTGAAGAGGACAGCGACAGAAGAAGCTAATGTGGTTACGTTGTGCTAACGTTTTTGAGGTTTTCTCCACAACACTAAGAGGAGAAAAGGACAGAGTGACTGAGCAAGAAGAAGAAGTTGCTCAACAAGAGTAAATCTGGGACTGACTTTTAGTTTTTGGCGAAATGCTGCACATCTCTGCACGGCCACATTCATCATGACATGAAATCTGACAGCACATCAAATGCAAAGAAATTTGTGTCTTGTTGTTGCCAGAGAACTTTTACAGATTTTAGTCTGAAGAGACAAAGGTCCAGGCTGCCATGACAGTATGTTCTATATGTTCTATATTCTGTGCAAGAGACAATCATTATCAATAGAAAACAAATGTTCAGCTCGACAAAGTGACTACAAGACTAAGGTCACACAAATACACACAGTGAATATGAATACACACAATTTACCTCAGTACACTCTGCATTGAAGTACACATATTTACATACATCGTTTAATACTGTCACATAGTCAGAAAGTTCAAGTGACTTTATTTCTGTTTTTCTACAGTTCTCTGTGCAGTTATTCTGATATCACTAAGCCTGAATTCCTGCTGAAAGCACTGTGTGTGTGTGTGTGTGTGTGTGTGTGTGTGTGTGTTATTCATCACATCCCTGCAAGGTCCTGGTGTGGAAAAGCTTCATTTTAAATTATATGACAACATTCCCAACATTCCTTCAAGGCTGGGTGGGAATTATCATAATTTATATGAAGCACACTCATGTGTCAGCCTAAATCACACAGCTGGACTGTTACGGAGAAAAACATCCCGACCAAACCAACAGAGACGCAACACATTCAACCTGTTCATGAAACTCCAGCACTGTGGCGGAATAGAAGCGCTCTGATGGATCAGCGTGGGTTGATGGGAGTGTTAATCACTGCTCAGATGTCTGGCTTTCTCTCTTGTTCTTAATTTTGAAAACAAGCTCTACCTCCCACCATGAACACACACCATAATGTTGAGCCGCTCAGCAGTGTTACAACAATGCATGAAGATATGATGCAATGTCTTCTTCAAGCATCAGTTTTTTTGGCATATTCTTTCTTTACTAGACATTTTTGTTGGCTGAAAACAAGAGTTCACACCCTCTTATTAAGATTTTTATTGTTCTTGCTTTGTCTCTATAAACTTCCATTGATATTGAACACACGTAAATCCTATAATCCTTTCAGTACAGTATTCAGTATATCTATGCTAGATATAAAGCCATGTAACACATTCATGCTTTGCTTATGGCTGATAAACTAGCAAACAGTTGCATTTTTAGCATTCATTTGAAGTTTTGTTTCACTCCAACAATATTCACCATCCATTTAGTTCTAGAGCTAGAGGAACAACTAAAACAAAACAAAACAAAAAACAAGGGTCTCAGAGTTCTATAGACTAAAATGCTTGAATGGGTACTGGTCCATAGACAAGTCTTTATGGGTCTCTTCCCATCCACAGCTTTTCAGCCTCCTCAAATAAGGGCAACCCTGGATTCTGTAACACTGTTAAGTGTACATAGTTTCACCCTTCGCCCCAATTTCCCACCCACCAACTGTTGGTGGGAAGGTTATTGGAAACACTGTTTAAGCAAACTGACACCTTAAAGGTACTCTCTGGACTTTCAGTGTCCTTGAGGACTAAAAAAAATGTTGAATTCCTTTCTTGCACTGACAAAGAATGTACTGAACTCTATTTTGTTCTTCCCTCTCTTTCTTGGTGTATTGCTTCGCTTCTTTGTGCATTACCGCCACCAGCTGTCGATTAGCACAATGGCATGAACACAGTAGCAGCTTGTGCATCCTTATCCGCATGCGTGATACAAACTGCAACTAGTGGCAGTACTTCAGCAGCAGGAGCAGACCTCAGCAAGAAATAGGAGAAAGAAATGGGCCAACCCCACGTATTTCTCTTATTTCTTCTTCTCTCCATAGGGTCCTGAGGGCCTGAGGCTTCCGTTGTGCCTGGGTGCTATGTGCTACCAAAACTTCACCACAATGCAGCAACATACTGAAGAAGTACCAGAATTAATGCTTTCATTTGACTAATAAATGTTTTAAAGGTATCTTGTTGATGGTGTGGTCATTGCTAATAAACACCCCCTTAAAAAAACAACCGGTGACCAAACTGAGGCTAAAAAGCAGCTTACAGGTACTGCAGACCAAAGCAATTCATCTGACAAGAAAGTTGTTCTATATACTACAAGTGTTGGTGGAGTTTTTAACATGTTTCACTCATCCTTATGCAGCTTAGAAGCCTGCACAAGTAGTGCCAGACTTTACTCTGCTTTCTTGGCAATACTGTGAATATACAAAGAGAAGAGACAAGTGCACGTAAGACGTCAAATTGTCTTTTTCCTCTTAGCATCTGTCTGGATGGAAGGAAGGATGCTAATTACTGTGACGCAGCACTAGTGCAGTAAAAAGGCACCAGACGTGCAGCTGCAGTCACGCCTGCATGGATGAGCCTCCAGGTAACCACAAATCACTGTGGGTCAAAGGTAAATTTCTCTTTCATGTGACTACACACTCACACATACACATACACACCCTCACACTTTGCATAAACAGACGTCTGAGACAGTAAAAGCTCTCCCTGCTTTCATCTTTAATGAAAAGCATATTCGGATCTGCTCCCCGCCTCCCCCTGCACCACACCAGCACCCACGCACCCATTCAAATCCTGACGCCTTTATAGAAACATACAGTGCAGCGCTGCAGGGCTGAGCTGAGGGAAACGCTCATTATGAACATCAAAGGCCTGAGATGGGCGCTGACTTGATCCTTTGAGATGATTGGAGTATCACACAGTGAACAAAACGTCTCCGCACAGGATGGAAATTCAATTATCAGGTCGTCAGAGGGGGAGGAATGTAAAGATTTGAAGGAAATGGGTCATCATTTTTTGCCAGGATGTGTTTGCAGTTGATAGGGCGGGTGGATCAGACTCCCACGTGTTGCTCCTGAAGCCCCCCCTGAGGGGGCCATACCAGAGGAAGCCACAGCTCTATGATGGGAACTCAATGTGGCACCCAGAGAACCGTATTGAACGACCCTATCACTGAGTGACCGAGTATTCCTACAATGACTTCCATGTCAGTCTTTATGTCATGCTCCGTCTCTGAAATGGTGCTCCTGTTTCAGACAATGAACAGCTTCAAGTCTGGGAGCTGCTGCTGTTCTGAAGGATTACTGAGAGTTTAGCTTCAGGCAGGATTCCTCTGATCATGTTTGGGAACAGAGCAGGAAACAGTGGAACAATAGTGCCATCTAGTGCTGCTGGTGTCAACTGCTTCAATGCGGGGAGGAATCAGCTGGACACTGTCCAGGCTGTCCTCGTCCTTCTTACACTGAAGACAAACTTTCATTTAATGTCAGACAGATTCAGTGAAGTGATCTCACAGTGTTTCATCAGATCAGACCGTCTTTTACATCATCTCTGGTTTCAAAAAAAGAGTACAATCATTTCAGCTACAATATATATTAGCTCATCTAAGATACATCTGTATGTTTATATATGTCCGCCAAAAACAAACACAGCACAGAAACACTTCATAATATAATAAGTGCAGAATATCACTAAGCCACACTGTGGTTAATACTCAAAAATCATGTTTTCTGCTGTGTTAATGTGTATCTATGTTAATAACAAAACAAAATGCTCTCATATATATGCTATGATATAATGACCTTCAAAATCCAGTGTAGGCTGGTCTAAAGACAGAATCCACTCTAAAGGTGCAGTGTCCACCATGTTGAACTGCCATGTTTCCACAGTAGCTCACAATGGACAATCCAAATACTGGCTCCAGATGGGGATTTTAACAGAGTTTCGCAGTTTCCATAGTTTCTCCCTCAGGCTAGGAAGTAGAGTGTGAGGTGAAGGTGTTGCAATCTACTGCCTCTCCCGTAGATGGCACCAAATCCTACACACTGATTCTTTAACAGAGTATGGTGAACGAGATGCGGCTTAAGCAGTCTAGACTAAAAAACAACAGATAGTTCTAAATTTCAGTTAATTTAAAAATAACCCGACAAGTTACAGGATACACTGTGTTACAATACAGTGTTTACTGGTATTACAAGGTGAAGTTGACTTGAAGTGAAAGTAACTTGAACGCATCTCTGTGAAGTTTCCTGGTCAACTCTAAAGTCTTTTGCTCACACAGTGACGTGCAGAGAGCTCCCACAGTAGTACAACAGCAGTAGACTGCTTCATCAGGGCATAAACCTAACCTACAACTTCACATGATGAAATGTGGACCCATGTCTTAGTTGAACCTGTCTGTTATCACCTCGTACAGGCTGAACTGAACCTGCCTGTGTGTTGTTGTGTCAGGCAGAATGTAGCAGGGCGGCGTGAGGACGGATTCAAACAAAAAGCTGCTGAGCACAGGTCCACGCCGAGCCGACCTGCTGCTGTTTGAACGCTCGGAGAGGAAATTCCACACGCGGACACAGAATTCATTCAGTATCCTCTGTGACTTTCTTTCTCTGCTCTTAGTGCAGACAGTCCAGTTATCAGCACAGACTGGTTCCTCTTCGAACATTTGCTGGCCCTATATAAACCCTGCCTCCATGGTTCTACGTAGACCTTTATGGTGAACAAAAACATTTTCAAATGTAGATCTATGCGATGCTACAAATATGTCCAACCGCACTTTTCAGTGTTGGCTGCTGTGGATTTGAATCTGAATGTTTTATATGTTACTTCCTCTGAGAATGGAAATGCACCATCTCATGTAGTTATATATTGAGCAGGTTAGATTCATTATAAATGCTGTTATCACTGATAGAACTACAGAGCTACTGACAAAGCTCCACTTGATTGGTTTTTGTTGACTTTGCTGTCTTTCACTCTCACTCCGTCTCTTTGTCACACTGCTCGGGAAAAGTGTCACCTCTTGGCCGGACGGCCAGAGCAGCTGGTACTAACAGGTGAAAGTGTCGATGACATAAAACAACAAACTCCAGTCAGTCTCAGTCACTGCACTCTGTGGCATCTAAGATTACAGCTGACTGTAGATATTTACTGACTTTCATTTCATTTTTAGCTATATTGTGTTTCTCCTTAATGGAGGTCTGTTGTCCTGACCTGTTTTTAATTAATACAGTATCTGTTGATTGCTGCTACATCGCCAGCAAACTGACCTGTAGCTGTAGCTGTAAATGTAAATGAGCTGCAGTTACTCTCACACTTCCCTGCTGTGACCCCCGACGTGCTCGAGTCAAAGCTGATCTTTCAGTATCTGAGCTCAGCTTTGTAAAGTCAGGATGGAAACATGACTTAACGGTTTAAATCCGGGGTGTGTGAATGCGCTGTGAGGAAATAGTAATAATGAACGGGGTCGTCTCATCAACAGTAAATCTTTAGTTGCTGCTGCAGCTGCAGATGCTCCTGTGCTGTAATTATCACCTCGGTGTTGGCACCGACCGAGCAGCAGGCTGCAGGTTTTACTCTTTGAACTGCTGCTAATGAAGAAGAGGCCCAACACTGCTCCACTCACACACACACTGACTGCTTTTCTTTAAAGTAAAGGGACACACAGCATGTGGATTAAATGTTCTTCAACACGGTTAAATATGGAGATTATATCATTTAGATTTTTGGCTGAGGGCTTCTTCTAAACTTCACAGTGCCTTGTCTGTTTATGTATTGTGCTTATAGCTGCCTGTGAATTTCCTCCAAATAATCTGTCCAACAGCTGCTGAGTGTTTGGAACAACTTTCATGAAAACTTTTTAAAAAGTGTATTTTTCCTACCTTGAATCGCACTTTCTTGAGCATCATCCTTGAATCCAGGTGAGCAGACAGTTAACGATGATGAGATGTCACCAAACTCCACACTCCATTCAAGAACAAAGCTCCAATGCGTCGGCCCTCTGACTCCAGATCCAGCCAAAACATCCAAACTGAGTCACTGAGTGTCTGCCTGCCGACTGCCTGCCAAAGACAACAGTGTCTGCTCCCAGCGTGGCCCTGCTCGCCCCTCTCCCTCCTCCTCCTCTGAGACCCTTCACAAAGCTTATCAGCCTGCTCATTCATTCGGAAAACAGACACACCCTCTTTTTATGACTGGAGGGCTGCTATTAACCCCCTCCACCACCCCCCTCCAACAACAGTCCAAATATGGGTGCTGGTAAGCTCTCTTGAACTCATCCCCTGTGACCCTTTAAAGCTCTCCTCCCCCTCCTCCCCCCCCCCCCCACGCAGCCTTCATCTCCCAGCATTCACCCATCTGCTGGCCGCATCGTCTCAGCTCAACATCTGACTCTTCCACTTCACGGCTGTTCATCTTCTTCTCGCTCACAGTCTGTCCATCTGTGTGAGAAGAACACACTGCAGTATGCGTGTAAGAGATCATTACTGCAAAGTCACATAATAATAATAATCTGTAGTTATGTCAAAATGTTTTTTGTATGAAGTGAATGTAATGACACAAAATGAGACATAAGAGGACTGTCTGTTTGTTGCTTTGATGGAGGTGAGTGCTGTTACAGATGTATACAGGTGGCTCATCTGAGCAACCAGGCTTCATTCAATTTTTAGATTAGGCGGCAGAGGGAGGTCTGCCAACATGGTGGAAGCAACAATGAGCTTCACGACAGCTCTTCAGAAATCAGAGGGTGATGCCACGGTTACAACGTCCATGTTTTATACAGTTTATGACACAAACACATGAAAAGTGCCTCTACCCCATAAAAGCACCTCTACAACAGTCACCTGCTCAGTCTCAGCATGGCTTGACCTGATTTCTGTTCAGGATGCATTATCCCTGTAAGTGCCTCACAACAATGTTGGACAATTCAGATAGTTACAATCAGTTCTGTGTGTGTTTACATGGCTGAAACCAACAGGTACTGCTTCATTACTGTCATCTGTACTGAGTCACCAACATGGAAAAAAAAATGCTGGTTACAGCTTTAATTTTATGTATAAAAAAAAAAAAAAACGACAAACTCTCCTTCAAAAAATTAATAAAGACCAATGTGTCACATTTAGTGGCATCTAGAATTGTTGTCACTGATTGCAATGGGCTCTCCAGGTGATTATACACTAATGAATAATAATTATGGATAGTATATTGCATGCCATATTCTGAATATCACACACTCTGACCTTTAACCATATGCAGGGCAGTCTTACTCCATGATCAGTGGATGGATTAAATTTAACACATATATTGATGGTACCCGGAAGGTAACTCCTCTAATAAACCACCATGAGGTCATGTTAGCATGGTTGTAAAGTCTCGGTCCTGTTTTCTTGCTAATTATTGAATCATTTAACAGTTTTATGCATTAAAATGTTTTTATTTTTGCACTTTTAGGTTGAACCTCCTCCAAAGTTTTGACATATACAACAGTACAAAAATTATTTAAGAGGGTCGTCATTGTCAGTGACTAAAGCAGCCGGTAGTACAACAGTACAACACTAAGGATGAGACATGAGTCATGCATGTGAAGTCCACGCTGTGCTCACTGCTTCATGTTTGGTCTAGATTCTGTGACGCTCACAGTTAAAGCTAATGAATGAGGCCTCGCACGACCGGACAGGATGAGTCATGAAACTTAAAGGTGACTGTGGTTAGTTATCACGAAAGATAAGACAAAATCAAACACCTCAATTTCAAAGTGATTCAGTCTGGAAATACTTAATATAAAAGTATGTGGCTCATTTAGCTCCACACTGTCACTGTTCTGCCTCTTTAATATTCAAATACAAGAGGACAAATGTTATTTGTAAAACTTCAACACCTTCATGGAGCCACAGACGGAGCCTGAACCACTTCACTACAACACATTATAGATTATTGATGCTGCTGTTATTAAAATGCAACACAAAGACCCAAGTCAGACTTACATTTTCAATAATACATTTTATTCCATTAAAGATTCTTTTTTTCTAATTGTACACTGGAATGTTAAGATTCCCCTTCAGTAATTTAGTTAAAAATGCTCAATCTAGTCATTTTCAACCCCACATCCACACAACCATTGCTAAATTGAAATTTGGGGAGTACAAATGAAAAGAAAAAAAAACAAGAACATGAAAGACAAAATGTTATATATATAGAATAAAGTTGATGTAATATGAGAATGTAAGTAAAGGATGACCAGGCGGATGAGCGAGGCTGTCGGCAGGCAGCAGAGTTCACTGTGAGGGCTCCTGCCGTCTCTCTGCTTACCTTTGGATGTGAGGGGTCCGATATCAGGCTGCCAGTCTCTGATCCCTGATCTGAGTGTGTGGATTTCCACTATCGCGTGTCCACTCGGCCCTGAAGCGCCTTGTGGGATGTTAGATTAGGAGGGGCTTTGGATGTTATTTCTGGGCTGTGTTCAAAGTAAATTTTGAGGCTGATTACTGGACTTTAAATGGACCAGAGTGAAACATGGCGTCTCTTTTTTGACAGAGTGAGGAGTGGGTGCAATGGTGTGACAAAAAAAAAAAAAAAAAAAAGTCAAGAATCCATCAGATGCGACAGTCAAATGGTTTTTTACTGGTGGGTAACTCTGCCCTGCAGCTGAGAATTCCTTACAAAGTCCTGCTCTTCACTGTCAGATTTCAATAACCGGATTAGTGGTGAACCATGACGAAGAATACAGCAAACAGTAAAAAAATATCAGTTAAAAATGAAAGGACACGCTGCGACAATTTGCTGATGATAACTGCAGACAGACAATATACTGAGCACAGAGCTGTTAACCTCTCTACAAAGACTGAAAATCAAAGTGTCCTCACAAGAAAACAAAACAATCATCTGAAGTGATATCAATAGATCAAATCACAATAGTTTAACGATTAAAGAGTGACAGGCTTCTAATGATTGACAGCTACAATTCTGCAGTTATTATGGATCAGAAAGTCTGAAAAGAACGAAAGCAAAGAACCCCGATCGAGAGCGGCTTTTATGGATGAACCCACGCGAGTGTGGAGGAGAAAGGTTGTGGAGGATGCTAAACTACCAGCGCTCGTTCTAGTGGCCTCAGGTCCCTGTTCTCCCTCTCTACCTCCTGGGCAGGGTTTCACTGATAGATGGTGGAGGAGGAGGCGGCTGCCGGCCTCTCCTGCTCCCCCCACAGTCATCCTCTACTTAGTCTGAAGTCCTCTTTACAGTTCTGCTTGGCGAACATGACAGCATCAGTGTAGTTTTCTTTTGTGTGTGTGTGTGTGTTGTTTTTTTCCTGTTCAATTAACTCTATATATAGATGATCCTCTCTCATACAAACATATAAATACACCACCGCTGCTCTGCTCCACCACAGGAAGAGGCTTTGCCAGAGGGCTGACGGAGTCCTGTCGATGTGCACAGTCTCTGAAATAGTATACAGGGTGGGCAGGCAAGAAATCTTCAATCTTTCTCTGTAGCATAGATTTGGACTTTTTTTGTTGGTGATTTTTTTCGATTTTGATGTTTTCTCTCTTTTTTTCATTTCTTTTTTTTTTTCTTTTTTTTCTTTTACAGGATTTCGTATTTGTCGACAACAAAGGAGGTTTCTGAAGAGAATCTAACAGAGCTGTCGCCGTCTACGTGAGTCACTTTGGTAACCTGGGAAACAGAGAAGAAAAGTGGCATGTCAGTTTATCATGAGGAACATCACAGAGTACAACCAGAGGAACTTCTCTATCACAACACTTCTTCTTCAGCGGATTTAAAGATATGCATGTTTGGGAACATGAACAAACCATGGTGATGTTCATCCCTGTGGACCAACTGATGAAGCGTGACACTGTGCTGTGTAACCATCAACAACCTCACAGCTAGCTTAGCATTAAAATGATGTGAAACAGAGAGCAGCGGCAGCTCCTCCAAAATGAGAAGCTAAAATGTGAAAATCTCTCAGAGAATCAATCAATCAATCAATCAATTATCAAAATAACTGTTGATTAAGTTTCTGCCTGATGATATTAACTGACAAACTGCATCTCTAAATGTTGATAGATGGACACTCAGTCACAGTGATCTTATGTGTGTGCTGTATTTGGAAAATCAACCAGATATTTGCTAGTCTGACTTCAGACCAGTTAGTTCTTGCGGCTCTGGCACATACAGAACAAGTTTCAGCCATGCCTGGTGTAATTAGACTGAACATGTGTACCTAACAAGGTGGCCACTGAGCACATGTGATCTAAACCCACCTGGATGTCGCAGTAGTTGCGTTTGGACACAAAGGACACGCTGATAGGGAAGAAGTCGTTGGGCTGTCCTGCGATGCTGAACTCCAGGCTGCCGCTCTTGTTGTTGGCGTCGATGACGGGTAGGCACCACTCCAGAATGTTTCGCCTGCTGTCATGTTTGTATTCTCCGTCCAGGTCACCGATCACGGGAGCTCCCACACCGGACCTGCAGAGGAGCATGCAGGCATGTAACATGCAGCCGTGCTGAAGCAGCATGCATAACAACAGAGGCTGACACACATAGTGCCCGTTACAAGTTCACAACAAAGTGTGTTGTGTAATCACGTGGATCTCATCTGAGTCACACCCTGTTCAGGTGATGAACTACACCATGACAGCTTCCATTACAGGTTAAGACTACAATGTTTATTCAGTGAGCTAAATGCTTACTGACCTGTGCTGATCAGGTCTGTGGACAGTACTTATAGTCTACACTCTGTCTCATTTTAGTACTTACGGTACAGGGATGCTGATGACCACGTCGTTCAGCTCGAGGCTCTCCTCCTGCAGCTCGTACTCGATGTTGACATCACACCCGGTACCGCTCTCTGAAGGCCAGCAGTTTACTGTGGAAGGAGCGACACGGTGAATCACTGAGGCTCTGATAATCTGATGAAACAAACAGAACATCGGCACCACGTCAAACGTTAGCACTTACTGGTTAGAGGTATGAGGGACTCGTCTGTGGTCTGTAGTCTCCACTTGAGCACGCCGACATCATTGTTGAGAGGGAACGACTTCTCTGGGTTCTTCAGGCCAATCACAGACTCGGCTGTGAACAGCTTCTTGTCCACGTTGGGATGTGTCTGAGAGGAGGAGGCAGAAACACAAGGCCAGTTTGAATAAAGCTGCTCTTTAAAAGACTTCAACAGAAGTCGACAGGAAGAGCGCTCCTCAGCGTCGCTGCCACGACTTCAAAGACTCAATGAAAAGAATCATTATAAGCTGCACTGCTGAATGGCCCACCGCTGCCTCCAGCTAATTTCTTAAATATGTGCTGGACCTACTTGCAGCTGCAGTCCTTTGTTGTCATTGTTGTTGATAATGAGGCGGATGCGTCCGTTCTTGTCGTCTGTGACTCGGAGCGTCACCATACCCAGCACCTCCATGTTCTGTAGGCCGCCGTCGCGACCGCAGGTCAGTGTGATCTTCTCCTCCACGCGCAGATGTACGCTGGACAGGAAACACAAAAAACACTTTAAATAATCAACACTGGAGGTGATCATCAGCCTGGTATATGTTGTCCAATGTGCACCAATCTGATTTTTTTAAAACACAGACAGAATACAGAAAAATATTGTTATATTTGTGTTTTTTTTAATTATTCCTCATTCTGAAATGAAATGATTTGTGTTCATGGATGTGAGCAGGAGAAGTTTTGCAGATTGACCCCATAAATGCAGCGGCTGAATGACAGTGAAGGGTCAGTTACTGATTTTAATACAGGGCAAAGATGTGCTGTTGAATATATAATTCAATCATAAAAGAAACTGTGAGACTACAATCAGCCGCTGTCACGTACTGGTCTATATTCTTTAGAAGTTGTTGCTAAAAAAAATCAGTTTATTAAATCTAAAATGAAAAACGACAGACTCTACTGTGAAGTCTGAATGTTATCAAAATAAAACACGTCTGATGAAGTGTTCATTTGCTTTGTTTACTTGGAGCTCAACTCAGTTACTGTCAAATATTTGTTCATTATGTCACACCCACTTCACTTGTGTCATAATTATGGCTGCGCCAATCACAATTAGTCCTCAACGAGCTGTTGCTTTTAGAAACACTGAACTCTGCAATTCTCAAAGAATGAATTGTATGGAAGATGTTAAACCTGCATGAAGTTGATACAAATCTTACCTCACGTTCATTCTAAACATTATTGAGTTGTTTGTTTTTTTTAATTTATAAAGTCTGTTACATTTAAGTTTAAATTGTGTCACTCTTGCTCTTATCTTTAACAAAATCATTCAGAAAGTAATATTCTGTGTCACATCTACAGGCAACAACAGCAGTTATGTCTTTAGAGGTTCAAATGCTTCGTTATGTCAACCAAAAAAGCCAAATCTTCCAGCCATACACTATCTGACACTATCTATTTCAGAGGCAGGCCATAAATAACATATTATAAAAATGAAATGAAATCTGACCGCGGGCCACGATTGGCTGTACTTTTGGACACCCCTGTCGTAGACTGTCTCTAATGCCGTCGGTGTCAATGCTGCATTGTGAGCTCTGTTTCATTTACAGTTAGTTTTGCAGTTTTTTCAGACATTTATAAAAGTTAGAAAACATTTATTTTTTGTCATCCTGTCTCTGATTAAACGTGACTGTGGCCTATAGAGCACTCAGAAACATTTATCACACCATTCAGAAAGCTTTTCTCTGTATGATCTGCCTCACTGTAATCAGATTAAATAATCATTGCTCATCATGATTAAATATGACTTTAATGGGGCTAAGGCTTTTCTATGCTCAATATACTATCTCCAACTTTAAACCTGATTTTAATACTCCCATTTGGCCAACTGCGGTCAGTGACTTTAAGAGGAATAAACAAGACCTAAATGACACAGACTGTCGTGTGTCTGTACCTCTCCACATTGACAGGTGGTGGTAAAGCTTTAGATACATCTGAGCCCCGCTTTCCTGAAGTGGGCATGATGGTTTCACCCTCAGACTTGAGCTTGTCGACAAAGTTGTCCACTTCTTTCCCTTTGGCTCCCAGTTTCAGAGCCTTACTGGGTCCACTTGGCCTGGAGAGAAAGAAAACAAACTATTTGAGCAGCCGTCTTCAGCAATCACAACTACAATGATTAGTAAGCGTGATTCCTGGAGTTGTACCTGACTGGAGCTGGTGTGATCTTGGGCTTCTCAGGCTCGACGATGGTGTCTGTGATGATGGACCCTGAGGAGACGCTGGTCATGCCGGCGCTGCCGAAGCCGCCGAAGGCTGGCACCTTCTTTCCAGACCGCTCAGCATCCCTCCTAGCCTGCTGCAGCTCCTTGGCCTTCCTCCTCATCTCTGCCTTGGCCTCTCTTTCCTGAGTCTGTGGATTCACAAAACAATGTTGTTCTGAATGACGTGATGGTGTTTTAACTGCCGCAAACTCATGCAGTGTTAGAACACGATTTTCTTCCCCATCTGAGTGAAAAGGAAGAAAAACATGTGGAAATAAACCAGAGAGACACGACGGTGTGATCTCACCTCTCTGACAGCACGGAAAACCTTCTCCTCATGGGAGTCCATCTCTGTGAAGGTGCGGATCTGAGCCAGGTTGACGTTCTCTCTGTAGCCGAGTGCCACGATCTCATCAAAGGCAAAGATCAGGTCGAAACAGTGCTCCGAGATTTCACTCTCCTCCAGCACACGACAGTACTCTGGGATCTGGAATGAGATGGAAGAAAAATGAATATCAAACAATCAAACCAAAATCTCAACATTTGACACTGATGTTGTCTTTTCTCTCATCTTTGAAAGCTGAGAGAAAAGACAACAACTCTTCACACAGCAGTTTCAGCTCAAAGCTTCTCATCCTGAATAAAAACATGTTGAACACTGTGAGGCATCACAAATGGACCCTTCACTGATTTCTACAGTATTAACAGCAGAGCTTGAGGTTTAAAGTTCTGCCTGTTAATACAGATGAAATAAACTATTTTCTCTCCATTTCTAATGTGTTAGTAAAGATTCAAAGTCTGCGTTCAGTTTGAGTTTTCTACTCCAAAAGGAAATGAAATATTTGACCAGTTAGAAAAGGTGTCACGTGCCTTGAACGGTGCAGACATCTGAGAGCAGCTGGTTCTCTTACACCAACAGACTTTCTTGTGAAATGAACACTAAACTCTCAAACTGTTCTCTGTGAAGCTTCCCACAGATAAAACACTTATCAAGCTTTTATCATCCATTTCTTGATTACTCCCTAAATACTATTGTCCAAAGTCAACACGGCGTCACTTCCAGCTGTCTAGCAGTGAGGCTCAGTGTTGACTGTGGCTTCGCCTCAAACATGCACGTCGTCTTTCGTCTCATGTTGTCTGTGTTGACAGCGTGAGCGTCAAAACTCAAATCAGTTCATGAAAAGCTTGTCCACACATTTATATTGATTATTACAGAAGCACGTTGTTATTTACATTCCATTTTAACCATCAAAGGTATACAGAGCTGAAATGAATCAATAGATTGATAGATCTCTAAATTTGAGTTTCAGCTTCACAAATATGAATATTTTCTGCTTTCTTTTGTCCTCTATGATAAACTGAATTTCTTTGGGTTGTGGACAAAACGGGACAATTGAGAACATCGCCTTGGAAACACTGATCAACATTTTCTGACATTTTATGGATCAAACAACTAATGGATTTAACGAGGAAATGATCCACAGATGAATTAAATGTCAGAGTAATCATTAGTTGCAGCCATAAATGGTTAATGGACGTCTACAATCTAACTCCAACACAGACGTGCCGATAATACATCCAGAGATGTTACAGTTCATGTTAGAAATGTTAGAAGCTGCTGAGAGGCTCTGACAGGTTTCAATAACTCGTATGAGCCTGTCTGCCTGTGACATTTTAACTTTACATCACACTGATGAAGACAGACACAGACAGTCAGCTCCATGTTCTCTCACCACACGGGAGAAGAGTCTGAGTGTTTCCAGGTCCTCCAGGATGTTGCTGTTCTTGGTGGTGATGAGGACCATGTAGAGTTTCTCCAGCGGCTGGTACACGTAGCGGACGCTGTCTGTTTCCACAAAGGTGTGCTGCTTGCCCGTGTTCATCAGTTTAGGGAATGCTGCCAGGAGACCCTCGATACGCGTCCGGGTCATTTCCACAAACTGCCGCGATACGATGGCCTTACCGGCCTTGGTGCATACCGCCGCTGCCAACAGCACCTGCAGGTGAACAGAAACCCTTCAGCCTCCTGACACAGAGTTTGTTTGAGCATTGAAAGCTACAGTAAGTCATCAAATAAGGTGAGTGAGGAACGGGGATATTAGGCTGACAGTTTCCACTTCAACAAGTGGTAACCAGAACTCAGTGATGTTAAACAAATTAAAGTTCTGGTGTTGAAGATTTAGAAGTATCTACTAGCAGGAATTTTATACAATATTCATTAGTATGTTTTCATTAGTGTATAATTAACCAAAAATAAGAATCATGTTCTTGTTGTGAGAGCGGGTCCTCTCCCACAGAGTCCACCATGTTGAAATGCCATTTTTTTCTACAGTAGCCCAGAACAGACAAACCTAACACAAATCTAGATTTGGCCTTTTGCTTTTTGTGTGAATTTTGATGTGAGGAGCGGAAGAGTATTCCCTTGATTGCAGTCTGCAACCTCGCTGCTAGATGCTACAAAGAGTCTACACACTGGACCTTTAAATATCATTTGAAGACAACATCCTGTGACGGATCCAGTACCCACGGGCCACTCGGTTAGCAAGTGAACTTATATTATTGGTTAACATTGCTCGAGGCCTCCTGCTATGTTGAGTCTAGGAGCACTATAGCAGTGTATCTGGAAACTAGGTTTACAACCTGACATGTTGTTACAATAAGAGGAGATAGCACATATGGTGAATCAGACAATGGCGAAAACCAGCTGAAAAAAGACATTAAAGTTGGGTTCATGTTGGGTGTGTGTCTGCAAAGAAGGCAAACCAACTGTGAATCACCAACATTTTGGATGGAGACAGTACAGAGCTACCGTGTACAAGTCTAGTATGTTTCAATAACAGTAAATGAACTGTGCGTTTAGCTTCATATAAAACAGCCTTAAGTCGAGTCTGGTCACCGAATAAAGGAGCTGCATTCATTCCACGTTGACAATGGCTGAAGTTGAAATGAACTTGCTGAGGACAAACAACACTTCACATTAACACCGTCACGACAGACTACATGTGGCAGCAGCTTCTTTAATATAAAGCTAACCCGGCTGTAAATGGACGGTGTCCAGTCAGTGTTCCCTGACTGAGGACGATATGACAGCAGGTAACGTTAGCTCGGATCCGGCTAGTGACAGGAGCTAACCCAGCGCTAGCTCGTTCGGCTAGTTAACGTCAGCAATGTCTGCACACTCAAGAGCCGCCTACTCACCTGATATTTGACTCAGGGTGACAAAAATACATTTCACTCGCTTCATTTTGGCGTTTAAACACGCAGTCAGCGCTGTCAGCGCAGTAAAAAGTGACGTGTAGCTTTCCTCTTATTTCGCTCTTGAAGAAGCGAGCTAACGGACGCCTAGCTTTAGAGCTAGCCGCCAGGTTAGCCAATGTTATGATAATTGCTAGGCCCGATTAGACCCGGAGTAATATCTCCATTTCACACCGCCACTCACCATTTTGGTCTCTCTCTATGGTACGACGATCCTTCCGTCTCTCGTGTTTCGTGCTTTGGTGCTTTCTCTAGTCAACTCCTGGAGTAGCAAGGTGCGAACGTACAGCCGACTTCCACTTCTGTGATTGTTAGCCAGCTAGCGTCAATATGGCAGCAGCGCTGAGCCACGTCTCCACCGGAAGAGCAGCGCTGGATCAGCCCACCGTGGAAACCAATGACGTGGGCTCCCAAATGCTGGCCCAAGTTACAGGCGCCGCTTCCACCATCACCTCCATCAGCACTTCCACAGACTCTCTATCTCTTATTTGGATCCATCCTGTGTTTAGAAAACCTACCTTTTTAGCCTGGCTTTTACTTAAGGCCCCTTACCACTCACTGCTGAGTTTTTAGGTCCTGATCATTCCTCGTTTTAGTTTTCATCTATTACTTATTTACTTTATAGTTTTTATTTACTTTTAACATTTCATTTATTTCATTGTTGCAGTGTTTATCTTTCTTATTTTGGTTTTGAAACTATTCTTACATTGTGATTTTTACCTTATAGGTTTTAATGAGTTGAGTTGACAACCACGCACAAGCTGTGAATATGCAATAAGTCATAATAAGACAGTTCTTGAACTTCTATATTGATCATCATTAAGCAACATGATAGATGTGTTCAAATTTCAGTCCCACTGACTGGATGTATTACAACAATAATGAGCAGAAATTAATTAAACTTAGAAAGCAAGCTTTTCTTTTACTAAAAACAGCAAAGTATAAAGTTGAGAATGATCAGACCTTACAAATAATAATAATAATAATAATACATGACATATTAAATATTTCATAGAATATTTGGTCTATATTTTCACTTCATTTCATCACTCTCATCTTCAACCTCAGTCAGTCCTTTCAAGAACTGAGAATACTGGATTATATGTATTAGAGATAAACAGTAAAAAAAAAAAAAACATAAAACAAGCAACTGTGTATAGTGCAACACAAATTTTTAGAATATGATTTTAATGTTTTCATGATTAACATGCTTGGTTACACTTAGTTTCTGCTACATAGTGCACATTTCATAGTTCTATCTATACTATCTATCCATCTGAGAAGTCAGTGTTGCAGTAACTGTCTTTGGCCACCAGACGTCACTGTTTGGCGTGTATGAAGGACATGAGAGCAGACAGACTGTCATTGTGAATAAGAGCTCTCACTGTTCTTTCTCCCAATGTATGCAGAAAAAACTGCACAGGAGCAGCTGTATTAATATTTGCTTTCACTTCCTCCCCGAAGCTTTCCCTTCAGTGACATCTTGCCATGGAGGTAGGAGTGTAAAGCTAGGTGTGTCCTAAGTTGATATACCGGTAGTAGGACTATGGCCACATCATCATCTCGCTCCCGTAAACATGAATTCAGCTTTTTGTCCTCCTTGTATGCAGCAGCAGTTTGGATGTGAACGTGGACAGTAACTTCGCGCTCAGTGGATATCTGACTTAATGACAGATATCACGGAGAAACGACAGCAGCAGGCCACACTCTGCACCGTCTGTCACCGGGAGACTCCTGACGAACCATCCGGAGAGGAAACTGTTAGGACGGAACCAGGAAATGACCTCTGGCTCATCCAGTGACGTCACAGACTCCGCATTCATTCATAGTAGAGCTGCACGAGAGGGGCGCGCGCACTATCTTCAAGGATTTCCTGTATTTTTTAACGGTCTCTGTGTGGACAACAACCTGCCGCTGATTCGTGCAACACCGCCACAGTGAACCGGATCACAGACATGTCGGGGGAAGCGAGTTCTCCGGTAGGTTTTCACCAAAGTGACCCGGTGCCATGGTCGGCTAGTGCTCGTGGATGGCAAGCGCCATATCCGTGTGCGCGGTGGTTGGTTAAAAGTGATGTCTGTTCCTCTGCTCCGCTTTCTATTGGACGGTTAAAAAGAGGTCGGCCAAATCAAAGATGACAGATAAGGAGTTGGAGAAGCGTGAGCATGTTTAATGTTTCATACATCTAGGCTAATAGAAGCGTTTTGAGCAGACAGTCCACCCGCTGGGTTAACAAACTATGATAATATATTCTATGAACCTTCTTTAAACATTGCGGAGGCAGTTATCCCGACCTTACCCCACGACGGAGCCAAAACTCCGTGTCCTTGTTCTGATAAACTTTACCAGGCACCATGTTGAGGCAGTCACAGCTGGAAACGCAGCACAGCTCCTGACATGATAACAAATGAACGTATATTAACATTCGACCGGGTAACCGAGCGGAAGGTTTCTGTACTTTCGGTACTTACAGCTTGTACCGAGCGGACAGCCTTTCCTGCTCCCGCCCACCAACATTATGTGTTCCCGACAGTAAACTGTCATTTAACTGTAAACAAACAGAACCACTTTAGACTTTTTATTAGATTTAAGCCCTGTTTGTTCAACTTTACACCAGCCAAGTGAAACAGCACTAACTCCTGACAACTGTCAGTCTTTCTTACCATGTACTAACTGACTAACTGACGTCTACCACAGCAACATTAAATTCATACATTTTTCATTCAGTGGAGCATCGCAGTGACCAATGCTAAAATATATAATAAAGAAACTGCATATAATTGTATATGTAATCACATATGTAATACCTACAGAACACGTGAAAATATGAATTAAACGAGTTAAATATAAATATCAAAAAACAATTGAAACTCATTATTATGAAATGTACAGAAGACCTAAGTGCCCTAAATTCTCACATTTTTCCACCCTCTGATTTTTCCACCTAATGAAACTTTGTTTTCCCGACATAATGACATAATTCATTTGAGATTTAGAGAAATGTATAGTAAGTATATTAAATAACTGCAAGAAACACCAGTCAGTGTAGTCAGAAGAGCAGGAGAATGTTGCAACTGTAATTATTTAATATTGTAGTCTGTTTTCTAAAGATCTCAAATTAATTATGCTGTTATCTTGAGTAAACATATCATTATCTTGAAAAAATGATCCTGTTATTGGATGACAGCATTTGTTATTTTGGGTTATGACACAAACAACTTAAGATCTTTAGAAAACAATGAAAAGAACTTGTTATCACAAGAAAATGGAGGAAATAAACTGTAAGTCCACTCAGGGCTTCCGTAGATTATACTATTACTTTATAGTATAATATACTATAGTGTGAAGTATTTTCTAACGAACGTATTAATGTCTCATTATAAAGGGGGTTCATTGGTGTTATTTTATATTTTATCATAGAAATTGACACTCTTTCCACAAAACCAGCGGTGCTTTAGATTTATTTTACATGTGTAGTTCTGTCTCAGTCTGTGGATCATTGTCATTTAGAAATCAAGAGTTTCATAGGAGGAACGTTTGGAGCCACAGAGTGCTCCACGTATCAGAAACCCTGTGACCACGCCTCGTACACAAGACCCTCCCTACCTTTTATAACGGACTCAATGAATTGGCACACTTATCTTTTGAAACCAGAGGTGTCTTGGGGTGGAGGTCCTGAAGGAGGAGTAGGAGGAGGAAGGAGGGAGTGCGGTGGTGTGGTAAAAAAGACCACTGTTCAGTGTCTCGAGGCTATATGACCTCAGCACAGCTCCTTACCAAGACACAATAGCCTCTACAGTGCAGACACTCAGTGTGAACACACAGAATTATGGAGGAAGGACCTTACAAGTACATCAGGGTGAGGCGACCGGGGATAGTCATGAAGGACATCACACCAGTAAGAGTGTCTTGAAGGGGTTTGGTGAGTTTAAACACTTTTGGCTGATTTCTCTGATTTTGTCTTTGCAGGAGGGGAATGGAAAAGTTAGTCGGGTCATCCGGATTGGAACCCGTAAGAGCCAGGTACAGTACTCCAATAATTCAATGCTGAGTCACTGTTCAAATGTTTGTCGTTGCTCCAGGGTTCGTCTCCAATTTAAACGTGAAACCTTACAGAGCTCCTGTGTGACGGTTAAATCGGTGAATTATCTGATACTCCGCTCCTCCATGCTGCTTTCGATACAATGTCTGGAGCTCTTCTCACAGAGATAACATACTTCAGGCTCAACAGTGTCTGTTTGAGATAACTGAGCATCGTACTGGTCCGTCATCGGTGGATGAACAGATCAATACAGGTCAGCTAAAGTACAGCGCTCTTCTTCTTTCCCAGTTGGCTCGTATCCAGACCGACAGCGTTGCGGCCAAATTGAAAGAACTGTACCCAGATATCCACTTGGAAATAGGTGAGTACTGTGTCCTGTCCTGATCCACACGCACACGTGACATCACTCATTCTGTCTCATCAGACTTTGTCAGAGGGCTGAGTAGGCGCGAACAGAAGTGCTTGATTGACTCACCCTTGCATTAGATCCGTTGCACCTCCTCTCAGGGTCATTCTTATTGGCCCATGACAGGCAGTGACCTCACATGACAGTGTTGCTCCAGCCCAACTTAAACTGTGTGCGTGAGCAGTCATTAAGTTACAGAGATGTGTGTCTTCAATGACATGTCATTGGTGATTTTTATTGAATCTGTCTCTTTCAGTTGGCATGACGACGACCGGAGACAAAATCCTCGACACAGCTTTATCAAAGGTGAGATGTTCAATTTAAAAAACAAGAGAGAAAAACAAGGCCTGCAACTTGTTTTTGTTCTTTTTGTTAATCTGCTCATCATTTTCCTGATTAATGGATTTTTTAGACTTAATAGGAGACTTAAGACTTAATAGGAGTTATTAGATTAGATTAGACTAGACAACTAATCGTCTAATCATTGCAGCTCTTACATATTTAGACACATTCACCTGTATTAACATCTGCAAATAACTTTATTATTATTCCAATAATCCATGAGATCCATGCTCTAGAGTCCAGTTCATACTGATTGTAGGATGACTGCATGATTTCTGATGTGATGTTTGATGACAGAAAGTCACTGTCTCCGTCTCTGTCTTTGTTGTCTTTGTGCGAGCACAGATCGGAGAGAAGAGTTTGTTCACCAAAGAGTTGGAGAATGCTCTGGAGAGGAACGAGTGAGTGTCACGGTGTCATCTGCGGGTGACACCAGTCTGCCTTCACACCATTGTTTGACCAACACACACCAACCGCTCGGGTTTCACTCTTTCAAAGACTTCTGCAGCGCTGCTGTCGGTTCCAGACATTTTGTGCTGACGAGTAAAAAACTTGATTGTCTGAGTTTTGAATCAAACCCACTCATCAGCCTCTTCATCACTCAGCACTGTGTGCGCCACGTTAAATCCATGCACACTTTGACTTCTTCCACAGCCTCAGATGTAGCAGGTGGCTCTTGTTCTGTAGCTAAATACACACACATACACACACACACACCCATCACTGAATGACCGTATTATATACCATGAGACACAATGAATCATGTATGTACATATAACTGATCCTGTGTGTCCCTCAGGGTCGACCTGGTAGTTCACTCACTGAAAGATCTTCCCACCACTCTGCCTCCAGGATTCACCATCGGGGCTGTGCTTAAGTGAGTACACACACACACGCAGCATATAGTCAGTATGTCTGTATTTAAATGTATAATGCTGTGCATACAACATAAAGAGGCAGCAGGTAACATTTAACAGTCCACAGCACAGAAAGTACTCAACTCAGTGAACTTTAAAGTCACTCTTCCAGCCTCAGTATGAAGATCACCTCACTGACTCACACCAACTCTGCACAGATGGAGCATGTTGCAACAGACAAGCAGTCTGATGCTGCAGCTGCTGAAATTCCACCAATTTGCATCACAATTAAAGAGTAGTGGGAAAAACTATTCAGCATGCTCCTGGTTCAGTCTTTAGATTCTCTTAGAATGTGGTTTTCACCTCTGTGACAAATACTTTTGGAAGCTACCGCTAAAATATACTGGAATTGAGGTACTGATATGGATATTAGGGAGTGAAACATACCGATATCGATTCATCTGCCGATATTTTTCATACTATGCATACACTCTCACTGATTCCTCAAACACAAAGATATGCAGTGGAGGCAGGACATTTGTTTATTAATATTAATATTTATTAATAAAATATTGTCCAAACTGACCTGAAACATGACTGGAACTTTAATAATTAGAAATAACTATATATAAAAATAAAAAAAACAAATAGAACATAATTAATGATGCCAAGTATCAGACAACATATATGCCAATACCTATATATCTGTCACGCTGCCGATTCTATTGGCCCGGGTCAGCTGTTAGGCTAAACACTGTGACAGAGTTGTTCTTTTTAAAGGTACACTATTGTGTGTTTGACCACTGGAGGCACTATGGAGCAACAAAAAAACATAGCAATGCATCAGCAAACGGCGATGAACAAGAAGACAAGGAGTAAGCCAACATGAGTATAGAAAGTGAATTCAGTGAAATATTCCACTATGTTTGCTGCTTTGTTGGAAAGCACAGTGTGTTTGTGTTTGACACTGAGCGCATCATGAATCACCAGGAGCTGAGAGTGGGGCTGTGTGGAGATCACCTCTTGTTTGGAAACAGTTCCTCCTGTTCTTACAAAGTCAAGGTGTGGTTGTCATTGGACCAGCTGTACTCGCTCACTGTCCTCTCCTTCCTGTCGCTTTCAGGAGAGAGAGCCCCCATGATGCAGTGGTCCTCCACCCGAAAAACATGGGCAAAACTCTTGACACTCTGCCAGAAAACAGGTACGGTCAAATAGATCAGCCAGCTTTGTGAGTTTTTCCACTTGTATTAAAAGTATGCATAACCTCATAGTGTGTGTGTGTGTGTGTGTGTGTGTGTGTGTGTAGTGTGATCGGCACTAGTTCACTGCGCCGGGCTGCTCAGCTGAAGAAGAGATTCCCCCACCTGGATTTCAAAGACATTGTATCCTTTTCAGAATATGAACCTGACAGTTTACATTTGACTGCACGACAAACAATCTGTTACATTTTCAGATTTAAGAAGTCTTTTGCTCTCCGAGGAGGCAGAGACGGTCACAATGAGTCAATGAATTTTTCCTCAGCTGTCGTCTCCAGCGTGGAAACCTGAACACGCGTCTAAAGAAGCTGGACGAGAAGGACGACTTTGCTGCCATCATCCTGGCTGCTGCCGGACTCAAGAGGATGGGCTGGGAGAACCGGATCAGCCAGGTACAGTTCACGGTCCATGTGAAGTCTCTCGGGTGACATTTCTCATCTAACAGTCTCTAAACTGTCTCATTCTTTTCCGCTGATAGATCCTGGAGCCTGAAGACTGCATGTACGCTGTTGGACAGGTGAGAGCGGCGGCATGGAAACTCTGACTAACACAGAGAACAGAAGGCTGAGTGATAACTGATCGTGCCACGTTACATCTATGTGTGTGTTTTTCAGGGGGCTCTGGCAGTGGAGGTTCGGGCACGAGATGCAGACATCCTGGAGATGGTGTCTGTCCTCCATCACCCTGACACCGTGCTGCGCTGCATAGCTGAGAGAGCCTTCCTCAAACAGCTGGTACACTACACTCACACACACACACACACACACACACACACACACTCGCATTCTTGTCACTCACATCATATGAAAATGTAAATCTGTTCATTTGTAGGAGGGGGGCTGCAGTGTTCCAGTAGCTGTTCACACTGAGGTGAAGGACTCCCAGGTAAGCATGCTGGGTAGAACCATACACAAGCCCCACCCCCGTAGTTACTGTTGCCATGCCTGTCAGCCTTTCTGTTCTTACACAGCAGTTTCACAACATCAGTTTTGTCCGCTGAAACAACAACTGCCACTGCTGATGGCTGTCTGACTAATTAAATCTCCCCAATCTCGCTAATTAAAGCTCCACGAGATCTCCATCTGACTTTCGAATGTTCCCAGATTTCCCAGAATGTTCCCGGCTGGTGGTAATGGCTTTGAATCTTTGGAAGGAGGAAAGAGATAGTCACCTCAGTTTGTGTTTAAAGAGCACCACCAATGGCTCTAAATTCCCAAGCCATCCGTGGTGCTCTTTTGGCAATTTTTTTGTTTGTTTGTTTTTGCTGTTGTTCTTGTTGTTTGTCATCGACACTAGAAATGTGACTATAGCCAGTCACTCACTGACACTATCATCATTCATACAACTTATATCCAGCTACAAAAAAGCTTCAATAGCCGGCTGTGCACAGGGTCGTCTATGGACACAACATGCTGCTTCGTCAGGTCACATTGTAAATTGGCAGGTTTTCAGCAGTTTGAAGTCTCATCATAAATCAAAAGTCACCACTCCACCAGGCCACTCTGTGCTATGTGTATATCTGGCTTCATGTCGTCCAGCCCGTTGAGAATCTGTAAATGAAGCCGACTTAAACAGAGGACGAAGATTCATCTTTTGTTTTGTTTGTTTTTCCAGCTCTACCTGACGGGGGCGGTGTACAGCCTGGATGGATCAGACAGTCTGAAGGAAACCATGCAGACGAGCATCACTACTGCTGCAGCTGACAAGGTAACAGAACGGTGTACTGGTCACATTAAAGACTGAAGAAACAAAGTTGTTGTTTTATATGTCGGCTCTTGTACTCAAACTTTACACTGCTAATGTGTGACAGATCCTGGAGGAGGTGGACGAGCAGGTTCAGCGAGTGGGTGTCACAGCCAGCAAGATCTCAGGTGAAGCCCAGGATGGTGCTGAGCGGCTGGGGGTCGACCTGGCCAAGTTACTGCTGAGCAAAGGAGCCAAGGAGATCCTGACGGTGGCCAGGCAGCTCAATGACGCCAGATAATCCAGCTCCGGCTGAGATGGTGGGGGTGGATGAGCTCTGGAGGTGATTGAGTGTAGCAGTCAGTCACAGCCTTGTGTCAAGTAAAAACTTGAATTCCTTTTTTATGTTCCATAGTTCCATGTTCAGCTCAGCTCAAACACATAACTTGTCGAGGATTTCAGACATACATAGACCAAAGTTGTGTGATACAATGTTGCTAAACTGTTCAGGGTCACTGCAGTCTGTGGCACTCTTGGTCTTGGTCTTACACACGGTACCTCATGGATCCATCTCCTGAGCCTGACTGGGATTATCAATGAGAAACACAAAATGGCCTTTCAACATTGTCACAACACTTACAGTATTATCACCATGGTTTAACCCTTTTTTTGTTGTTTTAAAGAACATCAACATCAGCCTCAGCATGTTTAATAAAATGCCACACAGATTAATTCATGCATTCACAAATATTTTCCCCATAACCAAAGATGTTTCATCGCTGTCCCCCACGAGCAGGAAGAAGAGAGTTAACCTGAAGTTCCTCTCTTAGATCGTAGCTGCGTTCTCGTTTGGAAGATCTGACTTTTGATGGTACCAAAGAGTTTCCCAGTTTCTATTTTCTGGGTTCAACGCTGGTGACACTGCAGTGAAACTGCAGTTTCTACTTCATGTTCACAAATACTCCATCATCCTTGATGTTTTATCATGCCAGCTTTCTGAGAAATAAAAGTACCTTCATTCAGCTCATGTTGGGCGCACCTTCTTCAGACTAAGAGTGTGGAGCTAGCTACCTCCTTCACAGAGAGTGTGTTCAATATACACGATGATAATCTGGAGCAAGTGATGCTACATTTGTACACCCTCAACATGACAATCCCTGAATCTGTTTGCAGTTTCCTGCTCTGGTTTTAAATTTACAGCATCAGTTCATCCTGTTTAAGCTTCTTTGATGTTGTCCCACTACAGCACCACGTTAATGAACTGTGACTTTTAAATACGGTGTAACTGCTTTGTGGGTGCACAGTGGTATAATCCACTGTTTAAAGAGTAAAAGCCACAGCAGCGAACCGACTGAACTGAATTACCGTTGTGCTAGAGATGTGAAGTAGCCAAATAGACTTTATTTAACTGAAAATATCACTCATTTATTGTTTCTTTGTTACCAGTTTTACAGCTACACTCGTTGCACTGGCTCCAAACTTGATCAGTGCTCATTGTGGGCATGCAGATTTGTGTTATGATGAAGTTCTACTGAAGTACCACTACATTCAGCACAAATGAACTGTAGGTCTGAATTATGACTTCTGTATCTCATAATTGTAAACACAGTGTTCTTGGAATTATGACAAAAACATCTTCGTCATCAAGGATGGTGGTTTTACCGATTACCATTATGACTTCTGTATTATTGTCATGTTTACATTGTTATTGTAATCACACTGTCTGTAATTCATAATTATGAAATCTGGATTTCATATTTTCTTTTTTTTAGTTATGGACTAGTTTGTTCGTAGTTTTGAGACATGGAGTCATAATTCAGAGATACAGGAGGCATAATTGCAAGACTATATACTACATAATTTTACTTTGCAAATTATTTGTATATATTAAAATAATAAAAATATTTCTATTTGCTGTAATGATGGTAAATGCTGTACTTCACATATCAAAATGGAGCAACATGTCTGTCTTTCTATAGCTTCTATCAGTCATCTCATTAAATGTAACTGCCTTACATATTCACATAAATCAGTGCCTGTTTTTTTCTTTGATAATTCACAGTTGATCCTCATTCTATATCAGTATGCCCACTGTATAGTTAGTGTGACGCCATATTGAATTTTCTTTTATTGTATATTATTCTTAATTTAAACCTCCTGAGAGCACGTGAGGTAACATTAGCCATATTTGTTTGCAGCTTTAATTTCTGTACATGTAACGTAGACTGTTTGTAGATTCTTTTCACAATTCTCACTGTTTCTGTTAATGACAAAATTTTGACAGGGTGTCCTCGAGTGTATTTGCTTTGACACTCGTGTGAACATGTCACATTAAACCACTGATGTCAAGAATAAAGTGTTAGACCTGTTCAGCTTCTTTGTAGTCATGTAATTAATCGTATATTAGTGGATTACACTTATACACCAATATACAGTATGTGTTTATACAACAGTTACATCACAAAAAAAGATGCATCCTCTGCAGGCTATGAATATATGTACACAATCACCCAACACTGCTATTGTTCAAACCTAAATTACTTGATCAAAATGACAAAATGGTACCAGAGCTGCTTAGTTTTTAAGCTGATTTATTAAGCTGGCTCAAAGTCCTGTTTTCACTGAAAGTTTGTGAGCAGTATGCTTGATCTTAGCTCCCGACACTAACAACAACTTGTCACCCTCAGATTCCCTTATCCAGTCAAACTGCAGCCTTCCATATTGAGTTTTCCCACAGGGATTCGAAGTGATGAAGGTGTGTCTGGAAGGCAATGGGATCACACGGTGGAAATGAAAAGAGTCCAGCTCTAGCGTGTCTTTTGTCTGAATATTTTGTACCACCCTCAGATGTGAGGTGATGGTTGCTGCAAATTGACCAGATGTGACTGGATGCTCTGTAGCAGCCAACCTTGCTTCTTGTGCAGAACTGAAACTATGGAGAGCAGTAATTGAGTACAGATCCTTCCTCCACTCAGACATGGACCTGTGGCTTCTTTGGTCTTTGATGGGAAGGATAGTTTGGGCAGATTGTGAAGGGTAATCAGAACAGAGTGGGTGGCTGGGACATTCAGGACTGATATTTCTAAGAGACTGACTTTGAATAGTGGATGGTGTTGACCTAAATTCAGACCCTTTCATACTGACCCTCCCATTAGTCTGAATAGACAGGTGTCTGTCCTTAGAAGCAGGAGGGCCCCGAGCAGTGGTTGACAGTTTTCCAAGACGTGAACTTGTTTTGATCTTCTTAAAGAGATCCAAGACTTTTCGGTCAAGGGGCAACTGTTCTTGGTATCTAATGTTGCTATATTTGGTTGAAGACAGAAGGAACCTTTTATCTGTGATTGGTTGGGGTTGAGGTTTCTCTGGGCTTGGAGGGGGAGCCTTCAGGGGATGAGAAGTCAAGTTTGTGGGCTCTGTAGGTGGTATGTACGATGTTGTCCTGAGGTCTGTGAGTATGAAAAAAAGGAACACCAAGAATGTCAGATCACAAGAATGATGTTTTGAATACTGTAAGAAGCAATGGGCCAAACTACAGGTATGTTGGGAACATTAGAGGTCATGAGGCTCCATTTTGGTACAACATACAGCTGAAGCTGGTAGGAACATGATTAGTTTTGTATGTGGTCATAAATCCAAGCACAGTACTAGTTAAATTTAAAAAAATGTTCTGATAACTCTAACTCGAGATGAGAAGTCAGAGGATCATTGTAGTGGTTACAAGTCATCCTGGAACATGAATGTCCGTTTCACATTTCATGACAATCCTAATGTTTGCGTTCAAGGTAAAGTCAGCCAACGTTATTGCAAGTAATCCTCTGTGGATCATGCATGTCTTATCAACATTTCATGGCAGTCTATCCAATATTTGAGATATTTCAGTGGTGAACTAACCAACCAACATCACCATACCAAGAGCCACGCTACTAAATGACTAAATATGTCACCAAATCCTGTGGCTGGACATAAACAGACAAAAACATATTTATCTGTATTTGAGGTGGTATTAGGTTCTCAGTATGAATTCTTGTGAACAGTACTACAGCAGGTCTGGACTGCTTGTGCATTTAGTTCATATCTAAGACAAAACTGTTGAAATGGTTTGCTTACTCACCAGTTGTGTTCTTATGATTGGTTCTTGCATGCTTTGATATATATGGGTATGCTTTGTGTATGGGTATGGTTATGCTTTGATCAATATATGGGATACTGTATGTATGTATGTATGTGTATGTATTGTATATGTAGTATTTAATCTTGATGACAGTAACCTTGCTTTGGGATGACAGTATTGGCAGATACCACTGGAGGACCACTGGAGTTGTAGGACTGCTTTGCAAGGACACTTGTAACCATCTTGTCCTCCTTTTCTTTGCAAAATGACAGAAAGAAAAAAATATACATTTTTACTCATACAGGCTAAAATTAGAATCTCAAATACCATATCAACATCATCTGCTTGTACCTTTATAAATGAAGTAAGGGGTGTCTGTTTATTGGTCACAGACACATACTTTTGTGGAGGTGTAATAGTTTCAGGAAGCTTCACATCGTCCCTCAGCTCTCTCAGTGGATGATGTTCATTTTCATGAATGGCAATTGGTCTAGAAAAAACGCTTAGAGTTTACAGAAATTTGCAGTTTATCCTGGGGAATAATTGCAAACATTATTCAGTTTTAGCACTTACATGAAGTTCACAGTCTTCCTTGAACTGAATGTTGTACTGACTCCGTCTTCTGGTTTCATCTGGTTCTGCAGAATATTCTCATCGTGGATGTCATAGGTCTGCTTAACAAGGACACTTCTATCCATCTTGTCTTGTTTCTTTTCTTTCTTTTCCTCCTCCCTTGCCTTTGCCCCCACCTCAGTTTTTTCCACCTTTTGTTTCTTATTCTTTTGTTCACCCCCCTTTTCTGTCTCTTCCTTTTCTTCCTCTTCATCATCATCTATGAACCAGAAGATTCTTGAGCTCATATCGTCATCCTCATCACTTGCTCTACCTTCATCCATATGAAGAGTTGAGAATCTAGAAAAGTTGTCATTACAAGAGTCCATCTTGGCAAATCCCTTTCCCTTCCGCTTCCAGCTTCGGATCACAGAGTTTGGGATATATCCATCTGGCGCTATGGGCCATCTTGGAGGCTCTGTGTTCACTTCAACAGTTTGTGACATGATGTGATGTTCAGCCCTCCTCATCAGCTTAGCCTACAGATGATGAAGAGGAAAGAGTTTGGTGTTTAGAAAATACACTTAGAGTATCAGTTTTCTTACTGAGAGTTGTTAGGTACCAGTGACTATTTCTTTACAATGTTTAAAGTGTTCTTTTTACCCTTTTAGAAGTAGAGGACAAAAACTGAATTAGCTCAGCTTAGCATTAAGATTGGAGCAGCTAGCCTGGCTCTGTTGTTTGTTCTGTACACAAACTGAAGATGCGTCTGACTTATATTGATGTGGAGAATTTTATTCATCAATGGTCAGTTCAGTCAGTGGACAGAAAGTGCACATGAGTCCAAGATGTCTTATGCTGAGATGTTTGTTGAAGCTTGATCAAGGAGAACAGAGGATTCATCAACTTGTCATGCCATGACAACTGTGAAGAAGCTGTCCTCTCTGGCTCATCTATATCTGACATTCTGTTATACCTCAGGACAGTGACACTAGTCCACAAACAAGGAAATGTTTTTACCCTTAGTTTTAACATTTTTATTGGATTCTGTAGAGGCTTCTAGATTATGTACCTATCTGTTGTGTCTAATTAGTGAGCCAGGCCTGTCCTCTGACCTTGGTTACCATAGTAATGATCAGAATCGTGCCTGTTTTCCTAAATAGAAACATGCAGCTGCTCTGTATCTCAAGAAGTCAGTGTCCCCATAACAATCTAATATTTAACACTGTCCTCACAATGACCCCAAGACAAGAATATGTGTAACCTTCATATGTGCCATGTTAGGATAGAATATCCCCTTACATACAGTATATCTGTTAGTTTCAGACAGAACCAGGCTAGCTTTTTACACCTTTTTACACTTTTGTGCTAAGACTGAGCTAAGCTGCAGCTAAGCCGGTTGCTGGCTCCAGCTTCATATTAGGAAAGAAATTCTCCAACAGATTATTTCTAACTCACCTTGGCAAGTGCCTCCTGCAGGTTGCTGTTACCTGCTGTAAGCCGAGCCTCTCAGGAGAGGCATCCCTCAGATCTCTGCTCCATTTTCATTTTAAATTGAAACATTTCAGTTTGAATGTTAGCAACCAATTAAAAAATGGAAGTCACAAGAAGGGCCACCATTCCAAAGACATAGTAGAGATTTATATGGAGAGTACACAAATAAAAGAGGAAAAGGAAATCAAGAAGAAAAAGAAATAAATGTCAAATGTAATTAATGAAATACGAGCTTTGAAAATTAAATTCAAATTAGCTTGTGTGTATATTTTTTGCTAAATATTGACAAATTTTCATTTCATCTGTATAAATACACATTTTTAATTGATTCAATGGACTGTTTTGATAGTTATCCGTATCATCAGTGTAATACTAAAAGGTTCAGTCCGAAAATAAATGAGTTATAGCTTGATCTGTGTTGTTACTAAAGGAGCCTTAAGGGTGAACAGCTTATAACCAGATGCATGGACCATAGGATCCAGTTTCCACTATTTTCTTCTAACTGGATGATAATAATTTTGTGTGATTATCATTTTTGCCTGGAGTATGGTCTGAGCTGTTGAACAAAAAAAAAGTTTCAGGTTTTTCTGTGAAACAAGCTCAATCGATCATTAATCACAGATCAGTATTGTGTATGAATACAGTGAAGGTTCCTTTAATTACAACTGAACTTCAATCAATACCTCACTGAACAGATAAGAGTGTACCCATAGTGCGTCCATACATTGTTGGTTCATGTCTAAATGCAGCTTTAAAAGTCCAGTGTGTAGGATTTAGTGGCACTAAGTGATGAAGTTCCAGATTGCAAAAGTCCATATCGAGATCAGTGTTTGATTTGTCTGTTCTGAGCTCTAAAAAAAATTCAACATGGCATTCTCTGTGGACAAGGACCTGCTCTCATGCTGGACCTTTAAAGCCTCCTCCTCACTCCAAAGAACACACCACAGGTGGCCAAATTATTTATTTATTGGACTAAATTCACCATGAGAGTTTTAAACCTGTCTTACCTCATGACATATTTGGTCTGGAACTGTAGAGTCACAAAATGGCGGCCAATAAAATGGGAAGTATCTTGTATTTCATGTGTGACTTGTTGCTTCTGCTGGCAAAGTGTCCAAAATCTGCTCCAGGATTCTTTTAGACCTGGAACAAACACCAGGTCTAACTTTGTTGGTGATGGATTTTGCTGCAGCTACACTTTTCATTGTGATGGCTGGTGAACTTTTGGTGGTATGATGTGACTCGAATGTTGTAAAAGGTTATGTGGAACTGAGAAGGACTGAGGCTCTGATGAGAACCGTTTTATGATAAGCTCTTCACGAGCTATGTGTGTGATGTGTGTTACCTGAGCAAACTGTTTACAGGTGATGCCGCTCACAGTCTTCTTGTGCAGTTAAGAGTGAGCCAGTCAGTTCATCAGGAGACACCACTTTAATTCCAAGAGGCACTCAACAACAACACAATCAATGAACACTTTTCAAAGCTGCATATACGTACTGTATGTCTTCAATGCAGTCGACACCTGAGATACAGAGCAGAAATTCTTGCATGCTGTTAAAAGTGATGCTCCTTTTTTTTTCTTTAAATATTTTTGCTTGTAACATTTGAAAGAAAAGTTTATAAATAAATAAAAAAAAATGCAACTGGAAGACGTTTCTCAAAATATGATTATTTACAGCTACTCTGAACCCTTGAACGACATTTAACAAACGCACAAAATGTGCTGGAGCAGAATCAAGAAGCTACTGTATGATTGTCAGTAGTGCAGGTTGTGCTGTTATAGTTTAGACAAACACTACATGAATGGAAGAAGACACTGCTGTTACTGGATGTGCTACATGTGGCGGCAAAGTAGTAGAAATGATGTGGGCAGCATCAGGAAAAGTCCCCGATGAAGACTCGAAGCCAGCGCTGATATGTTTCCCCTGATTTGGCAGAGGAGGGCAAGTAGGACAAAAGATGGCCGCCTTCTTCAAAAACAATCACTCCCATGTGTTTTGATCGTGCTCAGGAGCCCTGTGGTTTAAGCTGACCACAGCTCATGTGGACTTATTCACATGTATGATGAAATGCTGCCGGGATCTATGCAGGAGAGCGGTACACTTATTAACATCCTCAACAGTCTCATTCAATTTTGTGAAATTAGCACATTGTTATACATGCTTAATGTGAGATATGTTGAAATTCAGCTGAGTCATGCTAATGTTAGCATGTTAACACGCAATATTTTTTATGTTTTTTTGATGATAACACCCTAAATCACATCTAGTCACACACTCACAGTAAGACTGTCTCTGAAACAAGCGGCAACCTCCGTGCCTGTGAAGTGCAGTGCCAAAACCTGCTGTTCCTCAAACATCCACTTGAGGCTGGCTCCAGAAGTGAGTCAGTCTCCATAAGTCCCCATGTTAAAATGTCAAACTTCACAGCAGAAATAAACATGTTTACAGCCTGATACAAAAAACAGTTTTGGTCTCTATAGCTAATTTCCCCATTCATGACAACTGTACTGAGGGTGAATTTATATACAACTCACCTGTTCAAATGATATTAAGGCTTAAAGCTATGCAGAATTACCAGCATGGCCGCTTTGACTGACAGGTGGGTGCTGTTACAGGTGAGCAACCAGACATCATTCAGCCCACCTCAGCTCGTCTTTGCCCATTTATGGATTAGCCAAGAGCTGATGGAAGCAGGACTAACAAGATGGTGGCCAGAGTCAACACACTGAGCTACGCAGGCACCTGTAGGTGACTTCACAGAGACTGTGTCCATGTTTTATACAGTCCATGGTCTAAAATGACTATTTACTGTCTAGTGTACTTTCTAGTGTGTGAACCGCTCACAACAGAATGAAAACACAAACATAAACATAATGTTTTGCCAACAATTCATAATGTAATATGTTGGGTGTGATGGAAACATTTGTGGGTCAGTACAGCTGTCAGTGATAATGCTGAAGTGTCAGAAAGCTCACTATAGTGAATGAGCTGGACACAGCTCATGTTTAACATTAGTTTAACGTTAGCTGATGTTACATTTTGGCCTTTAAACCAAGTTTTTCTGAGTTCAGGGTTATCCAGCTTATCTTTAGGGAAATAAAACTTTTTGTCTTTGTGCAAACAAACTTTACTGAGAGAGTTAAAAATAAAACCTGAGTCATCTGAGCTGAAAATAAAGGTAGCTTAACTTTCTATGGCATTACTTCAGTGTCACATCACTGCTATAGTCGTGTTAGTGAGAATGATTTTCCATTCACAGAGCACAATGTTATAAATCATGCTAATTTCACAACATTTTGTGAGACCGGGATGACAGAAATTCAGTGAGAGCTCTCCCACACAGCGCAGCGAACAAAATTTGAGAGTGGACATTTGTTGAAACCGGCGTCAGAGGGATGCAGTCAGTTCAACAACCATTCACCGGCTGGGACTCTGCTCCTCATCTTCAGGCAAGAAGCTTCTTCACCCATCACTGTTAAACCAGCAGCTGTGTGAAGAGGTTGAAGGGGACAAAGTTCCAGTATTTTGGGGTGGGGTGGGGTGGTGGGGGGCATTGGTGTGGTGACTTGTTACTGGTCTGTGGAAGTACAGTATGATCAGGTTGGGCAGATGTTGAGACTGGACAGATGTCATTCTTGCAGAAGCGTCTCCCTCCAGTCAAAGCTGTGGTTTGGTCCATGTGTGAGGGGGAGGATGGGAGGGTCCACTAACTGCCACACCCCTGTGTCTCCCTGCTCCTCGCAGGAGCAGAAGCCCAGGTAGGGGATCTGAGGACCGAGCGGAGGAGGTAAGAGTTAGTTCAAATGCTTTCTGGATGAAGAACTACAGGCTGACCTGCAGTAATCACATTTTCCTCATGGCAGTTTGGTTGTTTTCTGTATCAAACCACACTACCACACAGACCAGCAGGTAATTCAAGACACTTTGTTCTCTGTGTTTTTGAATCTCGTGGAAAATTCATGTCATGATTAAAAACTATTTATTCAGTTATTATTAAAGACAAAACGCTGAATAATCCATTTAAATATGACTCAGTGAACACAGTCTCTACTCTTATCTGCTCCTGTGTTTGTGTGTGTGTCTGTTTGTGTGTGTCTGTTGACAGCTAACACCACTGTGACCCACCAGCCTCATATTTTTTGTCAACATTTATGACTGTGTCCTGAAGGACCTGTCATGGTTTTGATGAGTCACAGGTTTTGGAAAAGTTTATTGAGTGCTCTGCTTTATACGTCCACTGACTGCAGTCTCCTCAGGTCGGGGCCACAAGTGACCAACAAATGCTTCAGTTTAGAATCTTTTCTGCTGGAGTTCACGTTAGTGTCAGACGATTCTTTTTGTCTCTTTCAAACTCACATCTTTCATCACTGGAGTTTTGAGCTTTGTCTCCATGTAGGCTGTCTACTCTGGTGTCCCTTCATTCCACTAGTCTCATGCATACATACTGGACTCAGAGTCAAATGTTCTTTGTTCTTTTACACGTCCAAGTTTGTAACTGCTTGGAGTTGGGCTGCTTAAATATGAACAGTATTGCTGCAGTGACTTTATTGCACACATGAAAACATTTAAAATGACTGAAAAGTGTGCAGTCATTAAGAGAACACTCTCACACTTAAAGAAATCACCTGGATGGATTCATCTAACAGAGCCCAGTAGAGGTGTAGTGAAACGTGAAAACAGGTGGATGACTTAGATGCAGACAGAGCTGGCAGTGATCTGCACTCTGCTGAGCGGCGATGAGTGCAATCAGTTAGAGTCTCTCTAACTCTCCCGCTTTGATCTGTGTTCATTTAGACGTTTCAGATCTGCCTTAGAAATGTTCTGAAAAGAAAACTGTGTTTTGTTTTGTGAGAGAGCATGCAGACAAACGCCGACCTGAGGAACAAACCCGGCTTCCCACTAATGAGCGACCCAACAAAGAGCTGTTCTGTAAAGCGGAAGTTTAGTCTGGAAAGACTCCACAAACACCACAAACATGATGTCACTGCTTATGAGTCCCAAGTTGCCTCCACGTTTACCAGCTCAGGTCAGAATGGACACCCTGTGTGTCTGTGCTAATGTAACTTTATTCATTCAGACTGATGGAGCAGACAGCACGGCTAAAGATTCTCTAAAAGCAGCTTGTACTCTTCAGGTGGATAAAAACAAAAAAGTACATAAGGTGGATGTGAAGAAGAGTGGGATGCACCAAAGAAACATCACATGGATTAAATAAAAAACACAGATATGCCGTGAACAGACCTTTCGGACTACTTGGATGAAGTCCTTGGCGCTCTGTGGGCCGCGGCCCTGCAGCTGGCGTGTGCAGGCCTCTAAGGAAGACGCGTGGGCTACAATCAGCACGTTGTTTCCTGTGGAGGGAGTGGAAACCACATCAGCGCCGGTGGACAAACAATAAAGTAAAAGTTCACCTACGCAGACGCTCTGCTGTGTGCCGGGTCTCTCTCTCTCTCTCACCAGTGTTTTTGCAGTCTGACAGGATGTCTTTGGTCACTTGGTAGCTCCGGCTCATGTAGGTCTCGTAGGGTTCAGACACGGTGAGCTTGCTGACTGGAATCAGAGGTCTGTGTGGAGAGAGAGCGGCAGCACATATGAGAAGATGTTCCATGTCCAAGCACAGCAGAGGAGACACATACAAATACTAATAATAATAATACACACAGTCTGAAATATACACACAGATTTAAGCAGAAGTTATAACATAAATGATCAATGATGAACCTTTATGAAATCATCAAGTTGGCTCACTGTAAACAATGTTAGATCACCATGGCAACCTGTATATACTGCACAGCTAACCTCAGATCACTGACCAATCTTACTTATCACTAAGTCCTCACTTTCCTGACTTTCACAATAAAGTTACAGGAAATGAGGAGCAATAGAGACATTTTTATAGATCATCAGTCTATAAAACACAGTCACGTCTCATCAACGCATGTCACTAACTTCGCTTCTTCCCCGAGTCGCACCTAGATCTGATTGGTTGAGTCTGCTTCTGTGGTCCTGATGATGTCCACTACAAATACCGTTGATTATCATCATTATTAATCATTATTAATAACCTTTAGTCATATCTCCACCAAGGTTTAACTCAACAGCAACTGGTGGCCACCAATGACCCGTGTTCTGCTCGAAGATTCTGCCTCTTAAAGGAAGTTTTTCCTTGCCACTGTCATCAAGTGCTTGCTCATGGTTTATGGTATGATTTGGTGCTATACAAATAAAACTGAACTGAAGTGTCAACATTATGTCAGAGGTAGAAAATGCTTTACACACATTTCTGTGTGCACTTTGGGTTTTAAACTTCTAACAAACTTAGAAATAAAGAGTTAATAATGAGTAATGAACAAAAATGAACTATTATTAACTGCACACACTGTATCAAGTATGAAAGTAAATTATAAACCTATATCTCATCATTTATTTTATGCTTGTTTTGCTATTTGGTTCTGTGTTTGGTATCGTCTCTGTGTAAAGGTGAACCTGTGTGTGTGTGTCATCCAGCCATCACTCCTACTACAGAAGCCAGGTCAAGACAGATTATCGTGTACCCTTGCAGTGTGTATCTTTCTATTATTTTTGACTCCAGCAGGCTGTGCATTCTTCGGTGTTCTTCACTGTTCTCTAGTAAAGCCTCTGATCTGGTAACCTCGCTTCACCTGCGACGCCAGCCTTCAGGCGCTGCCACCTGCTATTGTGGTGGCTAGACATACTAATACTGTATCTGTATTTTGGGTCCAAACAAATATCATGAAAACGTAACAGTGGTTCAGTTGTTCAGGTTCTGTGAAGCCGGGCAGCTCACAGAGACCTAGATCGCTATGTTTTGTGAAGGCTGCACACTTTTCGGCAAACACTATGTTAAATATGAACTTTATATCCAGACAGTTTCAGATATGCTGAGCCAAAGGTGCAAAATAACATATCAAGAGCAGGTGATGACAAACACACATCACCTGTACGTTGTGTCCACACTGAAGTGGGCTGCAGCCAGGTCAGTGGGAGGTATCCATGCAGGCAGAGTGTTCCCAGAAACCCACTTGGTCCATTCAAAAAGCCCTGGTTCCACTCTGACCTTCAGCTTACCGTCCTGCTGCAGGCCTGGTGACACAAACACAACTTGTCTTAAAACATGGACCCTGTGTGTGTCAGTACAGACTTTGTTCTTGTGGAGACTCTTCTTACCTCTCAGGATGTTCTGTGCAGTCTGAACGCATCGTAAGGAGGGAGAGCAGTACACAAAGTCTATCACTGTGTTACTCTCTAACAGGGCCTCACCTGGAAAACACACACACGTTTCATATAATCAAAATGCAACACCAGCACCAGGTGTAGCACAGCTTCAGATCCACGCTGGTGACGTACCAATTAGTCGAGCCTGTGTGGATCCGAACACAGTGATGGGAGCGTCCATGTCGTAGTCTCTCTTGTCTCCCCACAGTGGCAAACTGGGAGGCATGTTCAGGTTGGAACGGACATATCTGCCTGCAGGACAACAGAAACACACACATTCGTGGTTTCTTCTTCTTTTTCTGTCAATTCTGTTTTCTGCCTCGACCTCGACTTCTCACCTTTACTGTCGGAGCAGAGGGAGAGCCAGTGTTTGCCAAACACCACGTCCATCCTCTCGCCGTGCCGACACACAAAAAGCGTCCTCTTTGGCTGCCGAGAGTGACTCCCGCTGATCCGCAGGACCTGCTGGAAATAGAATAAATCAAGGCTTCATGAGAATGTGTGTGTACGTGAGAGAGGGACACGTGTGTGCATGTGAACATAGAAGTACCTGCATTGGATGGCAAATGAGACTGAGGGTTGGCGGGTCTCCAGGGCTCGTGTTATCAGGGCGTCGGCTGTCCAGCAGCCCATCAAACATCCCTCTCTCCTTACTGGTCCTGTCACTGGGCCCACAGCTGAAGAATGAATGGGAGCTGTGGTGGACAAGGAGAACAGATGGAAGATGATTAATATCAATATATATGTGGTGCAGTATGATGGCGTCTAGTGGAGCTGCTGTTAATGTAATTAACGACAAGGATTAGTTCTGTACTAAATGTTTTTTTTTAACATTTCAAGCTCTTCTTGAGGTTTTTAAACGAAGCTTTGAATGTCTGTTATCATATTTTATGATGTCCTCACTTTCTTTAATGAATATACACAAATCAACATAAATACATGACAGCAGCAGGCACATCTAATAAGAGCATGAAACATGATGATCACATGCTTAACTTATAACAACCAGAGCTCAAATGATGTGGGACTTATAAGACCAATGCTGATTTTAGAGAGAAAAATACATTGACTGCAGATTTGGTGAATGATATTATTATAATGACACTTGGTGAGGGGTGGGTGGGCTTTTATGGCTTTACTGGATAGGAAAGGGGACGACATGTAGCAAAGGGCTGCTGGAACTGAACCCAGGTCTACGCTCTACCAGGAGAGCTAGCATGGCCCGATATAGTGGATTTTTGAGCTTTTCTATTAGGATTTCATACCTGAAGCTGATGCATAGTGCTCAAAAGACTCAAAAGACTATGCTGATGCATAGTGCTCAAAAGACTAGTGCTCAAAAGATTTTTTCAATCAAGTTTGACTTTTTTGGCTCATGGGAATTGTTTGGATAAAACACGTAGAGCACAGTCCTATGCAACAATTCTACAACGAGTATGGTAATATTAGTCCAGCCTCATCTTTGCCAGCTGATGCACAGAGGTTAGAGAGGCTGGCTTTAAACAGAATGAACTGACATTGACAAGGTTTGAATGACACTTGACATGACAACATTTCCGTTCAGCTCTAATAACGATGACTATCTGGATTTTGTTTTCTGTTCAATGCATCTGGAAGAACTTTTCTTCCTTGCATATGAGGCTTTGTTTAAAAGAAGAAAAAGAAATAAGTGAGAGCGCTCCTCTCACCCGTGGAAGACCCAGGTGTCCGATTCATCGGCCAAGCTGACGTAGTTCTCAGGCAGCAGGCCAGACAGCCCAGAGGCCAGCGAGGTCCCGTACACCCAGCCCTCACTGGTGCTGCTCTGATCCACCGGAGACATGAAGACGAAATCACCAGGAACCAGCTCTAGCTCGTCCTCGTTCTGAGGCATGTAAGGGTACATCACCCGCAGGGTCTGCACAAAGCACGACAAGAGTTTAGAACAAATAATCACGTGTCAATATGTCTCTATAAACCACATTAATCATACCTCGTGGTTTGCAAATCGAATGTCCCGGGAGAACAGGACCGCCAGCCAATCACAGCCGAGCTTGACTTCGATGCCCTTGGCCAGTTTCTCCAGTGATGGGAGGTGATTGGTGGGGAAGTTGTAGGCCAGAGTTACATGGAGCTGCTTCTTATGGGGCTCCACGTGGACTTCTGGAGTTTGACATAGTGCAGAGTGTCAGCAGAGCATCAGAGAGGAGAAATGCTCCACATCAGATTTTGTTGACTCGCTCTAATCTGTCTCTCGACCGTGAAACAGAAAAGTGACAGAACGTTAGCACTGACGCCACCGCTCTAATCTGATTTGGCACTTAGCTGTCTGAACTATGGGTTGGCTGTCAGCCTCATTTATCGCCTGCGCTTAAAAAGAGTCACACATAACAAATTGAGTGAGTGCTCGAATAACCCAACATGACGGCCGCCCTGGCCAATCATTTACTGCCACTGCTGGAACAGAAAGCTGGTCACCACACGTTACACAGCGATTATTATGAAGCGTCGGCCGTGGTTCCTACCTGCCTTCCTGGCGGCTTCTGTTGCGAAGTCGGCTGCGAACTGCTTGAGGATGTCGGCCACCTGCTCCTCCACGAAAAGGCCGATGAAGTTGGAGGATGTATAGAGCTCTAGAGGCAGCGGGCTGGGAAATCGACCCCGCCACTGCTGGACGGTGGCCAGGAGGGCCTCGCCTAGAGCTTCTGCTTTGTGGTCTGCACACTGTTTGGAAGGAGGAAGGGAGATGCAGTCAAATTGGTTGTCTTTCTGTTAAAGTAACAGATCTTTGTCATTCAGATGCAGTGACAGGACATTTATAGAAAATACCACAATGCTTTGGGTGGTGTTTGGAGGAGGAAGTAGGAGGAAGTAGTGACACCGCTGAGAAAATCAGTGAGTGTGAAGCCGTAGCCCATCGTGACTTGCCCACTCTCCTCACAGTCAGTATTTCTATCATCATTTTCTATCATTAATGATTAGATAGAGACAGAAAGTGTCCACATAAAATAACACGTTAAAGGTTCCCGGTGGAGTTTTTGATCACCAGTAACCAAGTAATGTCTCAACCTGCTCAGTCCTGAGATAACTTCTGTTATAATGTGGTGCCATATGAATAAAATTCATGCTTCCTCTGATTGACATTTGGTGGCAGTAACGTACAAATGAGTGCAGCAATGTGTCATCAAAGGCAAAGAAGAAATCCACTGACATTTGGCATGAACAGAAGAGATCATACCATCACATTTACATAATGAAACGCAGGTCTGACAGGCTTCAAGCACAACACTCAAGAATCATGCAACCAGCTAAGCGCGACCTTTAACCTGCATCGGTTCAACTCCTGAAGCTCACCATGAAGAACTGGCAAAGGGTGATGTGGGGGAAGATATTGTGGGCTTTGTTTTTGCCGCAGGTGACCCGACTCTGTTGCCAGAAGTGGGAGAGCTGGTTCTGTAGAGGTCCGCTGGGTCGCAGGTAGAGGACAAACTCCCTGGGCAGGGGGTCGTCCAGGAATGGGTCATCGACGTGGGAAAACAGCCTGAGGAGAGACAGAAGTGCTCTGAGGACAGACTAGTAATGCTCAGATTGGGGTTATAAATTAGATGCATTTATTCCAATTAATTATTTGGAGACACAACGCATCTATTATGTTGGAAACAACTTGTTTGTACAGCAGAGGGCAGTATAAGACGCATTTCCTCCTCTCACTTGTGTACATGTGAATGTTCTCTATACACATTTGTTGCTTGTAGTCTAAATCTAACTTACCAGTCACATGCTGCTTGCACACTCCGACCTCCTGTTGATACCAGAGCCTTCAGTCTGCAAGAGAGAGCAACAAAATGATGTCCTCAGCAATGCTGACAATGTTCACCTTCAGGTTACTGATCTGACTGAATGAGTCTGTCAGCTCTGTGTGAATGAGCCGAGCAGCACATTGATTCTGTTACAGGAGTTTGTATCCTCAGCACTTTTCTGGCAGCAGATGGTAAATAAAAGAAGGACTTTCTGTTCTGCATCCACAACACCTACTGTAGGTGGAAACTCTGACTTTGTAAACAGATAGAAATGCAAGTGAGGGCTCAAAAGGCAAAAGGAAATAATGTGGAAAAAGTTGTTGACTGAACAGAACTGCCACTGGAGTCGGGTACAAACAAAACCTGGGGAAAAAAAAAACTGCTGAATTATTCAGCGTTTTCCTGGTTCGACTGGATGAATATCTAAAGAGAAATTCAGCATCTGTCAAGTCACACAGAAAAAAACATTACGATGTCAAACGGAAATGTATCTTCTCTCTCACCAGTGAGAGGACACTGCATTTGGCAGGAACATAGTACATTTCCTGTCAGAACTAAATTTACTGATAAAGCTTTTAAAAAGCTTAAACCTCTCACTGTGATACTTCTAAACTTTCATTCTAATAAACTGATTTATTCAAACTCACTACATTATTTTACTTCAGGCACTGATCGATAGAGAAATCCATTTGTAAGAAGTCATTTTACGGCTGCACTCATTCATTTTAACCACAGTGGCTGAAATATCACCACATTGTAAAGGTGAATAAAATGATTACATAAAAGATAATAGATCTTATTATGTTCATCTGATTAATTAAGTCCAATATTCTTTAACTGTGTTAACTCTGTTTCAGTCCTCACAGACTCATGGAGGGAAATCTTTAGCTGCTAAATGCTATGCTATGCTACCCAGCTAGCCATTTACTTCCGTTATCTGTTGCTGTAGCATACAGTCGGTTTATCCAAGCTTCTTCTCTCTGAAAATAATCTAATAAAGTCTGGTTAGTTAGTCTAATTAGTCTAATACACGCGATTGTTGAACAATTCTGTCAACAAGTTGTGTGTATTTTGTCAGTTGTACTCTAGATGCTAGCTTAGATTAGCCAACATTAGCTTCCAGCAGCAGAAAACAAGCAGGAAACACACAGGTGCAATTATATTTGATAAAATATAATCAATAATTAACATTACTCCCTTACATGAACATACCGACATTTTGTGAAGCTAGTGAATAATGCTGAATGGACATTTTAATAATTAATACACATGAAGGTATTTTTGTGTCACATAATGACGTGAATTTTAGAATCCACATTCTAACATGGCTGCGTGTTCACGCTGTGTTTGACTGACTGTATTTTTTTGTGTCATGGCATTTAATAGGATTGTTCATTGTATATGAGGACAGAAAAATTTATAATGTATGTATAAATAAGTAAGTATGGGTACAAATAAATACACCCTGAAATAAATAATTAAATATATAAATGAATGAAAAATAAAGACATTTTGGTAATAAAAATGCAATTTCCGTATATTTACATGTATATATTTATTTATATATTTCTATTTCTAATGTAGATTCTTCTGTCTTGTTTGTAGCACAGGATTCCTCAACTGACCAATCCTGCTTCAGGCTGCTTTAGAACCACCCTTTAATTAGCACAGACACATAAATAAATTAATTCATGCTTGTTATGAATACATATGACATTTTTTGACTGTACTGACAAATGTTTGTGCTTCAACATGTATCTGGTAGTATTGTCAGAACAGATGTGATTGCATGTTTACAGATACACTTATGATTAAGGCAACAACTACTACAACCTTTCCTCAGGCAAAACTTTTAAATATAATATCTTTCTGTCCCACTAGTTATAAAACTAATTTAGTTTTGTTTTCCAATAAAAACCCATTTTGACGTAACTACTCTTTCATTAATACAGAATATTTTTATCATTGTTTCCACTCCCACCTTTTGATCTCATAGTGCAGTGAGTAACTGTAACTGAGACCAAGCGTGGCTGACTAACAATGTGTGGGGGCTGAACAATATGGATTACAAGTCAGGGGGAGCGTCAATTCCTTGTAAGTGTCAGCGTGGAAGATACTTCTCATGTGTGGGAAGACATTCACATTTTCTCCTTTGTAAAGTCCATCACCGACCATCACTGAGGTCTCAGCTGTCAAAGAGTCTTTCACACATTTGAGGTGTTATTTCTTCAGTAACGAGCCTCACAACTGTGTGTCAGACTAGTTAAAGACAACGTGACATAACGTAGCACTGTTTCACTTTTACATATCACAGTCTATACCCTCATATACATTTCACTTCAGTCTTCATGTTAAAAAGTCCAACTTCACAGCAGAAATAAACATGTTTACAGCCTGGTACAAAAAACTGTTTTGGTCTCTATAGTTAATTTCCCCTGAGGGTGAATTTTTATATAATAATATATAATATAATACATTACATATAATATAATTAATAGTGTGGCCGCTTTAGATAGGTAGCCACATGGCCAAGATGGCAGCAGCTAGAATTGCTTATTCTGAGCATAAAAATCTACGGAGATGTCTCTACCATTCTCACTGTCCATTCTTTTTGGGTGCAACACATGATCCCAGCTGGGTTCTGCTCAAGGAGTCTGCCTCTTAAAGGAAGTTTTTCCTTGACACTGTCGTCAAGTGCTTGCTCATGGTGGGAATTGTTGGTCTCTGAACATAATATTATAAAGAGTATGATCAAGACCTGCTCTATATGTAAAATGTCATGTGATAACTTATTTATTAGGATTTGGCGCCACATAAATTGAATTGAATTGAATATTACAACAGCTCATGTTGTAATAAGCCAATTTCCTCAGTGGATTGGTAAAGTCTGTCTTGTCTTTTCTGCTTTCCGCTTTTTCTTAACTGTGTGTTTGCTCTCTGAATAACTGTCAGTCTGTCACATAGACACGTTTTTCACATAAAAGAGTGTGAATGCTGAACTAACAGTTTCCATCAAAGAACTTTGAATGCAGCTGTTTAAGTCCTGATTACATCAAACAAACGAGTTTCTGTGCAAGGCATTAACAGACATTAAAGAACGACTTAATCACAAAGAATAGTGATTAATCCGTTCACTGTCCTTACCTCAGAAAACACCTGAGGGCTCGGCTGATAAGCAGGAGATGGAACGGCAGATCAGATTATTCATATTAGAGCGACACAATCTAATTAGCTGCCACTCAGAAGATAAGAGCTTGTACATGCTAATGTGGTTTTCATCCCTGGGGAGCAAGATGCTTCCTCAGCACGGCATGAGATGTTGTTCCTGTGGGATGGGAAGGGTGGAGGTGCTACACAGAGGTGTGTGTGTGTGTGTGCATTAAAGACTGCATGCTGACAGTGTTACAGGTTAGATTATTACAGGTTTTTGAAGGTGGCTCCTAAAATGCTTGGATTGAAAATACTGCTTATATTTTGACTGTTGAAGCTCAAACATAGTGTTTTCACCATCAGGGAGAAAAAATGATGCATGCTGTCATAACAATATGAGTGTTGCTATTTACTATTACTATTTTGCCATTTACAGGCCACAGAAAATTATCACCCAGCAAACTTTCTCTGGGTCTCACTCAGCTATCTAGCTCACTAAAAATATAAGAACTCCCTCTAAAAACTCACTTTATGTTTGGTGCCCAGCAGCAAACAGCAGACTGACAAAGTTAGCTTAGCATTTAGCAGCTAACAGGACAGATTTCTGTCTTAGGAGTAGGTGGAGCTAAAAGAGGATATTAGTTAATGAGTTAAATTCATCAGGTGGACAGAAAGAAATGAATGCTAATGGTTCTCTCCTGGATGTGGAGGCAACTTTTTGCTTCATCCTAATGCTAATGTTCACACAAACACGCACACGGACTATTAGACATGCAAATGTCCTCCACATTTGCATGTGGTGGAGTGATAGGCAGCCACATAGCAGCACCTTGGGAGCCGTTAGGGTTTTGTACCTTGCTCAAGGGCACGTCAGCAACGCCCAGGAGGTGAACTGGCACCTCTCCAGCTACCATTCCATGCTCCATACTGTGATATGTGCTAGACCTGAACTGGCCACCCTCCAGTTCCCCAAGCCAAAGCTGTACAGAATGAACTACTGCTGCCTGATAACAGGGCTTGTTTTGGAACCCTTCTTCCCCTCAGTGCCAACCGCCCACAACAACAACAACAACAACAACAACAACAACAACAACAGCATCAAAATCAACAACAATAACAATATGAAAAACAACAATGATAACAACAACAACAAAATCAACAATGATGCATCAACATCAACATCAACAACATACTGGAAAATCCAGTATATTCTTGTGATATATATCAAAATAAATATTTTTGTGCAAATAAAATGATGATTTAAAATTGTATAATCATAATACGTACACATATTTCTTGTGTTAGATTTTTAAAAAATCAAAAAAAAGCAACTTGGTGATATATAGTTTAATTCTTATATGTGTGTTCTTAGTGCTGTGGCAACTCTTTGTTCTACAGTTGAATCACACACAGATTGTGCCTTTAACACTGCTGTTATATCAGCAGCTGATGATAAAGTAGGCAGGATGAAATGGGGTTCTGAATATGATCATCAGCATCAGCAGAAGGCACCATACTGGTATTGGCAGGTCAAAGCATAACTGGTGTGTACAGACAAACACACAAATCATGTGTACTGAGAAAAAAAAGCACACCCACACTCCACACTGAATGCATCTCCACCACAGTTAGCTCAGTAAGCTGCAGTTGTGACCACAGCAGAGACATCAGAGACAGCTTTACTGTGTACGAGCGGGCTGATTGGGGTTTTATGAAGCTGCTGTGTCCCACAGGTGTAGACCTACATACCAATGCATATGTGTGTGTGTGTGAGAAAGAATCAGGATGGAGGAAAAGCGAGCCATGAACCACTTCAACACACACCCACCCACACACACACACAGACACACACCAACAAACAGTAAATCAAGCCAGAGAGAGGAGAAAGCTTTGCCACACACTAACACCTGGGTAACATTTAGCATTAATGACTGAAACACAGCCGACTTTCATAACCATGAGAAATAATTGGAAAGGAGAAGTGCGTCCTGAAACACGCATGTCATTCAGTTTGTCACCATGTTAGTCAGTGTCACTTACTGCAAATACTAAACTGTCATTTTACTTAGAAACATGAGATACAGACACATATAGTCACGTACACTGGTTAAAGGTGACAGGACGTTCCTGAAACACAGTAATATATCATATTATGTAAACCTACGTGGATGTATCACTAAACAAGCGCAACTGAATTTGACGTGGGTATTAGTCAGTCATTGCTGTAAGCTGATGATATTTTTCCTGTTTCCTAGTTTGTCCTGACAACTCATCAGAAAAAGGAAGTGTACAGATGAATCAGTGACTTTTAAGCAACATGGTGTAACTTTTCTACCATAAAATAACTAATAACTATTTTAAAATCATTTTGATGTCACTTTTAATAAAGTGAATGGCGTCTCTGTCATTTGTATGTCTGTTTCTGTGCTATGTAACTTGCTCTGGGTACAATCGCCTGCAAGAATTATGTAACGTTTGCAGCACTAAGTCACACACCACCAACTATTTGACTGATTCTGGTAGAACTGGATCATATTTAATAGAGAAAAGGTTTTCCCTCTGATATCCTCTGGCTGCTTCACCTACACTCTCTGTGATTTACAGAGTTTCCTGATGGACAGTGAAGTAAACTGCTGCTGATGTTAGCTTAGTTTGTTAGCCAGGTTGCCATGACAGTGAGCTCAGAGGACCATGGGAGTGTTAATGTTTGTACCACAGGTGATTTGGACAATAGGGAAGAAGAGGATGTTAGCAGGCATTTTCTGGGGAATGCTGATGTGGATGCGACATAGTGCCAGAACTGGAGCTAGGCAAGCGGGCAATGTAACCAGGCTCAGCAGCCTCTATGGACATAATGACAGAGGAGAAGAGAACGAAAAGGTTATAGATGGAGGAAGCTAAGAAGAGAAAAGGGCGAGAGTGACCGAGCAGGAAGCTGTCGGAAAAGAGTAAATCTGGGACTGACTTTTAGTGGTTGGCGAGAGCTTAGTGAAATAAAAGGCTGAAAGACAAACGCCGAGCTGGGCTGACTGCTGTTGGCCTAGTCGATCATAAGTAATGTAATCGGAACAAATACAGCTGTTTACATTTACTATAGATTACCAGTTAATCAACAGAAAGCCACGTTTTTACTGGGTCCACTTAGCTTTAGCTTCAGTCCTTTAGCATAAGAAAAGACCTTCATGATCCCCTACTGATATATTTTGATACATTGATATATGATATCATATATTCATGATATCAGTATATAGAAATTGAACTTTTACAGAGTTCTCATTCAAAACAGGTTGGCTGAAAACATTCAGGTTCAACTCAGCAAACTCAGGCATCTAACATTAGCTATTTCTTAGCTAGTTAGCTCTAGATGATGAAATCTGTTTGCAACAGATCAAAATCAGTTGTTGGTCATTGGTCAAAATTCGAAGTGCTAAATCTGCCACCATTATTATTCCAAACGTGCACGTGTGCTTGATAGAATGGAAAGCTTGACAGGAGCAACAACAGTAACTAAGGGTGGCGGGGGTTAGTGAAGGGTCAGCAGTGACTCAGCTTTTAGGCAGCTGTAACATTTGATGAAGTACATTTGGAAGCCTGGTTGGATTGGAGCTCTTAGTTTTAAAGATGAAAAGATGGAGACAGCAATGAGCAACTGCATGGACAAATAATTACGTGCTGTTTCCAGAAAATTCTTCAAATATATTTTCATAATGACGCAAGGTATGACCAGTCCCTCACCACCCACACACGCTGTTAAATCACACCAAGTGGAAAGATAATTCTTGCAGCTCTCAAGAGTAAAAACGTGCTGACACCTGTTAGCCTGAAAATGGCACTAGAAGGTCATTGTAACCAAATTTTTCACAAAATGTCATCCAGGAGCAGAGTGTACGCCATTTATCTTTGCACAACAGGCTGTGTTTATGAGAAAAAATGTGTACAATCACCCAGGAAGTCACAGAAAAACCTACATCAACAAGACTTCTCGGGTGTCAAATATGTGAAAACACTTGGAGGACTTTCAGGACTTCTGAAATGAAGTGAACAGATGAGTCACAACTGGATATTTGTGGCTGGCACGGCCCCTGTTATGTCTGGTGAAAAGCAAACAGTGCATTCCATGGTTAGACCCTCGCATCTGGTGGCAACGGTGTCTCGGGTTTGCAGATGCTTCGCTGCATCGAGACCTGTATAACTTTAATTCACCTTGCGATTCTGCCTGAGACTCACATCGGGCATTGAGTTCACAGGCTAAAGCTGCGTCACATTCATCCAAAACAATCAGAAATCCTCCATCGGAATGGCTCAAGAAGAAGAAATTTACAGTTTTTGGAACAGTCACAAAAAAATCCAGAGCTTGTACAAGCAACTCCAGCTCGGGAGCAAACAAATGTCACTGAGCTGAAGTGGATTTATATAGAGGACTGAGCCAAAATTCCTCAACAACCCTGTGTGAGACTGAGCGAGTACCACTGTTAGTGTTGCACTTACTGCTGCTAAATGTGGCGTAACCAACGAGACATTATGACACAGGAACGTGTGGTGTTGCATAACCAGCCTCAATAAGGATCATCTAAGGTGGTGTAATGCATGTCTATTGCATGTTGTAGTTCTTCACTCTGGGTGCCTTTTTTTTTTTTGCTTCAAATGAGCTTTGAAGCTTTGATGACCACAAAGAAGAGCAGTTGTTAGCAACTATGAACTGTGGGTGGTTCGTGTAATGGATTTTGGCAATACAGTTAGAGGATTCATGAGAGGAGAAAAAAAAGAGGTCCAAATCAACATAAGAGAACAAGATACCCTGAGTTTTACTCCTTGGTATGATGAAGGGTTCCTTTTTTTGTTCACGATAGATGATTTTTTTATAAGTGAATGACCTTTGCTCCGCAAGTTTATGGTTCCCTGTGCAATAATTTCACTTCCAGTTAAGTGTTTGTAGGGTATTCTTTACATATAAGACTACAACTGCAAACAGGTTCTACCTAAATTTAACATGGATCTTTTCTCTCTTTCTACCTGTTTCTGAATCACGCCTTAAAAATAACCACAAGAGAAAAAAAACTGACAAAACATATCTATTTGGATTCCCCGTGTCAACCCACGTTGCCTTTTTTCTGCTGTTGCTTCTCAGGGTTTCCATAGCTGTGGGTTGTTGTTTCATAAGGCGAGCCCTACACTGAGTCAAACATGTCAATTAGAGGCTTAGAAGGGGACTCGGGGAGGATCCCTTGTAAACACAGCGAGGAGCCTTTTTAGAGAGAAAACTAATTTCAGTTTGAATCATGAAAGAAATCTAATGTAGTCTGTTCAGAGAGCCGGTGGCAGCAGCAGCAGCCTGGCCCTGAGGTCTGCTGATGAAAGCAGGGAGTGATCAGTTAGGTCTGGTGGGAGCAGAGCTGCCTCACCAAAAGCCTCAAAGGGCAGCTACTCACCACTCCCTCTCAGTCCTCATGATGACGCTTTCAGGCCTCGAACACGCCACCACTGCTTGGGCTCTTAATGCTACAGAGTGCAACAGAGCTACATATATACATATAACTCTACTTTTACTCTGGAGCAGCAAATTATGGAGCAGAAAATGACAGACTGACTTTAGTGATGTACATTATATTGTGACATACGTGAAGCATCAAAGCAAATTGAGCTAGCTTTGATGCTAAAGTCTATAAGAAAATCAGGTTTCAGCGGTGTGGGATAATACAGACACCGAAACAGTCACGCTCACAGGAAGTGGGCCTACTATTACAAATCCGGTCTTCATGGGGAAACAGCAACCTCCAAGCCAGTAGTGATGTTTCGTTCGTGAACGATTCGTCCAATATGAACTAATCTTTTATATGACTCAGGAGTAATGAGTCGTCTCAGTGAGTGATTTGTTCATTTTCATGCAGTACCTTCCTTCACCACATGGTTGCTCAGTCAGCAGGACAGGAAACAGAAACGATCAGTTCATTCAGATCAGTCCTCGTTCATTTGTCATGTGACAGCCAGGCCGCTCAGGCTGTGTGATGAGCAGTAAGCACAACAGTTCATTCATAGGCCTATGGATCGTTCATATGGATCGTTTTATTGTTCATTTGTCACGTGACAGCTGTAGCTCAGCTACAAGGAAATGAATGATTACACGATATGCGATATATACATTATTGATTCATGAAATCATAATTAATTAGTGGTCTTCGGTTCTTGGATGTGTGTAGTGTTATTGGGTGTATAATGTAAAATGTGTTTGTAAATAAATACTTTTGTATATTATATCATCATGTTAATTTTTAATGCCGTGCCCTGACACGAAAAAATAACTAAAATAAATAAGTGAATAATAGTGCATTTTTTAGAGCATGTAAAGCCTGCCAGAAGCTCATGCTAATCTGCAATAGAGCCACTTTTATCTATATATGTTTAGTATACCAATGACAGGATTAGCCTATTTTAGCTCAAGGAATGAAAGTAGCGCTAACCGCTAGCCTCAAAATGACCTGCCTTCGTACTCCCCCAGGACACAAAACGTCTTTTTTTCATATTTTATTCATTGAGTTAGCTGCTCAATCATATTTTTCTGTGGCTTTGATTTTATATTATATGTCTTTCTCCCCACTACACAAATTCATTTCTTGTGTGGATATATCACATATACTGAGTTATTTATATTTTTACATATTTATGTCTGTGTGCAGTTCTTAGAATGTAACAAGAGCTTTCAGGTAGGTACTATCTGCTGTACTATTTGTAGGACTTTAAGACTTGTTTCTGTCACTTAACAAGAGCACACGGTGTTGAGCGCCGAGTCCTTGTGAAACTCAATGTAAATATGCAAATGTTAAATGTACAGAATAATCGGTGGATGAACTGATGAATGAAAATGATCCCCAGTATTAAAAGGCCAACACTGGCCCTGTGTGTTTGTCAAGTTGTGATGGTTACCACTCCCTGCATCCCCATGATAAAACCAATGCTCCACAGCTGTTTCACTGCCTGACAGTCCCAACAAGAACTCAGAGGCTGTCCACCTGCAAGCAGATGGAGCAGTGTGGGCTGAGAGAGACTGAATAAAAGGTCTTTGTAGAGAAATGTCCCTTGATGATGATTTGTGCTTGTCAGTAATGAAAATGGAGAACAAACTGTTGAGAAGCTGCACTGGTTTCCTGTACTAAGCAGTCAAACACAACATGCAAACGTCATGTCTGTTAAGCAACAGTTTGTAAGACGTGTACTGTGACATGCTCTAAACATCTTGTCACTTAATTAACACATACAGAGTCAATCTGTCATCTTAAAGGCATTTTATTGTGAGAAAACCGCTTGCTCGCTCTCGCCCACGGAGATGTGAAAGCAAGTTTTCCAACCGTAGAGAGTCCTCTCTGTTAACTGCTCAACTCACAGAGACAGGAAGAGAAACAGACAAGGCAGCGAGCAACACGCCCACGCAACAAACACTGCTCAGACCTATAGCAGCGCATAATGTTTAAAACTGACGAGATTACAGTATGGTGTCTAACACAAGAGGTGACCATAATAAACAAAAGAGAGAGAAAGAAACGCTTTACACTGAAAGGAAGCCAAAGGAAGTGAGAACAGAGGTGCTTTGGTTCAGCATGTTTATGGGAAAAAAAAGAGTTTTCTCTAAATATTACCAGTATAAAATCTACATGTGGTCAACAACAGTCCCCGACTTTTTGCAACAACACATAATTGTACATAATACATGTCACTGTGTGGCCTACAAATAGTGAGTGCCTTGCCTGTAACAGAGCAGTACTGTGTATGAAACACACACCTCATACTGCTGACCTCTACAGAAAACAATGCAAAGCAATACTTATTAACAGTGAGTAATTTGGCTAATTAGATGCAAAATGCTAATTTGGGACAATAGTCGGACAACTTCACGTTATCTTGGTATTATTCTGTGTCAATGATAGCGCGTTAGTGCTGATTCAGATAAAAGGGAAACTTCTGGAAACGATAACGAATATTCACAAGAAAGCGTTGACACACAGTGGGCCGAAGTCACTTCCTGTTTCTTCCTGTATACGGTGCAGTGTATACATTTATCTATCATTTAGTTCTGCAGAAAATGGGCGGCATAACCGTGACGTCACCCACAGGTTTCTAAAGAGCCATTGTAAAGCTCTGCCTCCGCCGTCTATTGGCACTGGCACTGATGGTGGACCTGAGGCGGGCTGAATGAAGCATGGTTGCTCAAACAAGACACCGTGACAGCACCCACCTGTCAATCAAAGAGACCATACTGTTAATTTTGCATATCCTTAAGCCTTAATATAATTTGTGAGTTGTATAAAAATTCACCACAGGCTGTAAACATGTTTATTTCTGCTGTGAAGTTGGACATTGAACATGGGGACTTATGGAGACTGACTCACTTCTGGAGCCAGACTCAAGTGGACATTTGAGGAACTGCAGTTTTGGCACTTTCACTTAGACTTAATTTCATAGGCAGATTCATTTCACAGAGCTTGCTCCTTGGAAAATTTACATGATAAATGAGCGACTTTGTTTATTATATTTCACATTTACTTCTTTTTGCTTGTTTAAAAACATAGCTGTTTCTCATTTGTACATAGTTTAAGTTCTAAATCACAATCGATCTGTATACATGTTTAATCCACTACTATATTAAATATTATTTCCATTGATTGTTCAAGCAGACATCCTGCATCTGACATGTAGTGGGTATCATGGAGTACAATGACTCACTGTTCAAAGAGAGAGGACACCCCCTCCAATCAGCACAAGAAAACCTGGGCTTACCTTTACTTACATTTTGTGCGCACATCTTTACTCATCTATTTTCCACAGAACTCAGTCACAACCCCTGATATGAATGTTCCAAATTCACCTTAAGAAACAAGGTGTGAATAACACTTCATAAAGGAATGAATCTAAGCACTGTGTTGTGGTGATCCCTATGGGAAACAACACAAAACATAAAGTGTGCAGATCTATAAAAGTCTCAATAAAAAGCATGATCACATCACAGGTTTTACAAACTAACACATCAGATGACTAAAATATTCCAGTACTACCCTGGAAAAAAATAGTGTGTAACTAACCACAGAATTACAATCTCACTGATGTTTTAATAATATATTAATAATATACACATATATATATTCACCCATTAGAAAATACAACTGCCATTCCCACATCCTGCTCTGCACACACGTTTCCATCATCTGTCCTGACTGACAGTACCAATAAAGCTGCTGTGTGTGTGTGTGTGTAGTACTCTACGTGCAGAGCAGAGATGAGGCTGCTGTGTGGACCGTTCAAAGCAGCAGCTTGATGGGGTGAAATTAAATTCTTGCTCAGGGCCTCGCTCAGGCTTGAACCAGCTGTCTGTCTCCTGCTTCATACAGCAGCTGTGAGTGGTTCACTTCCACAGGAGCGTATTAAAGTTTAAATGAAAGCGATATTAGAGGGTCAATATGGAAGGCTGTGCGAGCTCTGTTGAGGTCCACATGCCAACTTTATTTTCTCTTGGAGCACTTTAAACAGCAGTGAGTGGTTTCCAGCAGCTGATTCACGATGCTGTGCAGTCTGACAACTGCTGAACTTTAATTTACTTCACTGGCTGCCACAGACCAACGTGACACATGCGGACCAACTGGTGCTGACACATGTCTCACAGTCCGTCTGGTCCACTTTGATGGTTCTGACTGGCGACATTTTTAGTGCAAAATGTGTCACTTGAAGCCTTTAGCTTAAACTCAGTGTGCCGCGACACACACCGTACAGTATTTCACTGTAATAATTCAACTCTCCGCTGGTCTCATGCTGTTTATCAGCTGTCCAGATTTTACACAGACCACAAACGGGCCCACCCATGTAAAAGGAAACACACACACACACCACCCACTCGCGGGAAGCCTCGTTCAGCTGAGCAGTTCTGTCACTGTGGGAAATCCCATGGCTCTGTGTCCTCTGACTGCATGCATCCTCACACTTCCTGTTTACAAACACACACACACACACACGCACACACACACTGTCGATACATGAGCATATACACGTGAACAGAAACAGGCTTAGTGAGGCAGGTCACCGCACATCTGCAGAGGTGAACTCACGGCACTGTGTTCCTCTCTTGTGTTTCACAGATGAACAGAGGCAACGATCTGAACTGTGTTCCTCAACCTGCCCGGACTTAACGTGACGCATGTGTGCACGAGTTGGAATCAAAAAGAGATTTTTTTTCTCTCCGATTTCCTTAAATTGATTTCAAGAGGTCTAAATGTTCAGAAAAACGACTAGGATCAGAGAAAAGTCTGAAAAAAGCATGAGAATGATTTTCTTATTAAACTATTCAGTTCATAACTGAGCATGCAGCAGTACCACTTCATAACAAATCATCTATTATAAAGGTTTCATGTTAGACATAATTCATTTATCAGAGGAACTTCTATCTTCATGTTTAGATACTATCACATCCTGTACATAGATATGTATATACTGTGGTATCAACCTACGTCATAAAACCTATATAAGACATTCATTGCACCATCACCAGTCCTTTGTGTGTGTGTGTGTATGTATGTGTGCTTTAAATATGCATATAGTTATATTTTTATGTTTTATATCTTTTATGTTCATATATGCGCCTACCTGTCATGTTCCTTGATAAATGTATGTCTATATATATATGTGTGTGTGTGTGTGTGTGTGTATATGTATATATGTGTATGTATGTATGTACAACTGAGAGCACAGTGAACTGGAGTCAAATTCCTTGTGTGTGTACTCTATGATGGATTTTTTTCTACCTCATCTTTAAGTGTGGTTGCTCTAAACACTTCAAACTCTTTGTTGTACAAATCACTTCAAACCCTGGCCCTTCTGGATCAACCAATCCGTTTTTTTAAGCCACAGGCCGTGGTCATCTTAAGCAGTTCCTTCAACAACAGACTGCTGCTGCCACCATGTAAGAAGGAGCTCTAGCACAGGTTCTTCATTCCAACAGCTGTCACATCCTTTAAATTAATTTATTTTATTTATGAGTCATTTCTGATCCATCTCGTGTATACGAGCTGCTGTGTCAAGAGAATTTAGTATTTACATCTGCACACTTCCAGTATATGTCTTATAAGAAATCTTTTTAATAACCTTTATAATTCTAGACTGCTTTTGCTGTTGGCTTGTAAGAAGGTGGGAAACCTCTAACCTCTGTTACTGCTAGTTGTTACTGCACTTCAGTGACTTACACCTTCATAAATGGTTCCTTTTTAGAAAGTGAAACCCAAACCACTTCACAACTAAGAGAAAAAAATCTTCAGATGAACTTGCTCTCTCGGCAGTCCCTCTCCACATTAACTGCTCCGTGTTTATGATTGGCAAAATGCTTTTTTTGTGCGTTATTCTGGTCACTGCTCTGATTTAAGCTTGCTTTGCCTCACGTTCCCTGTGAGTCCCCTGTGGACTGGAGTCATTTTTTTCTGCCTCATCTCAAAGGAAATATTCTACTTTTTAACTCCCAGCTTTAGAAAAACTGCGCAGTTCACGAGCGAGTTTCAAAATACACTCACTGTATGTGTGCTTTAACAAAATTAGGAAGTGTAACTTCACCAAAATATCTTATGGTGACCTAAATCTTCAAAAAAAAAAAAACAACCAAACCAAAAAAAATGCTAATGCTAATTATATGAAAATATACCTTTGTGGTGATGTTATGAAAAACTGGCCCAGCACTGTATGTAAAAGATGTAAAAGCATCTTCTCCTTAGCTTGTATTATGAATTATGAAGGTAGAAAAGTCAGACATGCTGATGTGAAACATATCTACCATTCACTAACTGTACCATTGGTACAGAGCTCATATTAGGAATTATAAAGATATGAAGATATGAATTGTAAAGATAGAAGACAGAAATGTTACCTCACAGTAGTTTTTACTGTTACCAATCACTAACTGGCTGACATGCCAGCAGCACTGCGCTCTGTGCAGTGTGTTCCACAGTGTGCTGAATGGGTGGCTGCTTCTAAGCTTCTTTAGTAGCTCTGGTCGTGTTGGCAGAAGTGTGTGTTTGTTCTCAGACTTTGTTTCTATACTGAGCCAGCATTGTGCTGTGTGTGACGGATGGGGATACAAACTTCCGTCCTCACAATAATAGAACTGATAATCTTTTTCCTGTGTTACTGTACATTGTTCCAGAGTCTCCAGGCAGACAAAGGAACACTCATATATGCTGCACTCCAGCTCAAACGGGTTACTTAAGATCAAGTCCACATAAAGATATTTTTAGGATTTAAGCTGCTGTTGGCTTATGTTTTGTGCCGACTCGTGACAGTTTTAAATATGCAGGGTTTTCTCCACAATGTTCTTTTTTTTGCCTCTTTGACAGCATTTTCTGGCCAGGATGTTAGCAGGCGCACTAACGGCATGAAGCACTATGAACACATTAAATCATGGGTGCACTCAAATCACTGTGTATTTCTGCAGGGATGACTGAGTTTAGCGTGCAGGCATGGAGATGTTTCCCACTTTACATGATGGGACATTTGCTTCTGGACCACAGGAATGTCACACTTTAACTTCTGATGTTATGAAATATAATGTTTTCATTTCAACTGTTAATGACTAACGTTAGCTGATGCTATCCACTGCATTATATGTTTATGACACCAACACAATCTTAACAAAAACAGAGCATTAGAACCTTTACGAGTGTACTATTTATTGCAGGGCTCTTGAAGTGTACTGTTCCAGTGTTTGGATCACACTTTCTTTCTTGAACACACAGTTCTGCAGTGAAGTGACTCGTGCTTGTGGGCCAGCTTTGCCTCCAGGAGATGTTTGTCAAGCTAAAACTCTTATCTGCTCAGTAATAAGAGGAGATTCAGCCCGTTTGTTATTCATGGTGAAAATTAACTCTGCTTTAGAGCGCTTTGCTGGTGTCTTCAGGGAAACAATAAGCATGTTTTCTCAACACATTTCTGTGCTGTTTGTCCTCCCGACTCATTAATCCTAATTGGTCCTTGTTAGAGAAAGACTATAAAGACTCCAGCCGCTCAAACCCACAGAGAGTATTCAGTGTTCAGACAACTTACTCACTGATCCGAGTCCAGTTATGTGCACACATTCCTAAACAGATAAACTAGTTCACAGGCACTAATGGAAAACAGAACAATCTCTTTCATATTGTTCTGTTAGAAGACAGTGATCTACATTTTTTTTTTATTTGACCTTCATTACTGTTCAGAACACTTCATTTCAGTCATCATCACTGCTATAAACAAATTCTGTCAATGTGTTCCTCAACTTGCTTATCATGCTTACAATAAGGCCAGTCACATCTAAACCAGTACATGAAGATTTAGATTTAACTTATCAGATGTACTTTAATATGGTGCTGTAGACATATAACCAAAATAACAAGCTAAAAGGGTCTAAAAAGCTTGAGCTAAAGAGTCCAGTGATAATCCTTCTGAGGATAAGTGACTTCTTTCACTCAACATGGTGTTTGATTCGTTGTTAAAAAAAATGAACTGATCCAGCTTTAAGTTCTTTAAATTACTACGTGCTATCCACTCAAGATCGGCTCACAGAGATGAGCAACAGGTTCAGCTGTTCACACCTCAAACAACAAACAATTTTTAAAGGCTATGGTTAGATGACACCATGACAGTTCACCAACAGCCTGAGGAAGAAAACAAAGCTATTCGTGATGAGGGTGAGAGAAAAACGTCTAAGATAATCACAGAAAAGACTATTGTTCCCAGTTAAATGCTGGCTCTTCATTACACACTGATATATTTAAACATAAACTTTGCCTGCTCAAAATAAAGTGCAGTAATTCTGCTAGCAGCAAGTTGTCACTTTTATAGTTCAGGTGTATTTTTTCAGTATCTTCTGTTAGTGAAAAACTATAAAAAAATATAGAAATATTACTCTAAAATACAAATAGAATGACTCAGGCTGCGACAGTATGAGATCTTGACAGGAAAATGGAAGAGGAAGCACTTTACTATATATTCACAAAATATTATTTCCTATATATATATATATATGTGTGTGTGTGTGTGTGTGTGTGTGTGTGTGTATATATATTGTTATATTGTTATATTTTTATAACAATGCTAATACAGTAGGATTCAATACTGCAGATAAGCAAATGTAACTACTCAGTTTTCATACCACAGTACACCACTGCAACCCTACTTTGCTTTTTGTTGCACAGTTAATTCTCGTCCTGCTCAATAATTTACTGTACAACAGTAAAGCATTAAACTGCACTCCTCTTAACTGGAGCGTTTAACTCAATTGCCCTCATCAACAGATGGAAGCTCAGGCATGAACTATAACATGATAACCTGAAACGGTCACAGTGGAGTATGAAGACATACAACTTATTATTCAGTGATGAGAAATATTTATATTTATACGAGGTGATATTAAAATATAAATATAATATAAAGAGAAAATATTTCAAAACAGTGTAGATTATTTGCATTTGTAAGTCTGTGTATTAGGTTTTTAGAATGCCAAAAGAAACACACAGTAGTGAAAGTAACGTTGCTGCTGGCTCCACGGTGGAGGAGTTAGTTCCTGAAAGAGGAACGACTTCAGTCATGTGGAAGTGGTTTGAAGTATAAACCGCAGTAATATGCAATAAAACTTTGCACATCAAATTGTTTTAGATTCCATGTCATACACCCATCTTTCACAAAGACCCTTATCCAACAACAAACCAAACGTTCTGCTCTGCATACAGACCAGCATCTAACACCACAGTATAAGAACCTCCCCAACATATTAACAATGCACTAATTCATCTCATTTGACACGCGATAAACCAGAGTATAAATAAATAATCTATAGTGCACTATCTATCTATAACCGCACACTATCTATATGTTATTCTTCTCATCCTATTTTAATAAACAATTTAATAAAACAATTAAAAATTCCATAATCACTTACAATGAAATTTGAACGTTGCAAATCATAAATATAAAAATGAAAATGAACTCTGTTTTCTGTCTCAAGATCAAAATAATCACAGGTCTTCCCGTCTTTCTCCACCCTGTTGTATATTTAAATAGTTTGAGTAGGCAGAGGAAATACACCACATCTCATCTGTGATCTCTTTTAGAAAATTATTATTAACGCCCTACCTACGCAGATTCTCAGTGTGATTGAGTTTGGTCTTTTCAGTGGATTTGTTCCTTGTTATCCATTCTAAATACAATAATAATTATATCATAAAAATACTGTCAGATTCTTATTGTTTAGATACATAAATACATTGTTATAAATCGCCTGTCATTATGATTATGTTGAAGATAAAGACCTTGTTCATATTATTCTCTAGTTGCATAAACCAACATTTACAGCTGACACATGAACCATTTTTAATGATTGATGATTTAAAATTTAAAGGCGCAGGGTGTAGGACTTAGTGGCGTCTAGTGGTGAAGTTACACAATGTAACCAACTGAATACCACTTGCCTCACCTTCCTGTTCCAAGCATGACGAATAACGGCCATCTGGGAAAAACAGAAAAGGTCCCATCAAGAGCCAGTGATTGGCTTGTTTGTTCTTGGTTTGTAGAAACATGACGGTTCAACATGGCGGACTCTGCAGAAGGCGACCCGCTCCCTCTGTAGATATTAAGTCTTATTCTATGGTAATAAAAACAGAATGGTTCTTATATTCTTATATATACACAAATGACAACATAGTTATGCTTATTATATAACATTTCTGCTAATAAATTAAATATCACGCTGGATCTGATAGATAAAGATAAAAATTTGTTAATTGATGTGACATTTAGTGTTTTTTTTTTTTTTTTTTGGAGGCCAACCTGTCGATCACTCAGTCTGACTATTTTCTCGCCTAAAGAGAATATGAAACATATTTTCCTATTTTTCTCTATTTATGTCAGTATGAAACTTCACAGGAAACCAAAAGATCAAGGTAAATGATTACCATGATGAACTACATTTTATTCCAGTACTTCTGAGAAGTGACCACACTCTCAAATCAGTTTTGAAGTTCAGAGTATTGATTTTGAAAGTAGACTTTAAAATGATCAATATGTGCATTATTGACTTGGTAAGGACCCCTTCTTCTCTCATGATCATGCACTCTATTTATTATTATTGCTGTGTCTAATGGTCCTTTGGCCATCCCCATGAAAGACTTTCCCTGTCGAGAAACAGTACTCTGCATTACATGCAGATTAGATATCGTGTAACGTTAGAAGTCAAGTGCAGTCATGGCGGAGCTGTTTTATCTTGACATCAGCTTGGTCATCCTGAGTCTCAGGAAACAGAAAAGCGCTTCTTGTTTTTCACACGTGTTATCTGCAGAGGATGACAAATTAAGACGAGCTGAAAATGTGAAAATTCATCGCTTTGGTCTGAAATCCATAAATATTGAGGGGTGCAATCAGTCTTTGCTGTCTGCTTCTATGAAACACTCATTAAGTACGCCAATATCCACATCCAATAAGGCCTGTAATTAAATGTCTCATCAAATCTATTTTCCTCCCCGATCATTTCAATCCAGCAGGATTACTGGAGCGCGGTGGGAGGGAGAACGGAGCAGGAAGCTGGTCCAAGATGGAGGAGCTTCCTGTCGTGTCCCTGTGAAGTGAATGTGAGACAGCAGGAGGACGCTGGCTGCTGGAGCCACTCCAGTCACTGTGTTGGCGAAGGTACTACAGGCACAGATGGCCCAGTCATCACTGAACACACACACACACACACACACACGTAAAAGCCCCTGACAGAAGATGACACATGAACACACGCACATGGAAACAGCAGCAAATAAGTACCAAGCACATTAGTGTTCAGCCACCCACAGACTGAAATATGTGAATGAACACACACACACACACACACATATCCACATCAAACTGGTCATGAGATTAAACGGCACATCAAATCTACTTTAGTTGCTGATCCTTTCAACACTGTAGTGCCCTCCTTTACACAACCAAAATAAAAACAGCAACTGTGTTCACAGATTAGTGGTGTGTGTGTGTGTGTGTGTGTGTCCCTCTGACAGAGGAACCATGGGACAAGGACACATTCCTCTTTTTTTCTGTAACACAGATCTGAATCCACTCAGTGCCCACCAGGCAGCTGCACGGTGTTTGAACTTGCACAGTGAGACAGTGAGAAACTGAGAGAGAGTGAGAAAATAAATGTTTCAAATGTGCCGGAGAGCTGGTTCATGAGCAGGGGGGAACGAGGCAAGGCTCTGAATAATGATGGTCTGAAGGCTGATATTGATATTTGTGGAGAGAAGCAGCAGCAGAGGGCTGCAGTTTCATGACGATATTTTCAGACTAAAAACGGATAAATGAATGAACGTCGGGGTGGAGAAACATCATCAGACAATTTCATAATAAATATTTGATACCCTGCATCGTCTCATATAAGAAGGAACTTCCTAGGAGCCTTTTGAGTAAAATGTAGTAAAGAGTAATAAGTTGCTTCTAACCAGGTCTGTCCTGGATGCAGCGATTTGGAAACTTCTTCACGGGTCTTTAGGGTTTTAGGTAAAGGCCGAGCTCAGGCCCACCCAGATCTACTGCAGCCACTTTCTGTGATAAATAAAGGCAAACAAAGGCATTCACTGCAGTCTACTTTCACAGTGAGCAAATATTTGGAACTGGTTATTTATTTACCTGAAGCGGGTAAATGTCAAATATTCATGTGCTGGCAAGACGACCTCAACAGCAGCACGGTCACACTAGGAACCATCAAAGAATTCATAGAGCCACAGTCATTTCATAGTCATTTGATGAAGTCTACATTTGTCCAAATGTTCTACTAAAGATGTTTAAAATGTCCCAGTCACAATGAATCAACTGTTGATGAATGAAATCTATCTGATGTGACTCAGGCATGTTTTTCGGTTAGTCCACAGACTTTATATCAAACATGGATGTAGCCCCTGTGACGACCCCCACAGGTTTCTGAAGAGCCGTTATGAAGTTCAAGTGTGGAGGCTCTGGCTGTCGCCATCTTGGCAGTGCTGCCTCCACACTGAGCCTCCAGTTTATCTAAAAATGGGCGAAGGCTTGGAGTGTGGGTGGACCTCAATGAAGCCTGGAGGCTCAAACAAGACTCCTTTGATGACACCCACCTGTCAACCAAAGCGGCTATGTTATTAATTATGCATAACTTTAAAGCCTTTATATAACTTGAACAGATGAGTTATACAAAAATTCAGACTCAGTAGAGTTGTCATTTTAACACGGGGGCTTATGGCTTTTGTAGTCGACCTATTGAGACTGCACTTTTTGGCACTTAAAAGTTGGCTTCATTTCACAGCCACAGAGGTTGCCACTTGGTTTAGTCACATTTGTCGACTTCCTTCCCCACTCTCTAACATATTCGACAGGCACATTGGGAAGTTAAAGCAAATAGAAGCAAGCAAGAAAACACAACGTGTTTGTGGATAAAATGATGTATTTCTCTGAATATTGTGAAACATTTGGGATAATGCAAAGTTCACATCTCAATAATATATACAAGTCTAGTTGTTTTTAGACATTTTAATGCAGAAGTGAGACACATTATATACCTTTAACCTCAAACCATTCAGCTGGACAGCTACTACACAAATAAATAGAACTACTACAGCCTTTAAAAGAAGAGCACAAATTGGTGATTAGCTGATAAACTGATATTGTTGGCTTTATAGTGTGGCTAGATAACCTTCTGTGTTCTTGATCTTCTTTAACTGCAGTAAGACAATGGCTGCCTAAAGAGAAGTTCCTATGGCCTATATCAGACAAAATGACTCATTTACATATGAGGTTTTACTTCACACTTGGTGTGAAACATGGTGAAATTCTGTTATTACTGAGCACAGTAGACCGTATTGTGTTGAGAACTTTAAAATGAAAGTCTCTTCGAGGTTGTGTTATTTGTCATTAATCAGCTGGAGGGAAACCAAAGGCTGCATGAATAGAGTTGGAGTAAAGTACTCTATCAGAGCGTATTCTGCCATTCGGGGGAAATCCCAGGAGGTTTGTTGTTTCATTACTAGATGAGATTATGTAGACATTCAAGGTCATGCCAACATTGGAATACTCAACACACGCAGTAATTTCAGAAATACATAATGAACTTTATGGCGGCATGGTGCCGTGGTTAGCATTGCTGCATCACAGCAAGAAGGTTCTGGGTTCAAATGTTCTGTGGCTGGGGCCTTTCCGTGGAGTTTGCATGTTTACGCCATCTTCCTCCCACACTCTGAAGAAATGTAGGTTCATGTATGATTCGAAACAGGGCTGAATATTACGTTAGCTAGCTAAACATCACCTGTCAGTGAGCATATACAGCGAGGCCTCTGGACAGTACCATCTCAAACAGATTTGTCGACGAGGTTAGATGGAGACAACTAGAAATTGTCTGCACGTTGTGAAAGGACTATCTTTCTTTCAGTTCTAAAAAGAAACTGGGCACATTTTCTTTGTCATAGTGCCAGCCGTACTTGCATAACATTATTAAGTTCCTGAAACTATTGGATTGAAGTTGAAGTACTATTGCTGGCTCATCTTACTTGGCTTAAAGTTTATTAATACATGTTATAACTTCCCTCTCCTATTATTTGGAATGCAGTCAAAACAAAAACATGCCAACTAGACAACTTAATTTTCTAGAAACTATAACTGGAACAAACACATTTATTTCTCTGAACATTGGTTGGAATGTAATTTCTTCGACACAACTACCTTACAAGATGATTACAAGATCTTGCACCAGTTCCAGCCTTTGAATTTCTACAACTACGTAGACCATCATTCAAAAGATTCATCTATTTTACAATTACCCTAATTAATGTCCAATTTGGAACACCCAGTTCCATTTGTGCTGCAAACTCTGACACACTAATCTTAGTATTTCATCGGCTTCTGACAAGTCTCACCCTGAGTGTGACACGACCGACCAGCAGAAGAACGAGCAGTGATAAGGAAGAGAACCTTCACTGGCTTCCCACCCACGCACATGTCTGTTTGTGTCTATCGAGAATCGAGTCTTTGCGAGTGGTGGATGGGAAATTGACACCATTCACCCCTCGCTCCCCTTTTAAACGCTTTGCCTGACAATAAGTCGTGATTCCAGGTTGACTTCTGCAACAGCCAAGTCCTGATGCAGCTGTGCTACACATACAAACATGTTCCAAAGAGTCCAAAACTCAGAGGAATCCATCTGTAGGACAAGCTCACTCACTAACTTGTTACACAATGACTACATGACTACAATAATCATAAGGATGATGCAAATTGTTTAGCATTTGACCGTGGTTCAAGGATATGAATTGTATGGCAGATTATCAATAACTATCAATAACTCCTTTTGGTCAGAATGATAAACATTTTCTTTAAAAAAATTATCGTCTTCTCCATTCGTATCATGTCCAATCAGAGCTGCTCTGGTAACTTTAAATTATATTTGATAAGTCTGTCAAGTCTGTCAAGCACTGAGCTAGAGAGAAAGATGCAGTGTGAGTGTGATGCAGGACTGTTGTGGGTGCTGTGGGGGTTTACCAGAGGACAGCTGTCAATCCGAGCAGGCTTCAGGCCTACAGGAAACCTGCTGCTGGCTCAGCAACTGTAGGCAGACAGCTGTCCTGGGAGCTGCTGACTGAGGGCGGGCACATACACGCGGCCATTTATCAGCAGCCACAAAGAATATCTTCACTAGCTTAACGACAGCTAGTGGAGTTAACATGTTTTATGGCCATTAACTCAACATGTTCTATTTCAGAACAGGAAGAGCTATGAACAGGCAGTAATTGTATGTATCATGTATGTCGTTCCTCTGGGTGTTTGTAAATATGCAAAATTCTAATTATTACTTGAGTCATCTGATGTGCAGTAGTCACTCTAGCTCGAGAAGCCATATCACAACATGATCTAAATTTGTGTGTCAAAACTGCAGTTCCTCAAACGTCCTCTTGAGGCTGGCTCCAGAAGCCAATCTCCCCATGTTAAAATGTCCAACTTCACAGCAGAAATAAACATGTTTACAGCCTGGTACAAAAAACAGTTTTGGTCTCTATAGCTATTTTCCCCGTTCATGACAACTGTACTGAGGGTGAATTTATATACAACTCACCTGTTCAAATTATATTAAGGCTTAAGGTTATGTAGAATTAACAGTGTGGTCGCTTTGATTAACAGGTGGGTGCTGTCACGGTGTCTTTTTTGAGCAACAATGCTTCAATCAGCCCACCTCAGGTCCACCATCAGTGCCAGTGCCAATAGACGGCGGAGGCAGAGCTTTACAATGGCTCTTCAGAAACCTGTGGGTGACGTCACGTTATGCTGCCCAGGTTTTTCCTGTCTATGGTGTAAACACACAAATGACACAAAGAATTATCAATGTTTTCAGGATACAACAATTACTTAAAAGACAATGCAATCATCAGCCTCAAACCAAAGATGTTAGCACCCTACTGACTATTATCACCAGCCTCCATATAAGTCCATATAACACTAATCTCAGTGCTAGCTGACATCTTCTGCTCCTGTGCCTGGCTACAGGAGTCAAGTGATGACGAGAAATGATGAGAAATGACAGAAATCAAACATGCCACAATTTGCCTGTAACAATGAGGCATTTGAATAAACTATAATTAGCAGAGGGTCTTCTTCTTATAGGAGGTAATAAACATCACCAAGGTTTGCATTAGCCAGTTGCACTACTTTGACTTTCACACAACCACAGTGAGATATTTGAGTGGAGACAATGGCCCTATAATCTGATAGTGCTGTCTGTTTGCCTTCTTCCGGACAGAGCTTCAAATGAACCACGATATGATCACTGAGCTGCAGTGGAAGTGCACCCAGTGAATGACGGCGGCTATATCCAGACAGTGATGCACTTCTCCTATTTCAGGAAGGAGACTAATGACATTTATATGACCTTGTTAGAGGCTCCCTATTGAGGCAGACGTAACGATGACACATCAACTGTAATAATAGGCAGACATCATTTTGATTTTTTACAATCATCTTCAAATACTCCTATAGAGCTGGGACCAATTTGTGGAGGCAAAGAGTGAAAGAGCTCATATTCATGTGCATTTCAAAGATACAGGGCTAAAAAAACAAGAGAATGACTCAATAATTCATGAGTTACCAACTCCACAGCACTTTACAGTTCCCGTTGCCGGGATATACTCTATATATGCAGCTCTCACAGATGTAGCAGACAACGTGCTGCATGTAGACGTTTTCCTTTCTTCCTTCAAATCAGCAAATATGCAGCCTTCAAGCTGAGCTGTACAGAAAATACATTTCCTATGTAGACAGCTGTTGAGAGCACTAAATCATCATTGAGAAAGCGCTGTGGAAATATGGCACTGTAAATGCAAATGCGCTGGGTGTTGGTCAGGCTCAGATGATACAGAAGTTGTGCATTACAGTCGTCAGTGTAACAGCATAGAATTCTATGACCATTACAGTCATTGTAAAAAACCACATTATCGGCACAGGAAGTGAGTGGGCGTCCATTTGAAAGAAGAACTTAAATCTTACTTCATAAACTGAGCTGTTGTATGTCGACTTTGCATGAGTGTGTACATATTCTATATCACATCTCTCTCAGACTTTAATAAGTGAACACTGCATTAGAGCAGAAACTAAAGCAAAAAACGCTGCAATGAGAATCCAGAGTCCCTTTTATCTGCTTTAAAAGAGTGCCAGGAGGCAAACTTTGTTAAGTGTTATGAAACATCTTTTGGATCTGGTCTAGTCTAGTGGGGGTATATGAAAAATCTGATGACTTTAATTATGGAGCCAGAACTTTAGATCAGATCACGTCACACTAATAAGAGTGTGACATGTGGGTACAATGAAAGCAGACTGTGGTGAGGCAACGAAAAGCTGTCACATACTATCTGTCTCTTTTCACTGCTTTTAAGTCTCCAGATATACTGACTACAAGACAGGAATAAAATGTTGAATTAGTAGAACTATTGAACATTTGTGATAAGTCTAAAAAACATAGAGTATAGATTTTACACTTGAAGCGATATGGTTATTCAACCATGCAGTCCAAAGTCTCGATACACTGATCGATCAATAACACTATTTTTGGCGTTAAATCGCAAGAACAAAGAAATATATATAAAAATGATCTATTCTCTGTTCTCGCCTCAAAACATTTTGCATATTTCCATAATGTTTCGTAATGTGTGTCAAGCTAGCGTACAACATCTGTTTAGCATAGCAATTATGGTAAAATTACTCCATTGCACTACAGTATAAACTAAAGCATTTTAGCTAACAAGCTAACGCTAACAAAGTTAGCCAGCTAACAAAAACAACAAAACCAACTGTGCATACAGAGAAAGATGTCAGCATCGGTGTCGGACTGAGAATGAATTCTGATGTGTCATGATGACACATCTATTTCTGAGCAACATTAGTCTGACCTGGGATCTAATGGTGACTATACTTTCTGTCTTTAGTGACGCTGTGTCTCTCTCTCTCTCGGCTGTTCAAGCAGCGCAGTCAGTATTCTCGTCAAAACAAGCATGACTCTGCTCATTTAGTGTCTAATTGATCACTACATTAAGAGTTAGCTGACATGCACAAGACTGTCATCCGCAAAGTCGGTGGAGATGCACCTTGTGACTCCCTGGAAGCTTTTTTTCTCCCTGGAGAGAAGAATAATGTGCACAATCGATTCTGTCTTGAGAGTGATTTAACCTGTCGATAGACAGCAGACCTGCAGACATTTCCCGCTTCCAAGATGCAAGTGTCAGTTAATAATAACAGCAAGATGGATGTTTCATTATCAGTAGTATGTACTGTAACTGACTGTATTCCTTTGACATAAAAGTTAATGTTCATTTTACATTTAATTAAGAGACATTTCAATTGAGATGAATTGACAGATGAATTTTATTCATCTGGGAAAGTGCACAGTGTAACCCAGAATAATGAAAAATATATATTATAAAAAGAAATATATAAGACAGGAAATGAAGAGGAAGATGGTGCGGTTCATGGTAGATGTCTATGATTTACATTTAAATCTCGGGATTTACATTTAAATTAAACTCGCCAGATACTCGAAACATTTAAGTATCATGATTCTTTTTTATTTGGGATTTTGTAAATTATTAGCATCATCATTATTTTAACTAACGATCCATTTTATATTCTTAGTTTTGGGAATATAAACATGTTTTAATGCTTCTTTTAAGATTCATCATGAATTTGATTCATCTACATAAATGTGATTATATGTCTTGAATATTTCTCATTAAATATTTCATTCTTTTATTCTTGACCACGACACAATGTGCTTTGTACTTCAGCGTTAGTAATCTGCCACCCGTCGGTCTCTCACATCAAAAAAATAACAAAAGACGTGGTTTGATCATGTCATGGAGTAGCTTGAGATCATAGGAGCTGTGTCTTCAACAACTACCACTGCTGATGAAAATGTATCTAATGTGATGAGGCAGAAAGTGTCTATGGAAGATAACATATTAAAAAACGTTTTCACGTTATGTTTAGTCATGTTTGCCACCTTCCTTTCTCACTCTTCCTCAATCCCTGTGTGTGTGCCCAGACGTTATATCAACAAGAGAGGAAGGAAACATGCAATTACCTGAAGAAAATGACAGATTTCACTGTTTGGACATTGTTGAAAACATTTTGATAATGCACGTACACAACTCAACAAAATAAAACTTTTTTTTACACATTTTAATGTAGAAATGTGCCGTATTATATCTATTAGAGGGGGGCCATTACTAAAATGTCTGAACCTGAACACATAACATGATATGAGAAGTCATTTTGGATTCACCGTAGATTGAAAAAATGAAACTGTGTCACTGTGACATTAGTTTGTCCGTGTAGCTGAGGAAGAACTGTACATACAGATTAGAATAAGGCTGAAGTTGTTCTTTTTATTAATACATACATGTTGTATGTGTAGTATTGTATGTGTATGGATTGTGGAAAATGTTCATATCAAGTCGCTGCATGCGCATGTTGAATAATATGTAACCAGGTGAAGTCTAGAAAAATATGAAAAACTAGTTTTAAAGTACTACACAATACTGCTTCAATACCCAGTCCTAGTCGAATCAACACCTGGAGCTCAACATTTGTATGAAAAACTTTCATTTTCATATTTCTTCCACATTGTATTAAAATTTAAATCCTTCTTCACTGATATGACTAAACTCTATTATAAAAAAATAGACAGCATCTCCTCTAGTAGTGATGCAGGGATGCCCCCAAACCAAAACAACGGTGCGACTAGAAGAGCAGAAAAATGTAATCTTTCTACACAGAAATAATCCTTTTACAGCAGAACCAGGACACCTGAAGTTGGTCAGGAAATTTAGTGGGTCAACCTCTTCAGACAGAATAAAGAGGGAGGCAGACGGACAGAGAAAGGGAATTAATAAGTGGCCATGTCAAGGCCAAGCAGTCATGGGCTGATATAAAAGAGGTTGTGGCTTCCCTGAGGGAGTGTGTTCTAGGCCAGTGCTGGTCTGCCTGGGGGCCTATCATCATCTGCTGTGTCCATTCAGCAAACCACAGCACACTTCCTCCGACATACACAGAAACACACTTGATGTGTGACATCTGTCTGGGTGAAAGGGGTGGAAAGATTCCCAAGGTTAAGTGTATGAACTGGTGAGATTTGCCCCTGCGCTTCATTTCATGTGGACAAAAATACTTTGACTAATTAATATGACACCGTACTGATTCTACCGTGGACGTTTATGAAAGCTTTTCCATCTGCTGCTCAGACGGGCTCGTGTCAGAGAGGTCGTTCCTTGGAAAATCCTCTGGTACACAGGAAGTGATATTTTCCTTGTTTTTCCATACTGAAGTGTTTTTTTTTTGTTTTGTTTTTGTTTTAATAAGAAGTGGAGCTTCTGGTAGTCAATGACAGACACCATACATAGAGAATGATGTGACAGCAATTGATCACCATAGCATTTGACAAAAAAAGATCTCTGAGAGTTGCAGTGCAAGCTAGACTGATAAAATGTTAAATATACAGTATATATATATATATATATATATATATATATATATATATATATATATACACACACACACACATATACACATTGAGGATGCAATGGAATGATTTTCAGGGTACGAGAAGAAGAGAAAAAATATTATTATCAGTTACAACGAACCTTAAAAACCCTAATACAGTGTAATTCAATACCATAGATGTAAATGTTCACAATAACATCAGGGTCAGTTTTCATACCACGGTGTAGCACACTGCTGCAAGTAGAGCAATGTACAGAAATACCAAAGATACGTTTGTGACAGTTAAGAAACAACGTCATCATGACGTGGTTTGTTTTCTTACAGTACAGATTTAGTTCATTTTTCTAAGAACCTTTAGTACGGGACCGGTCTGTCAGTCAGACAGTAAAATGCTCTGATAAACCCAATGCACACTGTCTGCTCAGCACGGAACAGTTTGAGTCTACATCGTAGATGTAGCAACACCAAACCTGGAGTGCTTAGCAGCTGAAGAGTCAGTTATTTCCCTTAGGTATCAGTAGAGACGTAAAACACAACTAAATGTTTCTCTTGCTATATGTCTGCAGGAGGTATAAACAGATATACAGAGATGATAATATTCAGTGTTTTTGTGTGTTTTGGCTTGTTCTGATGACCCTTCAAAACAGCCACAGTGCTAAGAAATTAGCATTTAGCACGTTAGACGACATCTTATGAACATAAAATGACACTGTGTGTTTTGAGTGTGACAAACACTCTCCAGTATTGCAGCTGTTATATTATCATAATTATGTGCTGCCACAGAAGCATGTCCCACTCCACTGCCTCAGTGTCCATTCAATCAGTAACCTATAATCAGAGCCAGGAGTCCATTTCGCTGTGTACACTGATTCACGAGGGACGGGTCGGACACCACGGACCTTTGGGGCCACTGGCAGCTGAGCTAGCATCTTTAGCAGATGTGATTTTAGCAATTTCTCTGTTATTCCTCAAATTGATGATTGATGAGTGCCAGTGTAGAGTCCCTTCATCTCTGCAGTGCCCCATGGGAGTTTATGTTGTGTAAAGATAAGGGACTATATAGATAGGTATAGGTGTGGTATGAAAACACATTATATCATACTGTCTACATTACATTCATACATACATTGCTTATGTAGAATATTGAATTTCCATTCAATTTTATTTATAGCGCTAAACCACAATGGAAGTTATCTCTGTAATATTACAGAGACTCAACAGTTCCCACCACTAACCCTAACCCACTTTGTGACGGTGGGTAGAAACCCACATAATATTAGTGTAATTCTTTAATTTTTAAGGATGTATTATATTATTATTATACAATGTTTGTTCAAAACTTCTGTTTTCAGTCCTTCATTGTATCTGATGATGATAATAATTGTGACAACGTACCATTATACTGTGATATTTACTAAGATGGTTATCATGCTGGGCTGTTGCAACCCTCCTGGTAAACACCACATACACATTTTACAATTGAACATATCTCATAATGCCAAATGCTATCAGTTGCACTGCGTACTGGTATCCGTCTGCTGATGTTCTAGTACAGTGTTGTGTTTATAGGGGAGAGCCTGTAGCCGACAGGACGGATGTGAACTCACTGATCTGGTCCAGTCAGACAGTCCCTCCATTCAGTAACAGAGGAGGACACACAGGCTGAACCGTATGACACAAACACAGTCATGACTTTCAGGACTCCTGACTCCAGTTTACTCAATGACAGCTCCTCAAGAACATGGCTGAAGCACCAGTTTCCTACTGAACACAGATGTGACTCAACTAATATGGACTAAAACAACAATGAGTGTAGTTTATCTAGATGAACACACTCTTCATTGAAAGCTACACTTTAAATTATAGTTAGGGGTGAAAAATGGAAATATGTTCACATTTATGGGGCGTTTTTGCTGCATTTAATTAGATGTTTCCCTTCTTTGTTCACTTAATAGTGTATATGTATTTAATTCAGCCGTGTCACACTCTATTATGCTGTTTTTATGTATTTATTTCTGCTTTATCATACTCTTTTATACTCTTGAGTAATGCGGAGTTGTATACCGGGAATTCCAGCTAGCTGCTCACGGCGAAAAACGATGCGGGGAGACGGTGAGTGATGCTGCGTTTGACCCGTCCGCTAACGGAGCTCCCATCGCAAACGTTACCGTTACTCGCTACACACACACCGGCCATGTCCATGTCATGTTTCCCCCCGGACGACCTCTGACATACACGTAATCCTCCAACCCACACACACGCACACAGAGACTGTGTTTATGTCCGGCTACTTACGCCCTTGGTCTGGGGAAGCCCATGGATAACAGCACGTCCAAGTTTGAGCCACATTTCACTGAGCCCGGCCGGTTCTGTCGGAGCCTCCGAGGGAGAATTTTACTGTAGAGGTCCTCTTTGGCAGCCATGGTCACCCCAGTCCCGCTTCAAGCCCGATACAGTCCACCACCAGACCTCCGGCTAGTCCATGAGCTACGGCTGAGCCTGCATGAGTGAGAGAGGTAAGAGCGAGTAGACGGAGCGGAGCTGAGAGCAGCGCTGCGCGGCCAGGCAGAGCTCTGCTACTCCGCCCACTGGAGGAACCAGCAAATAAGATTGCTCACTGGATCCACAGCACACATCACAATACACGGTCTGTGTTAACACAATGTGACTTACATGTTAGATTCAAATGCTTTGAACTCAACTATAATGTGTAATTAATGCTACACAGTATACACAGCAAGAGCTGTAAACACTGCTTTTATTTTGTGTATAAAATTATATTCACCATACAAAGATTAAGTCTACAAATATACAACAGATGTGTCAAGCATGTAGAAAAATAATGACATCAATTTCACATTGTTATGGATTTAACAGCTAAAATTATCTTAAATGACCCGAATCTCATAAAACCTGCAACAATTCTTTGAAACATGCAGATTCTGATTTTCCACTGACATGGTGAAGTGATACATGATGTCTGACTAACATTATTATTTGGTCAGTTGTTATACAAACCACCACCAAAGATCCCAATAGAAACCCTGATTATGTTTTTATTTATGGCTTACACATAATTTCATGAAATGATCCTGATCTCTGCTCTCCATCCAAGTCCTACATGAAATGAAATAACACTGGGACTCATTGAAGGCCAAAACTGTGCTGCAGCTCCAACCGACTGCCGCGAGTTGGCCTTGAGTAGCCTGGCTGAGTCGTGGGGGGGAGAAGTGAGGTTTAGTGTTGGCCACCGACTGCGCTGGCAGATGGGTTGTATGGTGCGATGACACAGAAGACACAGCCTGCCTCCTGGAAAGCTTGCCTCATCTCCACCTAGTGGGCCAAAACACAGACTGCATCAGTCAGCAGGCCATCGATAGCATGATTTAAAACTTAGAGCAGGTTAATGCAGCCAGCAGCTTCACTTGACTGTGGTCAGTCTTAAACAAGAAATAAATAGAGTCATGTGTAAGGGCTTGAGCTTTGTGTACTGTGACACTGAGGTTAAGGGTTGTCAAAGAAAGGACTGGTTGAGATCTTTTCTTGTATCATGAGTCTGTTTATCTGATTCCACCTGGTTCATTTATGATGCAGAACAGAAAACAAATTGTTCCTCTTGTTTTCAGGTCATCTATATCCAAATCATGGTGCAGATGACGTCCTCTAGGTGGAAACATTCTCTCAGTAAAACGATGACTAGAAAATGAACGTTTTGTTTCCTGATCATTTAGATGAAACTGTAAGGCGAACATTAAATATCCCCACAAGGAAAGCAAACCAGGAACAAATCAGAGTCAATCTATTTATTTCTCAAAAATGAAGAAGGTTTCTCTTGATTACGTCAGAAAACTAGTCTTTGTGTAGAATCTGACTTTCTGATCTGTCACATCATAGAAGATGTCTACTTTCAACATTTTATTTCGCCAAGCTCTCACCAACCACTAAAAGTCAGTCTCAGATTTACTCTTGTCCAACAGCTTCTTGGTCTTACTATATCCTTTCCTCTTCCCTAGCTTCCTCCATCAACCTCACCTCCAGCCTGCTGAGCCTGGTTAGACTGTATATTTACCAAGCTCCGGTTCTGGCACAACACCGGCTCCTGTCACAATCAGCATTCCCCCCTGCCCCGGGCCTGAAAACCTCTTTCTGGTAGTCCAAAACTATAACACAGCATGGTACACACAGTCCTCGCAGTCTGGTTAACAAACTGAGCTAACATTAGCTAACAGCAGCAGCAGTTTACTTTACTGCGCATCAGGAAACTCTGTAAATCACAGAGAGTTGAGGTGGAGCAGCTGGAGGACATCAGAGGGAAAACGTGCACAATTTCACATCAGTGTAACTTTAACGTGATTTTAAATCTGTTGTTTTACGGCATGAAAGTTACACAGTGTTGTTTTAACCCAGACACTGGAGTGTCAACATGAACATGAAGGTCCAAACTCATGGTTTCAGGGGGACACAGACAGTCTTACCAGTCTAGCATTATCCAGACAGAGACCAACCACAGCCCCACCACTGCCTGGTAACTTCACCGCTGAACCAAACTGCAACAAGCAGCAGAAAGTTTGTGAACACATGCAAAGACTTCTGCAGGCACACAAAGGTGTTCAATAAAACGTGCACTGCTCAGAGCAGTGTAGTGAAACCTCTGAGCTTACCTGCTTTGCCAGCTGAACCATCTTGAGATTTCCAGGGCCCAGACAGTCATCAGTGTAGACAGTCCTGTTGGATATGTTGTTACTTTAGCTGTGAGTCTGTGAATCCATTACATGAATGAGGCCCTACGTTTTAATATAATGTTTACCTCCGCAGCTCAAAGTTTTGGTCCATCAGTTGTGCCAGACTGCTCCAGTCTCTGTCCTGTAGAGCTGTCCTGAGGGGAGAACATTTTTACTCAGTGCTCAGATGACACGAAGTTCCTGTGAACTTCTAAAATGCTGCAACACTTAGCCTGTTGTATTTCTTGAATCTCAGTGTATAAACATTTATCACATTTGCCATTTTAAGACTGCTGTGCAAAGGCTAGGCATTAATCCAATGATTATTTATGTCCCTCCTTTGCTCTATTTATCTGACAAAAGTCTCTGTTGCTATTTATTACAAAAAATAAGCATAAAGTACTCAAACCAACCTAGCTTTATCAGTGAGCTCAGCAAAAGTCTTCATGGCCTCAACTACTATGGGCTCCCCTGAGGAAAGAAAGAGCAACATCAAAGTATTTCATCAAATGGATCAACGTGTTTCCACTTTTTTTTTTCACAGCTCCTTATAAAGAAGATGTAGATATGCACAAGGCTAGCATCTTAGTTAAAGAAATATTGAAGAACTTTTTTGTCTGTTCATAAAAATGTTTTGCTCTTCATATCAGCAGCTTTTCTTCCCAATAAGGGATACTGCGTAGCCATAGAAATGTCATTAAATATTCATTAAATTAAACAAGACTAATAGGCTCCAGTCATGCTAGTAGGTCTGTGAGGCTGTACTTTGGCTGTCAAAGTACAGTGCTAATGTTGCTGTTTAAGACCCCAGGGGGTCATGAGGCAGTAAGGGGGAGTCACAATATGATTTTCAATCATCAAATAAAATCAAATCAAACAAAATTTAAAAACTTTAAGAAAGAGCATATGTTATCCATAATTGTAACAAAACATAAAAAAGTGGTACAATCAAAATATAAACCTGCTGATTTTCTTAGCCCCTTCTGACCCCTCATGTAATTACCACAGATTACTGACATTAGCAGCAACAACATTAGCTAAGGTCTATTAGCATTGTGGTAAACATTACAAAATGTAACAAGGACAAATGATCTGACATCTTGGGTTTGTGGGAGTCGCAAATCACTGATACTGTTGAAAAGTTTGGGAACCCCTGGTTCAGCAGGTACCATTTTCGCTGCTGTAGTTTAACATATCAGCATGCTAATGTTGATTAGCACTAATTATGGGGACATTATTAGTTTTGAGATAATGGCACACAAGGAAAAGTCAGGGGATCACTATGGAATGATTCATCCTAGGGGAAACATGAACATCATTTAGAAAATGTACTCAGGACTCGCTGGTAAGATGTACTGATACCGGGTGAATTATCTTCATGAAATAATGTATGTCATGATAATTTGTCTGATATTTATCTAGATGTTTGACTTAAAATCCAAACAGCAAAAGCCAGCGGATCACCAACACAGGTTTATCCTCTGAGAACCATGAATGTCTGTGCCAAGCTTTGTGCCAATCCATACAGTAAATACTGACATATCTCAGTATTAGAAAATGTCACGAAAGTCATTAGAATGCATCCTATAGTGGTGAATATCTGTACCAAATATTATGGTATCCAAAACTGTTGAGATATTTCAGTCTGGACGAAAGTGGTGCTATACTGGTATAGTGGTGCAAACTATATTTGTCCGACAGTAGATCCCTTGTCTTTGGAGACGATTCAGCATTGACCTTTAAGCTCGTGAATCACAGGAAGCTGATGTCATGTTTGATATCAAGACATACCACTGAGCCAGCGCTGTCTGATGTTGCTGTGGATGCGTCCAGAGTCACTGGGGTCGCTCAGGTAAGCGAGCCAGAACGATGGGAGCCCACTCATGTCCATAGAAACATAGTTTCCTGAGAACAAGGAACACACACACACACACATGAACGAAGAAAGAAAGTGTGTCTGCATTAACTACACGCAGATGGTTACTTTGGTACCGTGGCCCTGTTCTTCCATGAGCTTCTTGCTAAAGTCCATGTAGACTAAGCCTTCATAGACCTGAAGAGAGAAAAAGGTCAAACAATTAACGCTACAATAGATATATAATGAAAGATGTGAGGTCAGTGTGTTGACTCTGTCACTGACCTGCACGACTCTGTCCTGCAGGCCAGCAGTAATGAAGAGTTCATCAGTCTCCACGTTGAGGATGAAGTTGGCTCTGATCGGCTTCGGCAGATCCTGGGGGGTAAAACAGAAATATATAAACAACTAAAGACACAGAAGGAATGTTTGGTGTCAGCAATGTTTCCATTGAGATGAGTTTAGAGTCATTCAGCAGGAGAAAATGTGAATGAATGCTTGTTTCCATCCACTGCTGAACTGAATATTGAGTTGGTTCATGGGATAAGCAGTTAGCACCAATTCTCCAGTTGGAAAACAAGAGAAGACGATGCAACAAGATGATGTCATTAAAAGAGTGCCAATGGAAGCTTGAAAAAAAATCAAAAGAGAACAAAAATCTTCCACTTACATTGTCTGTGATGTTGTAGAATTTCATGAGACACTTGAGTGTAGCTGACACAATGGCACTGTTAAAGAGGATTGTAAATAAGTCACATGTATATATATATATATATATATATATATATGACATTCAAATGTTTAAAATAACCTTTAAATGAAGCTGCGTGGAAATCAGCAAAGAGAAGTATTTACCTGCTTCCAGCAAGGCCCTTCAATAAAACAGAAACAAATCATTTCATCGTTACACTTTTTTAACGCTGTTGGCTTTATTTCTTAGAAACCAGTACATGAATGGATCCTCACCACTTGCCGAGGAATGTTGGTGTCGTACTTCAGTGTGAAGTTCTGCTTTGTTAAAGCGATACTGCATTAGAAAAACATAGTATATAGTGAATGAGTGATGAAAAAATACAAAGCAAAATACAAGTACCACAGGCCTATACATCACATCATAAATGGCACAGTATATTTACACTTAGTATATTTAAATGGTAAATGGACGTCTTCATAATCTTTGGACCACTCAAGGCGCTTTTACACTACACATCACGTTCACCCATTCATACAGTGACAGCACTGGCTGCCATGCAAAGTGCCAATTTGGGGTCATTTCAACACAGGGCACTTTGATATGCACACATGCTCTGCTCTCCCCCTCTCTACTACTACTGTACTTGAACAGCTTTGAGGTGCTTGTACTTTTACTTACTGTATGCTACTTCATACCTCGACGTCAGTATCCTCTTCTACAATATGATGTATTTGTATCTTAAAACGTGAAGAAAATCTACCAGGGCAGCAGAAATACTCCAACCTGTTTTGCATCTGTCAGTCCAAATCAGTTTGTATTTTGAATTCTTTCATGTTTTAGTGCAGAAACAAATGTTACTCTCACAACAACTGGTTTTATTTGACCATTTGGAAACAAGTTGATGAGATGAACCTGTCAGCAAACTATTTACACATCCAGCAGTGGCACGCTAACTCCATCAGTAGTATTGTGAAGTCTCTGGTCACCTGGTGAATGTCAAATTCTGTATTAAGTCTATTTTAGTAGCATCTAATGCAGAGGTCTTCAAACTGTGAGATGCGAGGTTTAGATAATTTGAGGTGAAATATGTGCAACAGTTCTAAAAACAACAGGAAGTTAGTTCTGGTATTTAGCCAATGATTTGCTCATCAACACAGAAACGTACGTGTGAACACACAGACATGACACATATATTTTTAGATTCAGTGTGACTTACACGTCCTGAGGATATCCATCAAGAATACATGTTCATAAACATGCTTAGACATCATAGTTGTCTGTGTCAAAGTAATCCAGTAATATATTTTTTACATCTATCACAATAAGGAACTGCTAACAGTTTTAATAGTGTCATTTTGACAAAGTGTAAACAAATATAGGTCTTTATCTTAAATGTGTATGATGGGTGGGGCCCACGGTGTTAGACTGACTGAAGCAAACACTGTAAAAGAATTTAAAATGAAGATTGGATAAGAACATTAACACCACTACCATGTCAGTACAGTCAGTTAGCTTAGCTTAGCAATAAGACTAGAAACAGAGGGAAACAGCTAGCCCAGCTCTGTTTCAGCAACAGATTCTGCTTACCAGCACCTCCAATTAATTCATAATTAACATGTAACAGACATCTACATGTAACACGAATTTGTGATTTTACATGCGGGGGCTATTTCTTGGCTGAGTGCAGTGACTTTCCCCTGCTTTCAGTCTTTATGCTGCTATCCAATGTCTATACCAATGTCTATTGGTAGGGGCTCGAGCGGTGGTATCAGCCTTCTTTTCTTCAGCTTCAGTTGATAAAAACAAGTTGAAATTATTTTTTCCCATTAGACAGAGTGATATTTTCATACTGCGTGTATAGATGGACATGCTAATGCTCATATTTTAAGGCGTGAGAAACACCTCTGCTTCTCTTGTAGTGAATGACTACAGACTCACAGCTGTGTTCATGATGTAGGTCTTGTGTTAGCTCAGTTACCTCACCCTTGTTTGGAGCAGAACTGGTAGAACTTCTTACAGGTAGCCTGCAGCAGCCTCAGACCTCCCAGGTACCTACAGCCAAATGATGAATAGAACATCATTGTGAGAGAGCACTGAACACCATCATCTCTGTCTGTGTGTTTTGGGTCACTGTGTCGCGTACACACCCTTCTTTCCTGCTGATGCAGAACAGATCTTGTAAGCTGCCAAACTCTGTGGGGTCATTGAGCGGATGAGGGACTAAAACCTGCACAGTCACAGAAATACACATGACTCCTGCACAAACATGATCAAAGTGTTTTTTAGCTTGACTTTAGATAAAAGTGTGTGTGTGTGTTACCAAAGTCTGGCTCTCCACTAGAGTGACCTCAGCCCAGAAGTTAGAGATGGACATAGCAATGGTTTTTCCATTGAAGCCGTCTGAGGGATTCCCCATTATTCCAACCCTGTGAGTCATCACGTAATAAATGAATTCTCACAGCATCCGTTGGGCTGAGCTCAAACATTCAAGCGCTCTTGCTGTGACTCAGGAGCAGAAAGAAGCTTCTATTCAGTGGTAATCTGAGCTACATTCAAACCAAGTGGAGTGAGAGTGATTTGGTGTTTTTTTACCTGGCGTAGGATCGGCATGTGATTGGTTTGGCGGGATTGTTTTGTTGCTTGGTGGAGTAGTGCGTGAGCCACTTGGTGTAGTCTGACAGGCCCTGAGATGTGAAGAGGAAGGCAGATATTACAGGAAATGTTGAGTTTTAAGAGTTTTAATGTACAGATCTACTCCTCGACAGCATCCAAAGCCTGTGTGAGGACAGTGTACACTTATCAAGGCTGCTTTAGACAGCTTCTGTTAGATCATAAAGTTTAAAATTATTATTCTTCAGACTGAAACCCACTCTTGATTCTCCCACATGAAATGCATTTCTTATAGCTTGACCCAGCTGGATTACACTGGTTTTCTGATGGTTTGCATCACTCTCAGACGCACTCATCAACATGTTCACTGTGCAAATCCTCAGAGGTGACACTTTATTTGGATGGTGCACTTTCATTTTGTAACATTTCGACGGCTTATTAGACGAGCTCAAACGATCATGTTCTGATATTACACCACTGTGGTTAGTTTGGTTATCTTCATAACATCACATATTATCATATATACTATCTATATAGGACATATAAAGACAAAGCGAAACAACTCAAATGTTACAAACACTCATCCAGAAACTATTTGTAGGTGGAATATCCAGATAAAGTGATCATAGTGTTTCAGATTTTAACAGTCTGGCAGTATCATAATGAACTGAGGACAGATGAAACCTCAGATTCTGCCAGTAACATGTTCATCTTCAGTTTGTAGCATGTTTTAAATGCTTTGTTTTTACAGTGTGCATTTGTAAGGGAAAATGTTACTTTACTTTGATTTTTGTTACATGATTTCTGGATAACATTTTCCAAATTTTAAATATATTTTCTTCATTTCTTCTACTCATTTTCTTATAATATATTCTAATATTCTCTCTTTTTTTTTGGCCTTTTCAAGCTTTATTTTGACAGAGACTGAAGCTGAAGAGTGACATGAAACGTGGGGAGATAGAGATGGGGAATGACATGCAGGAAAGAGCCACAGGTTGGATTCGAACCCTGGGCTTCCGCAGCAAGGACTGAGCCTTCACACATGGGGCAGCTGCTCTACCAACTGAGCTAACCACTGCTCCAGTCAGATTTTAAATCTTGATGGAGTGTTTTTGAATTTTGGATCACCAGGAAGAGGATGTTTTCAGGCCTGCAAGGGAATGCAAGGGAATGTTGACTAATAATAAGTAATGTAATCATAACAAATACTATTACACTCTGAACCTGGGGGCACTGAATGACAAAAATACTAATTTCTCTTGCTTTAAGACGTGTTTGGCAGAGTTACTGCATGTGTGAAAGCAAGGTGTATAAAACCTTTCTGTGGGAAGTGATAAATAACTTCTAGTGATGTCACTTGAGTAGCGTTAGATTAAAAAATGACTCAAATCTGAGCGGTTGGAATCAGAAAGTGTGTCAAATCTCTGTAGCCCACTTATCTCTGCTACAAGCTACATTAGAAACTACTAGTATGACAAACCCAAATCACTGACTGTTGGCAGCCTAGTTGCATTGTGGATAGCGTAGGCACCAGATTTTGACCATGAAGAAGAATGTTTGGAATAAAAACACCTCTGGTTCTGCTAAATCGTGTTTAACTGTCCACTTTGAGTCAGACAATGTTAAGTTAGGAATGATAAACATACATAGAATTAATAATGGTCATTTTCAGGGCTCCACTTCTGCCGTTGTTCATTAAAATCTATGAATCTTTGAAGACAACGCTCTGTGAAAATGAACCGATTGAAGGACACGCACCACTTGTCCAATGAGCTGGAAGCCAGTAGGAAGCTTCATCCCAAACACGTCCAGTTGCTTGTCGTTAATGAGCCACTCCTGAAGACAAAGGAGCCACACGGGTAACTGGTACTCCATCAACTGATATAATAATATGATAAAACACTAACAAATAATCATCATCATTGCTGCTGAGATAACACGTATTGAATGAGCAATTATGAACCCAGAATCGTCCGAAGCTCCGGTCTGTGGCTTGGGGCTGCTGGCTGAGGAAGTCAGACAGGTAGGACAGCGTGTCTTTGCGGATGCAGTAAAACACGACGCTGGCCAGCCGCGAGTCTGTCAGCCGTTCCTGCGGTTTCTCCAAGAAGCGACTCACTCTGTTTCATAGAAGTACCACAGATCAACATCTGCAATCTAGGGTGCAAAATATGCAGCAATAAAACACCACGCACAACTTGTTCTCACCTGTGGGTGTCAGGGCAAACCTCCACGATGCCCCTGGAGCTGCTTTTCTCACTTTCTTCCAGCTCGTAGTATATGATCAGCTCACCAGGCTGCAGCACAGACACAAAAGGATGAGTGACTACAGACCTCTCATCATACACCTCCACAAAAAAGCCATGAACTAAAGATTTATTTGACCTTCTGTGTGCAACAAGGATATTTCTTTTAGGGCAGTTCCCTGTATGAAGTCTCACCTTTGACCTGAAGAAGCGGATCACTTGAGCAACATCAAAGTTCAGGTCTGCACACAGCATGTCTCCTGCAATCTGCTCTCACAAAAAACAAAAACCCTTCACTCAGTTCTGACAGAAAACACCCAGTAAACACAATAAACTACAGAGCTGGTGTCATCTTACCACCATGATGTCGTCCTCCAGCTTGCGGCTACGTATGGCCAACTGCAGGTCAGCCACGGCCCCGAGGCGGTCCTCCAGTGTAGTGCTGCCATCGTTCACCACATTTTCCACCGGGAAGTCATTTGCTGTGGCCCAGCGCTCATAGTGCTTATACCTGATCAATGTAACAGAAGGAGAAGAGAGCAGAATAAAAGCTGTAACTGACAAACACAACTAGTTTGGGTCGTGGGCATCTGTTAGAACTCACTTGTCTGCGTTGGTGACCAGATAGACCTCTGTGAACAGCTGTCGCCTGCAGAGAATCAGAGATTCAGTTAGTGAACATGATCTCAGGTAGATCATCAGGGAAATAGGCTTGGTCATGTTTGAGCAACCATTACGCACATGTTGACTGTTTCCCACCAAAAGTCGAGGATCTTCTTTCCTCCAGTGCCAGGAAGTAAAGCCTTTGGTATCCCGGTCAGATGGCTGTATAAACCTGTGTCATCATTCTGAGAGGAGAGGAGGCAATAAAACAAATAACAGACCACATATAATTCACTGAAGTGTGAACAGGTTCTACAACAGGCCCTGCAGCTTTTACTGTGGGCCAATAATGTACTCAAATGAAATGAAATGTTGACTTTAATTAAATATATTTTGTCAGCAGGTTCCATGTAATTCTATTGCACGTTATTTAAACTAAAAAAAAAATGTTATGTTAGGGGTCAATTACATAACCTTTCTGAGTTTAAATAACTTAATACAATTATGTTAAGTCAATATTTCTTCATTAAAAGGTGTATGTAAACAGTATGCGTGTCAACACGGCCAGGTGATTTATTATACAATGACATGCACTATGTCCGTTCTGTATACGGTATATGTAGTCTTCACATATTCAGGCAGGCTTAAACCATACGTAACTACTGCCGCTATTATATAAACACTCAGCTCAGTATCATAGCTGGACTGTTGCTGGACAAACCCTCCTCTGTTTTGTTGACGACGGCGTCATGCCAAACTTAATAACAGACCCAGCTCCGTTATGCCATCTTTCTTTCTTTCTGTAGCTGTTACAACACAATAAAGCTGTCATGTCAACCATTAGATTCCCGCCAATAATTCGGCATATATACATAAGTCAATAAATGACATTCATTTTCACAAAACTTCCACTTTAAAGAAATGGTGACTTGTTTTACACCACAAAGCTCGGCAGGGGGCGGTAAATACCAGTTTGAGCCGATGATAAAAATGTAATTTTTAAGAAAATGAAGGTGTGTCTGTCAGGTCAGGGGTACGCCGGATGCTTTACTGCATCATCACGAATCCAGAAATGTCCTACATGTCGGTCTAACAGTAAACACAGCAGCAGACAGGTAACACACGTGTAAAGTGTGTGTTTCTGTAAAGCACTTCGGCGTACTTTGATGCGGAGTATGACCGCTTCACAACTGACGCGAACTTTGCACCGCTTCACGTCCTCACCTTTCTACGGCAACATGCAAGCTGCTTACCTTAATTTGTGTCTCTAAGAGGGTGCCGTGACCGGCTACCAGCAGTATACAGATCATTGGTGACGCTTGACTTCGTCCGGTAGATGAATAAAACAATGCCGTGCTTGAGAAATATCTCCGGTGTCTCAGAGTGAATTCTCCCAGCGTCAATGAACTCATTCACACTTCCGCCAACAACCTTCAAAATAAGATCTCTTCACTACGACCTCATATAATACACAGAATCTATACTCATAATGACGCAATTAAAAAAACAATACAATTTTTTTAACCAATTATCAAGTTTAATAAACACAACTTAAAGTTTATGACATATGGTATATTATTTGATTTTTATTATAAAGACATACAATACACAGCCTACCTACAATGCAATGCTTCCCAACCTCTGTTTATTTAGTTACATTGTTGCAATGTAATTATTGTCCCCAGTGAGGTTTCATGAAACATACAAAAATACAAAGCAGAAGAGCCAAACTAAGAGCGGGACGATGACGGAGTCAGGATCAGCCGTACAAAGTGATAAAAGGTGACAAGTCAAAGTATGATACAATGAGACGTTAATGTGAGTTTTGATAGAGAGAAGCTGAGTACTGCAGAGGTTAAACAGAAACAGCAAACTGATGTGAGAAGTTGGTCGTGCTTAAGAGCTTACAGGACTGGAGGTTCATGAATGATCAGAATGTTTGCGGGGGAAGCGGGCTCTCTTTTCAGATGCATCATGATATCATGAATGGGTTGTTTGATTTCCATGGAATAAAAAGCTTCAAAGATAATATTTAGCAAAGAAGCTAGACGTGAATATTAATGACAATGTTCCATTATTTCCCCTTATTTCATGCACACTTGACCACAAACAAAGTATCTCAAAGTGTTTCAAGTACTTTTTTGGCCCATACGTGGTTGTCTTCAAATAGCTCCAACTGAACATTGGCAACAAACTTCTCACTGGGGATCTGTGCTGGATGATCCCACAATGCCATGCTGTCGAAGCAGGTTCCTCAGGATCTGATTCTTGGACTTCCAGTCTTCCACCTGAACAACAACAACAACACACATAATACAGTAGTAAAATAAAATGACTATATATATATATATAAAAGCTGATCTAAAAGCTGTTGTTGTTGTCGTCTCCCACTATGTAAGAAGGAGTGCATTTATTCCAACAGCTGTCAGACTCTTTAACACCAGCACAACTTTATAACTTGTATTCTATATATTTCTTATTTCATTTCTTACAACTAGTCAATTTTAACATTAGTTAACCGTTAGGCAACATTAGTGTAACAACCAATAATAACATCCAATGATGTAATAACTAGACTGATTAGACTTTTTCATCTAACACTGAGAAAACAAATGTAGGTCACATGACCACTCTTCTCTTCCTGAATTCTAGCACATTACATACACTAAGTGATCGAACTACCATATACACTTCACAGTCTGACTGTGGAATCAGCCACAAAGAGGTAAGATGTGGCTCAAGAGGACTAGAAAGGCACTATAGCACAGTCCATTTACCATAAATAAAATTAATATTTCTCACCAATTTCTCTGGTGTTTTAAGGATAAATAACATCAACATTCACACAAACCCATTTCCATGAGTTTAGTTCAACTCAGAGAGCAGAGTGTAGAAATCAGCAACTGCACATTGTTCCCTTTCCTTTCTCTCCACTGGGCTCTAAATGGCATTTCTTGTACGCAAAATGTAACTTGACATCTGACAAACACATGCAGACGTACTTCCTGTCTCAGTAGCTGGTTGTCAATCCTGAGGCGATCCAGAGTGCCGATATCTTCCCCCAGCTTCAGGTTGCTCTGTCGGAGTTCCTTGATGTACTCGCAGGCTTTGGACAGAATTCCTCCTTTACTCTGAAACAAAGAGAGTGATGTGGAGAAATTGCTGAAGCCAAAGGTCAGTGGTGAGGTCAGGAAGAAAGAAAGTGTTCAGGAGCCTCTGATGTCTTATGCTGTATTATTTATTGACACTTGATCAAGGAGAATTAGAGACATTCTCATAAAGCATCAGAAGTGCCTGAGTCGGTCTCACATTCTGCCCAACTCATGCTGGTGGACAGACTTTAAACCCCGAGATAACACGACAAACACTATACGCCCAGAATTAGGTAGAAGAGAATGCTTTTACCAAGGATGGTGTCTTCGTCAACATGATTAAGTCTGGAGACACAGATGTCAGGAATGTCAATGGCAAGCTGTCTATTATGTCTAAGCATACAGCACCAGAGTCCTTCGACCCTGGCCACAACAGTGTTGAGATAGGATGACACCTGCTACTGCCAGCCAAAGACAAACAGCTAATACTGCTGAGGACCTCAAGGCCCACATGTGACTTCATGTAACCTTGTATAATGTCTGTGTGTTTGTGCTTTTATTATAGTCCATTTAAAAGTATGTATGTGTCACTCAGAACACTACAAGAATAGAAAATTCCATAACAGAGAGGACATTCTTTCTCAATCTTTTCTAATCTACTATGTGAAGTTTGTGGTGCGAGTCTAGAGCTGAACTCACCTGTCCGGTCTTGGTATAGTCAATGTTACAGTCTGGGATGGCCTTTGACAGCTGTACAATCCAGTTGTTGATCTTGTCCCTGCGACGACGCTCAACTGTTGGAACAACATGGGAGTGTGAGACTCTTACCCTGACATTCACATCCACTCAGATATTTGTAAAATGCAGTTCTGTGTTCGACTTCACACTGGATGTGAGCGCTGACCTTCATTGTGCTGTGCTCGCCGTTTCTCGTCTCTGGAACCACGAGGAGCATCTTGTTTTCTGGAAAACAGATTTGAACAAAGATCACGGTTTGGCTCAACTTAAAGGTTTTCAGCATTTGGATCAAATGGATCGTTTTTAATTTGATGCATCAATTACGCTATGTATGGCTGAGTACGAGGTGCGATTGTTCTTTGATTGGACCCCGTCAAAACTTCCTGGGGTGACATCATCACATAAAGCTGCCCTGTAAACGAAAAGCCGACAGTCAGCTGCTGAGAATATGAATGATAACAGTGAAGCACTTACTTAACTGTATCAATACTCTATTACTTTATTTTAAAGCCAGGCCGTATATTGCGCTTACCTGTGGGTGTAGTCTGGCCCAGCAGTGTGTCTGAGGCCTGCACCGTGGTCACCATGGTGCCAGTGGTGGCGTCTGCAATGGTGGCGGGGTAGTAGGTGTATTGTGTCTCTGTGCTGCCATCTCCCTCCAACCCCTCAGACTGAGAGAACACAGCCTGACACAGAGAAGACGTAAAGTCCACTGTTAGTCTTCAGTCAATATGTACAAAGGACCTGAGACACTTGCACACTGCTGTGTATACTGGAGGAAACACCATTAAATAAAACAACATCCAACAAGCTGTGACCAAGATGGTGCCGCGGACGGATGCCTCAGTACTGCGCTCTCGTACTTTTTACATTTTTGTGTATTTGTTGTGTACCTTTTTACGTGTACATAGTGTGACGCCCACCTATACTGGTTAGGCTGCTATGCATTTTTCATTCATAATGAAATGGTTTGTCTTTTTCCGAGGTGATCAGCTGATGACATCAACCTGATCAGGAGCACCTGGGCCTGGTGTTCCAGCCAGATAGAAGTGCTTGTGGCTGTCTGCTAGTCGTCGCTTGCTTCCCTCGCCTGTGTCCACACCGCTTTGGTTTCTTTGGCGTTTTGCTTTATTTTCACCTTGCAACACTTACATGACTGAAACTACTGACATACACACCTTATACCTGCGTTATTTTAGGTTGTGTTACTTTATTTAAATAAAAATACTTTTCTATTGGCTCTGCACTGCGTCTCTTCCGTTTTTGTCATCTCCTTTGAGCCGGGGCATTTGTTTTTGCCTTTGTTCCTGTTTATGTCTACATTTTCTTATCTGTTTGTACTAAGAGAGCTGAGTGAAACCAGAGTCAAATTCCTTGTATGTGTTCACATACCTGGTAATAAAAGTGATTCTGATAAGAGCTTTACCACAAAAATGTGTTTTTATCTGTAAAATAAGAGGGTCTTTGCTGATTCCACGTGACAACACAGCAGCAGAAATATGGGAGCAGATTTAACTTTAAATAACAGAACAATGCTCTATACTATGAATTTCTACTATAATCACAAATAAAGGCAATGAAAAAATGTATAGAAATATAAAAACTGCCTTTGTGGGCACCCTGTCTCTCTCAATCTGTCACTGTCTAATAAAGATACACTTGTGTCACTATAAACTGGAATCTTGGTCCAATAGAAGAGTTACTCCACTGACAAACAGAAAGCATCAGCAGCCATGATTAAGCCTCAGAGGTGGAGATCAGTTAATCATTGATTTGTAATAACTGCTGGACACCGCCTACGACTGATGACGGGGGTGTAACTGAACCTGTTCAACATGTGGCTTCGTCTACACCCACAGTCCAGGTCCGGTGTGTCAGATCTACAGCACTCTCTGCAATATAATATTCATAACTATGTTTTCATTAGTGTATAATCACCTGATAATAAGAATATTTTGACTGTTTCGTTGACATAAGTGAACATTGGCAGAGCGTGACTCTTGAAACTGATGTGACACCATCAGCTGGACAGAAGATGCTGGAATTGTGAGAACTACAAAAACACTCCAGGTCCACATGGTGGGGGCTTCTTCTTCTCCTATCACCTGAGGCTGAGTACAGACACTGGCTGCAGACAGCGCTTTAACATGTTTATTTTTAAAACAGGCAACAGGTCCAGCAGGCTGAGAAGATTAGAGGTGTCACAATATCGAAAAATTGATCAAAAAAAGCTTTCAGTTCATACAGTATTAAGGGTTCTTACAGTTTTTACAGGTGAGCCGTTGTTGTGAAGAATCCTTCTGCCATCTAGTGACTAGATATTTTAACAGCAGCAGAGCCATCAGCAATGAAAAGAAAAATAGTTGAATCTAATCAAATCATAACACCCTTACTACAGGACAGGTGTGCTTTATTTTGGCGAAACCATTAAAATGTGCTTGTATTGGCCACGACACTGATCTTTAGGATGAGCTCAGGACATCACTATAAAATGGAGCCGAAAACACAGTGACAAAGTAACACACCACGTGAAGTTCTGTTTTACTGATCCTAATGGGTAGCTCAGCATCTCATGGTCGTGCTGCTGCTGCACTGTTGGTCCTCACCTGTGTGACAGCCTGAGTGGTTGCGGGGAAACCAGCGACGAGGCTTACTGCTGCAGCTCCATCTGTCTGACCCTCCAACTGGCCATCTGACACCTGGATCACTCTGTAGGTCACCTGGGACACAACGCATCATCAGTCAGGTGACACGACATGTAAAGCATACATATACAAAGAATCTAAATCTGACTTCTGCTTTTAGGTCTGCCCTAAATGAAATGGCATATGAGTAATGAGATGACTGGCACAATGGCACAATAAACGATGAAAAAATGTGTGGTCACAGACAAGATACAAACTCATTTGGCCCTTAGGAAGCAGGTGGGGTAGAGCACAGCAGGGAGGTGGCTCCATTTTGGCTAACACATGATGACCCCTCAAGGTAAAGACCCTGTGAATTCAGGAGTGGCTGTCTATAGTGACTGCCTAATTTGCAGACTTCACGTCTGTTGTCTGTTGTTGCGTGCAGTGAATATGGCTGAAACAACGCCTCACAGGTTAACAGATGTCCGTTCTTCCTACCTGCCCCCCTGCTCCTTCCGTCTTGAACAGATATTTGATGGGCTGGTCAGTGAAGGTGGCTGCAGACTGAATGGTGGCAATAGCAGCCGGGTCCTCCGCTGTGGCTACAGACCCTTTAAAAGCACAGTTATAGTTAAAATATTGCAGTTATTATAAATAGCTCATGAAAAGGAGAGCTTTGGGACAACTTCAAACCATTTTATCACATAAAGTGGAGCGAGTGAAAGGAACCCATACACAGTAAGCACACAGAAGCACATTTTCATGGTTGAAATTACTACAGACATGAATACAGACACCCATAGCTGCTTTACGGTGTTATGGACACGAAAACGCATGACATATGTGTCTGAAACTGAGCTGTTTGACACACATACAAATATTAAAGTATTTCTTTAACATAACACTGAATAAAATGGCAATATTTAATAAGCAGTAACAGGCGGCGGTGTTTCTACCTTCCTCGTTGACGGCAACACTCCCGTCTGGTTCAGGGCTTTTCTGTTGACTGCACATGGAAACACAACAGAGGAGTCATGTTGGAGTTTAATTAACTAACTACGTAATAACTAGCTGCTCGGCGGACCGTGGCAGCGTATCAACATATTTTTTGCTGTTATTAGTTGACAATGGCGCGTGTTATCGTCCCACTCACCTCTTCATTTCTGCCGACAGTCTTGGACGAGGAGACCGCCTTCTCTCTCTCTCCCACAGCCAGACTGTGACACAAGTTCATAAGTTTGACAAAAAAAAGGCGCGAAGAAACTTTGCTCGAAACAACGCAGTATTAAATATCGACTTGACTTTAAACGACGGTGCGGCTGAAGCAGAAGATTAAACCCGGAGCGGTGTAAGAAGAGAGAGGGTTGCTGGTAGCTAGCCGTGAGCTGAGTCACAGCGAACGTTACCATGGGTGATAACGGAAACTACTGGTCTTCGCCTTCAAAATAAAAGGCATGTAGTAAGACAGTACCAAGCCAAAGGTGCGATGAAAAATATTATTGCGGAAGCGGGTTTTCATTTACTTCAAAATGATTCCAATAGACGTTATGTATTTAAACCTTTGCTCGGGTTTGAATACATATGTAAAGTGGTATTTTGCTATGGGGATGCAACCGGAACTCGTTAGTTGTATTGTTGCTAGTTTGGCACGTATCATACATCTGCTACATTATCACTCGGCCCCAGCGGTTTTTACAGATGTTTAACAAAGCGCTTTCCTTTCCGCTGGCTTCGTGGGGGCACTGTCCGCATTAATAAACGCATGCAGATACCAACGACACGTACCAGCCTAAATAATGCTCACAGAGCCGCATTATGTGGAATACATTTGAGTCTGAACAAAGATCTACTTACGCCGCAGTGGTCCCTCCCCCGATATTTGTCAACAGACCAGCGTCGGTGTCGGCTATACGCATGCGCAAACAGTGAATAAATCCACCCGCTTCCAGATCAGTTGATAACTCTTGAACGTGCATTTTACAGGCAAAACAATATGAATATCTGATCCAAGACCTGTGGTTTGCGCTGCCAAATAGCGGAGATGTTGCATTAAAGGAACTATTGTGTCTCTGAAGTACAGCCGGTTGTTCAAATGAAATCATGAAAAACCCTGCTGATATGCTTCTTGCTTTATAATATCTTATGAAGTACGCAGTAAAATGAGACCATGCATTAGTATGTGTACTGTCCTAATATACCAAAGCTACATATTTTATAATAGAATAATAGAATATGTAAATAAAAGTAGAAATATTGCTGTATGGGTATAATTATCAAGGCAGATTTGAATAAATAGATACCTAATTTAATTATATTCTCAATCATTGATGAGTTTTTGTTTATTAATTCAAATGAAAATATTTAAAGGTCCAGTGTGTAAACTTCTAGCTTCTAGCTAAACTTCTGGCATCTAGCAATGACGGTGCAGACTGCAACCAACTGAATCCTGTAGCTTGGACTAGGGTTAGAGAAGGTTAAACTACTATAGAAAATATATCTATTTCTATCTTTATTATATAATTTACACTTTAACTGAATTAAATATTTTAGCCAGTTATAACTTCCTAATATTCATTTTACAGAAAGTTAAACCTTTTCATTACAATTTTTGTGATGTGCCACTCATATATTCTGAGTTATATAACACTAATAACATTTAATAACATACGATTAATTATTATTCATATAATACATTTTTAGTGGATTATTGCGGTCTGTATGTAATATTAATAATAAATTAAAATTATTTTAAAAAGCAGATTCCCTCTGGTTCCTCCGCCCTGGTTTAGCTCAGAGGTTACTTCGACCATCAATCCTCTCGGAAAGATTCGCTGATCTCCATCCCTCCTCGGGATCGAACCTTGGGCGCTGTCCAGTGTTTTCTCTCCCTCTGCTTCAAACTCTTAGTCAGCTCTTGTTTCAGAGGATCACAGCTCATTTGCAGCAGAAGAACAACTCCATATAAAAATAAGTTATTTCATTTTCAGTCACAACCGGTCTTGTGCCGAAAAGAGACTGCCTGCCGAAAAACGACTGCCCCCTGGCGGGAACGCGCATCACTTCAGAGGAAGTGAGTGTCGGTCTACTCGTAGATATAACATACGGGTCCGAGAGAAATGTTTTTTTTTTTTTTTTTTTTTTTAACTGTGCAATACTGTGAAATAGAAATGTCTGGAGCCCCAGTGAAGACGCTACGGGAAAAGAACGGCGCAGATATGAGATATGAGTTTCCCCAGCAGAAGAGAAGTCAGTCATGTTTATAAAAGCAGATTCTGTCTGGTTCCTCCGCACTGGTTTAGCTCAGAGGTTACTTCGACCATCAATCCTCTCTGAAGGATACGCTGATCTCCATCCCACTGCGGGATCGAACCCCGGGCGCTGTCCAGTGTTTTCTCTCCCTCTGGTCTGACCCGCCGTCTTTCATTCTGTTGAACACTCTCATAACCACCTCTGTTACACTGAGTAAAGCTGTCTGAGCTTGGCCCGTCAACATACCAACACTTGGGTGGATAAATCAGTGGGTCAGAGTGGCTGTGATAAAACAGCGGAGGCACACGCTGATTTTTGACGCTGTGGTCTCTCTTCGGTTGTGTTGCAGTCACGCATGCACGCGTGATGTGGACACTGAGCACTGTGTGAAGAGAACACGGGCAGACACACAGCCGATGCCCGCCTCAACAGTGAACTCTCCCGACTGACACACAGCCTGTCTGTAATCACCCGCGTCAAGCTGCAAACGTTCAGCTCTTCCGGTTGTGACCGAAAATGAAATGACTTATTTTTATATGGAGTTGTTGCAGAGGGAGAGAAAACACTGGACAGCGCCCGAGGTTCGTTCCCGAGGAGGGATGGAGATCAGCGAATCCTTCAGAGAGGATTGATGGTCGAAGTAACCTCTGAGCTAAACCAGTGCGGAGGAACCAGAGGGAATCTGCTCTTATAAACATGACTCACTTCTCTTCTGCTGAGGAAAATCATAATTCTAAAAGTCTATTCTGAATGTTTTGGAAAAAACTGTAGCAGAAATAAATACATACAATAAATAAATACAAACGATTTAATACAAATGTGCATATAAATTAAACACTGTTTATTTATATATATTAAAACATGTATTTCTTTCATCTTAAACTGATGTATTTTTAAGGTGAAAAGCCGTTCGGCTGCACCTCACTACTATCAGCTCTTTCACCTAAGGACACAGTTGACTTTCCACTTGGTGACTGTCTCCCTCTGGTGGTCATCTGATGATATTCCCGCCCTGTTAGAGTGATAGTCTGGTGAAAAATATCATCTTAAACTTGCTAAGAACTGTTAATAATAATAATTCCACAGTGAATAACAAACAAAAAAACATTTCTCTCGGTGCTGCACCTGCCGGCTGACCCGTATGTTATATCTACGAGTAGACCTACACTCACTTCCTCTGAAGTGATGCGCGTTCCCGTCAGGGGGCAGTCGTTTTTCGACAAGCAGAGCTGAACGTTTGCAGCTTGACGCGGGTGATTACAGACAGGCTGTGTGTCAGTCGGGAGAGTTCACGGTTGAGGCGGGCATCGGCTGTGTGCCTGCCCGTGTTCTCTTCACACAGTGCTCAGTGTCCACATCACGCGTGCATGCGTGACTGCAACACAACCGAAGAGAGACCACAGCGTCAAAAATCAGCGTGTGCCTCCGCTGTTTTATCACAGCCACTCTGACCCACTGATTTATCCACCCAAGTGTTGGTATGTTGACGGGCCAAGCTCAGACAGCTTTACTCAGTGTAACAGAGGTGGTTATGAGAGTGTTCAACAGAATGAAAGACGGCGGGTCAGACCAGAGGGAGAGAAAACACTGGACAGCGCCCGGGGTTCGATCCCGCAGTGGGATGGAGATCAGCGAATCTTTCAGAGAGGATTGATGGTCGAAGTAACCTCTGAGCTAAACCAGTGCGGAGGAACCAGACAGAATCTGCTTTTATAAACATGACTATCTATCTATCTATCTATCTATCTATCTATCTATCTATCTATCTATCTATCTATATGAAAACATGCATTCTATATATATTTGTGTGTGTGTGTATTTATTAATAGTAGTGTGTTTTTTTCATTGTGTATTTTTAAATTATGTAATTTTTAATGTATGAACCAAAACGTGTGGTTGAACAGACAGTACACCCCACTACCACTGACCATTGATATTTTTTTCCATCAATGGTCAATCAGTAGAGAGAAAGTGATGACTTATGAATATGCTGAAAGCTTTATTGAAGCTTGAATAAGGAGAATGGAGGATTTATCAATAAACTTATCATGACATGATGGCGCTTCAGTTCTGAAGAAGCTGGCCTCGCTGGCTATATGACATCAGGACAGTGACACGACTACTCCATGTCCATAAATGGTCACACACGATGCATCTACAGCATAAGGCATTAGCTGTAAGTATTTCAGATGATCCTCACTCATAAGATCCTTACTCACACAAAGTGGTTCAGAGTTCAGTTCTTGCCCTGCCCCTGGTGTGATCATGGATACTTGATTGTGAGTTCAGCTGAGGCTCAGTTGTTCTGAATAACTGAGTAATGCTGATAGGCCTTTAGTCTATTTTTGCAAGTTAAAGATAACTCCCCCATATCCACTCATACAGATAACAGTCAATTATACCAGACATAATGTTACCACCGAAACTCCTGACTGGCCTTTGTAAACTAGCTTTTTTATAATAGCATTGTATAACATAAATTAATCAGTATAATAGGTCAAGTGATGCATCATAGCTACAACGTCAAATGTCAATGTATCTATCAACATTACCAGCAAAGCTTAACATTATGAAACACATGAGCCACAGTTAGAAAGAGCCAATGAGAGTGGAGCAGCAGCGGCAGGTCCCTCATTTCCAGAGTGACCATATTAAGGAATTTACAAAAATGTAAACTGCAGTTACTTTTTTGCTGTTAATAAGAAAACATGGGGAAATATGTTAAGGGCCTAAAGAGTGCAGACAACAGAGAAGCACAGGTTTTGGGTGCATATCATACCCAGGACAACCCAACATCTGCAAAAGTTCTCCATCCCAAGGGTCTATGTTCTCTTTCTCTCAGTGTGATTTCTAAAACATCATAAAGGAACTCAAGGAGACAATAAATGACAAGGAAGAGGAGATCAGGTGTTTGCAAAGGTTGAACCTCAGCAGTATGAGATAAGTATATAGGGGAGCCTTTGCAGTAACCTTTAACCTAGCACCATGACAATATTCAAACTATAAAACGTCACACAGCTTACTTTGGTTAGACAGTCCAACAAACTGCAGGACTTGGTCTGGTTCACCTGTAAAACTATTTAGCTATTTTTATTTCATGCCTCAGCAGATCACTCACTCGCAATGCTGTGTAGACAGTTTTTACAGAGCACAGTGGGGCTGTTTGACAGCTGTCTTTCCTGGATAAACAACTGGATTCACAGTTGACAGCTATTGATCAGCATTTCTGTGTGTAATGATTAGTCCTTTCTTAAACACACACTAGGTGACTGCAGTGTTTACACCTTTATTGGCCAAACTCAAGAGGGCTTTATTCAATGTGATTGTGGTGTTTATTTGACAGAATTTACCAGTATGAAAGACAGCAGGAAGAACAGGAAACACACTGTATCAATACTGCTGTTGGTCCTCTTAAACAAAACAGCAAAAACACTGGACAGCACTTGAGGTTCGATCCCAGGGAGGGATGAGATCAGCGAATTCTTCAGAGAGAATTGACGGTTGAAGTCACCTCTGAGATAAACGAGTTTGGAGGAACCGGAGGGAAACTGGTTTTATAAACATGACTCACTTCTGTTCTGCTGAGGAAAATCATAACAGGAGAAATAATTTAAGTCTATTCTGAATGTTTTACAAAAAGAACTATAGCAGAAATAAATGCAAGCAATTTACACATAAAAATATTAATAAATGCTGACATAAATACAAAGTAAATAAACAAATATTTGAATGAACAAATAAAAAATGCAAATTAATAAATATATTAGTTACTGAATGCATAATTAAACAAATAAATATATTTATTCCATTCCTACATTTCTCATTTATATACACAATAAAAAGTTCAGATATTTCAATAAACGTAGCACTACAATAGAGAAATATTGTTTGAAGTAAAAGTCCTCACCATCATGGACAAACCATGTCAAACTCAAGAGGGCATCTTCGTCATCAGAGATAATTCCCACACCAGCCAATGACCCTACTGGGATAGTTCCATGCTACCACACCATTATCCTGACATTGGCATGACACCCTGAATGGATCAAATTATGGCTTTGTGTTTAGATTGGTATTGCAGAGGTTGACTTCTGAGATCACATTATATTTATTAATGTATGATATGGGTGTTTCTATATTTGGCATGATTGCCCTTGGGCTGAACATAGATATTATCAATTTTCCCCTTTATCTGTAATGTCATCATGCTTTATTATTATTATTATTATTATTATTATTATTATTATTATTATTATTATTATTATTATTGTGGATTTTTTCCATCAATGGTCAATCAGTAGAGAGAAAGCGATGACTTATGAATATGCTGAAAGCTTTATTGAAGCTTGAATAAGGAGAATGGAGGATTTATCAATAAACTTATCATGACATGATGGCGCTTCAGTTCTGAAGAAGCTGGCCTCGCTGGCTATATGACATCAGGACAGTGACACGACTACTCCATGTCCATAAATGGTCACACACGATGCATCTACAGCATAAGGCATTAGCTGTAAGTATTTCAGATGATCCTCACTCATAAGATCCTTACTCACACAAAGTGGTTCAGGGTTCAGTTCTTGCCCTGCCCCTGGTGTGATCGTGGATACTTGATTATGAGTTCAGCTGAGGCTCAGTTGTTCTGAATAACTGAGTAATGCTGATAGGCCTTTAGTCTATTTTTGCAAGTTAAAGATAACTCCCCCATATCCACTCATACAGATAACAGTCAATTATACCAGACATAATGTTACCACCAAAACTCCTGACTGGCCTTTGTAAACTAGCTTTTTTATAATAGCATTGTATAACATAAATTAATCAGTATAATAGGTCAAGTGATGCATCATAGCTACAACGTCAAATGTCAATGTATCTATCAACATTACCAGCAAAGCTTAACATTATGAAACACATGAGCCACAATTAGAAAGAGCCAATGAGAGTGGAGCAGCAGCGGCAGGTCCCTCATTTCCTTACTCACACATTCAAGCAGGTTATGTAATAGGATAACAAAACAATGGCTGGTGGCTTTTGTGTCCCGTGATCCCAATTTTGAGTATTGGTTAGCAGAATAAGCAGAATATGCATTTGTAAACCAATCAATAAGGAATCTTATGGTATGAATAAACATTAATGTTTATACAGGAGAATCTTAACTATATAATATACACACTATACACTATGCATACCAACTCCGGGCACGTCACCTCTGGAGATCACACAAACTGTATACAACACTGAAATCATCACTGACACTTCTTCGTTTACTTTTTCAAATAAATGGCTTGCATTTTTGTGAGCAAAATTTTAAATGAAACAAGACCCACACATTTTTCTGGAGACGGGCAATGTGGTATTTTAGTTGATCAATCCCTCATGTTGTCTGGCTGTTTGTAATGATTACTCCCCACAAAGACAGCATCACCACAGGCCACAGTAAGGTTGGAGCTTGGTGCAGCAGTAAGCCTGTGGTGGCAGGACAAGGCTTGATGCGTTCTGAAAGGAAAGTGAGAGAGAAAGAGAGGGATCAGATTCAGTAGTTGTTAATTTTCTGCACCTTTTTACCCTGCTCTGTTAGCATGCACCCAAACAGTGGTGTCACTGATACTTTTCAATTTCTACACATACGAAGGACAGTCCAGCATAGAAATTTGCAGTAGCCAAATTAACTTATCTTTTGTCATTAACTTGTTGTAAATATATGTTTCATTAATTTTAAGTTTATTCAACTTGAAATTTCTAGTTTCTATTTGCAGATCACTTTAGAACTTATAAACATGACTTGAATGAAATAACTTTTTAAGTTAAACATTATCAGCAGACTCCGAAGCATGCATTGTTTGATTGGTCTTTAAACTTTTTTTGTAGCAATAATACATGTTAAGATATTCACTCGCTAGCGCACCCTTGTGTGTTGGCTATGTATTTACTGTGGTATAGACTGGCTTCAACAGCAGCCCCAGCTCAGCAAGTGTTTTCTTCAAACCAAAGTAAACCAAAGCTGAACTGTACATAAAAGTTGGCAGTATGACTGAATAGTCATCGATTTAACTTAATATTGTGTGTAGGATTAATAGCATTGAGCTTTGAAGTTGAAGATTGCAATCCCTTGCCTCACCTCCTTTTATAAACTACAATGACTGTGAGGATTGTGGAAATTGTGGATGGCCCTATCTAAATCCAGTGTTTAGTTTGTTTGTTGTATATGGACATTATAAACATTATAATTATTATATTCAATTTTTGACATTAGAGAATAGACTATGGATTTAAGTTTATTGTTTTGACAAGTTCAATAAACATAGTTGGTTTTACAACATGCATTCAAAGTGGATGACTCATTTTTTTTTGCTATGTAACTGTTGGGGTCCCTGTACAGACTCAAAGCAGGGATGTTGTAGTTCATGGTCAGCATTGTAACCCCCACTTTAGGGATGCCTCAGCTGATTTATACATCCACTCTGGAGCCACCTGAAGATTTGAGATTTAGAACAATTTAACCTATGATGCAACAGTGAAATAATTACTTACATAATATGTTATATACAGTATATGATATACTGTATAGTGTGGCCCCTTTTTCATGTACTATCTGTTTTAAAAAAGCTCTGTATGAGTAGAAAAATGAGCTATGTCCAACATTTTTAATGTTATATTAAATTAAATAATAAATAATCCAAGGATGTTGAAGACAATGCTGATAACAGTGCGAATGCATAACAAGACAACTACACAGAAATAAAATAAATCAACCCAGTATGGGATCTCACTGGGTCAGTTTTAACCCAGTATTTTTACTGTGTAAGAATTGAATTGTATTTACAAAAGCAAAGTAATACAAACGTTTTCCTTTACGCTGAGCATCTATGGTGATATTCTTCACTTCCACCCTGGTTTTTCGCTTCAGCGTGCAGTTGAAGCTCATGGTTTTATTCCTGGACCATTGAGAATCTGAGAGGATAAACTTGCAATTCTCGTTAATTGCTTTATTCACCACATATCCGTTTGATGTCACTTCACAGGAGAAGTTTGGACTTTGTAGACAGGGTGCATAAATACAGTCCAACCTTCAGTGGATCAAAATGTTGTGGTTAGTTTTTGGAAGGTCAAAACATACAGGAAAGTATACCAAATAAGTGTAATGAATGTGTATCATGTTGTTAATGAGTGGAAAATTTGAACCTGAGGCTCTTGTTCTTGGTGAAGCAAGCAGTAAAAATGCCGAAATCCCCAAATCCCCGTTGAATAGTTGAATCTGCAATCAGATGACAGGTTGTTGTATTGTAAAAACCATGTAATTCTTTAGGCCTATTTAGTAATTCAATATTCTGTGTTCACATAGAAAGAGATGTGAATTTTCTATGCGATGAGATTACATACAAAGTAAATGCAAATTCACATGTCATTCACAGCTGACTTTGGGCGAGAGGCGGGGTACACCCTGGACACGTCACTAGTTCATCACACATAGAGACAAACAATCATTCACACTCGCAGTCACACCTATGGACAGATCAGAGTCACCAGTGAACCTGTTAAGTACATGTTTTTGGACTGTGGGAGGAAGCCGGAGTACCCGGAGAGAACCCACAGAGACATGGACATGGGGAGAACATGCAGACTCCACACAGACAGGCCCTAGCTGAGGTTCGCACCTGGAACCTTCTTGCTGTGAGTGGTGCTAACCACTGCACCACAGTGATACCCATGATATCATTAATTATCTTTTTAAACGTAATGAAACAAAGCCAGTAGAATGAAAATGTCAAATTACTTTTAATTGATTTAACATCATACAAGAGAAGCTTTTGTTATATCAGAGGTTATAGGGAAATAATTATTTTGACCAAATGATTTCTAATCAGAGACAAAGCATACCAACAACAAATAAACAAATAAAATAGAATAAACAATAAAAAAAACCACATACAAACAACAACAAGAAAAACAACTCAAATGTGTAAAGACTGAGGGTGAAAGAGGGCCATGGGCTAACAGTGATGTAATCCAATCTTTCGAATCTGATTACGGCTGGTTCAGCTGATTGATGAGCTCATTACAGAAGCAGCAGTAACCACTAAAATGTTGTAATCCTCTTCCTGAATCTTCCTGTCTTCCTGAAGCTTCAAACTCACTCGCCCACAGTCGCTCATATCCTGCATTACATCATGCCTCATGTATGATGATACATCTAGAGTTACACATACTGTGTATCATTGTAATAATAGCTTAAAATTAAACATTTGAAGTCAGCTTACCTATGAAGAGGAAGAGAAGAGGCAAAGAGATGTCCATTTTCTTCATCTGGCAATGACATTTGACAAAAACAAAACATCTGTTAGCAGACTACATACATACAAATGCCGTGTGTCATTTCATCATGACAGGAGTGACAAATTGATGAGCTAACTCAATCAGGAGTGATCATGAAGTCAGGCAAATCTGTATAAATACACACGCCATGTTTGATATCATAATTGATCCGCCTCTGTCCAGCAGCGATGCATAAAGAACTTGTTGCTTGTAAAAGCCGTTAAATAATTTAATAAGAGCAAACATTAGACTTTTAATAGGAAGAGAAACCCATTTCAAAACTTAATTTCACGCTGCATGTAACATGTAAATAGCCTTCAATTTAAAGGTCAGTTGTGTCCCAACAGGTCTTGTCCACCGTAACGATTGTCCGCTATTGAAAATAGTGTGTGTAATGTAATTTTAATATATCTGAAAGTCTTACCGTTTATCTGCTTTTTGTTCTTTTCTCTTCCGTGACTTGCAGCAGTGGTTGGCAGATATCATAGAATTAGTGTGATGAGCTGGGCAGGGCATGATGAGGAAAGCAGCTGGAGTGGAGTCGGGTGGGAGGGTTGGATGGAAGATTTAAAGCTTTAAAGTGCTGTTGTACTGTGCAGTACAGATTGTCACTGTCTGAGTTCTATGACTACAGAGTTCTATTTTTCCACTTTGTAAACTTTGACTGAGAACCTTTGGTTTCTGCAGTTATTGTAGATGTGTAGAATATTATTGTCAATGTGTTTTTCTTCAAATAAATAATACATTACAGTATCACATTCTGTGATCAACTTTGTTTCTGAAAAATATAATTTTTTGTCTGTCATATTGGTATCATACCCATGTAACTCGGCTGCTCTGGATATGGTGCCAGTCAGAGCCACAAACTAATAAATGAAAAAGAGAGAGAGCCTGAGAGAGAAGTTCACATCCTGCTGGTTTCTCACCTTTGCTCACCGGACTGAAGTTCTGCATAAAGTAGATGGCTGCATGATTATGTTAAAAAAGGAGGTGGTATGGAGGGAGGGGTTTCAGGGGCTGTTCAGGCGTCCAACAAGCACTTCTTAAAGGAGGCCTTTACCAAGAAAAGACCTGTCCCCTGGACCTGTCAGTGTTGTGTGAAATGCACTTGATGCTTTTTGAAAGAGAGGTGTGTTTCATGGTACTTCATAAGTGCTTATCACTGTTATGCCATTAGAGACACCTCTACCACAACAATGAGCAGGAAGACCACATTCGTACTTACCTGTTGGAACCTCAGGTTGGGTCCGCACCTCCTGGCCCTAAAGATGTCAAGCAAATGGGCTGAGATAGAAACAGAGGTTGAGGTGATTAAAAAAAATACAATCTCTGTCAATCAGTAACATAAAAGTAATATAAAGAGTAGTGTAACTGTAGTGTAGGACACAAACTGACCACAAGTGCAAACATGATTGGATTTTTGAAAAAGTTTAATCTGACAGAGTGAACAACGCAGGTGAAGGTTGGTGTGAGGTGTGGTGGTTGAGTTCCAGAGATGGGAGTGATACCAAAGCAGGGCTGGACGTGGTAGGCCAAGGTTTGCAAGGTTGAACCGAGTTGATATATTACACTGGTAGTTGGACGATGAGTCGCAGGTGGTGAAGGTGAATGCCGAGAGCAAATAGAGGCCCTGGGCATTCAACGTTTTTTTTTTTTTTTTTTGTACAATAAATTTTTTTTTATTGTACAAAAAAAAAAAAAAAAAAAAAGTATGAGTGTGTGCTGTGAATTAACGAGTGTGTATGGAGAATGAAAACGTGAAGTCCCATCATTGTGTGGCCATGATACATGCATCAGTGCTGGTATAGATGGTTCAGTGGCTGAATGTCACATCACCATGGACAGCGCCCATTTTTGTGGTTTTGTGGTGTGTTGCCCGGTGTTGCTATGTGCGTAATGGGAAGAGCGCCTTTGCGGGCGTGCTTTTTGCGTGTGTAGACAGGGGCCTGTGGCGATTTTGTGTCCTGGGCCCTGGGATAATCCATCTGTGGTGATCAGGCAAGCACACACTGCATCACAGCAGTAGTAAACAGCCTTGGTCTCAGGAGGGCAGTAGTTAGAGGAACAATTCTGTCTTGATGATGTGTGAAGGGGTCAGAATAGGATCTTTATTCCTGTTGTTTTTGATGTGTATCTACCAGTCTGCCAATCTATTTACTAATTTTCACCAAGTCAAATATACAGAGCTTGCACAATATCTACATAACAATCATCACTCCATCTTTGGCTCATGCAAGAGCATGTTTTTTTCGACCTACGACTGGAAATTAAGTATGTTCTAGTCATTAGTACATTAGGACTAATGGATATTGGTTAGATTACATTTTCATTTCCTGGATCTCCCTCCCCAAAGAGAAATTAGTAAACAGCCACGCCTTGAAGAATGGAAAGTGAAGCCAGGGACAAATCTTCAGATACTGTGCCTGCTATAGAAATACAGCACAGAAAATAAACAAACAAAACAAATGAAAAAAAAAACCCAATATTTTATATAACAATATTTTTAGTCCATGCACCAGTCCTATGCATAAATATTACAGCAATATGAATGATTTTGTAGAAAGTAAATAAAGCAAAAAGTAGATTTACTGGCTCAAAAAATATATTCACGTGAAGAGTAGTTTCATTAAGTTTAGTTTGGTCATTTCGACTCGTACAATTCAAAGACACTGTAAATAAATCAAATCAAAGCAAGTTATACTGACCAAAGATGCATAGGCCAGTATTCCGTAAGTTTTTTACACCACGTACCACCTATGAAAATATTAATCACTTCAAATACTAGTATTTTAACAGAATTTAAAACTAAAACAGAACTGATTCAAGAACCAGAGCTCATTTGGTGCTGAAGAGGTTCTCCTGATCTACACTTCTCTTTCTGATATTTCCTTTTTGGAGCCATGATTGTAGAGTTTTTGAACCGTTCATTTGACCTCCACTGTCTCATGTTAATTTGAACTAATCATGGATGTATGTGCATGTATGCATGTCCCACAGATGCTCGATTAGATTGAGAACTGGTGGATTTTGAGGTCTCGGAAATTTAATACATTGAACTTGTTGTTGTGTTCCTCAAACCATTCCTGAATAATATTTGCTATGTGGCAGGACACATTTTACTGCTGAAAGAGGTCACTGCCATCAAGGAATACTATTTCTACAAAAGGGTGTACATGGTCTCCAACAATGCTTATGTAGGTGGTACGTATCAGAGTAACCACCATCATCCACATGAATGGCAGGACCCAAGGTTTCACAGCAGAACATTGGCCAAAGCATCAAATTGCATCTGTCGGCTCACCTTCTTCCCACAATGCATCCTGGTGCCATGTGTTCCCCAGGTAAGCGAGCACATTCAAGATTCAAGATCTCTTTATTGTCATTTCACAGTGCATTGTAAAACGAAATTACAGGCAAAAACTCACAGATTAAAAGCACACCACACAATAGATTCAATAAGAAGATATAAAAACAGTTAAATAAGTCAGATAATAAATAAATAAGTCAGCAGAATACATTAAGATATTGCACATATTGAAAATGAACTAGGCTGCCTGACCTATCTGAATTAGTGGGATTTTGAGTTCAATACAGTAGTCTGATGACAGTGGGGTAGAAGCTGTTTTGAAGCCTCTTGGTGCGCAGAGTGCCAGAGGGGAGAAGGGAAAACAGTCTGTGGCTGGAGCGGGTGGAGTCTCTGATGATGCCTTTAGCTCTTGACTGGCATCTTTTGTGGGCCAGCTCCTGAATTATAGTTAGAGATGTACTAATAGTCCCTTCAGCTAACCCCAAAGCTAACATGAATCCAGCTATCCTCATAATGTAAGCAAAAACATGATTCATGAAACCTGGCCACTTTCTTTCATATTCCACGGTCCAGTCCTGATGCTCATTTCCTCAGTGTTGCAGCTTTTAGCAGTAGATGGGCAAGAATGGACACCCTGACTATTCTGCAGTGTGTTTTATTGAACAGCAAACACCTGAAAATAGGAAATTTCAGGATATAACATTACAAGTGTACAAAATGTTTGTACCACAAGCGATTTGAAGCTTTTTATATCTAAAAAACAGACATAGTGTTAATGCCCTCTAATCAGTCATGCCAACTTCATGTTCTCACAAATCTATTGCATGTATAAGGTTTATGAAGATGCAATTTTTACATCTGTATAAAATACAGCATTTTCCTGAGCCAATGTATAAAGCAGCGTGGAGTGGTAGCCTTCTTTGAGACAGGCTGCAGAAGCAAGCAGCCATATTAAAATGTCCAATTTCACAGCAGAAATAAATATGTTTATAGCCTGGTTCAGGCAACAGTTTTGGTCTATATAGATAATTTCACCGTGACATGACAACTGTGAGGTGGGTGAATTTTTTTTAACCTGCCAGTTCAGATTAAGGCTTAAAGTTATGCACCCAGGCATCCTTCAGCCCACCTTAGGTCTGCCGATGATGTACATCTTTGCTGATATTTAGATTACCTAGGAGGTGGAAGTAGCAGCTAATGTGGCGGTGTCCAGCTTCAAATATTTTTGGCTTCAAAGCAGCACTTTGGAAACCTATGTATGACATCACTCATGCTCTGTCCATTGTTTTTACTGTCATTGGTTTAAATGTGTAAAAAGTGTAAAAGTTGTAATCGACAATGTAAGTCCAAGACTATAATTTAATAACACACCTTGTTCTTCATGACAAGTTAACTCTATTATCCCGGAGCCCAACTCAACAGTTCATTCTGTAAAGATGAAATATTGTTGTGATTCAGTGAGAAAATAATCTATTAATAATTTACTAACTAATTTATTTTTATTTATTTCAGTTGCTTGTAATATTTTTTTCTGTCTAATATTTGCCCTCTTGCCATTGTTTTTTTCAAATGTCCTGCTTGTTCCAATATGAGTAATATTCTATAAAATCCTGAAATCCTTCATGCTTCAGAAAGAAGTCTGACAATTAAAACACTTGTTGTTATTATTATCTATATAAAGATAATACTACTATATAAAATTATTTATTTGCAGCATTTTAATAAAACATTAGGTAGTTACCTCAGCTCAATGTTTCAAAGTGGTTATAACTGCAGCATAATGTGAAACTGTGATAAATTAATATAAACTGTAATATTTATTGGATATCTGAACACAATATAGTGGTAATATATAATATAGATAATAATGATCAGTTGGAGCTCAGCACCTATAATAATGGTGGTAATACAGAATACAATGATCAAGGTGTCATCTTGTAACTAGAACTGCGTTCACATTCAGAATGTGGTTAGCGTTGAACCACCACCACCATAAGACCATGACAGAACACAGACAATGTTGTTATCTGTTTTAAAACAAGTTAAAATTATCTTATTTTATTTATTTTTTCCTTGTGGTGGCTCCATGAAAATGCTGTATTTGTTTATTATTGTTGAGAGAAAACAGGCAGATTTCAAAATGTTTATATTGCAATTTATTGAAAGTGGTTGCTTATTATAATTTTTTTTGAAAATGGAGGACACTTCCTTCCCTCTCTATGTAGTGGGTCAATTTTGCCAGATTATACTCATGCAGATGTGTTTCATTTTCGTAACATCATACAATATGTGAGTGAGTGGCCTGGACAAGAGGACATAGTGGTGTATTTGTAGTTCTATGAGCATTTGCACATATGGAGTCAAATATGGCTCCAACTCCACCACCTTGACCAGTACTTCGAGGGGTATGAGTATTACAATGACTGGGAGGAGTGGATTCATTTAAGCTAACGTATTCATCCTCCCGCAGCCAGGTTTCAGTGAGGAAAATAAATCAATATTATAATCAGATATTAATTAATTGACTAAAAGAGCTTTAGAGGACAAGGACCTGATATTCAAGAGTACACATTTAAGTCTCTTATTTTGGACTGTTGGAGATTTAATTTTTATTAAGTTTTTATGATGAACTCCTCTTCTGTTTGTTTTATCTTTAAATAATGTAGGTGGACGGGGGACAGACACAGTCTCTATACTAAAGGACTGGGTGGACAGCTGCTCTAATGGAGGCGCAGAGCTCTGCTTCCTGGTCTCAACTCTAGGCTGTCATGGTTTTGGTTGACTAATAAACTTGGCCATGTTTCTAGATATGAGAGCTGCTCTATCCAAAGTGGTATGGATGCCGTCTCTCCTAATCAGACCAGGTTTTCCCCAGAAAGGTGTCTTTATTATAGAATTATCTATGAAGCCCACATAATTTGCTGGACGCCACCATGTGGCTAGCCATGTCATCACTGGTCACATTGGGCAGGGGTCCAGAGAAAACTACAGAGTCTGACATGGCTTTGGCGTATGCACACACAGACAACATATTAATTTTAACTCCAAAACCAATTGGCTCCAATTGGCATAACTGGGTGTCATTACTGCCGACGTGGATAACGGTCTTACTATGTATCTACATTTATCTCTAGCCATCAGTTTTAAATTTGACTCGATGTTGACCACTCTAGCCCCTGGAAGTGACAGAATACGCTTACTGTAAAATGTGTTAATCTTGAATGTAATTTGTGTTTATGAAGGTGAAAATTCAGATACAACATAATACTAGCAGAGAAATGCCAATATTTTCATAGTTCATAGTCCACTTTCGTAAACTGCTTTACTGTTGTACTGTTTGCATAGTACTTCCAGTTAGATGTGTGGACTGGAAGTAGGCCTACTGTATAAACAGTACTGTATGCACTGGGGTGCTGTGTATATTAAAGGTGCCTCACACTGTGGAGTCAATGTCCTGACAGGCTGCACAAACACAATTACATATTACATAAATGTCTGGAAAAAATACCACATCACTAAATCACAGCTACTTAGAAACACTACTAGCTACTTCTGTACATTGTGCATTGGGCAGATTCAAGAACACAGAATACCTTGTGTAATGTAGTACAGTATGATGTGTGGTGTTAAAAACATTTCGGAAGAAATGTTCAAAATGGCTACTTTTTCATACCCTTCATATCTTATGTCTTGTGAAATGTATGAAGTCCTTCATTAACTCTCAAATGATTAAAAATTCTGGAAGGAAAAGAAAGTTCATGTATATATTTTGAAAGTTGCTCTTTAACTGTTGTAAGGTAGGATGGAGTTGAAACAATTATAATAGTAGCTCTATAATTTACATTATTTGCATGAAATGACATAGAAAGTGGTTGCATATAGTTTTATTCAAGCACACTTTATGGGTATATCTTTATACATCTAAAGTTTTGTTGTTAGTATTGTTGTTGTACATCTCTTACTGTGTTGTAACCCGTGAGAAATATTTGAGGACTTTATCAGTTCGCAAAGATTTACTTACTGAGAAAAAAGTCTAGTTTGACTCTAGTAATCAGATAAAGAAACTGCTTACATGACAAAAGATCAAACTTACAAGATCAAACATCCCACACTGGGTAAAGGGCAGTGTTGCAGAACCTGACTTACTGTAACCCTGATGCATGATTTTGAAACAGTTTGAACAGCTGACTACACCCAAATATCCTGCTATTATCACTATAGAAGGAATATGCGCAATATCCTCAAGGTCTAAAGTACAACAATATGAATAGTGGATCTACACTACAAACACTTGTGTGAAGCGTATAATTTTATTCTTTTTGAGACAGGGTCACAGACATTTCCTCCTCCTGATATTGTGCTGAACCACCTTAATCAATGTGTACAGTACCATTGATTAATGCAATGGTACTGTACAAAAGAGGAGGACAAAACATGTAATCTATAAGTGAATTGAACAGATTTTGTCATTAATTGGTTATGTTGGTGGTCAAAAATATCAATATCAAATATCAAACTGTTTGATATAGGACCTTTAATTTTAGACAGTCCTATAGATTTTATTAAACAGCTTGAAACCTGTAAATTATCAACCTTCCTGGAAATCTAGGTTCGCGTGATGAGTGGGAGTATTTGTATGTGGGTGTGGACATTGTAGAAAAGACTATTTAACAGCTGCTGACTCAGAGGCTCATCTCAGTCAGTCATGGGTCGTCCTGAGATCCACATGTGGACATGGACACTATGTGTCTTCTTGAGTTGGATGTCTGTTGGTCAAGCAGTAGCAGGACCGTAAGTTTTTACTTATACTAACAGAATAATAAAAATAATTTGGGCATTTCTGTGACTTTATGATGACTGTATGATACATTATATTCTAGGTTAAAGTTTCTTCCATGTTAGATCCAGTGAGGTGTTTACTGTGTGTTTGTATTTGTCTGTAGGCAGTACATGGTAGCCATTCCTGCGATTCTTGAAGCTGGAGCTGAGACCAAATTCTGTGCAAGTCTCCTGCAGCCCAACGAGACTTTGGTCATGACTGTCACTTTGATGTCTCAAGAGGAGAACACAACCCTCCTCCAGAAGACGTCCAGTGAAGAGTTTCACACCTGTGTTCCATTTAAGGTCAGTTTTAGCCATGGACTTTGATTCATTTTCTCATTTCCATCAGCATTCTCTGGAAATGTGTGTACAACATTCCCTCAGTTGGGGAAACTTAATGGGACACCCACACACTTTGAAACACAAAATGAGAATCCAGTTACAACAGTATAAGTCAACAAATGGTTTGTAACACAGCATTTATCTGTAATTTTAGGTTCGACAATTCAAATAGATAAAATGAAGACTTTTTTCAGTCAGAGTTGTTAATGGTTCTCTTGGTGTCTACAAACAATCTTTCCGTCACAGGTTCCTTTAGTGCAGAAGGAAGTGGTGCAGAAGTTTAAGGTGGACGTACGTGGTGATACATTTCACTCAACAGAAGTCAGGAGAGTCATGATCAGAGTCTATAAACCAGTGACATTCATCCAAACTGATAAACCAATCTACCTCCCTGGACAAACAGGTAATCTTCAACTGATTCAACTGATTATACAAGATGTTGTACACAATATGGCACCATATGTAGACAGGTTTCCACTTACAAGGTCTGTATGTACTGGAAACCAGCAAAATTACTGTTTATAGAATATGTATAAATATGTATCTTAGCTTTCTAAAAATGTTTTTTCTCTAAATGCTTCATATCTATAGATGCATGTCAGCTCTGACTAACTAACATGACACATGATATTTCAGTAAGCTGGCAGTCATAAAGCTAATCTACACAAATTTAGCTCTTGCAGGCAGTGAGATATAAATTGTGTCAGGGTTGTGACTACATTGCAAAATAAAAGTATAGTGTAGCTGAAGGTGTGAATTAGTCATTATTCTGACCTTATCTAATGTAAAGGTTGATTGTAACGATGTCATTTGTTCGTGGACTGTTTAAGAGTGAAAGCTTCATGAAAACTTTTCTCACATTTCTCTCAGTGCACTTCAGAGTCATCACAATGGACACAAAGTTCAGACCTGTCAGTCAGCTGGTGAGTTTTTGGACTGTCTTTAAGATGTCATTTAGACTTGTCCTGGGCTGATCCTAAAGATGGACTGATGTAATGGATCACAAAATTAACAACAGCAGCAGCTGTTAAATTTGTGAGTAACCTGTAATTTAATGTCAGTCCAAAATAAAACCTTGGGTTATGTGATCTCTGCAGCTGGTGTCAGTGCTCAGCCAAAGTACACTATGTCACACCACTGTACAAACAGGGTGTTTCTGCAATCCCAACAACTTTAACAATGTGCTGGCTCTTCACTTCAGCTGATCGCTTCATGACAATTTCAGGTGTTATAATATAGTTTAGAATCAGGAACTTCAAGATTAGAACTCTGGATCATTTATTGTGTCAGACTCAGTGGTTATGTCGATTCTTTCAGTGTGTTAGAAACATTTTAATCAATATTCAGTGAGTATTTACACAGCTAGTGGAGTCAGTTACATAATAAACTCACTGACATGGGTGATTGACATATGCGCTGTTTAATCAGTCGTGTTTCTAATCAATAAGCTCCTGCTGAAGCTCTGGATCAATGGTACAGCCAGTGCCCCTTTAGGTAACCTTGTATGTGCTGATGCTGCAATAGATCTGTCAGACTGGAACTCTAGTTTCTCATTTTGTAACATCTGTTGCAGAAGTTTTGAAGTGAGAATGCCCCAAAAATAAAAAATACAATGACAGATACTCTGTGGAAAATCTTTTTCCCTGTTGCACTGATCATCAGAGCTTTGACCGCTCATCACAATGTCATTGATTTTTTTTTAGCACTCATTAGGACACTGTGTGATGACCACAATATAAACTAACTTGTCTTTTAACAAATCACTTATCTTTCCTTTTTTTGCAGTATGATATCATTGAAATTGAGGTAAGACAACATCAATGTAAATTCAGCAAATTAACCTCCTGACACACGGAGCACTAAGCTTTCTGTGAGGTCAACATTTTAGTGTAACCTCAAGACTAAACTTACCCCAATATAATAATGTCTGACTATGATTTGAAGATTTCACAATCATTTGTACAGTTTTTAGTTTATTTCAACAGAATTTTAAAAGTTGAAAAATAATCAAGCATCATAATTTTGGTATGGTATTTCTGTGTGGTATGCACATGTTCTTGCTTATATTTCTGTCATAATTTGATTTCACTTCATTTAACAGGATTCTGCCCAAAACAGGATTGGACAGTGGTTGAATGAATCCAATGGTAAAATATTGCAGCTGTCTTACTCTTTGAACTCTGAGGCCCGTGAGGGAAGCTACCAGGTTATTGTGTCGATTGGTGAAGATAAACTGTATCATAGCTTCAAGGTGGAGAAATATGGTAAGTTATGGTTTATTTTTGTTACCATCCATTTCAGTCCACTGACTGAATGAAGAAAGAATACTAACAATCATTTTGTTCCCAGTTCTTCCCAAATTTGATGTAAAAATAAATTCAGCTGATGAAGCATTTATTGAGCAGGAAGAGATCAAAGCTGAAGTATGTGCAAAGTACGTAAAAGACCTTTCTCATTGGCTCATTACGCTCTTAAGACACCTAAAATAGGTCCAGTTTGGTGAGTGAATGTCTCCTTTTCAACAACACCATTTTCTATGTCCTTCTAATAAGGTATACATACGGACAGCCTGTGCCTGGCACTGTTGAAGTCGAGGTGTGCAGACCTCTTCGATATCGATATAATCCAATGATGGTCACACCTGAAAATCCAGAGGGAGGTCCTGAGATAACTGCCCCATGCTTCAAGGAGACAAAGCAGGTACAGTTGTCATAGCAACAGCGTAATCTCTCTGCTGCGATCATATGACTATAAAAGTAGACTTGTGTGAATACACTATGTATATATTGTGTTAACTAATACTGAAACACTAGAGATAAACTGTTTAATCACGTTGTTTGGGTAAAATGTCATCGTGGTTTTGTTTTAAGAGCCATTCAAGACTGCGATTCACATCTTATTTTACATAATGGATGAAGGTTCACCTCATTTAAACATTTCCTTTATGAGCTAAGGACTGTATCAATCTGCCTCGTTCACTCCCTCCCACACATACTGTGTGATTGGTCAATACTACTTGTCTTTCAGTGTCAAATGTTGTCCCACACCTACAGATTCTGCATGCATATGCACTTAGAAAGACTAGTAAAGTAAACAGAGCAGGGTTGTAGACAGGGCTGGCCCTCAGCTTTTAGTGGCCCTGAACATGTGCATGTATAAAGCAGAGATAGAAAAGTGAATAAACATTAGATTTCTTACTTTCTTTGAGGGCTGACAAACAGAAACATTATGCGAACAGATAGTTCACAGACTTGAATCCTGCAGGATAATTTAGTCCAGACAACAAAGAAAGTAGAAAATCAGCCTAGAAACAGAAGAGAAGGAACGAGTTCTTATCTGAACTATTTTGTTTGGAATAGTTTGATTGATTTTTATTATCTCAGAGGTGCTGTGGTCACAAGTTATGTGACATTATGTGAGAGTTAGCTCCTGAACAAGTCGGTCAATGTAACACTGTACAAAGTGAGGAGTGAGCAGCTTATGGACCTAAGCAACCGCAACCAATACAAATTTAATAAAATTGTAAAAGGAACATGAAGGTGCCATGCATTCTGTGAAAAATGAAAATGAAATATTCTGTGGGTTTAAAGTTATTTATGTAACTTATTAACTAAACTCTGTTGATCTACCCGATAAATCAATGTAAGTTAAGTGAACATTATAATGTGTGTGTTTGAATGTGTTTCCATAACTTTCACTCTTGAACTGTTAATACTGAAAAAACATGAAAGTTATGAAATAGCTGAAAAATATTTTCAAACCTTTCAATTCATTTGATCTTGTTTTATTGAATTTTACAGATGGATAAAAACGGATGTGCCACTTTTATCTTAGAGATGTCCACTTTCACAAAACTTGACAAAAAAGTTTTACAAGATTCACTGCATGTGAAGAGCAAAGTGGAGGAGGAGGGGACAGGTCAGTCCTATAATATCTTATGTCATTGAATATATATAACATGACATACACATAGTTGTAACATGAGGCTTCTTGTGCAGGTATTTCACATCCACAAGAGAAGATGATTTCGATGTCATATGTTGTTGGAAAGCTGTCCTTCATTGACACACCTAAGATTTATGACCGAGGATCAAATGTGGAGGGAAAAGTAAGTCCATGTGGTCTTTACTTCTTCAGCGTGATTCAGTGCAAATGGAGCCATGAGCATTGTCATTGATACGTTTTGCTTCCGCAGGTTAAAGCCATCTTTTACAATGACACCCCCATTCCTGACATGCCAGTGTACCTGTTTAAAGGTGAAAGGTGGTCATCACATCTGCTACAGAACCTCACAACAGACAGCAATGGTGTTGCAGCTTTCTCATTTAGCACAGCTGACCTCAATGAGCACATCAAGCTCCACGTAAGAGACAGAACTAAAACTACAAGATGCCACCATAGTAGCTAGTGGCCATATTGGAACTGTTTATTAGTTCTATAGATAAACATTTGCTTTGGAAGTAAAGACTAAACTCCCTTTTTAAAATTGTCTTGTGTCTAAGAAATAATGTTTCTTTTAAATAATCTAGATTTCCAACAAACCCACAGTGGACTATGATACTTATAGAACTCCACACTATGAGACTGGACATCACACATTGTCTTTGGCTCAACCTCCCTCTCCGGATGTAAAACCTGTCAGCTCCCTTCAAGTGAAGAAGAAAGATAAACCACTTCCATGTGACAGTGATGAAGACATCTCCATCAAATACAATGTAGTTGGAGAGACCCAGGGCTCTGTGGATGTCATGTATCTGGTGAGCGGTGGAAGACAGCTTGTGACCTGTTGTCATTCAGAAATATGAATACAGCAAAGATGTTTTTGAAAATCATATCATATCAAATCATTAATATCTGTGGTAATGGCTAACCTTACTTGACACCGATACAGGAAAAGACTCTTTACCACTTAAATACTGAAGTAAACTAGTATACTAGTATACTGAATAGAATGACAAATAACCACACAGCAGAACAGCAGACAGTGCTGTGACCTGTTGTCTAAAGGAAATTAGATTTCACTGTTACATTACTCATTCTCATTCTTTGTGTACTTTTCTGTCACATTTCCCAGGTTTTATCCAGAGGAGCCATCGTCATGCAAGGACTCAAACAGTTTGAAGTGCAAGATAAGTCAGGTGGCTAAATTAAATAAAATAACTTAATATAACCCTTTAAGTTAGCATGATCGACTGATCTATGAACTGCATTTTTATTGATCTGTGAATGTTATTGTCCAGTGACAGCTGATCTGTTGTTTCAGTGACTGAGGGCGAGGTGTCCTTCAAGTTGAAAGTGTCTGCAGAGATAGCACCAGTAGTCCAGGTTGTGGCTTATGCTGTCCTCCCCAGTGAGACTGTGATCGCCAACAGTGCTGACTTCTCCACTGAGAAATGTTTCAGTCACAAGGTGAGTGTGAGAGGAAGACGTGAAAAAGGTCATAGGTTCTCATCTTATACCACTAAACTCCAGATATTGTGATGTGTGTTTTCTGTATTTTTCAGGTGTCACTGGAGTTTTCTCCATCTTCAGCTGTTCCAGGAGAGGAGACCACCATGCAGATGACGGCCCAGCCAGACTCTCTGTGCGGTGTGAGTGCTGTCGATCAGAGCGTCCTCATCAAAGAGCCAGGGAAGACTCTGAATGCAGACAAGGTAACTGCTGGAATCAACAACAATGAGATGTTCACAACATTTACATGCCCTCAGAAAAAGTTCTGATCATGTTTGTGGTGTAACACTCTGTACAAGTATACCTTAAAGATGAAGTGACTGTTTTGACAGCTACAGTTTACCTGCATGATAAAAGAGAGGAGCAAGACTTCCTGTTGTCATATATTTATAAAATAACATTTATAGCCTTGAACTATAACTTTCTTTCCAGATATTTGACTTGTTGCCTGTCAGAGAAATATCTTATATTCCATATGAAGTTGAAGATCCCAGTGAATGCTTGCATGTGAGGCAGAGAAGATATGTTTTGCCATACCCACATGATGAAGATGATCCTCATACAGTTTTCAAGGTACCGCAAAAAATAATTTATTATTTAAATATCATATGTATATGTTTTGTCTAATTCATGTCAGTTAACTTTTGATGCCTGTATGTTGTTGGATTATTTAGAATGTAGGACTGAAGATGGCAACAAACTTGTTTATCCGAGTGCCTACATGTGTCAAGTTCAAAGGAAGAGAATATCATTCTCAAGGGAACTATGGTGACTTATTTTTTATTCTTGCTCTATGAAGTAACAGTTGCTCAATATTTATCTTTCTGTGTCATTACTGCCCTCATATTCTGATAAAATATTCTTTGGTTACTTTTCAGTAATGTTAGAGAGAAACAGTCATATAGCTTTTGACAGTGCACCAGGTCCTGTTGGGGGTGTTGGACGTTATGCTGCTCCTCCTCCACTGGTAGTTACAGTTCGCAGTTTCTTTCCTGAGACCTGGATATGGGACCTGGTAGAAGTTGGGTGAGATCATAAATAGTTTTAAGTTTTTGAATGCATTTTTGGCCGCACTGAACATTTGAATTGGAGTTGAGTTGTGTAACTGTTTTTCCAGCTCATTCTATATATTTGTGTGTATCTATTAATCCAGAGAGTCTGGAACGAAGGATGTGCCCGTCACTGTCCCAGACACCATCACCACCTGGGAGACAGAGGCTTTCTGTTTGTCCCCTCAGGGTTTTGGCTTGGCCCCTCGTAAAGAGATCACTGTCTTCCAGCCATTCTTCCTCGAGCTCAGCCTGCCGTACTCCATCATCCGGGGGGAGCACTTTGAACTGAAGGCAACCGTCTTCAACTACCTGTCCAGCTGCATCATGGTAATGACTGCAGACACATTTTACTTGAATACTTCACTGGTCGTCTATCGGAAGCCCTTGTTTCAAGCTCTATGAAACTGACTATCCTGTTACTGTCATTTGTGTTTAAGCCCGACATTATCCTCATGCTAATTGTAATGCTGTAACAGAACCGTGGAGCACTGGTTAGCATTGTCACCTCATAGTGGGTTTGAACCTGCCACTCAACTGGAAGCTTTCTGTGTGGAGTTTGGTTGTTCTCCCCGTGTCTCTGTGGGTTCTCTCTGGGTACTCTGGCTTCATCCCACACTCAAAGACCAGCACAGTAATTGATGCCTCTAAATTGCCCATAGGTGTGTGTGTCTCTATCAGCCATCTGATGATCTGGCGATCTGTCCAGGGTGCATCTTGCGTCTCATCCAGCGTCAGCTGGGAGTAGCGACCATTTAAAGGACAGGTGGTCATAGGAAATGAATGACCGAATGCTCCTAATGCTTATACAGTATTTCCTCTCATTGAATAACTGAACTGGAACATAAAAATAAAGATGATAAACATCAGGACAAAACATAGATCATGAATGTGGGATTAAGACCCGATATCCATCAAATCTTCTTTTGGCATGAACATCCTTCCACCTTAATACTTCCCTCACATGGGTCTGTCCTCTTACTCATCAACCCAGTTATAAAACCTTTAAGACTTCTTTATGTTTGGACAAGAAGAGATTAACACAGGTCATTCACTCATGAATAGTCTTCATATTTTTTGATCTCCTTTTCACGTTTCCGACACCAATAAATCTAATGGATGTACAACAGAATTTAAGTGGTTGTGTTTTGAGTTGAGCTGATAAAGCTGTTCTGTATGTCCTTTCAACAGATCACTGTGACTCCAGCACCCTCCTTAGATTACACCCTCACCCCCCTCTCTGGTGACCAGTACACATCCTGTCTATGTGGCAATGAGCGCAAGACCCTCAGCTGGACCATGGCTCCCTCAACCTTAGGTGAGCATCAAACCTTCACTCTGGTGTGAGATGTTAAAGGGTGCTATGGTGGGGAACTGCTGTTCCTCTTTGCACAGCCAGACTTTTCCATCTCGATGTAACCAGTGAGATCTACGTGACAAACAAAATGTTTTGACATGTTTGCAATTTACACCATGTGAATATAATGTTAATTAAGTTTCACGTTGTGTTTGTTCTTGATCTTTTTTAGGAGTGGTGAATGTGTCTGTGACTGCTGAGGCTATGGCATCCCAAGCTTCATGTGACAATGAGATTGTTAGTGTGCCAGACAGAGGTCGTATTGACGTGGTCACACGATCTGTTATTGTAAAGGTTGGTACAAGATGACAAAGAAAAAGTTTGTCTATTAAGCAGCATTTTGGGCATTTCACACATTATTTTCTTCCCTCTCAGGCTGAGGGAACTGAGCTGACAAAGACCCACAACTGGCTGCTCTGTCCAAAAGGTCAGTATGGTTTACAGCAGGGATGGGCCAAACATTCATTAGTTGCAGGTAGCAGTCAATTGAATTTAACTATAGAACTATTTGTGGCACTCTGTGTCTCATGATATTCCTTTAATGACATTTTTGATTTATCACTGATCTCTGCTTGAAGTTTCTCTTCATAAGATGTTTGTTCTCTGTCTTTGTACACAGGAGAAGCTTTGACAGAGGAAATAGACATACAACTCCCTGAGAACATGATTGAAGGATCTGCCCGTGCTGCACTCTCTGTCCTCGGTAAACTAGTCTTGCTTTAACCAGTCAGATTCACACATTTATATATATAAAATGACAGCTGTAAGTCTGTTAACCTGTCTATATATATATATATATATATATATATATATATATATTTATAGTGTGTGTGTGTACACAGTATATGTGTCCTGCATGAACCCTTGTTTAACTTTCATACTTCTCTCTGAAACATTCAACATTATTATCTAAATGTCAGGTCAGTTCCATGTTGTAGTGAGTCAGTGTTTTTTGGGCAGGTGACATTCTGGGCCGAGCCCTGAAGAACCTGGATGGGCTGCTGCAGATGCCATATGGATGTGGTGAGCAGAACATGGCTCTTCTGGCCCCCAACATTTACATCCTCCAGTACCTGAAAGACACACAGCAGCTGACCCCAACTATCAAGGAAAAGGCTACCAACTTCCTGACTAGTGGTGAGTTTGTGTTTTTGTTTGATATTTAAAATCTTCAGATCTGCCAAGTGTACCATCTGTAACAATCCGAACCCAAAGGCCACCAGGGCAACCTTTGTTGTTTCACTCCCCCTTTCTTTCTTCAATTTGAACCTTTGATACAGGTGTATCATTAATGTCATAATAACCATGTTCCTGTTGTATACAGGCTACCAGAGACAGCTGAACTACAAACATGACAGTGGTGCTTACAGCACATTTGGAACAGGAGACGGGAACACTTGGTGAGAACACCACCATTTCATACCATGAAGTACAGTTTACTCAAGAAAACACTCAAAAAATATTTTGGGCATAAATTCACTAGCAAACTTAATGTGAAGCAATTAATAAGATTTATTATATAAGGATTATGTAATAGTACTAAATGACTGCATTCATTTTCACTGTTGGGACTTGGCAAACAAATTGACTTTATTAATACTGAATGCATAATCCTGGTTACTACTGCACCATTGTGTAATGGAAGCATATTGAGTTTATTAGAAGCATTACATAAATCGTATTACTTGATTCACATTAAGTTTATTACTTAATTTATATTAAGACTATGTTATTGAAATGGATGGGAATTGTCCATATCATGGAAATGCAGAAATCCTGCGTTGTGGCCAAAATTTTCTTTTGTGTGTATATGACTACACTGAATGATGTTATTTTATGTTATGATGTTATGTTAAATTTGATTTCACTTCTCCTTTTATTTCTTTTATAACTTGGAGGTTTTTCACTGAAATACCACTAATGTACTGATGTGCTAACACAAGAATTAATGCATGAATTATCTTAGCTGATGACCTTAAGCAAGAAGTGCTATGTTCAGTGACTTTTCAGAGACATTACACAGATCAAGTGCTTCCTCTTCACTTCATTCTGACAGGTAATATCTAACTTTGTTTAAATATCTTCAGGCTGACTGCTTTTGTGCTGAGATCTTTTGCCAAAGCACAGTCTTTCATCTACATCGACCCAGAAAAGATTGCAGAGTCAAAGACTTGGCTAGAGAGCAAACAACACGATAACGGCTGTTTTCAACAGTTGGGAAAACTCTTCAACAACAGAATGAAGGTAAGCTGAAGTTTTAGAGTTTCTATAAAAGTGTGATAATGAGTGAAACTAAAAAAGGTTGCACTCAAATTTATTTGCACCACCATTTGCAGTCTGAATGTAAGCACTGCTTGAAATCACTTGTGTGAATGTTGGAGGTGTTGGAGGTACAGTGATGATAATGTCCGTATGATGCTTCCTCTCTACAGGGTGGTGTGTCTGATGAAGTGACTCTCACTGCTTACATCACTGCTGCCTTCTTGGAGATGGATGTGTCTGTAAGTATGACTCTTTGCAGCCCAAAAAGTTCATGTTTGCTTTACACAGGCAATAAGAACAAAAGCAAAATAAGTTGGCAAGCTTTTTTGATACATTTAAATGAATGTAAATTATTAGTTCTCTTTTGTTCTCTTCCCAGTTTGCAGGTTCTTTTATATTAGCTATAATAACAGGGACTCACCTAGCAGAGATCGGCACTGTATTCAGTTTACTCTTCAGTTTAATCATTCAATCATTTAATACCTGTCACACATCAGTTTTCCATATCAAAATCATGATTGTATTGCATTATTATTGTTGAAAAAATACTGTTTTATAATAGGACAAGAGTACATTTACTTCAAGATGGTGGTGAAAATTGTTCAAGACACGAAAAGAAAAAATCCACAACAGCCTTCTAACTATGTAATTTAGGGTAATGTGTTCTATTGATCTGTTATAGGCTCCAGTGGTGAAGAAGAGCCTGTCTTGCCTCAAAGAGTCCATCAGTGACCTCAGCAACACCTACACCACAGCTCTGATGGCGTACGTCTTCACCCTGGCAGGAGACATGGAGACCCGCGCTCATCTTCTACAGCACCTAGACACAGTTTCAATAAGCCAAGGTGGGTCATCCTCAAAGGACGTCACTCTGGCTTCATTACTGTGAATGTAGCTCACTTTGCACCTGCTGATTTGTTTGTAGGAGGTTTGCTTCACTGGTCTCAGACAGCAACAGAAACATCAGCTTCTCTGTCTGTGGAGATCAGCTCCTATGTGATTTTGGCCAAACTCAGTGCCTCTCCTACTACTGAAGATCTGGGCCACACTGCCCGCATCGTCAGATGGCTCACAGGACAGCAGAACTATTATGGAGGCTTCTCCTCCACACAGGTACAGCCCAACAGTGTAGAGCTGGACATTATTCTTCTTTAATGTTGGTGATTTAACCACATTAAGAAGAGCTGAAGTGTTATTGCCCATTAACTACAAATCACATACACAGTGTACCATCCTGTGTTTAAATGTAATTGTCTTATGTCAGACATATCTTCCATATGAAAGCATTTGTAAACAAAAGTAAAAGTTTCCATTTATATAAATTCAAGGATATTAAGTTATTTGATGTGTTGTAGGATACAGTGGTGGCTCTTCAGGCTCTGGCTCTCTACTCCACTCTGGTGTTCAGTCCGGAGGGTTCAAGCACAGTGACTGTCCAGTCTCCCAGTAGTAAGCTGACATTTGATGTAAATCAGAACAACAAACTGCTCTACCAGGAGGAGCTGCTGAAGGATGTGACAGGAAAACACAGCCTGGAGGTGAAGGGTACCGCATGTGCTTCAGTGCAGGTCAGTAGTCACTGCAAACTCTTATTGTTTCTCTTTAATACACATACTATCAGGCCTAGGACTCAGTGATAGGACTCAGACACAGAGTTAGGGTAGAGCTGACTAAAGGGTTTATTATGTTGCAAATGGAGAACTTTCAACAGAAGGCGCCTCGGAGAAGTGGGTTGGCTGTGAAAACTACAACTGAAAATCCTACTGTCTTAAAGGGGGAAAGTAAAAACAGCTCTAAATTAAAAAAAAAAACTACAATAAGGAAGAAAAACCTCCTACTTAGAATCTCCTACTAAGAGGGAAGTGAATTGAATGATCTAAAACTAATCTATGAGGCTAGAAAAACAGAACATCTACTAAAGGGACTCTAAAGGGACACTATGAAAAACTAAGCTCACTAACATAGATTGATATGAAAATTGAATGGCAAAGGGCTAACAAAAAACCCTCTAACAGGGCAGATCTGGAACGAGAGGAGAGTTACCTTTCAAAATAAAACAGGAAATAACAAGACAAAACATGGAGACAGGACAAAAAAAACTCAACCGGGACACACAAACTTCCACAAACATAACACTACACTCATATAATTGAATTATTGAGTTTTAAGAAAAGGTCAGAAAAGGTCAGGTATAAATAAGAATGTGTCATCAGCATAAAGTGAAACGTGCTCAAAAGCAATATTTTTCTTTAAAGCAATTAACAACAAAGCTCCATTGCAATGGCACAAAGAAGGAGAGACAGAAGGCAGCTCTTCCTTGTGAATAAATGCTACTATTACTTTTACCAACATTGCACCTTCCTTGTGTACCTCTTTTTCAGATTTCTCTTCACTATAACATCCCAACTCCGACCGATGGCACAAGCTTCAGTGTGAAGGTCAAATCAGAGGCCAACTGCACTAACACGTCGCAGAGACCCAAACTCTCTCTGAAGCTGCAGTCCCTGTAAGTAATCATCAACAACTAGATCCATGTTACAGCAATGACAGAATAATACTGACAAGCTGAACAAATGACTTGGACTTGGCCACTTTCTCTGGATGGGAAATGTTTTCAACTTTGCAGTAAATATTCAGCTCAAACATGTCCTCACTGTAGACAAAGCCTTTCTGATGGCTCATAATAAAAAGTGTCTCTTCATCCAACCAGTAGAACTACAAAGAACAAGTGAGTAACATTACATTTTTATGGCTGAATTTCAGATATAGTGGGAAGGAGAACAGTACAAACATGGTGATCCTGGACATCAAAATGCTCTCTGGATTTGTCCCAGACCCAGAGTCTTTGAAGAGGGTGAGTTATTACAGTAACTTGATCCTAACTGGAAATTGAATATTTTCCCTCTGTTGTTGATGAACGACTCAGCTGATTCCTGTTTCTTCACAGCTCAAAGGTGCCCGGGTGGTGGATCGTGTTGAACAAAAGGAAGATCATGTCCTTGTGTACCTACGGGAGGTGAGAGGAATTCACATTGAGGAACATCAGATGATGCTCTCTTGGTTTCTTACTGATCACTTCATCTGTTTTTCTTCCAACAGTTACCAAAGGACATACCCATCAACCACAGCTTAGAGCTCATACAGGAGCTCCCAGTGCAGAACCTGAAGCCAGCCGTGGTCAAGATCTATGACTACTACCAGACAAGTAGGACACAATGACAAACTGCTCCTTAGTAAAGCTGTACAAGAAAATGATAGTGATCATAATTGTAATTTCAAGAGATACATGTTTTTAATGCATTATTATTGTTGATAATAATAACATATTTCCTTCTATCGCTCTGTTTTTCCTCTCAGGTGACCAGGCAGAGACAGAATACACTTTCCCTTGTGTTGCAGGTAACAATCTATGAAAACTACTACCGCCTTTCTTACAAAAGTCATTTAATGGCTGAAACCTAAAACATTTTAACCCCAGGCACAAAAAGTCTTAAATTTTTCAAATCGCTGAGATGACAATTTCAAATTGCACAAACAGCTCTTTTCTTTGTTTTGCAGCTTAAAGAGTGATGAATGTTCAGTCCTCACGTCGTTACTGATTCCACTATATTTTAAAATACCCTGAATTTTATTAAAGACGCTTGTATGTAACTTGTGTATTTCCATGTCTCTTTCTGTAAACATGCACACAGTTCACCCTTGAAATGAAATTCTTGCACAATAAAATGAAGTGTCCCACTTCAAACTGGTCTTATGTTCAATTCTGTTTTCCACTGATCACAGTTCTCTCCTCAGTACTTATCTTTTATCTGCAATAATGATTGACTCTGAAGATAATGAAAACAGATAATGCTTCATTTGCCTTGATAAATACAAATTATTGCAACGGGTATGGAATGAACCCAATAGCAGCACTAATGAACCATATCCTTTACAGTCTTTATTCAGCACACTATCACAGATATACAGCAAACCAGAAGATAGTGACAAAGAAGTAGATCCAGGTGAGTATGGCAGGTAATGGATGCGTGAGCAGACAATAGGCCAAAAGTTCTCAACAGGCTCAACAAGTATGATGAGGGGAAAATAGAGCAAACTTACTGTACTGCTGGTGAAACTCTGGCTGGACTATGGTTCCCAGACAGCTGACATCTCCCCCATGGAATGGTTCTAACCATGCTGGACAGACAGGCAAAATGCGGGTCCCGTGATGAGTAGAATCACTTGCTGGCTGGTCAGGGTGTTGTTGATTTTGTTGTTGAATCAACAATGAGGTCGGCATCCAAAATATGACGAGCAGGAACCCGGGACCTCTCTTCTGGACTGTAACCCTCCCAATCCAAAAGGTACTGGACACCTCTACCATGCCGAGAGAGCGAATCAGGTGATGCACCGTAAACACTGGACTGCCATCGACAATTCATGGAGGGGGAGGTGGTGCCGCTGCAGGGACCAAGGGGCTGTTGTGAACCGGTGATGAACCTTGGAGACATGAAAGGTTGGGTGAACTCGCACAGAACGTGGGAGCCTCATGTTATGTGTGAAATGTGTGATGAAACTGTCGTAAAAAAGAACTGAAGTGCTTGAAGTTAGCCGTTGCTAATATGTGGTGTGAAAAATGAGTCAAATCGGTATTGATGTGTGAATGACTGGATGATAATAACACCGACGGTGACAGAAAAAAGCCCGCCTTTACTGCTGTTCTGACCAGTTGCAGGCCAGGGAGGAAGTATGTCATTTCCGGGTTACAAAATAAAGTGTTTAAAATTACATGTTATGATTTCAGTGTTGTAGTTCATTCACTCAGGGAGTAATAATAAATACTATTGATTCAAACATAGTAATGAGTTAAAAAAAATGTTAAAAGGGTGCTGGTGACATGATTATATGACTGTATTGACTTGGATATTATATGACTTGTATGTTGTTGATTTGTTTAATGTGTAAGATAGTAGTGACTGACGTCTGTCACTTGAACAGCAAGACTGTTCTAGTTATACAGCGACGTTAGAGAACTGATCAGTTGTCATTGTTCCTACAGGAATAAAATAATTAATGTGCTACACGAAGAATCTGCCTCCGAGTCATTCGATAAGTGTAACATATTTTGGCGAGCCAGCCAGGAGGTGGCACACGTGGAATTCAAGACCACCAACCCCCACTTCCTTTCCCCAAGAGATGAACCTTCACAAATCGGCGCTGAAATGGAGGAAATCTCACTCCTGCGAGATCGTGTGAGTGCAGCTCTGTGGCAGCTGAGGGAGGAACCTCTTATGGATGTCTGCAGGTCCCTGAAATGTGATGGCCTGGACAGTAGAGAGCCCGGCAGTGTGCCCCGGAGGCTGCTCATCAGGAAAATAGAGGATAAACTGGATGAGCTTGAGATAAGTCATAGTGATGATGAAGTCAACGAAATCCTGAACGATGTCTTGAGAACAGTTGAGAAACTCGACGAAGGACATGAGACTGCTTTAACGAGAGGACTGGAGAAGTCCTTTTTGCCACACCATCCAGAGCCAGCTGTAAAGACGGTAACAGAGGAGAGCTCACCCATGCGCCACCCTCTCTTCAAGAGTCCAGAACATCCAGTCAAAAGCCCAGCATACACGCTGCCAGAAGTCACACTCAGAAGGGAGTTTAAAATCTGTGGACAAATCGGAGAAAGTGGGCAGAGGGAGATGTTGTCTTATCTCAGCCTTGTCAGACAGATTGAGGTGGGCATAGACAAAGGCCACACAGAGGCTGAGATAACTGAAGCAGTGACCAGAGCTGTGAGTCCAGGACTGCCATTGAGAGACATGTTGGAGATAAAGCGTGGGTCGACAATTTCCGCACTCCTCACCATCCTGAGAGGTTACTATAAGGTTGATAGCTCCACAGACCTTTACCACCAACTCATCAGCCTGTCTCAAGAGCCTAAAGAAACGGCTCTGAACTTCGTGTTTCGTGCTATTGAGTTAAAGGACAAGCTGTTGTGGAAAACAGAGAATGAGGATGCTGAGGAACATTACAGCCGAGCCACCATCCAGCGTAAGTTCCTCCGATCCATTGAAACAGGACTATTGAGTGACTTTGTAAAATTTAATATCCTGCCCCACCTCAAGAATGTTGAAATCACAGACGACGAACTCATAGAAAGAGTAAATGAAGCTTTAAGAGTGGAAAATGAGCGACAGGAAAAGCGAAAGAGGTCCAGCATTGCTAAAGGCCCCAAGGTGCAAGAGCTCAGCTCCACTATACAAACTGATTCCACTGGTCCCTTCGAGTCCAAGGAGCCCAATGCAAAAGTGGCTGTAAAAGCGGTAAAGGGTAAAGACAACAAAGCTGAACAAACTATGAGCACACAACAAATGATGGAAGAGCTGCGCACCAAAATGAAACACATGTTACACGCTGTCCTGGAGGCCAACCAGCGCCCTCCTGCACTGAAACAAAGACAAAAAGGCTGTCAAAAGTGCAGAAATGAGGGAGCAGGGGAAAACTGTCCACACTGCTTCAGATGCGGGCAAGAGGGCCACTTCTCCCGTGGATGCAGAGCGCAGAGACAGCTGCCGGGAAACGGGCCGGGACTACAGGGGCGGGACCACCAGTAGTCCAGGACAGAGAGTCCCAAAGCCAACAGAGTCCTGTCAACATGACACCACCAGATACAGCAACAGCAGTGAATACAGTCCAGTACCTGCCCCCCAAACGACAATCACAGCTGGTAGGACTGGTGGGGAAAAGGTGTATCATCAGCTGTTACTTGGATAAAAAACCAGCGAAGGTATTGTGGGACTCAGGTGCCCAGTCTTGCGTCATTAATGAGCCCTGGCGTCAACAACACTTACCCCACACAGTTATAAGCCCCATTGCAGAGTTGTTAGAGCACGACACATTGACAATTCTGGCTGCTAATGACACGCCGATACCCTATGTTGGCTGGGTTGAAGTTAGTTTCCGGCTGGATGGTGACATCAATGAACTGCAGGTCCCGTTACTGGTATCCAACGACCCAGCAGTTGCCAGTGACCCCATCATAGGCTATAATGTCATTGAAGCTGTGATAAATGGAAAGGAGGCAAAGACGAAAGGAGAAAGAAAGCAACTGGCACACAGAGTAAGTCAAGCATTCTCCATTACTGTGAAAACAGCTCAAACTGTGGTCAAACTACTGCAGAATGCTTCAGATCCAGACACCGGTGTGGTCCGCACTGGTGGGAACAGAGTACCCTTGCCAGCCAACCAAGTCTCGACTGTCTACATCAGAGCACACGTGAAGGCGCGAATATGGGGCCAAGACATGCTGTTCACACCAGACATACTCAATCCCCCACCGGAAGTTGTGTCCCTCAGAGAAGCACTGGTGCGTATCCCTGAACGAAAAGTTACATACATACCTGTCCCCATCACCAATACCACTGACCACACCATTTATCTAGATCGACATAAAGTTATTGGACATTTGGAGACAGTGAAGACGGTGTATTCACCAGGCTTTCAGCCCAACAAGAACAAAGAGAGAGAGACACTGAACAAAACCCGACCAGAGAGCGCCACAGCTCACAGGCCAAAAGTATGGGATCCACCAGTTGACCTCAGCCATCTTCCTGAGGCCCAACAGGAAGCAGCTAAGACAATGCTGAGAGAAGAATGTGAAGCCTTTGCATACCAGACTTCACAGCAGCAGAGAAATGTCCGGAGACCAGCAAGGACACTGCATCATGATCAGCAGCAGCAGCCAGCATCAGATAGCGACTCAGAGCAAGACAGCGGCGGCTACCGGTGGCATCTCAGGTCCAGTAGACACAGGCAGCCACATCCAACGTCACTGAATCCAGAGGCAGAGCTTTTTTGGCCTCAACAGGGTCCTTCACCTTCAGAAGAGGATGTGCAACTACAGAGCGAAGAGGATGTGCAACTACAGAGCAAAGAGGATGTGCCACTACAGAGCGAAGAGGATGTGCAACTACAGAGTGAAGCGGTTGCTGATCTGCCACAACCAGCTGAGCAACATGAACTGGATCCAGCTGCGTCCGTGGTTCCCGAGAGTGGTGCAACAGGAGCAGAACTGGCTCAAACAGTAAGAAGGCATCCGCACAGGCTCAGGCAGCCACCTGTCATACTGAGCTATGAGACACTAGGGGAACCATCATTGATTACAAAACGATGTGAGGTGATAGAGACTCAGTATAATGGGCAGAGACGCTTATGGCGACCTTGGTAGAACTTTGGTGATACTGTCAGGAGACATTAAAAATTGTGGGGGAGAGTGTGGCAGAGAGTGTTTTATCAACATTAGCATTGTTTAATATACACGAACATGATTAAAACATCTTACCCATTTCAAATTTAAACTCCCTCAAAAACGCTGAGGACTTGTATATGTTAGGTGATTTCTGTTTTAAATGGTTGGAGCACCTAGTCAGCAGGGGGCGCTCTGTGTGTAACGCATCAGTGACTGACGTCTGTCACTTGAAGAGCAAGACTGTTCTAGTTATACAGAGACGTTAGAGAACTGATCAGTTGACATTGTTCCTACAGGTAAGACATCGGAAATTACAAACAGAGCCACATATGTGAGTGACAAGACGTATGAGAGTGTTAAAGCCTTAGCCGGTGACAAGAATTTGACCTAACTAGAGTTTAGGTTTAAGTTTATACTGTGAAGCGCGCACCGAGTAATGGCGGCCCGTTCATTTCCGCTTCCCCACCGGATTCTGCTAAAGATGTGAATGATGTTATGTGTGAAATGTGTGATGAAACTGTCGTAAAAAAGAACTGAAGCGCTTGAAGTTAGCCGTTGCTAATATGTGGTGTGAAAAATGAGTCAAATCGGTATTGATGTGTGAATGACTGGATGATAATAACACTGACGGTGACAGAAAAAAGCCTGCCTTTACTGCTGTTCTGACCAGTTGCAGGCCAGGGAGGAAGTACGTCATTTCCGGGTTACAAAATAAGAGTTTAAAATTACATGTTATGATTTCAGTGTTGCAGTTCATTCATTCAGGGAGTAATAATAAGTACTATTGATTCAAACATAGTAATGAGTTAAAAAAATGTTAAAAGGGTGCTGGTGACATGATTATATGACTGTATTGACTTGAATATTATATGACTTGTATGTTGTTGATTTGTTTAATGTGTAAGATAGTAGTGACTGACGTCTGTCACTTGAAGAGCAAGACTGTTCTAGTTATACAGTGACGTTAGAGAACTGATCAGTTGTCATTGTTCCTACAGGAATAAAATAATTAATGTGCTACACGAAGAATCGGCCTCCGAGTCATTCAATAAGTGTAACATTGGCAGCAGCGAAGGAGAGTGGATCAAACTTGGAGCCATGTACTGCAGCAGCAATGGATTACAGCTTGCACAGATGGGCAGAAACCCTCCTTTTCTTGGGCTGGGAACAAGGGTGGTTGATAGCCATATGCACATTGAAAGGCCGGTGGCAGAGCAAACCAAGGAATTGTGAGCATATTCCACCCACAGCAGTTGTGAAGACAGGAAGAAGGGTTCTGAGAGGTCATGCAACATAGGGCTGTTTCCAGTTCTTAGTTCATGCACTCAGTCTGTCCATTGGTCTGGCAGTGGAATCCAGAGGACAGACTCGCAGTGGCACCCAGCAGACTGCAGAACACCAGGGTGGCAGGAGAGCTTAGAGGAGTGGCCCCATAGCGGCACATCTGACGTCGAGGCAGGAGGGACGAAAAGGCAGTTAGACGGACAGGAACTGGGACCCAGCTGTCCTTATGAGGCTGCTTGCACTCTCTAATCAGTGTCCCAGGTCAATGTGGCAACAGTGCAAGACGCAGGGAGGATGGGCTTAGATCCTTCAGCAGGATCCTCTGGCCTCTGGAAATGTCGGGAAAAGGAATTGGGCTTGACATTCCAGGACCCTGGACGGTAAGAGAGGGTGAAGTTGAAACAGTCAAAAAAAAAAAAAGGACCAGCGGGCCTGGCGAGAGTTCAGTCTTTTAGCAGAGCGTATATGCTCCAAGTTCTTGTGATCTGTCCACACAAAAAAAGACTCCTTGGTACCCTCCAACCAGTGGTGTCAGTCTTCTAGGGCCATCTTGACTGCCAACAGTTCCCTGTTACCAGTGTCAAAATTTCTTTCAGCAGGGGACAGGCACCAAGAGAAGAAGGCACAGGGATGGAGCTTTTGGTCAGTGCCTGAGTGCTGAGACAAGACAGCCCCCACCCCAACATCGGTGGTGTCGACCTTAACCACAAACTGGCGTTCAGGGTGAGGCATCTGGTGGATGGGCGAAGAGGTGAACATTCCTTAAGGGTCTGGAAGGCTGCTTCAGCTGGAGATGGCCATTGGAAGGGGAGTGGGAGGAGGTAAGGGCGGTGAGAGGCACTGCCACAGTGCTGTAGTTGCGGATAAAGCAACGGTAAAAGTTGGCAAAACCCAGGAACCACTGTTTGCAGTTTTCAGGAACAGGCCAGGAGGTGACAGCAGACACCTTGGGCCACAATATTTCCCAGGAAAGACACTGAAGAGACATGAAACTCAGATTTCTCTGCTTTTGGGAGGTGATGTACCAGGCAGGAGACGTGACTTTTGGCTTTAGTGAAGAACTGGCTGAAATCATGATACTCAGGTGGCACCCCAAAGAGGTCAGGTGAAGAGCAGGAGTTGGAGGAGTGAAGTGGAGCAGAGGCTTGCTGCAGGCACCGTTGATGACAGGGATGGACCCAGAGTGGCCCCGGTGACCCAGTCCATGTGATGGTTGTGAAGATGGAGCCATGAAAACCCCAGGATAAGTGGCAGGCAGGAAGAGCTCAGGATGTCGAACTGAATAGTTTTGTGATGATTACCAGAAAGCAGCAGGTGTATGGGAGAGGTCTGCTGCGCGACAATGCCCAATATGTCTCCCTCTAAGGCTTTAGCAGAAGCCAGATGAGGCAGCCCCAGCTGAAGGACCAACTTTTCATTAATGATACATGCATCAGCCCCAGAGTCTATGAGAATAGCCAATGTGAATAGCCAAGTGTCAGGGCCATCAGGAAGAAGGAGCCGGCCTTGGAACAGAGGTCTCTGGGCTTGGGGAGATGTCAGGGCAGAGCTTCTGGCTTTTGCTGGAGAGCTGGAGATGAAGTGTCCTGCTACCCCACAATAGAGGCAGAGATTGGACTTGCGTTGGCGCACCTTCTCTTCCTGGGAGAGGGAGGTGCGACCTAACTCAGGCTCAGGGTCCTCAATCTGCTGACCCAAAGAGGAGGAGTTGGCTGGCTGAGCAGACAGTGACATATTATATCAGATAGACATTTTTGATACCGGTACTAGTAGTAGCAAGCTAGCAAGCACTAGTAGTTACTAAGATACAAGCAGAAGAGGATGAACAATAGTATTTTATTTCTGCTATGGTACTGAACCTGACTGCAGAAGATGGTTAGTTAACCAGAACTATCTTGGAAATTGGTGTTCAAAAAGTACAGGCCAGGTATTTGATGAACCACCTATCTAGTCTTGGCAAACTTCAACCAATCAGATTGATGAACTATATTAGTAGTCAAAGTCTGACCAAAGATAGATAGTATTTTAGATGTCCCTCTATTGCATGTTAGGGTATATGTGTATAGTGTATACGTCTGTAATACACACTGGCTTGCTCGGCTATGCCCTATGGTTTACTCATAGGACATGGCAAAGGTTGCCGGAGGGTTGACCAACCAGAACCTACACTTACAGTAGCAGAGCTTAGAAGTATGGTCTGTGTTAAAAGTGATAAGCACTCTGTCATGGTTCTGAGGGAAACCCAGAAGCAGATCAGGACAAGAGTTTGAGTGTAACAGTTTATTTAGAGTGAATACGTGACACAAAAAGGGAGCAGGCAAGCGAAAGTGGGGGTCCAGAGGGGGGGATTATACAGAGAGGTGTTGGCAGGCTGGCTTAGAGGATGGAGGTCCCCATGCTGGCAACACGAGGCGCAGGCTGAGTGGAGTGGACTGATTCCTGAGGCAGAGAGACACAGCCAGATGGCAAGAGGAAGGCAGAAATTGGTGGTTACGGATACAGAGTAGAATTTCTGGCTGAAAGGCTATAGCATACACTATACTTCACAACCACCCAGCAGAGAGAAAGAGAAAGCCCAAGTTAGTGAATCCAGTCATTACCATCATGACTCAGGCTTTGTATTGTCTGTCAAGATAATAAAAGCTCTATCTGCTGCCAGTCCTGATGAATCCTGTGTGTTATTGCCTACTGAAGCAGAGTAGCACTATTTGACCTAATTATTTGACCTGAAATTAGACAAGTTGCATCCAGTCTGCAGAGCAACAGACAGGTTGAAGACTGTGAGTCAACAGTACCAAAAGCAGTTTTGGGCTTCCCATCACCAATGAAGCTAGTATTTAAGCTCTCCCTGCTCACTCACTCTCTGCCAGATTGTTCTACATGCTCACGCTAGACTCTCCAGCACTCTTCTCCGGACTGATCTCCCATTGCCGACTCTGCCTGCCTTGTACTAACCTGTAACCTGGTAACCAACCCTGCCTTCTGTCTCCAACCACGAGCTTCTAGTCACTCTGGATTCTGCCAGGTGGTGTCGGCCCAGCTACTGGTGGCTCGCTCCTGGTACGTCTGCCTCAACGCCTGTCTACCTGCTTGCCGGACTGGTGTTCCCAGCCTAAGCCCCCGGACTTTCCCTGTGCCCAGAGAGACTACTTCCTCTGTTATTGTTTTGAACAGTGCTATTGCTCTTCAAACTGCCAAGAGTAATAAAAGTGACTTTCCTGTATTACCTTCGTGCAGTGTGCTGCATTTGGGTTCTCACTATGCCCGTTACAGTACAATCTGGCCAGAATTGGACCCAGCGCACCCTTCTCCCGACTCAAGAGGATTGAGGACGCACTGCAGCAACACAAGGAAAGATTCACCTCCATTACAGCTGACATCCAGCAGGCTACCGCTAACCAGACACAAGGGCTAGCTATGCTAATTACTCAGGTCCAGCAGCTGGCAGCAGCCATTCCTCAATCTGCTGCTGCTCTGCAGCCCCAGACCTTCGCTAGCGTTCGCCATTAACCACCTGACAGGTTGAGCCCACCTGTGGGGAACAGCAGAGTGGGAACACCAGATCGCTGCCTGCTCCTCCTTCCAAGCCTTCACCACGGAGCTTCATAAAGTGTTCAGCATAGCATCCATAGGTCCAGACATCACAGGGGTCTGATGGACTTGAGCCAAGGTGAACAGACTGTCACTAACTACGCCATTGAGTTCCGCATCAGGGCCCGTCAGAGATACTGGAACGAGGCTGCCATTTGCGATGCTTATCTGCGGGGTCTGGAGGACTACATTAAAGATGAGTTGGTCTTTCACAATCTTCCCTCTTCTCTGGACGGACTTATTGAACTTACATCCTGGATAGATCGCCATGTGCAGGCAAGACGCCGAGAGAGGCGGCAAGCACAGGCAAACCAGCACCTGCTGGGCCGACTACGAGTTCCTCCAGAGACTTTGGATACCTCTAGTGGTCATCAGGGGAGAGAGGCCGAACCCGTGCAGGTGGGCCGCACCAGTCTCAATCCTGAGGAGCGGGAGTGCTGTCGCCAGGGGAAGCTCTGCCTCTACTGTGGTCAAGCAGGTCACTTCATCTCACGGTGTCCAGCAAAAAGACCGGACTCACCAGTAGAGGGGGAAGTACTGGTGAGTCGTTCCCCCGAACTATTCCTCTGGCAACGGTCCTTATACCATGTTCAGCTGTTACTGGCGGAGGGTTCCCACACCCTCGCCACCTTCATTGACTCTGGTTCCGATGTCAGCCTCATCGATAAGGACCTGGCCCAGCAACTAGGCATCAACTGGATACTACTGCCTGCCCTGGTTCCTGTCAATGCCCTCAATGGTCATCTCATGGGGAAAGTAACTCACCAGACCACACCCATCCGCATGCTCATGTCCGGTAACCACCACGAGACTATCCAGTTTCACATTCTGCGGTCTCCTCGAATCCCTCTCATCCTGGGATTCCCGTGGCTCTGTCGCCATAACCCTCCTGGGGTGGGGGTCATCTTGTCATCAAGTGTGTCTCCAAAAAGCAGCTGCTCCCCAGCTGTCTTGCTGTCCCAGTCCTCTGCCTGACCTATCAGGGGTGCCGGTGGAGATAAATGTCTTCGGCCCTGCATTGATTATCGAGGCCTGAATGACATGAATATCAAGAACCGCTACCCCTTTCCTCTCATCTCCTCTGCCTTTGAGCTCTTGGAGGGGGCCACCATATTCTCCAAATTGGACCTTCGCAACACCTATCATTTGGTCCGCATCCGGGAGCGGGATGAGTGGAAGACTGCTTTCATCACCCCCACTGCACACTACAAGTATCTAGTCATGCCCTTCAGCCTAACCAACGCCCCTGCTGTCTTCCAGGCCCTGGTTAATGACACGTGCTCCAGGACATGGTGAACAATTACATGTTTGTTTACCTGGGTGACATACTGATCGTTTCCAAAACCAAGCTAGAACACGTCCACCACGTCTAGGCAGTTCTGCAGAGGCTCCTGGAGAACTCTCTCTTTGTCAAAGCCGAAAAGTGTGAGTGTCACTCCTCCTCTGTGTCCTTCTTGGGCTTCATCGTGGGTCCTGGGAGCATCCAGATGGACCCCACAGAGGTGTCAGCCATCTCAGGTTCCGGTTCCTGGGCTTCGCCAACTTTTACCAGAAGTTCATCAGGGGTTACAGCACAGTAGCCGCTCCTCTCATGGCTCTGACTTTCTCTAAAGTGCCGTTCCAGTGGTCACCCGCAGCTAATGAGGCCTTCCAGCCCCTCAAAGCCAGGTTCATGTCAGCCCCCATCCTCCAAATGCCTGACCCAGAAAGGCAATTTGTGTTGGAGGTGGACGCCTCTGACATGGAGGTAGGAGGGGTGCTCTCCCAGCGGGTGGCCAAGGACCAGAAGCTCCATCCATGCGCCACCTTCTCCCGACGACTGACCCTGGCTGGGTGGAATTACGACATCAGCAATCGAGAGCTTCTGGCAGTCAAATCTTGAATACATTTGGTACTGAACTCCCAACAGGCCTCACGGTCTCCATTTCTGACCAGATTTAACTTTTCTCTCTCCTACCGGCCGGGTTTCCACAACATGAAGCCTGATGCCCTATCCCGGCAGTTTTTGAGAGGAGAGGACTCGGCTGCCAGTTCCAACACCATTCTCCCCTCCTCTAATCTGATCGCATCACTCAGTTGGGAGGTGGAGGAAAGAATTAAGGCAGCTTTAGAGGATCAGCCTGGGCCCAGCTTGTGTCCTCTTAATTGCCTGTTCGTCCCTGCTCCCCTATGGTCCGACGTCCTCCAGTGGGCCCAGAACCTGTCAGAGGTGGTGCAGTAAAGATTTTGGTGGGCGACTCTGGCTGAAGACAGCCGGGAGTTTGTGAACGCCTGCCCAGTCTGCAACCAGCACTGTCCCTCACACAAAGCCCCCGCTGGATTCCTGCATCCGCTGCCAGTGCCCCACCAGCCCTGGTCCCACATCTTCCTAGACTTTGTCACTGGTCTGCCACTGTCCAACGGCCACACCACTATTCTTACAGTGGTAGATTGGTTCAGCAAGATGGCACATTTCGTGCCCCTGCCCAAGCTTCCCTCGGCCAAGGAGACGGCTGAACTGGTTCTGCTACATGTGTTTCAACTGCATGGTTTCCCTACTGACATGGTCTCCAACCGGGGGCCCCAATTCACCTCCTTTTTCTGGAGGGAGTTCTGCACGCTGATGGGGGCCACCATCAGTTTGTCATCCGGGTTCCACCCCCAGTCCAACGGCCAGTCTGAGAGGATGAATCAGGAGATGGACACTGCTTTACGCTGCATGGTCTCTCAGCACCCCTCATTCTGGTCCCGGCAGCTTCTGTGGGTGGAATACGCCCATAACACCCTGACCAGCTCTCCAACTGGATTCTCTCCGTTTCAGTGTGCCTACGGGTTCCAACCCCCACTCTTTCCCGTCCTGAAGAAGGAGGTTTCCTGACCGTCAGTGCAAGCCTTCATCCGCCGCTGCCACCGGACCTGGACTCAGAGCCTCTCTTCTTCACTCCACTGCCCACTATTCCACTGGCCAATCTTCGTCGATCGAAGGCTCCAACCTTTCAAGTTGGCCAGAAGGTCTGGTTGTCTACCCAGGACCTACCCTTACAGGTGGAATCACTGCTCCTCCCCTGCTGCCACCCCATATCATCGAAGGGGGCCCCGCCTATACCATCCATCGACTCCTTCGTTCCTGTCGCTGGGGAAGGGGTCTCCAGTACCTGGTGGATTAGGAGGGGTATGGTCCTGAGGAAATGTCCTGGGTCCCTGCACGGCATATTTTGGATGCTCCATGCTTCCATTGATGCCACCCAGATCGACACTTGACTGTGACCTCAAGGCAAACCCTTGAGACCTCTTTTGCACATCCAGTGACTGGTGAAGAAGTGTTTGTAAGTAGTGCATAGTTATTTTGTTTCCAGTAAATTGGCAGTATAGTGTAATAGTTTAGATTCAGGTTTAAATGATGCTTTTGTAGTTGTGTTCTGTTAGTGTTTTTGCCTGGTTTCCCAATCACCCTTGCACAGGTACAACTCACAAATGAATACAGGCAATGGTGTTGAAATAGCTTGTTTTATTAGTCGCAATAATCATAAATTTAAGTTATTTATCTTCTTAAAAAACAATAACTACTATTGTTATTACTTTGTTAGTTGTTTAATACCGACAACGCCACCTTGGGTTAGGGCCCAAAGACCCGCACTAAGACTAAACTAGCACTTATTGAAGGACACACAGATTCGTTAACTCAGGGAGAGCAGGAGACGGAGTTCAGTGTTCACATACAAAATTTTATTCACTAAAATCGACAATTGTTTGGCGTAAAACAAGGAGGCCCAACAACAGAAAAAGGGGAGAACCGGCTGAGGCTTACCAATCGGGGGAGAGGGTCTTAAACCACCGTCGGCCATCAGCTCTAGGGGACAAGGAGAAACAAGGGCTCCAGGTAAAGAAAACAAACAAACCAAACAATGAGCAAAAAGTATGAGATTCAATTATTAGGCTGAACCAAATAAATAAAAATAAACCAAAAGGTCTCTGGCCAGAGATATTAACTCAATCAACCAATACTCATGGGTCAAAGCAAATAAATCACAATAGAAAATAAACAATAAATTCCCCAAAATAATATAGTAAATTACCCCACAATACCCCGAAACCTAAACAGTTAGTTAATCCTCATCAAATGAGGATTAACTAATACACTCACAGTGCGTCCCCGCGAGTGGCAGCCGCACACACACACTCAGGGTCAGCTGCAGGAAACCAGTCGGTCGGTCAGACGACAGAACCCAACACCAAGCAGGTGAGGTGGTAGAAGCAGCAGAGCAGCGGCAGCAAAGTAGTAGCAGCGAAGCAGCAGCAGCGAAGCAGTAGCAGCGAAGCAGCAGCGGCGAAGCAACGGTAGCCGTGGCTATATAGCCGCAATTAATCAGTGCTCGTCTTACTCAGTTTCAGCGTCCAACAAAAAGTCCGATTCAGTCCGGCTAAATAGCGTCCCATCCAAAGAGGGAGAGGAGTGAAGAGTCGGCTTAGTGGGGGGTGACAGCCACCACACGGCAAAGCGATCAGCTGACTGTTAGAGGGAGAGGGGCGGAAGGAAGGCTTAACACCTGGCTAACAGCAAGTTAAAAGGTAAAACGTTCGTAACTCACCGATGTGCTGCTCAACCAGCGATTGGCAAATAAGCCAGGGAGGGCTCATACCACTACAACAAGAAAACCAAAACCCATAATACTACATGCCTATGCATGCATACAAGTATACACACACATACATGCATACGAGTTTTGCAGGTCCTACAAAGCTGAGATTATTCCCACCCCCCTTACTAAGGAGTCCAGATGAATCGGTCTTGAGCGGCAATATATTACTTAAAAAACAAGCGTCTGAACGACAGCGGCAGAGCAGTCAATTAGTTGATTCTGAGAAGCGGCAAGAAACAAACGTGAAGGCAAAAGGGCAAAAAACAAAAACAAGGAGAAGAGGAAAGGAATGAAACAGAGACAAGGAGACAAGGCAGGGCAACACAGCAGCTAACGCCAGGCAAGCTTCAAAGAAAGAAAAAAGGAAGCAAAGCCAGACGTAAATCAATATATACTATATAAAACTACAAGATTAGGCAACATTGGGAGTCAACAAAAGCTACAGCGGCAGCGGCGGCCAACCAGAGGGACACACACACACCCTTGTGGCTTTACACGGCAACCTGCAACAAACAGTCATCAACAGTGGACTCAGCAATTGTCAGACTTCTAAAACTACACTACATACCTGAAGCAAGACACACGGCACATACACTGGCAAACCACGGCTCGGCGGAGCTGCACGCCGGCCTGCACCCACTCAGGCAGAGGAGAGAGAGAGCAATTGCCCCACACAGGGCCTATATAAACAGGTCAGCATTAGCAGCCAATGACTCGGCTGCACTACAGGTACCGGTAAGGGGCGTGACACACCTGCCCGGTCGGCAAACCTGCTAAAACAAAGACACAGAGGGGACACAAAGGGGACATGCAATATTATATGGGTACACTAAATTACTACCACATTATACCTGGTTTTCCATCAGTTTTTCATTATTGAAGCAAGTTTTTGTTTAATTCCTGTGTCTGGGTCCATACCTGCACTTCCCCACTCACCACCCTACATTACAGTTCAGTTTACCTGCAATGAATGTCCATCCATCCGTCCATCCATCTTCTTCCACTTACCCAAGGGCAGGTCGCAGGGGCTGCAGCTTCAGCAGGGAGACCCAGACTTCCCCCTCCCCGGCCACTTCATCCAGCTCTTCCAGGGGGACCTCAAGGTGTTCCCAGGCCAGCCATGAGACATAGTCCCTTCCCTGGGGCCACCTCCCGGAACACCTCACCAGGGAGGCGTCCAGGAGGCATCCTCATCCATCCATCCATAAAGGTTATGAACAGAATCGGTGATAGAGGGCAGCCCTGGCAGAGTCTAACTCTCACTGGAATCAAGTCCGACTTACTGCTGGCAATGTGGACCAAGCTCTGGCACTGGGAGTACAGGGACCGGACAGTCCGTATTAGTGGGTCCGGAACCCCCCACAGGGACACGGTCGAATACCTTCTCCAAGTTCACAAAGCACATGTAGACTGGTTGGGCGAACTCCCATGCACCCTCCAGGACCGTGCTAAGGGTATAGAGCTGGTCCACAGTTCCACGACCAGGGCGAAAGCCACACTGCTTCTCCTGAATCTGAGGTTTGACCCTCCACTCCAGGACCCCTGAAAAGACCTTCCCGGGGGAGGCCAAATGAATGCCACCAAAGCAAAAGATCTATGACTGTGACTATCTGTGTCACCCTTTGCTATTTTACATCTGATGGATATGGTGGCAAAAATCAATTTACTTCTTTCAGTTAACAAAATTCATAGGAGCTTCCTTGAGGTGTCCTTGTTTTAATACAATCAGGGAAATACAACTTTTTCTTTTAAAAGGTATGCATCTGTCAGGTGTCAGGTTTTAGATCCAAAAGCAGATTAAGCTGATGAGAAAGTGTAAGGGAACGGCTTCGGTGATGATACGCTGGCTGTGTATAACTGGCCTAATCCTCCGGTCAGAGAAGACGCAGCAACTTCTCTTATTTCTTGGTTTTATTAGCTTCTTCAAATAAACAGGACACAGTAGCAATCGTATGTACATGCGTGTGTGTGGTTTGTGATGTCTGCAAAGACAACAATAATAAACAGTATTAATAATAAGTAACCTACAGTGGCATTAACGATAGAATAGCATGAACTGCAATAGACATGACTAACGTGACATACTAAGAATCACCAGTAGGTGTCAGTATAGGATCATTGAACACAGTACAACGGCCTGGCGCAACAAGCCGGTCACACGACCAAACTGAACGGAGACAGCCCCAGCATCCACCGATAAGGTCAATCTGTCACGCCAGCATAAATGTAATAGCAGCCTCAATAAACGACAGTTACACTGCTAAATAAACAATAACAGAATGAAAGAAATGTATGCTGGTTAACTAAGTTACAGCTCAGACCGTTCATGTTTCATGTGGCTCTGTAACACACCACCTGGTAAGCTAACGACGCAAACCGAGCTTATTAACGGGTAAAATTAATAACCATAACATACAAATATAAACAACATCTGCTCGTCTACATCATCACCAACGCACACTGTTGTACAGAAATGAAGAAGATCACTGCGAGTTGGCGAAGTTGCCTCAACTAGTTTAACTCGCGTCATTTAACACACTACGCACGTGCAACTAGTTCACAGTCTCTGCCTGGAGCAGCTTGCTGTGACGCGAACTCCTCACAGCAGGGAATTCACAACAGAAAGTGACAAAGTTTATTGAAGATCAGTCAGGAAATACTGAACAGAGAGCAGGGGAAAATCGAGGCCGAGTTTGGGTTCCACTGTGGACGGAGAAGTAGGGGACAGGCAGAGCAGGCAAGACGGGGTTCGATCCAGGTGTTGGTGCTGATTGGCAGAGAAGACAAGTGGTCCAGGAAGAACAGGACAACCTTCGTGAGACAGAAAGTATAGAAAATGAGCTCAACAGGAACAGGTATAACTAGGTATAACAAAAACGAATGTCAACAATCTGGCGAGGACTGGAAAGCTGGGGAGGTCTTAAATAGTGTGATTGTAGGATGAGAGTCAAGTGTTTTATGGGGTGCAGGTGTGCCATAGTCCAACAGCTGAGGCCACTCCCACCAACTCCAGGAAACATAGGGAAAAGGACAAATGGAAAAACACCAAGCACACCCAGACACGTCACTCACACACCCAGCCTCCAGCCAGAGTTGCAGTCAGGCAGTCTTGACATCAGGTTTTTCATCAACATTGACATCCTGGTGCTGATGATTCCTGAGCTGTTCCGTCCAGCTGTATGTCTGCACCTACCAGTTCATCTAAGATCACTTGGAGCTTCTCTTTAGGCCCTGTTTACGCATACACAGGTATTTTTAAAAACGGAGACGGAGACGGAGAGATTTCCCTTCGTTTGTACCTATCTTTTACATGCAAACGGTGAATTCGCCTCTGAAAACAAATCTTTCTAAAAACTCCGGCTATGGTGGAGATTCTGGAAAACTACGGTTTTGCGTTTGTGTGTAAATTAAGATATTAATATATATCTGAGATGAATTGGTATATATATATATAATTGAGAGTTTAGGTAGCTGATGCGCCAAAAGTGCGACCAATGTTTACCTGGGGAGTACCGGCTGAGGCTTACCAATCAGGAGAGGGGGTAGCTCCAATTCATGAAAGGCTTGTAAATAGTTTTCTGGGGGGATTGTTAATGTTCTTGTTCTTTCCTTTTCTCCTCTGTGACCTGCAGCACGCAACAAAGTCTGAGTCCTCAGGGGAGCCACTCAAAAAAATGGAAACAATGTGATGGATGATAGTGATATAATTATAATAATAATAATAATGACATAATATTAACATAATAATAATAGCAATAGTAACAATGATAATAATGATAGGAATAGTAATAACAATATAATAATAATTATTATTATACTCAAATACAATGTATACCGTTCAAGCAATGCTTTCAATAAAGACCTGAACACACCTGAACGTTTTCTGTGTTCTTTTCGTCCTATCTTTGTCTGTATGTCTGTCTGTCACGTCTGACATTTGACAAAATGTCAGACTTCTTTTATCTGATGGCAGATGGCAATGAGTGTTTAAGCGGCTGAAGTTCCCTAATTCCACTAGTGGATGCAGCCCAATTAATCTGCGTTATTCTTCTTAATAATGTTATTTTCTCTCTAATTAATTAAAACACGTTAATTTGACAGCCCTACATTTAACATTGTTGTCCTTAAAAGGTGTGTCTCTTTTCCCTGTCCTTGAGGACAGCAGTGCACAAATATTGGCCAGATGTGTGAGTGTTGCAGTTGAGTGTGTTGGGAACCTCATTGTTGTTTGGGACCTATTATGACCACACAGTCCACACATATGTTTACCAGAGAATGGTGTACTCAGGATAATAAATGATTATCTGTCAAAAACAAACATCCCACACAGTTTAAAGGTCACTGTTGCAGAACTCGACTACTACTACCGACTACTTTCCTACTGCGACAGAGCTACAGGCCATCTGGATTTAAATCCATTCATGAACTTATTTACAATTTTAACAGCAGAGTTGTATTTTCAGATATTATAAAGGCCTAGTATTACAGCAACACTGTTGTGAATGAAAGACAGGCATCTTTTCCCTTACCTTATGTCATGAGAATTTTTAGAGAAAGACCCTTCAATAAAGAAGACTGGGTTCAGAGTATCAAAGTTTAAGTTGAATTTATTATTCTTGTACAAGAAGGAGCGTTTAACAGTGCAACACACGAAAGGGGTTACAGAGAAAAGGCTCCCTGAGGAGCTCTAACAGTTGGGTTTTAACAAGCTGTCTCGGACACCTCCCCACTGATACGGACAGGATCATAATATCCTTTTTTGGTTTCCTGCTCAGTAATGAGCAGGGCATTCCTTATCCAAATGATACTTCTCTAATCTGTCTCTCTTGTCCTTGTACTATTAATTTATAACTATCTTTCCCTGCCAGACTCAGCAAAACACACAGCAAATAAGGGAAGTGCTCGAGATAGGCAAAAACGCGATAAACACACACTAATTTTTATAACACCTTATATGTGGCACCAGGGAATAGGATTTTCAATGCCAGTCTCTGGAGCAATTACCTGCTTTGCTGGGGTGTCACAGCCTGGCTCTTTGGGCCATGACAAGAACCGGAGTTGCACTGTTTTTAGAAGGTTAGCATTTGTTTATTTAACATGAAACAACAAAAACAGAACAATGGTTCAGATAGGATGTGGACGTCAGTACTATCAGTGGTGTATGATGTGCATGAGTGTAAAATGTAGTGAATGTTTGTTGTCGAGTGCATCCAACTAAAAAGGAAAAGAAAAGGGTTAACTGGCGGTGGCTACCACACCACTCCATGGATGTCTGCTGGGGAGAGAGAGAGAGAGAGAGAATGAATGAATGAGTTGTCGGCTTATATAATCTCAGGGCACCGGGCCCAGATGCCCCAAATACCCAGCCCAGCCCGCAGACCAAAATCCAACCGGAAGGCCACTGCCTTGACAGCAGGGGTCGTCACAGGGGGCCAGATCTTCATCTCCAGCTAATGCTGCTGCTCTGCTGCCTGTCTCAGCAGGAATCGATGTTCCTCTTCCTTCACCCTGTGAGCCTAATGTGGGAGCTCCTGAACGATATGATGGCGATCCTGTCACCTGTAGCGCCCTTCTCTGCAACTGCTCCATCATCTTTTCCCTGCAGCCACTCACCTTATCCTTTGAGGAAGCCAGGGTGGCTTATACCATTAACCACCTCACTGGGAGGGCACGTCTTTGGGGCACAGCTGAGTGGCAGAGGGGGACCCCTGCCTGCCACTCTTTGCAGTCCTTTGCCAATGAGCTCAGGAGGGTCTTTGGTACTGGACCTCTGGGACCCGACGCTGGACATGAGTTGTTGGATCTTGTTCAGGGGAGCCGCTCAGTATGTATGCCATAGACTTTCATAACCCAGGCCCCCATGTGTGACTGGAACGTGGCCGCTCTCTGTGATGTCTTCTTGCGGGGGCTGGCTGGCTACATTAAAGATGAACTGGTTTCTTATAGACTGCCATGTGTGCTCTCTTTCAGATGGATAAGTCTCTTCGGCCCTGTATAGACTTTCGTACACTTAATGACATTACCGTTAAGAACTGCTACCCCCTCCCACTCCTCTCCACACCCTTTGAACTGCTCCAAGGGGCAAAGGTGTTCTCCAAGCTCAACCTGAGAAATGCATATCATCTGGTTCGCATACAGGAGGGGGATGAGTGGAAAACGGCCTTCAATACACCAACAGGTCATTATGAATATCTGATGATGCCCTTTGGTTTGACCAGTGCCCCAGCTGTTTTCAAGCTCTGGTTAATGACGTGCTCCGGGACATGCTGAAGAAGTATGTCTTTGTCTACTTGGATGACATCCTGATCTTTCCTCGCAGCCAAGAGGAACGCGTCACCAATGTCAGATCTGTCCTCCACTGCCTCCTGGACAGTGCCCTCTATGTCAAGGCAGAGAAATGTGAATTTCATGTACCGTCTGTCTCCTTCTTGGGGTACATCATTGCCACAGACTGCTTACAGATGGATCCAGCTAAGGTTTCTGCTATGACCTCCTGGCCAGTTCCAGAGACACCCAAATGACTGCAGTGTTTTCTGGGGTTTGCCAATTTCTACCATCAGTTCATCAAAGGTTTCAGTTCCATTGCCTCTCCCCTTTCGGCCCTCACTTCATCCAAGACCACCTTCTGCTGGACTGATGAAGCACAATGCGCCTTCGACACCCTCAAGACTTGCTGCTCCTCTACTCCCATCCTCCAGATTCCCAACCCCAAGTTCCAGTTCATTGTGGAAGTGGATGCGTCCAGTGTGGGGGTGGGGCGATTCTTTCTCAGCAATCCACCATCGACAAGAAGGTCCACCCCTGCACCTTTTTCTCTCACCGTCTAACTCCTACTGAGAGGAATTATGATATTGGTAACAGGGAACTTCTGGCGGTGAAACTGGCCTTAGAGGAGTGGCGTCACTGGCTAGAGGGAGCCAAAGTGCCATTCATTGTATGGATATATTGTATTGTATTCAATCTGCCAAGAAACTGAACTCCAGGAGGGTCCACTGATCTGTTGACAGGTTAAATTTTACATTGTTTTATCAGCCCAGGTCTCATAACATCAAGCCAGACGCACTTTCCCGGCAGTTTCCTGAGTGTCCTGACAAAACTGTTGAGCCTTCCACCAGCGTTCCAGCTTCCTGTCTTGTTGCCTCTGTCACTTGGGAAATAGAGGAGAGGGTGCAGGCTGCCACTGAGAATCAGCCTGGTCCTAGTTCCTGTCCTCCTGTCCTGTTTGTCCCGGCTCCGCTCCGATGTACTCCATTGGGGACATGCTTCCCGACTTACCTGCCACCCTGGCATTCAGCACTTCCTGCAGTAGCGCTTCTGGTGGTCAACACTGCAGGAGGATGTCTGAGACTATGTCAACGCCTGTCCTGTGCGCAACCAGAACAAGACATCTCGTCATCCACCAGCAGGGTTCCTGCACCCATTGCCTGTTCCGCATCGCCCTTGATCACACATCTCCCTAGACTTTGTAACTGGTCTACCTTGATCCAAGGGCCACACTGCTATCTTTATTGTTGTTGACCGTTGTTGACTGCAAAAAAACCCCCACTCCTTCCACTCAGTCTCTGCCAGATTGTCTTCAGCAGCATGCTAAGCTCTCACGCATTTGTTGGATTGCTTCCCTGGTTTCGACCCTGCCTGTCCCTGACCTGTCCTCGTCGTCCCTGCCCAGGTAACCAGACCAGCCTTCCATCCCAGACTCCTCTGCCTGCTTGCCCCTTGTCTGTTTCCTGTTTGTTTGGATTCCCTCCCCGGAGGTTTCTGTTGGAGAGTTGGACTATTTTGGCTGGTTCAGCTGGAGATTATTTCCTGACTACCTGCTGTGGATTTTTGCAACCCTCTTTGGCCAATAAACTGTTGAACTGTCCTAACCCTGGTCTCTGTCTGTGCTGTTCTTGGGTCCACTCTCACACCCATTACAGTCTTAAAGTGACAGGAGCAGGGAGGGGTTACATTAACGTCAATCTCAAAACTTGTACCCAATTAGTCTGGATAGATCTCAATGAAGACACTGTCACAAAAAATGGAATAAAATAAATGAAACTGTAGATTTGACAATAATTTCACAGCTTAATTTAAAGTCTTATTCATGGCAATCATCTGAACATTAGGATTTGCCTGTCTGTGCTGTAAATGATTGACTTAAAGGATACCCAGAAATGATGACTGTATTGAAGTCATATGGGTGAAAGGACAAAAGATTAGTAGCAGAGTTTATTTAACAGTTGCTGACTCAGAGGCTCATCTCAGTCAGTCATGGGTCATCCTGAGATCCACATGTGGACATGGACACTTTGTGTCTTCTTGATTTGGATGTCTGTTGGTCAAGCAGTAACAGGACCGTAAGTTCACCTGTACTGTCTAACAGAATAATAATAATTTGTCGGGTCATTTCTGTGACTTTGTGATGACTTTATGATGCATTAACTTCTAGGTTAAAGTTAATTCCATGTTAGATCCAGTGAGGTGTTTACTGTGTGTCTGTGTTTGTCTGTAGGCAGTACATGGTAGCCATTCCTGCGATTCTTGAAGCTGGAGCTGAGACCAAATTCTGTACAAATCTCCTGCAGCCCAACAAGACTTTGGTCATGACTGTCACTTTGATGTCTCGCGAGGAGAACACAACCCTCCTCCAGAAGACGTCCAGTGAAGAGTTTCACACCTGTGTTCCATTTAAGGTCAGTTTTAGCCATGGACTTTGATTCATTTTCTCATTCATTTTCATTTTCATTTTCTCGAGAGTCAGCACTCTCTGGAAATGTGTGTACAACATTCCCTCAGTTGGGGAAACTTAATGGGACACCCACACACTTTGAAACACAAAATGAGAATCCAATTACAACAGTATAAGTCAACAAATGGTTTGTAACACAGCTTTTATATGTAATTTTAGGTTCAACAATTCAAATAGATAAAATGAAGACTTTTTTTCAGTCAGAGTTGTTAATTGTCCTCTTGGTGTCTACAAACAATCTTTCCGTCACAGGTTCCTCTAGTGCAGAAGGAAGTGGTGCAGAAGTTTAAGGTGGACGTACGAGGTGATACATTTCACTCAACTAAGTCAGGAGAGTCATGATCAGACCCAGGTGAAGAATAAATGTGCTGAAATGTAGCATACTTTTGTGTACTGTAGTTTGTTTATGATTAGTTAACTTGAAGCGTGCTATTTTGGAACAACTAATTTTGTACTAAACATATTTTAATTGTAATTAAATTGTAGAAAAGCTCAACTTGAAGTTTATTCAGTATACTTTTATGGGCTGTGGAACAATTTAAAGTATAATGACTTTATGTGTACTAATATATGCTTAGTCAAATTAAAGTGTACTTTGGTTGCATGTAGTACATTGTTATTATTACATTATTAAAAATTAGTTAAAATTAGTCTTAAAAATATATAAGCTTTATACTTTAAATATATTCTTACTGTGGCTCTAGAATCAGATCATGTCCTATTTAGGCGGAAATCACCTTTCATTGACTGTGCTTGGCCTTCAATCAATTTATGGCAGGTGAAAATGCCTTCAAACAATTTATGGCAGGTGAGAATGCCCATTTTGTGTTGTAGTGGTCCTTTACAATAATTCCAAGCTGTCCTGTGAGCTCAGATCTTTATATTATGAAGCTCTAGAATCAGATCAAGTAATATTTAGGCAGAAATCACCTTTCATTAACTGCGTTTGGCCTTCAATCGATTTATGGCAGGTGAAAATGCCTTCAATCAATTTTTGGCAGGTGAAATGCCCATTTTTTGATGTAATGGTCCTTTACAAGAATGCCAAGCTGTCCTGTGAGTTCAGATCTTTATATTAAGAAGCTTTAGAATCAGACCAAGTCATATTTAGGCAGAAATCACCTTTCATTGACTGCATTTGGCCTTCAATCAATTTATGGCAGGTGAAAATGCCTATTTTGTATTGTAATGGTCCTTTACAAGAATTCCAAGCTGTCCTGTGAGCTCAGATCTTTATATTATGAAGCTTTAGAATCAGATCAAGTCATATTTAGGCAGAAATCACCTTTCATTGACTGCGTTTGGCCTTCAATCAATTTATAGTAGGTGAAAATGCCTTCAATCAATTTTTGGCACATGAAAATGCCCATTTTGTGTTGCAATGGTCCTTTACAAAAATGCCAAGCTGTCCTGTGAGCTCAGATCTTTATATTATGAAGCTCTAGAATCAGACCAAGTCATATTTAGGCAGAAATCACCTTTCATTGACTGCGTTTGGCCTTCAATCAATTTATGGCAGGTGAAAATGCCTTCAATCAATTTTTGGCAGGTGAAAATGCCCATTTTTTGTTGTAATGGTCCTTTACAAGAATGCCAAGCTGTCCTGTGAGCTCAGATCTTTTTATTATGAAGCTCTAGCATCAGATCAATCCATATTTAGGCAGAAGTTACCTTTCATTAACCACATGTGTCCTTCAAACAATTTATGGCAGGTGAAAATGCTCATTTTCTGCAGGTGAAAATGCCCATTTTTTGTTGTAATGGTCCTTTACAGAAATTCCAAGCTGTCCCGTGAGCTAAGATCTTTATATTATGAGGCTCTAGAATCAGATCAAGTCATATTTAGGCAGAAATCACCTTTCAGTAACTGCATCTGGCCTTCAATCAATTTATGGCAGGTGAAAATACCTTCAATCAATTTTTGGCAGGTGAAAATGCCCATTTTGTGTTGTAATGGTCCTTTACAAGAATGCCAAGCTGTCCTGTGAGCTCAGATCTTTATATTATGAAGCTCTAGAATCAGATCAATCCATATTTAGGCAGAAGTTACGTTTCCTTAACTACATTTGGCCTTCAATCAGTTTTTGGCAGGTGAAAATGCCCATTTTGTGTTGTAATGGTCCTTTACAAGAATGCCAAGCTGTCCTGTGAGCTCAGATCTTTATATTATGAAGCTCTAGGATCAGACCAAGTCATATTTAGGCAGAAGTTAAATTTCCTTAACTACATTTGGCCTTCAATCAATTTATGGCAGGTGAAAATGCTCATTTTCAGCAGGTGAAAATGCCCATTTTGTGTTGTAATGGTCCTTTACAAGAATTACAAGCTGTCCTGTGAGCTCAGATCTTTATATTATGAAGCTCTAGAATCAGAACAAGTCATATTTAGGCAGAAATCACCTTTCATTAACTGCATCTGGCCTTCAATCAATTTATGGCAGGTGAAAATACCTTCAATCAATTTTTGGCAGGTGAAAATGCCCATTTTGTGTTGTAATGGTCCTTTACAAGAATGCCAAGCTGTCCTGTAAGCTCAGATCTTTATATTATGAAGCTCTAGAATCAGATCAATCCATATTTAGGCAGAAGTTACGTTTCCTTAACTACATTTGGCCTTCAATCAATTTTTGGCAGGTGAAAATGCCCATTTTGTGTTGTAATGGTCCTTTACAAGAATGCCAAGCTGTCCTGTGAGCTCAGATCTTTATATTATGAAGCTCTAGAATCAGATCAATCCATATTTAGGCAGAAGTTACCTTTCCTTAACTACATGTGGCCTTCAATCAATTTATGGCAGGTGAAAATGCTCATTTTCAGCAGGTGAAAATGCCCATTTTGTGTTGTAATGGTCCTTTACAAAAATGCCAAGCTGTCTCGTGAGCTCAGATCTTTATATTACGAGGCTCTAGAATCAGATCAAGTCATATTTAGGCAGAAATCACCTTTCATTGACTGCGTTTGGCCTTCAATCAATTTATGGCAGGTGAAAATGCCTTCAATCAATTTTTGGCAGGTAAAAATGCCTTGAATCAATTTTTGGCAGGTGAAAATCCCAATTTTTTGTTGTAATGGTCCTTTACAAGAATGCCAAGCTGTCCTGTGAGTTCAGATCTTTATATTATGAAGCTCTAGAATCAGATCAAGATATATTTAGGCAGAAGTTACCTATCCTTAACTACATTTGGCCTTCAATCAATTTATGGCAGGTGAAAATGCCCATTTTGTGTTGTAATGGTACTTTAAAAGAATTCCAAGCTGTCCTGTGAGCTCAGATCTTTATATTATGAATCTCTAGAACCAGAACAAGTCATATTTAGGCAGAAATCACCTTTCATTGACTGCATTTGGCCTTCAATCAATTTATGGCAGGTGAAAATGCCCATTTTGTGTTGTAATGATACTTTACAAGAATGCCAAGCTGTCCTGTGAGCTCAGATCTTTATATTATGAAGCTCTAGGATCAGACCAAGTCATATTTAGGCAGAAGTTAAATTTCCTTAACTACATTTGGCCTTCAATCAATTTATGGCAGGTGAAAATGCTCATTTTCAGCAGGTGAAAATGCCCATTTTGTGTTGTAATGGTCCTTTACAAGAATGCCAAGCTGTCCTGTGAGTCCAGATCTTTATATTATGAAGCTCTAGCATCAGATCAATCCATATTTAGGCAGAAGTTACCTTTCATTAACTACATGTGTCCTTCAATCAATTTATGGCAGGTGAAAATGCTCATTTTCTGCAGGTGAAAATGCCCATTTTGTGTTGTAATGGTCCTTTACAAAAATTCCAAGCTGTCCCGTGAGCTAAGATCTTTATATTCTGAGGCTCTAGAATCAGATCAAGTCATATTTAGGCAGAAATCACCTTTCATTAACTGCATCTGGCCTTCAATCAATTTATGGCAGGTGAAAATACCTTCAATCAATTTTTGGCAGGTGAAAATGCCCATTTTGTGTTGTAATGGTCCTTTACAAGAATGCCAAGCTGTCCTGTGAGCTCAGATCTTTATATTATGAAGCTCTAGAATCAGATCAATCCATATTTAGGCAGAAGTTACGTTTCCTTAACTACATTTGGCCTTCAATCAATTTTTGGCAGGTGAAAATGCCCATTTTGTGTTGTAATGGTCCTTTACAAGAATGCCAAGCTCTCCTGTGAGCTCAGATATTTATATTATGAAGCTCTAGAATCAGCTCAATCCATATTTAGGCAGAAGTTACCTTTCCTTAACTACATGTGGCCTTCAATCAATTTATGGCAGGTGAAAATACTCATTTTCAGCAGGTGAAAATGCCCATTTTGTGTTGTAATGGTCCTTTACAAAAATGCCAAGCTGTCCCGTGAGCTCAGATCTTTATATTACGAGGCTCTAGAATCAGATCAAGTCATATTTAGGCAGAAATCACCTTTCATTAACTGCATCTGGCCTTCAATCAATTTTTGGCAGGTGAAAATGCCCATTTTGTGTTGTAATGGTCCTTTACAAGAATGCCAAGCTGTCCTGTGAGTCCAGATCTTTATATTATGAAGCTCTAGCATCAGATCAATCCATATTTAGGCAGAAGTTACCTTTCATTAACTACATGTGTCCTTCAATCAATTTATGGCAGGTGAAAATGCTCATTTTCTGCAGGTGAAAATGCCCATTTTGTGTTGTAATGGTCCTTTACAAAAATTCCAAGCTGTCCCGTGAGCTAAGATCTTTATATTCTGAGGCTCTAGAATCAGATCAAGTCATATTTAGGCAGAAATCACCTTTCATTAACTGCATCTGGCCTTCAATCAATTTATGGCAGGTGAAAATACCTTCAATCAATTTTTGGCAGGTGAAAATGCCCATTTTGTGTTGTAATGGTCCTTTACAAGAATGCCAAGCTGTCCTGTGAGCTCAGATCTTTATATTATGAAGCTCTAGAATCAGATCAATCCATATTTAGGCAGAAGTTACGTTTCCTTAACTACATTTGGCCTTCAATCAATTTTTGGCAGGTGAAAATGCCCATTTTGTGTTGTAATGGTCCTTTACAAGAATGCCAAGCTCTCCTGTGAGCTCAGATATTTATATTATGAAGCTCTAGAATCAGCTCAATCCATATTTAGGCAGAAGTTACCTTTCCTTAACTACATGTGGCCTTCAATCAATTTATGGCAGGTGAAAATACTCATTTTCAGCAGGTGAAAATGCCCATTTTGTGTTGTAATGGTCCTTTACAAAAATGCCAAGCTGTCCCGTGAGCTCAGATCTTTATATTACGAGGCTCTAGAATCAGATCAAGTCATATTTAGGCAGAAATCACCTTTCATTAACTGCATCTGGCCTTCAATCAATTTTTGGCAGGTGAAAATGCCCATTTTGTGTTGTAATGGTCCTTTACAAGAATGCCAAGCTGTCCTGTGAGCTCAGATATTTATATTATGAAGCTCTAGAATCAGCTCAATCCATATTTAGGCAGAAGTTACCTTTCCTTAACTACATGTGGCCTTGAATCAATTTATGGCAGGTGAAAATGCTCATTTTCAGCAGGTGAAAATGCCCATTTTGTGTTGTAATGGTCCTTTACAAAAATGCCAAGCTGTCCCGTGAGCTCAGATCTTTATATTACGAGGCTCTAGAATCAGATCAAGTCATATTTAGGCAGAAATCACCTTTCATTAACTGCATCTGGCCTTCAATCAATTTTTGGCAGGTGAAAATGCCCATTTTGTGTTGTAATGGTCCTTTACAAGAATGCCAAGCTGTCCTGTGAGCTCAGATCTTTATATTATGAATCTCTAGAACCAGAACAAGTCATATTTAGGCAGAAATCACCTTTCATTGACTGCGTTTGGCCTTCAATCAATTTATGGCAGGTGAAAATGCCTTCAATCAATTTTTGGCAGGTGAAAATGCCCATTTTTTGTTGTAATGGTCCTTTACAAGAATGCCAAGCTGTCCTGTGAGTTCAGATCTTTATATTATGAAGCTCTAGAATCAGATCAAGATATATTTAGGCAGAAGTTACCTATCCTTAACTACATTTGGCCTTCAATCAATTTATGGCAGGTGAAAATGCTCATTTTCAGCAGGTGAAAATGCCCATTTTGTGTTGTAATGGTACTTTAAAAGAATTCCAAGCTGTCCTGTGAGCTCAGATCTTTATATTATGAATCTCTAGAACCAGAACAAGTCATATTTAGGCAGAAATCACCTTTCATTGACTGCGTTTGGCCTTCAATCAATTTATGGCAGGTGAAAATGCCTTCAATCAATTTTTGGCAGGTGAAAATGCCCATTTTTTGTTGTAATGGTCCTTTACAAGAATGCCAAGCTGTCCTGTGAGCTCAGATATTTATATTATGAAGCTCTAGAATCAGCTCAATCCATATTTAGGCAGAAGTTACCTTTCCTTAACTACATGTGGCCTTCAATCAATTTATGGCAGGTGAAAATGCCCATTTTGTGTTGTAATGGTCCTTTACAAAAATGCCAAGCTGTCCCGTGAGCTCAGATCTTTATATTACGAGGCTCTAGAATCAGATCAAGTCATATTTAGGCAGAAATCACCTTTCATTATGGCAGGTGAAAATGCCTTGAATCAATTTTTGGCAGGTGAAAATGCCCATTTTTTGTTGTAATGGTCCTTTACAAGAATGCCAAGCTGTCCTGTGAGTTCAGATCTTTATATTATGAAGCTCTAGAATCAGATCAAGATATATTTAGGCAGAAGTTACCTATCCTTAACTACATTTGGCCTTCAATCAATTTATGGCAGGTGAAAATGCCCATTTTGTGTTGCAATGGTCCTTTACAAAAATGCCAAGCTGTCCTGTGAGCTCAGATCTTTATATTATGAAGCTCTAGAATCAGATCAAGATATATTTAGGCAGAAATCACCTTTCATTAACTGCGTTTGGCCTTCAATCAATTTATGGCAGGTGAAAATGCCTTAAATCAATTTTTGGCAGGTGAAAATGCCCATTTTTTGTTGTAATGGTCCTTTACAAGAATGCCAAGCTGTCCTGTGAGTTCAGATCTTTATATTACGAAGCTCTAGAATCAGATCAAGATATATTTAGGCAGAAGTTACCTATCCTTAACTACATTTGGCCTTCAATCAATTTATGGCAGGTGAAAATGCTCATGTTCAGCAGGTGAAAATGCCCATTTTGTGTTGTAATGGTACTTTAAAAGAATTCCAAGCTGTCCTGTGAGCTCAGATCTTTATATTATGAATCTCTAGAACCAGAACAAGTCATATTTAGGCAGAAATCACCTTTCATTGACTGCGTTTGGCCTTCAATCAATTTATGGCAGGTGAAAATGCCTTCAATCAATTTTTGGCAGGTGAAAATGCCCATTTTTTGTTGTAATGGTCCTTTACAAGAATGCCAAGCTGTCCTGTGAGTTCAGATCTTTATATTATGAAGCTCTAGAATCAGATCGATCCATATTTAGGCAGAAGTTACCTTTCATTAACTACATTTGGCCTTCAATCAATTTATGGCAGGTGAAAATGCCCATTTTGTGTTGTAATGGTACTTGAAAAGAATTCCAAGCTGTCCTGTGAGCTCAGATCTTTATATTATGAATCTCTAGAACCAGAACAAGTCATATTTAGGCAGAAATCACCTTTCATTGACTGCGTTTGGCCTTCAATCAATTTATGGCAGGTGAAAATGCCTTGAATCAATTTTTGGCAGGTGAAAATGCCCATTTTTTGTGGTAATGGTCCTTTACAAGAATGCCAAGCTGTCCTGTGAGTTTAGACCTTTATATTATGAAGCTCTAGAATCAGATCAAGATATATTTAGTCAGAAGTCACCTATCCTTAACTACATTTGGCCTTCAATCAATTTATGGCAGGTGAAAATGCTCATTTTCAGCAGGTGAAAATGCCCATTTTGTGTTGCAATGGTCCTTTACAAAAATGCCAAGCTGTCCTGTGAGCTCAGATCTGTATATTATGAAGCTCTAGAATCAGATCAAGATATATTTAGGCAGAAATCACCTTTCATTAACTGCGTTTGGCCTTCAATCAATTTATGGCAGGTGAAAATGCCTTCAATCAATTTTTGGCAGGTGAAAATGCCCATTTTGTGTTGTAATGGTCCTTTACAAGAATGCCAAGCTGTCCTGTGAGTCCAGATCTTTATATTATGAAGCTCTAGCATCAGATCAATCCATATTTAGGCAGAAGTTACCTTTCATTAACTACATGTGTCCTTCAATCAATTTATGGCAGGTGAAAATGCTCATTTTCTACAGGTGAAAGTCCCATTTTGTGTTGTAATGGTCCTTTACAAAAATTCCAAGCTGTCCCGTGAGCTAAGATCTTTATATTATGAGGCTCTAGAATCAGATCAAGTCATATTTAGGCAGAAATCACCTTTCATTAACTGCATCTGGCCTTCAATCAATTTATGGCAGGTGAAAATGCCCATTTTGTGTTGTAATGGTCCTTTACAAGAATTCCAAGCTGTCCTGTGAGCTCAGATCTTTATATTATGAAGCTCTAGAATCAGACCAAGTCATATTTAGGCAGAAATCACCTTTCATTAACTGCATTTGGCCTTCAATCAATTTATGGCAGGTGAAAATGCCTTCAATCAATTTTTGGCAGGTGAAAATGCCCATTTTGTGTTGTAATGGTCCTTTACAAGAATGCCAAGCTGTCCTGTGAGCTCAGATCTTTATATTATGAATCTCTAGAACCAGAACAAGTCATATTTAGGCAGAAATCACCTTTCATTGACTGCGTTTGGCCTTCAATCAATTTATGGCAGGTGAAAATGCCTTGAATCAATTTTTGGCAGGTGAAAATGCCCATTTTTTGTTGTAATGGTCCTTTACAAGAATGCCAAGCTGTCCTGTGAGCTCAGATCTTTATATTATGAATCTCTAGAACCAGAACAAGTCATATTTAGGCAGAAATCACCTTTCATTAACTGCATCTGGCCTTCAATCAATTTTTGGCAGGTGAAAATGCCCATTTTGTGTTGTAATGGTCCTTTACAAGAATGCCAAGCTGTCCTGTGAGCTCAGATCTTTATATTATGAATCTCTAGAACCAGAACAAGTCATATTTAGGCAGAAATCACCTTTCATTGACTGCGTTTGGCCTTCAATCAATTCATGGCAGGTGAAAATGCCTTGAATCAATTTTTGGCAGGTGAAAATGCCCATTTTTTGTTGTAATGGTCCTTTACAAGAATGCCAAGCTGTCCTGTGAGTTCAGATCTTTATATTATGAAGCTCTAGAATCAGATCAAGATATATTTAGGCAGAAGTTACCTATCCTTAACTACATTTGGCCTTCAATCAATTTATGGCAGGTGAAAATGCTCATTTTCAGCAGGTGAAAATGCCCATTTTGTGTTGTAATGGTACTTTAAAAGAATTCCAAGCTGTCCTGTGAGCTCAGATCTTTATATTATGAATCTCTAGAACCAGAACAAGTCATATTTAGGCAGAAATCACCTTTCATTGACTGCGTTTGGCCTTCAATCAATTCATGGCAGGTGAAAATGCCTTGAATCAATTTTTGGCAGGTGAAAATGCCCATTTTTTGTTGTAATGGTCCTTTACAAGAATGCCAAGCTGTCCTGTGAGCTCAGATCTTTATATTATGAATCTCTAGAACCAGAACAAGTCATATTTAGGCAGAAATCACCTTTCATTAACTGCATCTGGCCTTCAATCAATTTTTGGCAGGTGAAAATGCCCATTTTGTGTTGTAATGGTCCTTTACAAGAATGCCAAGCTGTCCTGTGAGCTCAGATCTTTATATTATGAATCTCTAGAACCAGAACAAGTCATATTTAGGCAGAAATCACCTTTCATTGACTGCGTTTGGCCTTCAATCAATTCATGGCAGGTGAAAATGCCTTGAATCAATTTTTGGCAGGTGAAAATGCCCATTTTTTGTTGTAATGGTCCTTTACAAGAATGCCAAGCTGTCCTGTGAGTTCAGATCTTTATATTATGAAGCTCTAGAATCAGATCAAGATATATTTAGGCAGAAGTTACCTATCCTTAACTACATTTGGCCTTCAATCAATTTATGGCAGGTGAAAATGCTCATTTTCAGCAGGTGAAAATGCCCATTTTGTGTTGTAATGGTACTTTAAAAGAATTCCAAGCTGTCCTGTGAGCTCAGATCTTTATATTATGAATCTCTAGAACCAGAACAAGTCATATTTAGGCAGAAATCACCTTTCATTGACTGCGTTTGGCCTTCAATCAATTTATGGCAGGTGAAAATGCCTTCAATCAATTTTTGGCAGGTGAAAATGCCCATTTTTTGTTGTAATGGTCCTTTACAAGAATGCCAAGCTGTCCTGTGAGCTCAGATATTTATATTATGAAGCTCTAGAATCAGCTCAATCCATATTTAGGCAGAAGTTACCTTTCCTTAACTACATGTGGCCTTCAATCAATTTATGGCAGGTGAAAATGCCCATTTTGTGTTGTAATGGTCCTTTACAAAAATGCCAAGCTGTCCCGTGAGCTCAGATCTTTATATTACGAGGCTCTAGAATCAGATCAAGTCATATTTAGGCAGAAATCACCTTTCATTATGGCAGGTGAAAATGCCTTGAATCAATTTTTGGCAGGTGAAAATGCCCATTTTTTGTTGTAATGGTCCTTTACAAGAATGCCAAGCTGTCCTGTGAGCTCAGATCTTTATATTATGAATCTCTAGAACCAGAACAAGTCATATTTAGGCAGAAATCACCTTTCATTAACTGCATCTGGCCTTCAATCAATTTTTGGCAGGTGAAAATGCCCATTTTGTGTTGTAATGGTCCTTTACAAGAATGCCAAGCTGTCCTGTGAGCTCAGATCTTTATATTATGAATCTCTAGAACCAGAACAAGTCATATTTAGGCAGAAATCACCTTTCATTGAATGCGTTTGGCCTTCAATCAATTCATGGCAGGTGAAAATGCCTTGAATCAATTTTTGGCAGGCGAAAATGCCCATTTTTTGTTGTAATGGTCCTTTACAAGAATGCCAAGCTGTCCCGTGAGCTCAGATCTTTATATTACGAGGCTCTAGAATCAGATCAAGTCATATTTAGGCAGAAATCACCTTTCATTAACTGCATCTGGCCTTCAATCAATTTTTGGCAGGTGAAAATGCCCATTTTTTGTTGTAATGGTCCTTTACAAGAATGCCAAGCTGTCCTGTGAGTTCAGATCTTTATATTATGAAGCTCTAGAATCAGATCAAGATATATTTAGGCAGAAGTTACCTATCCTTAACTACATTTGGCCTTCAATCAATTTATGGCAGGTGAAAATGCTCATTTTCAGCAGGTGAAAATGCCCATTTTGTGTTGTAATGGTACTTTAAAAGAATTCCAAGCTGTCCTGTGAGCTCAGATCTTTATATTATGAATCTCTAGAACCAGAACAAGTCATATTTAGGCAGAAATCACCTTTCATTGACTGCGTTTGGCCTTCAATCAATTTATGGCAGGTGAAAATGCCTTCAATCAATTTTTGGCAGGTGAAAATGCCCATTTTTTGTTGTAATGGTCCTTTACAAGAATGCCAAGCTGTCCTGTGAGCCCAGATATTTATATTATGAAGCTCTAGAATCAGCTCAATCCATATTTAGGCAGAAGTTACCTTTCCTTAACTACATGTGGCCTTCAATCAATTTATGGCAGGTGAAAATGCTCATTTTCAGCAGGTGAAAATGCCCATTTTGTGTTGTAATGGTCCTTTACAAAAATGCCAAGCTGTCCCGTGAGCTCAGATCTTTATATTACGAGGCTCTAGAATCAGATCAAGTCATATTTAGGCAGAAATCACCTTTCATTAACTGCATCTGGCCTTCAATCAATTTTTGGCAGGTGAAAATGCCCATTTTGTGTTGTAATGGTCCTTTACAAGAATGCCAAGCTGTCCTGTGAGTTCAGATCTTTATATTATGAAGCTCTAGAATCAGATCAAGATATATTTAGGCAGAAGTTACCTATCCTTAACTACATTTGGCCTTCAATCAATTTATGGCAGGTGAAAATGCTCATTTTCAGCAGGTGAAAATGCCCATTTTGTGTTGTAATGGTACTTTAAAAGAATTCCAAGCTGTCCTGTGAGCTCAGATCTTTATATTATGAATCTCTAGAACCAGAACAAGTCATATTTAGGCAGAAATCACCTTTCATTGACTGCGTTTGGCCTTCAATCAATTTATGGCAGGTGAAAATGCCTTCAATCAATTTTTGGCAGGTGAAAATGCCCATTTTTTGTTGTAATGGTCCTTTACAAGAATGCCAAGCTGTCCTGTGAGCCCAGATATTTATATTATGAAGCTCTAGAATCAGCTCAATCCATATTTAGGCAGAAGTTACCTTTCCTTAACTACATGTGGCCTTCAATCAATTTATGGCAGGTGAAAATGCTCATTTTCAGCAGGTGAAAATGCCCATTTTGTGTTGTAATGGTCCTTTACAAAAATGCCAAGCTGTCCCGTGAGCTCAGATCTTTATATTACGAGGCTCTAGAATCAGATCAAGTCATATTTAGGCAGAAATCACCTTTCATTAACTGCATCTGGCCTTCAATCAATTTTTGGCAGGTGAAAATGCCCATTTTGTGTTGTAATGGTCCTTTACAAGAATGCCAAGCTGTCCTGTGAGTTCAGATCTTTATATTATGAAGCTCTAGAATCAGATCAAGATATATTTAGGCAGAAGTTACCTATCCTTAACTACATTTGGCCTTCAATCAATTTATGGCAGGTGAAAATGCTCATTTTCAGCAGGTGAAAATGCCCATTTTGTGTTGTAATGGTACTTTAAAAGAATTCCAAGCTGTCCTGTGAGCTCAGATCTTTATATTATGAATCTCTAGAACCAGAACAAGTCATATTTAGGCAGAAATCACCTTTCATTGACTGCGTTTGGCCTTCAATCAATTTATGGCAGGTGAAAATGCCTTCAATCAATTTTTGGCAGGTGAAAATGCCCATTTTTTGTTGTAATGGTCCTTTACAAGAATGCCAAGCTGTCCTGTGAGCCCAGATATTTATATTATGAAGCTCTAGAATCAGCTCAATCCATATTTAGGCAGAAGTTACCTTTCCTTAACTACATGTGGCCTTCAATCAATTTATGGCAGGTGAAAATGCTCATTTTCAGCAGGTGAAAATGCCCATTTTGTGTTGTAATGGTCCTTTACAAGAATGCCAAGCTGTCCTGTGAGCTCAGATCTTTATATTATGAATCTCTAGAACCAGAACAAGTCATATTTAGGCAGAAATCACCTTTCATTGACTGCGTTTGGCCTTCAATCAATTTATGGCAGGTGAAAATGCCTTGAATCAATTTTTGGCAGGTGAAAATGCCCATTTTTTGTTGTAATGGTCCTTTACAAGAATGCCAAGCTGTCCTGTGAGCTCAGATCTTTATATTATGAATCTCTAGAACCAGAACAAGTCATATTTAGGCAGAAATCACCTTTCATTAACTGCATCTGGCCTTCAATCAATTTTTGGCAGGTGAAAATGCCCATTTTGTGTTGTAATGGTCCTTTACAAGAATGCCAAGCTGTCCTGTGAGCTCAGATCTTTATATTATGAATCTCTAGAACCAGAACAAGTCATATTTAGGCAGAAATCACCTTTCATTGACTGCGTTTGGCCTTCAATCAATTCATGGCAGGTGAAAATGCCTTGAATCAATTTTTGGCAGGTGAAAATGCCCATTTTTTGTTGTAATGGTCCTTTACAAGAATGCCAAGCTGTCCTGTGAGTTCAGATCTTTATATTATGAAGCTCTAGAATCAGATCAAGATATATTTAGGCAGAAGTTACCTATCCTTAACTACATTTGGCCTTCAATCAATTTATGGCAGGTGAAAATGCTCATTTTCAGCAGGTGAAAATGCCCATTTTGTGTTGTAATGGTACTTTAAAAGAATTCCAAGCTGTCCTGTGAGCTCAGATCTTTATATTATGAATCTCTAGAACCAGAACAAGTCATATTTAGGCAGAAATCACCTTTCATTGACTGCGTTTGGCCTTCAATCAATTTATGGCAGGTGAAAATGCCTTCAATCAACTTTTGGCAGGTGAAAATGCCCATTTTTTGTTGTAATGGTCCTTTACAAGAATGCCAAGCTGTCCTGTGAGCCCAGATATTTATATTATGAAGCTCTAGAATCAGCTCAATCCATATTTAGGCAGAAGTTACCTTTCCTTAACTACATGTGGCCTTCAATCAATTTATGGCAGGTGAAAATGCTCATTTTCAGCAGGTGAAAATGCCCATTTTGTGTTGTAATGGTCCTTTACAAAAATGCCAAGCTGTCCCGTGAGCTCAGATCTTTATATTACGAGGCTCTAGAATCAGATCAAGTCATATTTAGGCAGAAATCACCTTTCATTAACTGCATCTGGCCTTCAATCAATTTTTGGCAGGTGAAAATGCCCATTTTGTGTTGTAATGGTCCTTTACAAGAATGCCAAGCTGTCCTGTGAGTTCAGATCTTTATATTATGAAGCTCTAGAATCAGATCAAGATATATTTAGGCAGAAGTTACCTATCCTTAACTACATTTGGCCTTCAATCAATTTATGGCAGGTGAAAATGCTCATTTTCAGCAGGTGAAAATGCCCATTTTGTGTTGTAATGGTACTTTAAAAGAATTCCAAGCTGTCCTGTGAGCTCAGATCTTTATATTATGAATCTCTAGAACCAGAACAAGTCATATTTAGGCAGAAATCACCTTTCATTGACTGCGTTTGGCCTTCAATCAATTTATGGCAGGTGAAAATGCCTTCAATCAATTTTTGGCAGGTGAAAATGCCCATTTTTTGTTGTAATGGTCCTTTACAAGAATGCCAAGCTGTCCTGTGAGCCCAGATATTTATATTATGAAGCTCTAGAATCAGCTCAATCCATATTTAGGCAGAAGTTACCTTTCCTTAACTACATGTGGCCTTCAATCAATTTATGGCAGGTGAAAATGCTCATTTTCAGCAGGTGAAAATGCCCATTTTGTGTTGTAATGGTCCTTTACAAGAATGCCAAGCTGTCCTGTGAGCTCAGATCTTTATATTATGAATCTCTAGAACCAGAACAAGTCATATTTAGGCAGAAATCACCTTTCATTGACTGCGTTTGGCTTTCAATCAATTTATGGCAGGTGAAAATGCCTTGAATCAATTTTTGGCAGGTGAAAATGCCCATTTTTTGTTGTAATGGTCCTTTACAAGAATGCCAAGCTGTCCTGTGAGCTCAGATCTTTATATTATGAATCTCTAGAACCAGAACAAGTCATATTTAGGCAGAAATCACCTTTCATTAACTGCATCTGGCCTTCAATCAATTTTTGGCAGGTGAAAATGCCCATTTTGTGTTGTAATGGTCCTTTACAAGAATGCCAAGCTGTCCTGTGAGCTCAGATCTTTATATTATGAATCTCTAGAACCAGAACAAGTCATATTTAGGCAGAAATCACCTTTCATTGACTGCGTTTGGCCTTCAATCAATTCATGGCAGGTGAAAATGCCTTGAATCAATTTTTGGCAGGTGAAAATGCCCATTTTTTGTTGTAATGGTCCTTTACAAGAATGCCAAGCTGTCCTGTGAGTTCAGATCTTTATATTATGAAGCTCTAGAATCAGATCAAGATATATTTAGGCAGAAGTTACCTATCCTTAACTACATTTGGCCTTCAATCAATTTATGGCAGGTGAAAATGCTCATTTTCAGCAGGTGAAAATGCCCATTTTGTGTTGTAACGGTACTTTAAAAGAATTCCAAGCTGTCCTGTGAGCTCAGATCTTTATATTATGAATCTCTAGAACCAGAACAAGTCATATTTAGGCAGAAATCACCTTTCATTGACTGCGTTTGGCCTTCAATCAATTTATGGCAGGTGAAAATGCCTTCAATCAATTTTTGGCAGGTGAAAATGCCCATTTTTTGTTGTAATGGTCCTTTACAAGAATGCCAAGCTGTCCTGTGAGCCCAGATATTTATATTATGAAGCTCTAGAATCAGCTCAATCCATATTTAGGCAGAAGTTACCTTTCCTTAACTACATGTGGCCTTCAATCAATTTATGGCAGGTGAAAATGCTCATTTTCAGCAGGTGAAAATGCCCATTTTGTGTTGTAATGGTCCTTTACAAAAATGCCAAGCTGTCCCGTGAGCTCAGATCTTTATATTACGAGGCTCTAGAATCAGATCAAGTCATATTTAGGCAGAAATCACCTTTCATTAACTGCATCTGGCCTTCAATCAATTTTTGGCAGGTGAAAATGCCCATTTTTTGTTGTAATGGTCCTTTACAAGAATGCCAAGCTGTCCTGTGAGTTCAGATCTTTATATTATGAAGCTCTAGAATCAGATCAAGATATATTTAGGCAGAAGTTACCTATCCTTAACTACATTTGGCCTTCAATCAATTTATGGCAGGTGAAAATGCTCATTTTCAGCAGGTGAAAATGCCCATTTTGTGTTGTAATGGTACTTTAAAAGAATTCCAAGCTGTCCTGTGAGCTCAGATCTTTATATTATGAATCTCTAGAACCAGAACAAGTCATATTTAGGCAGAAATCACCTTTCATTGACTGCGTTTGGCCTTCAATCAATTTATGGCAGGTGAAAATGCCTTCAATCAATTTTTGGCAGGTGAAAATGCCCATTTTTTGTTGTAATGGTCCTTTACAAGAATGCCAAGCTGTCCTGTGAGCCCAGATATTTATATTATGAAGCTCTAGAATCAGCTCAATCCATATTTAGGCAGAAGTTACCTTTCCTTAACTACATGTGGCCTTCAATCAATTTATGGCAGGTGAAAATGCTCATTTTCAGCAGGTGAAAATGCCCATTTTGTGTTGTAATGGTCCTTTACAAAAATGCCAAGCTGTCCCGTGAGCTCAGATCTTTATATTACGAGGCTCTAGAATCAGATCAAGTCATATTTAGGCAGAAATCACCTTTCATTAACTGCATCTGGCCTTCAATCAATTTTTGGCAGGTGAAAATGCCCATTTTGTGTTGTAATGGTCCTTTACAAGAATGCCAAGCTGTCCTGTGAGTTCAGATCTTTATATTATGAAGCTCTAGAATCAGATCAAGATATATTTAGGCAGAAGTTACCTATCCTTAACTACATTTGGCCTTCAATCAATTTATGGCAGGTGAAAATGCTCATTTTCAGCAGGTGAAAATGCCCATTTTGTGTTGTAATGGTACTTTAAAAGAATTCCAAGCTGTCCTGTGAGCTCAGATCTTCATATTATGAATCTCTAGAACCAGAACAAGTCATATTTAGGCAGAAATCACCTTTCATTGACTGCGTTTGGCCTTCAATCAATTTATGGCAGGTGAAAATGCCTTCAATCAATTTTTGGCAGGTGAAAAATGCCCATTTTTTGTTGTAATGGTCCTTTACAAGAATGCCAAGCTGTCCTGTGAGCCCAGATATTTATATTATGAAGCTCTAGAATCAGCTCAATCCATATTTAGGCAGAAGTTGCCTTTCCTTAACTACATGTGGCCTTCAATCAATTTATGGCAGGTGAAAATGCTCATTTTCAAAAGGTGAAAATGCCCATTTTGTGTTGTAACGGTCCTTTACAAGAATGCCAAGCTGTCCTGTGAGCTCAGATCTTTATATTATGAAGCTCTAGAATCAGATCGATCCATATTTAGGCAGAAGTTACCTTTCATTAACTACATTTGGCCTTCAATCAATTTATGGCAGGTGAAAATGCCCATTTTGTGTTGTAATGGTCCTTTACAAGAATGCCAAGCTGTCCTGTGAGCTCAGATCTTTATATTATGAAGCTCTAGAATCAGATCGATCCATATTTAGGCAGAAGTTACCTTTCATTAACTACATGTGTCCTTCAATCAATTTATGGCAGGTGAAAATGCTCATTTTCTGCAGGTGAAAATCCCATTTTGTGTTGTAATGGTCCTTTACAAAAATTCCAAGCTGTCCCGTGAGCTAAGATCTTTATATTATGAGGCTCTAGAATCAGATCAAGTCATATTTAGGCAGAAATCACCTTTCATTAACTGCATCTGGCCTTCAATCAATTTATGGCAGGTGAAAATACCTTCAATCAATTTTTGGCAGGTGAAAATGCCCATTTTGTGCTGTAATGGTCCTTTACAAGAATTCCAAGCTGTCCTGTGAGCTCAGATCTTTATATTATGAAGCTCTAGAATCAGACCAAGTCATATTTAGGCAGAAATCACCTTTCATTAACTGCATTTGGCCTTCAATCAATTTATGGCAGGTGAAAATGCCCATTTTGTGTTGTAATGGTCCTTTACAAGAATTCCAAGCTGCCCTGTGATCTCATATCTTTATATTATGAAGCTCTAGAATCAGACCAAGTCATATTTAGGCAGAAATCACCTTTCATTGACTGCATTTGGCCTTCAATCAATTTATGGCAGGTGAAAATGCCTTCAATCAATTTTTGGCAGGTGAAAATGCCCATTTTGTGTTGTAATGGTCCTTTACAAGAATGCCAAGCTGTCCTGTGAGCTCAGATCTTTATATTATGAAGCTCTAGAATCAGATCGATCCATATTTAGGCAGAAGTTACCTTTCATTAACTACATTTGGCCTTCAATCAATTTATGGCAGGTGAAAATGCCCATTTTGTGTTGTAATGGTCCTTTACAAGAATGCCAAGCTGTCCTGTGAGCTCAGATCTTTATATTATGAAGCTCTAGAATCAGATCGATCCATATTTAGGCAGAAGTTACCTTTCATTAACTACATGTGTCCTTCAATCAATTTATGGCAGGTGAAAATGCTCATTTTCTGCAGGTGAAAATCCCATTTTGTGTTGTAATGGTCCTTTACAAAAATTCCAAGCTGTCCCGTGAGCTAAGATCTTTATATTATGAGGCTCTAGAATCAGATCAAGTCAAATTTAGGCAGAAATCACCTTTAATTAACTGCATCTGGCCTTCAATCAATTTATGGCAGGTGAAAATACCTTCAATCAATTTTTGGCAGGTGAAAATGCCCATTTTGTGCTGTCATGGTCCTTTACAAGAATGCTAAGCTGTCCTGTGAGCTCAGATCTTTATATTATGAAGCTCTAGAATCAGATCGATCCATATTTAGGCAGAAGTTACCTTTCATTAACTACATTTGGCCTTCAATCAATTTATGGCAGGTGAAAATGCCCATTTTGTGTTGTAATGGTACTTGAAAAGAATTCCAAGCTGTCCTGTGAGCTCAGATCTTTATATTATGAATCTCTAGAACCAGAACAAGTCATATTTAGGCAGAAATCACCTTTCATTGACTGCGTTTGGCCTTCAATCAATTTATGGCAGGTGAAAATGCCTTGAATCAATTTTTGGCAGGTGAAAATGCCCATTTTTTGTGGTAATGGTCCTTTACAAGAATGCCAAGCTGTCCTGTGAGTTCAGACCTTTATATTATGAAGCTCTAGAATCAGATCAAGATATATTTAGTCAGAAGTTACCTATCCTTAACTACATTTGGCCTTCAATCAATTTATGGCAGGTGAAAATGCTCATTTTCAGCAGGTGAAAATGCCCATTTTGTGTTGCAATGGTCCTTTACAAAAATGCCAAGCTGTCCTGTGAGCTCAGATCTTTATATTATGAAGCTCTAGAATCAGATCAAGATATATTTAGGCAGAAATCACCTTTCATTAACTGCGTTTGGCCTTCAATCAATTTATGGCAGGTGAAAATGCCTTCAATCAATTTTTGGCAGGTGAAAATGCCCATTTTGTGTTGTAATGGTCCTTTACAAGAATGCCAAGCTGTCCTGTGAGTCCAGATCTTTATATTATGAAGCTCTAGAATCAGACCAAGTCATATTTAGGCAGAAATCACCTTTCATTGACTGCATTTGGCCTTCAATCAATTTATGGCAGGTGAAAATGCCTTCAATCAATTTTTGGCAGGTGAAAATGCCCATTTTGTGTTGTAATGGTCCTTTACAAGAATGCCAAGCTGTCCTGTGAGCTCAGATCTTTATATTATGAAGCTCTAGAATCAGATCGATCCATATTTAGGCAGAAGTTACCTTTCATTAACTACATTTGGCCTTCAATCAATTTATGGCAGGTGAAAATGCCCATTTTGTGTTGTAATGGTCCTTTACAAGAATGCCAAGCTGTCCTGTGAGCTCAGATCTTTATATTATGAAGCTCTAGAATCAGATCGATCCATATTTAGGCAGAAGTTACTGTAGCTGCTCCCAACTTTTCTTCACTGGTTGATAAAAGTGCAACGCTCCGACTGATGGTTCAAACGTTTATTACAGCCATTTTCTGTTTTAAAAACGTCCAAGACCACCGTGAACACTGCAATGAAATACACGGTGGCAAATATACATCAGTGAAACCGTCATGATTCCATGAATAACTTAGCTTAAACTTATTATAGAAATATTAAATCTAAAACATATCTTACACATATACAAATTATTTAAATCAAATGTCCATACCGTGTGCCCCTCCAACCAGAAGGTTAGGAGTTGCTAAAGGTCCATATCTTCATTATTTTAGTCCTTTGTCCTTTCATGTACCTCGTGCACATGCACTCTTTATCCAAAATGAAACTTATCGCTCTTCACCAAAGCACGAGACCATGTGATGACGTAACTGATGACGTGGTCAAGTGACGTTAATTTAACAATTTCCAGTATATACCAAATATACAGAAAATAACCAAAATAATTCCAAATCAAAACATTTCCAAAAAATATGAAATAAATATTAAACATAAAATAAATAAATGCACAAAAAATGTTTGTGTTTCAGCGTTCGCTACACTGCCACCAAAATTACAAGCGGTTTACTTTCACCATATTCAAAGAAATAAAACCTGTAATTTTCCAATAACTTGAAACTCAATTTTTACCCATAAATTCTAATGAATAGATTGCTAAATTATGAGACTCATTATTCTCATTATTTAATGCTAAGCTATTTTGACCTATTTTCAACTAATATAACTAATTTCTGGACTGGGCGCTCAAGAAATGAGGGTTGTGTTAAGCGCTCTCCTTTAGGTCCTAACTTACTTTGACCTACTTGTATTTTCACCTTTCGCACGAGACCATCATCATCTTCCTGCGCCTCAACAACTTTAGCTAGTGGCCAATCATTTCTAGGAGTGTTATCATCCCTAACAATGACTACATCTCCAACCTGCACATTTCGTCTGGTTGTATGCCACTGCTGTCGAAGGCTGATGTTGGCTAAGTATTCTCGGCGCCACCTGCTCCAGAACAGTTCTGAGAGATACTGCACTTTGCGCCATCTTTTTCTTGCATACAGATCTTCTTGAACGAACTTTCCTGGAGGTGGAAGAGGTACCGTAGGCTTCAAGGTAAGCAAGTGATTGGGTGTCAAGGGTTCCGCACTTTTGGGATCAGAGAGGGTGTTAGTTGTCAGTGGGCGACTGTTGACTATGGACATGGCCTCGTAGAAGAAAGTTCTTAATGAGGAGTCATCCAGTCGACCTTTTGCCTGAGCAAGGACAGAGCTCAACACACTCCTGGTCGTGCGTATCTGACGCTCCCATATGCCTCCCATATGACTGGCTTCAGGCACATTCATAAGGAAGTCACATTCCTTTCTTGCGAGATAAGTCGCGATCCTTTCCTTGTCAAGTTCCAACAAGCACTTACTCATCTCATTCTTTGCTCCTAAGAAATTCGTACCCTGGTCCGATCTGATTTGTCTGACTGTTCCTCTTATTGCTATGAAGCATCTTAATGCATTTAAAAACGCATCGGTCGTCAGGTCCTCGAGCATCTCAATATGAATGCCCCGTGAGCTTAAGCATGTTAATAACAGCCCATACCTTTTGTACTCCTTTCTACCTTGTTTTGTGTAGAAAGGGCCGAAACAGTCAATGCCTGTGTACGAAAAAGGAGGAGACGGCTCTAGTCGATCAACAGGCAAGTCAGCCATGCGCTGTTCTTCAGTTCGGCCCCGCACTCTCCTACATGTCACACAACTCTTGATGTGCCTGGCCACAACCTTACTAGCACCCATAATCCAGTAACCACTGGCTCTGAGTTCGTTCAGTGTTTGTCCTCGGCCTTGGTGTTGTGTTCCTTTATGGCAATGGTCAAGTATTAGTTGTGTTACAATGCCTTCTTTCGGAAGTATTACGGGATGCTTGAACTCCAGCGAAGCTGATGACTTTCTTAACCTGCCACCAACTCTGAGCACTCCGTCCTCAAGAAATGGGTCAAACTCATACATGTTATGAGTTTTCCTGAGTTCTTGTGATTGGCTCAGCAGTTTGAGCTCTTCTCCAAATGCTTCCTTTTGTGCCGCTTTGATCAGCACTAGAGCCGCTTTCTTTCGCTCTTCTACAGTAACAGGCCCAGATATGTCCCTAAGTGTCAGCCTCTGGATGCGAGCAATGACATTAAGGCATGTGACCCAGTCTGAAAATCTTGCCAACCTTTCCAGGAGGTCATCTTCCTTTACAACATCGGTTTTCAAGACTTTGACCTCTGGGTCACCTATGAGAAGCTCTGGGGAGGTCGGATTGGTCACAATTTCTTGTTCCCACAAGAACTTGGGTCCCTTCAGCCAATCTGATGCCATTAGATCTGCCACCTTGAGTCCTCTAGATGCATGATCTGCCGGGTTTTGACTTGTCTCGATGTAAAACCATCTATTGGGGTCAGTAGCGTCTCTGATTTTTTGAATTCGATTCGCCACGAAAACATGAAAACGACGAGCATCGTTCTTAATGTAAGCCAATACGACTTGTGAATCAGTCCAAAAGTACTCTTCATCTATTCTCAGGTCAAGTTCTTCTCTGAGAATCGTACTTACGGCTGCGGAGATTGTGGCAGCGGTGAGCTCCAGACGTGGGATACTCACAATCTTCATGGGTGCTACCCTAGCCTTGGCCATAACTAAAGTGCAATGCACTTGTTCTTCAGCTACGATCCTGATATATGAGCACTGCCCATAGCCATCATTACTGGCATCAGAAAAGTGATGCAGCTCAATCTTCTGGATCTTGCCAAGATAGCTGGGAACAAAGCACCTTGGTATTTGGATGTTTTGAAGATTGTAGAGGTCATTGAGCCATGTCTCCCACTTTGGCCTTAGTTCTGGCGGGACAGGCTCATCCCAGCCGACACCTCGCTTGCACATTTCTTGCAAGATTCTTTTCCCCGTCAGAATGTAAGGGGCCAGAAATCCTAGCGGATCATATAAGGTGGCTACTGTGGATAAGATGCCTCGGCGAGTGGCTGTTCTTTCTTGTTGGACAACATTGAATGAAAAGACATCCATTTCTATGTTCCACTTCACTCCTAGCACTCTCTGAGCTGGTAGTTCTGTATAGTTCAAGTCCACATCTTTGACTTCCACAGCACGCTCACTTTCTGGAATGGTCTCCAGGACAGCTCTGTTATTGCAAACAAACTTGTGCAGTCGCAGATGTCCCTTCTGACAGACTTCTCTTGCTTCATTAACAAGTTGTTTGGCTCTTTCAACTGTATCCAGACTAGCAAGTCCATCATCCACATAAAAGTTTCTTCTGATGAAGCTTGCTGCCATGGGGTACTCATGCTCATACTTGGTGGCGAGGTATTTCATGCCGTAATTCGCACATCCTGGGGATGATGTCGCACCAAATATGTGCACCCTCATGCGGTACTCTTTCGGCTCAGTCATGGTGTTCCCATTCTCCCACCACAGGAACCTCATGAAATCCCGATGTTCTGGAGTAACATGAAAGCGATGGAACATTTTCTCAACATCGCAGTTGATGGCAATTGGATATTGCCGGAACCTACACAGCACTCCAGTCAAGGCATTGGTTAAATCAGGTCCTGTGAGGAGGTGGTCATTTAATGACGTACCTTCATATTTGGCAGAACAGTCGAAGACTACTCTTATCTTCTCTGGTTTGCGTGGGTGGTACACACCATGGTGTGGGATGTACCAGGTGTTCCCAACTTTAGGTGTTGCATGGACTTCCTCTGCATCACCATCTCTGAAAACATTGACCATGAACTGTACATAGTCCGACTTGTATTTGGGATTTTTATCCATCTTCCCTTTCAGATGTTTCAGCCTAACTGTGGCTAGATGTTTGTTGTTAGGCAGCTGAGGTCGCTCTCTAAAGGGTAGAGGCATCTCTAGATGACCATTGTCATTGTGATGAATTCCCTCATTCAGTATTTGCAAGAACTGAATATCTTCTTGAGAGATTGTTCCATCTGTAGGATTTATATCCTGAAAATCTTTCTCAAGTGCCTTAATCGCACATGCAGGAGTAATAGGTGGAATTTCTTTCACTGAGATGCGATAGCAGAATCCAGCATTTGTTAGTGCACCAATAGTAGGCGTTTTGGCACCAACCACACTCCACCCGAGGTGTGTTTTCACTGCATATGGCTCATGTTCAGCTCCTGACACAACTTCCTTTGGCTTTAGAGCTCTGACACAGTCGTAGCCTATTAGCAGTCCAGCAGGACAGTCTAGTAAATCTGGCATCTCATCAGCTATGCTAAGCAAGTGTGTCCATGCCTTGGCTGTTTCCCTAGTTGGAATACTGGTTTTATCCAACGGGATATCTTCTCGAGTGTATGCTGGTGGTAATTCAATGCATTCTTCGGAACTGTATGCTCTGACCTTTAACCCATTGGCTCTGTGACAATTCACTATTGACCTGCCAGTCATTGTTGACAACTTGAGTTTAACAGGTTCAGTGTGTGCCTCAAGCTTTTCACACACATCTTCAGAAATGAATGTATTGCTACTTTGTGTGTCTAGCAAAGCATATACTAAGATTTCTGAGCTATTCTTGACATCACTAGACAGCCACACTGGGACTATCATTGATGTGCGGTCAGAATTGGTCATGTTCACACTACACAAAGCAGTAGAGGAACTGTCTTGCTGTTGACCTGCTTCAAGCTTTTCTTCTTGAGCCGGTTCATCATGCAACGGAGTTGGATGGCTCTTTCTGCAAACATTGCAAGTAGCCCTTTTCCTACAATCCTTTGCAACATGGCCAACTCTCAAGCAAGCGAAGCACATATTGTTTGTTTTGACAAACGCTTTCTTGTCATCAAGAGTCAGAGCAGCAAACCTTTCACATTTGTAAATGAAGTGGTTCTGCTGACAACATATGCATTTAAATTGTTTCTTAGTTTGAGCTGCAGATGGATTAACTCTCGAGCCTGCTGATTCAACTGGATCCTTAGCTGGGTGACTTTTCCCTTGAGCAACCTTTGTTGTCGTTACTAAGGTTCTGGCTTTAAGTCGTTTCACTTCTGCGCCTGCTTTCTCCTCTGCCCCTTTCAAAGCGTGAAGTGAGGACACCGGGTTGCAGGCTATGCGTGCCTCCTCGGCTAAGAAGTTTGAGAACTCTGCAAAGCTTGGATATGGCTTGCCATCATCCAATATCTTGGTGACAATTCGATTCCATCGAGTTGTTGCCCAGTCAGGAAGTTTCTGGAGCAGCCTTTGGTTCTCCTCACAATCATCCAGAACTTTCAGACCTGATATGTGAGGCATTGCATTTTTGCATGCCACAAGGAAATCACTGAACTCTCTTAATTTTAGTGGCTCTTTTGGTCCTATCTTGGGCCAGCTACTAAGTTTTCCTCGGAAGGCTCTTTGCACTATGAATGGGTGGCCATAGCGCTTGTTCAGAGCATCCCAGGCTTGTGTATATGCCTCGTCATCACTTCTGTAAAAAGTGCCTTCTAGCACAGACAGTGCATCTCCGCTTATGTATTTTCTGAGATAAAACAGTCTGTGTGCCGAATTTGTACATGAAGTCTCAATCAACGCTTTAAAGCTGGTTCGCCATTCAGTGAATTTGAGAGGATCACCAGTAAACACGGATGGCTCAGGTGCCGGAAGTCTTGTCATTATCAGAGAGTCTTTGAAGGCTTGCCCTAGTGACGTTTCACTCAATTTTCCCTCTGCTTGTGTTTCAGAATGAGGCATGCCTGCGTGGAAAATCTGAGCATGTGAAGCTGTATTATGCCATGATCGGAGCTTATTTGGAGACAGAGTTACTTCTTTCTTTTCTCCTTGTGGCTGATTTGGAGGCAGAGTTATTTCTTTCTTCTCTCCTATTTCAGCATTCACTTTCGTTTCCTCCTCTGCATAAACATCATATTCAGCTTGCATAGCTTCCAAATCCCTTTGATTTTCCAGCATTTTCAATTTTTCTTGCTGTTCAAACACTTCCTTTCTTTGCGCAGCTATTTCACTTTCTCTGTTTATTTCTGCACGTTTTGACGCTAAGCGTGCTGCTGCTTCTGCTCTCTTTATTGAAACTTGACTTTCTGCTATGCTATTCGCACCAGCCCTTGATACAGTGGATCCATAAATCGATCTCGCTTCTTCTCTCTGTAGTAGTTTAGAGAGTGATTCATTTACTGCAGCGGCATCAAACTGTTTGCCTACTTCTGAACAGCGCGTTTCCAGCAGAGCAACTAATTCTTTAGTTACTGAAGTACAGCTATCCATTCGCCGTCGTATGTCTTGACTTGGTGTTGTCAATGAACGTAAGCTTTCATACACCTGCTTTAAGTGTGACTCATATTCTTCCAAAGTAGTGATCATACCTTCAAGCTTCTCTTTGTCACATTCTTCTTTAAGCTTGCTCCTGGTGTACTGAACCTCACCTTTAAAGCTTGCATAAGTTAACATGAACTTTCTTTCCTTTTTATCACTTTCATCTTTAGCATAGCCACTTTTCAGTTGGTTTTCTTTCTCTTTCTGATCGCCTAGATTGCTTCTCAGTTTGGACGATTGGTTCCTGGCTCTCTACACCTTGAGATTGCAAACTATTATCAATTTCAGCCAAGCGTTTTGTTATCTCTTCTCTTAATTCTGCATCTGTTTCAGTTTCTAACTCGGTTTGTAATTCTATTTTTTCTTCTTCAAGAGCCTGTATCACTCCCTGAAGTACAAGAGCCCTTTCTTTACCTTTATCCATTTTCTGAACTATTTTAAGACACTATACAGAAGTACTTAAATCTCAAACTCCTTTGTAGGACTTATACTACAAGTAATCTTCACTTTTAAATTCAAATAATCACATTTAAGTCAAACAAGAAAAGCAGAGTAGGCTATGAATGTAAAATTACCTATTAACAAAGGCCTGAAACATTCACTCAAAATATGCACACTATAGCCTCACAATTATTTAAATATGTACAAGTTATGTTCGTTTCTTATGCACTTGAGAAACCTGAAAGCCAAGGGCTAGCTGAATCCACTCACGACCACGGCACGCTGTTGCTCTCTTGTGGCGATTTGCGGAAACGGCACAGTCTTAATCCTTGTCCTCGAGGCCGAGCCGACGCCATGTTTTGCAATTCACCGCAGGTGCAAGGCTCCGAGTAGCTTTCCGAGGTCGAAAGAAGAGCTGCCGACGAGCTGTCATCTTCAGGCTGCGACGGTTTTACTTCCCCCCCTCTCGTCCATCTCGTAGTTCACCTCGAAGTTCACAGCTTACATTCAGCGCGCGATGTTCCTCGATGTTCTCTGGCCTCGGACCGAGCTGCACACGCGTGGTCTACGTGTTCACTGTAGCTGCTCCCAACTTTTCTTCACTGGTTGATAAAAGTGCAACGCTCCGACTGATGGTTCAAACGTTTATTACAGCCATTTTCTGTTTTAAAAACGTCCAAGACCACCGTGAACACTGCAATGAAATACACGGTGGCAAATATACATCAGTGAAACCGTCATGATTCCATGAATAACTTAGCTTAAACTTATTATAGAAATATTAAATCTAAAACATATCTTACACATATACAAATTATTTAAATCAAATGTCCATACCGTGTGCCCCTCCAACCAGAAGGTTAGGAGTTGCTAAAGGTCCATATCTTCATTATTTTAGTCCTTTGTCCTTTCATGTACCTCGTGCACATGCACTCTTTATCCAAAATGAAACTTATCGCTCTTCACCAAAGCACGAGACCATGTGATGACGTAACTGATGACGTGGTCAAGTGACGTTATTTTAACAATTTCCAGTATATACCAAATATACAGAAAATAACCAAAATAATTCCAAATCAAAACATTTCCAAAAAATATGAAATAAATATTAAACATAAAATAAATAAATGCACAAAAAATGTTTGTGTTTCAGCGTTCGCTACAGTTACGTTTCCTTAACTACATTTGGCCTTCAATCAATTTATGGCAGGTGAAAATGCTCATTTTCAGCAGGTGAAAATGCCCATTTTGTGTTGCAATGGTCCTTTACAAAAATGCCAAGCTGTCCTGTGAGCTCAGATCTTTATATTATGAAGCTCTAGAATCAGATCAAGATATATTTAGGCAGAAATCACCTTTCATTAACTGCGTTTGGCCTTCAATCAATTTATGGCAGGTGAAAATGCCTTCAATCAATTTTTGGCAGGTGAAAATGCCCATTTTGTGTTGTAATGGTCCTTTACAAGAATTCCAAGCTGTCCTGTGAGCTCAGATCTTTATATTATGAAGCTCTAGAATCAGACCAAGTCATATTTAGGCAGAAATCAACTTTCATTAACTGCATTTGGCCTTCAATCAATTTATGGCAGGTGAAAATGCTCATTTTCTGCAGGTGAAAATGCCCATTTTGTGTTGTAATGGTCCTTTACAAAAAATTCCAAGCTGTCCCGTGAGCTAAGATCTTTATATTATGAGGCTCTAGAATCAGATCAAGTCATATTTAGGCAGAAATCACCTTTCATTAACTGCATCTGGCCTTCAATCAATTTATGGCAGGTGAAAATACCTTCAATCAATTTTTGGCAGGTGAAAATGCCAATTTGTGTTGTAATGGTCCTTTACAAGAATGCAAAGCTGTCCTGTGAGCTCAGATCTTTATATTATGAAGCTCTAGAATCAGATCAATCCATATTTAGGCAGAAGTTACGTTTCCTTAACTACATTTGGCCTTCAATCAATTTTTGGCAGGTGAAAATGCCCATTTTGTGTTGTAATGGTCCTTTACAAGAATGCCAAGCTGTCCTGTGAGCTCAGATATTTATATTATGAAGCTCTAGAATCAGCTCAATCCATATTTAGGCAGAAGTTACCTTTCATTAACTACATGTGTCCTTCAATCAATTTATGGCAGGTGAAAATGCTCATTTTCTGCAGGTGAAAATGCCCATTTTGTGTTGTAATGGTCCTTTACAAAAAATTCCAAGCTGTCCCGTGAGCTAAGATCTTTATATTATGAGGCTCTAGAATCAGATCAAGTCATATTTAGGCAGAAAGCACCTTTCATTAACTGCATCTGGCCTTCAATCAATTTTTGGCAGGTGAAAATGCCCATTTTGTGTTGTAATGGTCCTTTACAAGAATTCCAAGCTGTCCTGTGAGCTCAGATCTTTATATTATGAAGCTCTAGAATCAGACCAAGTCATATTTAGGCAGAAATCACCTTTCATTAACTGCATTTGGCCTTCAATCAATTTATGGCAGGTGAAAATGCTCATTTTCTACAGGTGAAAATGCCCATTTTGTGTTGTAATGGTCCTTTACAAAAAATTCCAAGCTGTCCCGTGAGCTAAGATCTTTATATTATGAGGCTCTAGAATCAGATCAAGTCATATTTAGGCAGAAATCACCTTTCATTAACTGCATCTGGCCTTCAATCAATTTATGGCAGGTGAAAATACCTTCAATCAATTTTTGGCAGGTGAAAATGCCAATTTGTGTTGTAATGGTCCTTTACAAGAATGCCAAGCTGTCCTGTGAGCTCAGATCTTTATATTATGAAGCTCTAGAATCAGATCAATCCATATTTAGGCAGAAGTTACGTTTCCTTAACTACATTTGGCCTTCAATCAATTTTTGGCAGGTGAAAATGCCCATTTTGTGTTGTAATGGTCCTTTACAAGAATGCCAAGCTGTCCTGTGAGCTCAGATATTTATATTATGAAGCTCTAGAATCAGCTCAATCCATATTTAGGCAGAAGTTACCTTTCCTTAACTACATGTGGCCTTCAATCAATTTATGGCAGGTGAAAATGCTCATTTTCAGCAGGTGAAAATGCCCATTTTGTGTTGTAATGGTCCTTTACAAAAATGCCAAGCTGTCCCGTGAGCTCAGATCTTTATATTACGAGGCTCTAGAATCAGACCAAGTCATATTTAGGCAGAAATCACCTTTCATTAACTGCATCTGGCCTTCAATCAATTTTTGGCAGGTGAAAATGCCCATTTTGTGTTGTAATGGTCCTTTACAAGAATGCCAAGCTGTCCTGTGAGGTCAGATCTTTATATTATGAATCTCTAGAACCAGAACAAGTCATATTTAGGCAGAAATCACCTTTCATTGACTGCGTTTGGCCTTCAATCAATTTATGGCAGGTGAAAATGCCTTGAATCAATTTTTGGCAGGTGAAAATGCCCATTTTTTGTTGTAATGGTCCTTTACAAGGAATGCCAAGCTGTCCTGTCAGTTCAGATCTTTATATTATGAAGCTCTAGAATCAGATCAAGATATATTTAGGCAGAAGTTACCTATCCTTAACTACATTTGGCCTTCAATCAATTTATGGCAGGTGAAAATGCTCATTTTCAGCAGGTGAAAATGCCCATTTTGTGTTGTAATGGTACTTTAAAAGAATTCCAAGCTGTCCTGTGAGCTCAGATCTTTATATTATGAATCTCTAGAACCAGAACAAGTCATATTTAGGCAGAAATCACCTTTCATTAACTGCATCTGGCCTTCAATCAATTTTTGGCAGGTGAAAATGCCCATTTTGTGT